>OY743140.1:14633434-15245118 GCA_963555695.1 Dasypolia templi
TGTAAGCGCACTGAATACAAGACTTTACATATTTTTTTATAAATCGCCTCAACTTTGGAAACCAAAAGACGGATTGAATTCGTTCAGTCGTTTTTGAAATGCCCAAGTGCCCTACATCATCATGATTATAACGGCATATTTGCCAACGGGCATTACGAGGGACAACCAGGCGTATATCATCGCCAACTCTTCTATATAATTTATGATTTTTGATAAGGTAATTTTTCTTAATGTCTTTAGATTCTTCGTCAGATTCAGGTTTGAGAATTTTAAATATACGCGAGATATCTGGATCTAATATTTGTAATGTTAATAACCAATTATCAGTCTCGATATGATACACGGTGACAGACGACTCATCGTTAATGTCAGAAGGTAATATGGTATTACGGCTCAATGCATCGACATGTGCCATACGCGTCCCTGGTCTGTACTCTATAGTAAAAGTGAACTCGCTAATTTGGAGCCACCACCTAGCTATACGAGGTATAAGGTCTCTTTTAGTTAGTGTAGTTCGGATCGCATTACAGTCTGTTACTATTTTAAATTCTAATCCCAAGAGATAAACACGAAACTTTTTCAGTGAGTAAACAATGGCTAAAGTTTCAAGTTCGTAGGAATGTAAATGACGCTCTTCAGGCGTCGTCTGCCTACTAAAGTAAGCAACAGGCTTGAGTACCCGAGGGCTAGATTGCCATTGTACTAATATTCCTCCTACACCTAAGGAACTAGCATCTGTGTGCAACTCCGTTCCAAGTTTAGGGTTGTATAAGGCTAGTATCGGTCTGTTTATCAAATTGTCTTTTAATGTAGAGAATGCTTGAGATTGGTCTTCTGCCCAAATGAACGTATTTCCTTTTTTTAATAATTTGGTAAGGGGTCTTGCAATTTCCCCGAAACTCTTTACAAATTTTCTAAAATAGCCTGCTAACCCCAAGAATTGACGGACTTCGTGTACATTGCGAGGAATAGGGAATTCTTTTACAGCTAGAACCTTATTTTCATTCGGTCGAATCCCTTCGGCCGATATTTCATACCCTAGATAATTAATCGTTGTGTCAAAGAAACGGCATTTAGCTAGTTTAAGGGTGAGACCGTTTTCTCGCATTAGCTTCAGAATTTCCTCAAGCCTTCGAAAACCTTCCTCTATATCGGTTGAAGGCACAAGAATGTCGTCTAAATACGCCAGGGCAGATTCGTAGCGCTTTGCACCGAGCATTTGATTTATAACTCTCTGAAACACGGCTGGAGCATTAGCCAATCCGAATGGCATTCTTTTAAATTCATAATGCCCATCGGGCGTTACAAATGCGGTAAGGGGACGACTTTCTTTAGCCAGAGGGACCTGATAATATCCAGAAGCAAGGTCCAATGAGGTGAAGAACCGGTTGCCACTTAGATTAGTTATCTGGTCGTCAATTAAAGGCAACGGATAGCAATCTTTCCTAGTTTTATTATTTAAGGATCGATAATCTACACAAAGCCGCTGTTCTCCCGATTTCTTTTTTACTATAACTATAGGACTAGCATAATTAGAATCAGATTCCTGTATAATGTTATTTTGCAACAGATCATCAATAATTTCCCGTACCTGTTCTCTCTCGAAGTGCGATAAGCGATAAGGTCTGTAGACGACAGGCCTATCGTCAAGCAAATCTATCCTCATTTCAACAGAGTCATTACAACCTATCTCACTCAAATTAAATGCAAAACAATCACGATACGACTGCAATAGTTCATAAAGCTTATCCACTGTTTTACCGTCAACTTGGGGACCGACATTGATTTCAGACTTAACTAGTGGAACTAAGCTAGCGATGTCCCTTGCGATTTTGTTAATGCATACCATTTCTTTTTCTTTAAAAGGTATGGCTCTGGCGATTAGAGTATTTTTGGGCAAATTTAGGGTATGGTCAGAAAGGTTTGACAGAACAAGGTAACATTTACCTGCGCTTAAACGATAAGTACCCTGGTGTAAGTTATATTCTTTACCAGGTTTATTACTATTATAACCTTCTATATAAACATCCCCAGAACAAGAAGAGTCTAAAACCGAAACTGCGACTAATTCGGATTTGTTCCTGGCTAACTGAATGTGGTTCGGCAAGGTAAGTTTCAGGGCATTAAAATCACTGGCGTTGCTATGAAGCCCAGGAGTTTTATAAAAGAACAACGTACTATCGTTTTTAAATACAGCTATGGATGGTAACTCTGTAAAGTTTTGGCCATTTAGTAAAGCAGTCTGCATAAACTCATCATTAACTACCAGTACTTCCACACTCGATTCGATATCATCAATTTTAAGGTTGACAAAAGTACTATACATGGGCGTGACCGCGGAGTTACCAAAACCCTTGATTATTGGTAGTTTTGAGACAGTTTTGGAGGGGTTAAGGCTATTTGCATCAGATTCACGCATAAGACTACACTCGCTGCCAAAATCTATGTATCCACTGAAAACTTGATGGTTTATTTCTACTTCTTTAAAGAACTTTTTATTGCGATTACTGTATGTGGAAATTGTTAGAGTTTTACGCTCTATGTTATAGCTTGACTTTGGTTCTGTTCGTGGTATTAACAATGTAAGTTTGCAATTTTCGTTATTATGCCCTACTCTGTGACACTTTACACACTTGACGAGAGGTTTGGGACATTTAAAGTAAGGGTGTCCTCTACTGCGACAGTTAAAACAAGTTATTGAGCCATCATTTGGAGTTGATGTTGAGGCAAGGTCATGACGCTTTTTATTTGTGGAAACATTTTCTGATAAAGCACGCTGTGAACCGAGATAATGTAACAAGTCTTCCGGATCACTACAGTTTAATGCTTGAGCTCCATTTCTAATTGATTTATCATAAATACCGTGGGTTATACAATCTACGGCTCTCTTACCACTAATATGACATCTGTGGATTAGCATTAATTTGTCGTAAAAATATTCAGATAGGCTTTCATTACTTCGAGTCGTACGAGCTAACATTTCCTCCAGAAGCTGACCATAATTTTGCTCACTTGGAAAAGCCTTTGTAAGTTTCGTTTGCCATTCAGTCCAACTAAATACTACACTTGGTAGAGTTTCGAACCATTTTTTTGCAAGCCCAGCAAGTTTTTGTAGAGCAAAATGTATGGTCTGCTTCTCGTCCCATTCGTATATTACAGCACATTCATTCACCTTCCTAACCCAACTCCCAATACTTTGAGTTTTACTAGAAGGATCAAACTCCGGCACGACATTATTCAAATGGTTATTGTTTAAGCTACTAGACGTTTTACGAGTTCCTTCTTTAAAAACATTCAAAAGATCGAGTACCTCTTTTTTTGACCAACTTGTATTCCTTTTCTGTCGTTTTCGTCGCGGTGGTGTACTTGTAGTATCAGTTGTCGCGCTTGATGAAGAAGAGGTCGAAGTAGACCTCCTGCGCTTCCTTTTAGATCGCTTATTTGCAAGTTTCAACTTTGTATTAGCCTTGTTCGACACAGGGGCTACCCGTTTGCGGTTTAATCTACCGCCCAGCTGTAATGGTGGCTCTTCTTCTGGAGTTTTGGCACCATCAGATTCCATTGCCTCAAAAATATAATAATTCATTGATTAGAACATCTACACAATATGGTAATTTGTCACACTAGAACTTTTTGTAATAATAACCCAGTCCAAAGGACAGTGTCGTCATTCATTAAGCACATTTTATAATATCATCATAAAAGCTTAGTACATTAACGGAATGTCCTATTCAAAGTAACTCATTCAATAACCAATTAAAATGTCAAGGGATGGAAAGAAAAGAGAAAAAAAAACTAAAGAAAAATTCAATATTTGTTTTAAAAAATACAAAATTTAAATAAAAAAAACAATTTTAACGTATCATTTGGGAAGTTTACAGACCTTCTCAAGATTAAAGAGGATATATATAAATATCAGCCCCTTTTTAAATTCGTGGTTGTTTCTTATAGTTGGACACAGATACTTACTATTCAGTATTTTTAGGACCCCAAAATAAGAAGTTTCTAAGGTTTGATTAAGTACATGGTTTTCGCACACATGGCAAAATATTCTTTTGAAATCTGACATCACACTACAGATAATAGTCAATCGATAAATTCATGCTTTACTTACGTGTTTGAGGATAACTTTTTTCCTATCGGACACACTTGGCCCAAGTCTTTATTGGCTCACTTGGCCAATAAAAACTTCCTAAAGCACACTTGGCTTTATCTTTGGCACACTTGGCCAATAAAAACTTCCTAAAGCACACTTGGCTTTATCTTTGGCACACTTGGCCAATAAAAACTTCCTAAAGCACACTTGGCTTTATCTTTGGCACACTTGGCTCAAGTCTTTAATGGCTCACTTGGCCAAACAAAAACTTCTTAAAGCACACTTGGCGTTATCTTTAGCACACTTGGCTAGTGTCCTTATTGGCTCATTTGGCCAAATATAAACTTCTTAAAGCACACTTGGCTTTATCTGAAACACACTTGTCTTTAATTCAGGCACACATAACCTAATATTTCTTAAATCACTTATTGTAGACTTTTAGTGTAGGCAAATCCCACTTCTGAGATGAAACGAAATCATTACACCGCAAGTCCAGTATTAATAATGTTTATTCACTTTTTAATACATAATCAGGTAATTAACTATAACTAAATAATAAATATGAATATAAATCAATAGTAACACGGAACCGTCAGATATGCTCACAATTCAACGACTACAAATAGACTGACTCTCTCCAAGTAAATCAGTTACCAATTGAATGCTCCCCACTTTAAACGGAAGTGAACATTCAGCCGGCTTTACGACCAATCAGAACAGAGTAAGCAGTTCATACAATCACTTGACTAACTAAAATACATAAGGGCTTATGATTAACTGTAAATAAACTTTCTTAAATTTAACAATAATTATTTATGAATTTTAAACAAAACAAATATACTTGAATTTCGATCTACAAATTAATAACTAAAACGGAAGTATAAAGTTCGTGCAACCACTAACGCCATCTGTCGCTTGTGGAAGTCCTATTCTTAATTGTAAATTAACAAAATCATAACACTTGGCAATTATTTTTTTAGATTAAAATAAAATAAAATGTCATCATCCCTATTGGAAACAAATGAAGCTATTTATAAAAATGGGTATTCCCTTTTTTAATTTAGGTTTGCAGTTTAAAAACTATTCACATTACAACAGTTATACAAAATCAAAAAAAAAGAAAACTCATGGGCACTAAAGAAACGTCAGAAGCTAGTGCACGGTTCCAATTGGTCGTTTCGTATATAGAAGCGACATACGTGTTGTAGGTCGGTGGTTCGAACCCAGACAGGCGCTTATACTTTGTGTTAATTATTTCATCACTACTGCTCTCAAAACGGTGAAGGAAAACATCGTGACGAAACCGGCATGTCCTATGACCAAAAATTCGAAGACATGTGTCATCTAACGCCCGCAATGGTTAGGTTACAATGTATAGGCTGGATAATGATTATGCTTTAAAGAAGAGCAAGAAACTCCACGGTTATGTCATGAATTGTATAGAGTACTCAATATTTTGTGAAAGGTTACAAAACAACAGATTAGAAAATGTTCGGATTTTATTTGTAGCTCAAATTATAATCCTAAGGCACCTATCGATCATAACCAAGAATAGATTACTATTCACACATCACAAGCGGCTTCTATTTTCCACGACTTCCCTATTACTACGGCTTGACCAATAGATCCTCATTCCTCAATCTTCGAAAATTAAGTGATTAGTGGCCAATGGCCATTATTCGTCATCTCCACATTGGCCCATAAACATGGTATAAATTAGCCACTTTTTACGAGGCCCTATTAAATGGTATCAAACGATTTAATTGCTTTATTCTGCCCGACTCCTCGATTATTGCATACAATGGCTGTAAAGTTTATTTTTCCTATTTTGTAATAAACTTTCATGCTTGCAACGTTCTGAGGTTTATTTACTGGCTGGTTTGAAATAAAAGTTTGCAGTACATTTTAGTTTTAACCAGTTTTATGTGTGAATTTATTGGAAATTGTTTTTGATCTAAGCCAAGTTTAAAGAAAAAGAAACTGGTAACGCCTGGTGAGCCGTGTGTACACGAACCATTCGTAGATACTTTTGACCCCTTATTCATTCAAAATCTATTTGAGATAAACACACGAACCCGACGAGAACCCAAAAAAATCATACATACGGCTCAAACGGTTATTGAGATTTTAACGTCTAAAAATCGTAACTGTTATCACTGACTGACTGACGACACTTATAGGATAAAAAACCTAACCCACTTTCCCATGACCTAGAAACTTAAATTAGGCGTCGAGCTGGGTAATGTGCGTATACAAAAGAGAAAAATCAGAAAACGTTGATTTTGTACGGTTTGGTATATTTAGCAATCGATTTTAATTAAAACGTAGAGCCTTTAGAATTTATAAGTTCCATGATGAGCGGTCGCTTATAGCGTTTTGGATACCAGATTATTAATAATTTATAAAACTTAGACAATAATAACACAAACTACAACTGGCATCAGCGATCTGACAACATTGCGAACAATACATTTTAACAATTGTTGTACGAAATAAATACATTCGTACACAGTCTTTGACTTACAAGAGCCCAGATTCGATTCCTGTTGTCTATAAAACGTTCAAAGTTTTTTCAAGTTCAAGTTCGATTCGATTCCTGTTGCCTATAAACGTTTAATAGACTTAAACGTTAAAATCGAACTTTGAAAATGTACCAGTAAGACAAATTATAAGATAAGTTAATTAGATGAGTATGATATGTTGAAGTTACAATATAAAACAGTAACTTGTGTATAACATAAAGAAGACACGTGGATTAGCAATTTAAATATAATATAACTTGTATGTGAAAACTAACCAAGTCAAATCTTAAGCTTCAATTTATCTTCAGTTATCTGCTTTGTGTAAATAATTCGACTGTTTAAATTTAAGAAGTTATATTTTTAAATAGCAAACATTCATTAATTGAATTAGGTCATCAGCTGCCTAGCTAGCTATGTTGGGGTCAGCTTCCAATCTTACTAGCATCTCAGCATATTATTAGTCTTACATCTCAATTTTACTTTAAACGACTGCCTATCTGACAATCCCAACCCAGTTACTGGGTAACACGATATCACGTGGTAAGACTGGCTAGACTAGGTATCAAACCGAATTGATTGTTTCTTTTCACAAGACATCCAAATATGAAATGAAATAAGTAAAATAAATGCCGGGCATTACACTTTTATTTTCTTATACGCTCAAAATTCGATCGCTCCCAATAGCCATTCTATTTGCGAAGGAACGGATCAAAGCACCATTCTTTTTACGAATAGGCACTCGAACTTGAAATCGCAGCTTTGAATTTCGATTCAGACCAAATACCAAACCGTGCCCCACTTGCTGGAGTCCCGTAAGGGCCCGTTCACCTGCACTTTGGATGACCTGAAGAATGCCACTGATGCAGCAATCTGCCTTCTCAGCTATGCACCCATAACAGAACTACCCGAAAACATGCAAAAGTAACCCAGAGCCGAGCTCTGGGTTACTTTTAGTACTCTCACTCACTTTACTTACTCAGATATCAGCAGAGCATGGTTGAACAGTTAGATAAGGAGAAATCAAGATTTAATTTAGTATGATAAAAAACACGTTGAGTAGCACTGAGGAGTCGGAACTCTTCGTTGCCTGATGCAACAATAACAGAACCTTAACAATATCAGCAGAGCATAAGTAGAGATTTGAGTAAGTTGAAATCAAAATTTTGTTTAGAGATTCAGTAAGAAAGACCAAAAAATATTTCACTAACACACACATATTTTAGGAGCCGAATCTTCTCGTTTCCTAATGCATCTATAAAATTATAAAATATCGAATTGTTACCGCATCGACACGAAGAGAAGAAGACTTAGATTGAAAAGTGACAGTTTCATGCCTACTTACCTCATTTTTATCAACTTCTTAGTTAAGAATCTAAGTAGAAGAAGGGCCAAACACACGACTGTAAACTTTAAGTGTTTATAAGGTAATTTCTTAGGCGATAATCACTGCCGGCCCAAATCTTTCCAAGTTAGTAGTCATCTCATGATCCACATTGCTCCTCCTTTTACGATCTGTTCAAGAGTTTGTGGCCATAAATATTTTCCTATACTTTGAACACGATTTTGTCCCTCATCACAGTTTTTATGTTACATAATATCGCTACCGACTTTTATGGGACAGGCAAATAATTTACGGTTCCCAGGAATATCTCTATTAAATATGTTTTACATACAAAAAAGACCATGAATAACTCCAAAATTCAACTTTATGTAAACCGTTACATGACAGCTATATTTTTTAAGAACCGAGCAAAAGAATCAAATTAAATACAGTCGTGAAATAAGTCAGATGAATCACACTTTGAGCTATTAAACATAACATAGCTAGCATAACATAATCAGCCCATCATATTATGTTCCCACTGCTGGGACACAGGCCTCCTCTTAGTGAGAGGAAGTGGGCCGTACTGCACCACGCGGCCCAGTGAGGGCTGGTAGATGTCACAGGTCTTCGAATTTTTGGTGCTCGGTTTACTCACGATGATTTCCTTCACCATTTTGAGAGCAGTAGTAATGAAATAACTTACACAAAGTAAATCACCTGTCTGGGGTCGAACCTACCCACCTACACATACTACACCACCGCTCTCTTTGTGCTCTTGACGATTAAAAAATACAATTAAGAGCTGCGTTTTGTTGTCAATTAGAGGTTTCTTTAACATCATATAACCGTGTGAGCTGAATTTCTGACTCATTTGTAATGTGACGCATGTAAAGCGACAAGTGTAAGTGTCTCTTTATTTTTTATAAAAATATATTTTTTGGTGTAAATTAGCACCTTGTACATATTTTCTTTATATCAATTTATAATAATATTCTTAACTAGATCGTTTTCTTTTGTGTGTTGTGCTATTCCTTTTGTGTACACCAATTAAAAGGTTTATCTTTCTATTTAATGCTACGAAGGCTTAGCAAAATCTCTTTTTATTTTTCGTGTCTTACGAGCTTACGACGGTACGAGCACGTGAGGAGTATCGTGCTAATTGTGTGCTGGCTACGAGATAATTAATATTGCTGACCTCTAAACTTGCATTCATGATGAACGTTCCTTGTGGCAGTTTCTATAGATTATTTTTCGACAAAATATATCATCGGCAGGCACCTTAAGAAGGTGGCTGGAACAGACTGGATGTGGAAGGCGGAGGACAGGGTGTCCTCGGCGGGATGCGCAGCATGTGTGAGGCGTATGTCCAGCAGTGGACGGCAATAGGCTGAGATATTTAAACACGTAATACATCACGTAAAAATCCTATTTAAGAGGGTAGAGCCCCACGCTCATCTCGATAAAACATCTCTGCAAGGCGAGGTGTCAGATTCAATTCTCTTCTTCTAGATTTGAAGGGGAGACTAAGGATTAGTGTTCTAAACATAAATCTTCATATTTAATTAAAATCACTATTAACGCTAACTCACTAAAACTAGATCCCTAGAAATAAATAAGTACCAACATAAATGTTTATAAAAATGTATATTTCGCTCATGTAAATTAATTTTGGCAATAAGTTATGGGATATATGGGATATATAGCGTTCACAAATAGGAGCAAGTGCTCGTAGTGGATTTATGGGTTTGGCAGTAAACCAAATCAGCTGTCTGGTAAGATATTACGGCTAACAACATTTTTGGTTCTGCATTTCGGTATTGTAAATCTGCAGTCTGCAGACTACAGTTTGAGATCGTGACAAAGGTGCTTTAGACTGAAATATATTGATTTGTCGTTATTTTTTCATGCTTAAGTGCATCAAACGCAAATCATGTAACGGCTTTGCAGCTAGGTTGCGCAGGCCACTAAGTGATAGGTAGATAGATAATACAGGAAACACAAAATGTTCACAGATATATGTAGTAGTCGTTTAGGTCGCGGGTTGAACACTTTGGGTTAAGAGGGGTACCGTCCTTGGTTCGTTATCGGGGGGTTTGCCAGCCCAGGCTCAGCTAGAGGTCAGTAAGGCCTTCTATGGGCTGCAGTTAGCGTTGCAGCAAACGCCGTAAGACGCCGGTAGCGCGCAGTTCAGCCACGCGTGCAGCGCGTGCATATAGTGGTCCAGCACTCAGCCTAGACGTAGAACCACTAGGTAAAGGTACACGGAATCCTGAGGTCAGGGAATAGGTGTTAGCAAAGCAAGCAGAAGTAAAAATGGCCCAGTGTCAGTGTTCTTAGAAAATTTGTGTTGTTTCATGATTTCAGTGATGTGCGTAGCAACTTACTAATTGTGAAATATTTAAAATCACTCGACTACTTACCGTTGAGACTCCTCGCGAGAATCGCAACGCTACACTGGGGCAGAAAAAAATGACGAAAATAGCGTACTTAAAAATTTTATACGCACACATACGGTCATATCCCACCTAGTCTAAAAATACTCTAATTATTATCAATACATCTTACCTAATCAACTTATCATAAACTGCTGGATTATAGGATACTAGAACACTTTCCAATTACCGTAACAATGATTGTGAACTTTTGTGGTAGTTATCCTTCGCTACTTTTGTTCCGTTTCCTTCAATATTTTATAACTTATGCTAAATATGAGCATACCATCTTACTATCTATTGTAAAATTTTTGGGAGTTTTGTAACAGTTTACCTACTTGCACATAGTTTCCGTAGGTATTTTATTGAATTGAAAAACTTGACTCTAAGCAGTAACAATAACTATCTCATAAATAAAAAGACAAGTTTAGGAAACTTTGATACGTTATTTTATGTTTCATTGGTAGGTAACACTGCAGTGCAGATATTTCAAAATTACCTTCTATTATAAATTAACAAGAAATAAATTAGCGGAAGTTATAACAAAGTTAAACTGGTCTAGGTACTACTTTATGATACCAAAACGTATAATCATATTGTGCAAAACCATACATTAATATAACACAAGCAGGATTAGGTCGTCATAATTTCGCAGGGTGGCTTTAAAATACTTATCTCATTAAAAACTCGTAGTATTTCGCGTAAAAAGAGAACATAATTAAACACTTAAAATTATATTAAAATGAAACAGCCCTCATTTCGTAGGAATTCAATTCAAGCGGAATAAACACTTAACCAAATATTGATATTTTATTTAATAACAAGTGTTAATTACCAACTTGACCTAGATACCTTTACCAATAACCGGAGCTAACCCTAATCTATTTAGATAAAACCAAGTCAGGTTATTTTCACCATTTAAAACTTAAAAACGGCTCCACCGATTTTTATGATCTTTGATTTTTTGGTTTTGTCTCCGCCCCGAATAGCAGAATAACTATTAACACATTAGCAAAAATTGAGCCAGTTTAAAGTTCGCCGAGTCAGCTAGTTGATAATACAAACATTCATTAGTGACATCGCCATAAATTCCCCAAAGGTAGAGGCAGAATGTCAGATGTTTACTGTCAGCCACCGATAGTCCGTCGATGACTGAGGTTTATATTAATTGGCCCCATGGGGTTTGCCCGCTCGCACAACCACACGCAATCCCAAACTAAACTTGTTGTTTATTTATTGTTGAAAATAAAAATACTGCTACAAATAATAATATTTTGTCTTTTTGTTTTAACAACTTTTTAATTGCGTCGGTAAAAACTTGACATAGTTTATTTCTGAAGTTAGCTAAACTCTAATTCTACTCGATACCAAATAGTTACTATGATCACGGCTGGTCTAGTGTTGTTGGAGTTTCAATAGAATATAGGCTCCTCAAAACAGGCACGACACGCGACGCGAATAGCGCACGACACACAAACACCGATAGGCACACCACACGCGGTGACAACGTTCGATTCCCGTCGCGTGTCGCGTCAGTCTGCACGAGCCTTAAGAGGCCGGCTAACCGGTTTAAATACTGGTTTTGTTACCCAGGTGCGTCCTACCATACATTTCTAGTACAAAACTGACAAAATATCTTCTGCTTCAGTGAAGACGTCTGTTTCTGTTTCCGGATCTCGGTTTGTTTAGGATATCAGACCGCAGTGGACATACGACAATAGTAGTTTATGATGATCACTGCTCGTTGTTCCTTTTTATGAAGAAGAGGCATACGAGAAAATAAGGTACAGCGCTTTCTTACTATCAGTCCATCATCAAATGAGACGGCAAATATACACTTAACCTTTTAATAAAAATAAAAAAAGATGAACATCGAACATCTGCTCAAGTAGGTTATATTATGATACACACCTGCTTCTTTCACCCTTTTTGTTGAGCATAAAAAGGGCATTTCGTAATGTAAATCTCTCAACAGCCATTACGATCGGCTGTTTACCTGTATTTTTTGTTTACGAGTTTCGAGTTAAACGTAAACGTGCGCGTTCAATGTGGCACACATTTTGATCTAAAACTGTAGTAGCTTTTGAAATATTTTGATATCTATTTGTAAAGTGTCGATAACAGTTCTGCGAAAGTGTTAATGCTGTGAAAGCTGAAAACTGCCGAAGAAGATTGTGACTGTTAAAATGTCGGGAGATAAAAGGTAGACCGTCTAATCCACAACAACTACTTAAATCGCGAGATAGATCAAGTCACACAATATCTGCGTTACTTTTACGACCGCATTATCTCTTAACATTAGAAAAGTAATAGGAAAAAAGATTTATTTTTCACAGAAACACGTGCGTATAAAAAGATATCTCGATTATGAGAAACTTACAAAATAAATTAGATCACATAAAAGCACATTAGGAGGCTGTGCAGTTGTCAAAGGCGACCCAAACTGATACAACAAAAGGTACGGGTTTTCAGTTTTTCCATAATATTAACAAAAGGGCGAAAGTTTGAAATCACGTTAATCGGAATTTATGTTTAAATTTTTGGGTGCCGAAGGTAGGCAGGAAAACCATGAAAGTATACCACATTCTACCGTTGTTTCTCTAAGTCCGTAATGAAATTGGTTTGTATAATTAAAAGCCGTAGAAAAATAAGAGGTGACATTCGAACAGGCCGTATCTAGTCATTCTGTGATAATTGAATTTTCTTCCTGGAGTTTCGGTAATGAAATGAGGTCGAAACTTAATAGTGTTACCGAACTAATCTTTCTGAATCGCGAGAAAAAGAAAAATCGTCTCGTGTATGCCATACCATAAAGGTGAACATTCACTGTCCGTACAATTTTAGGCTAAATGTGAAAGAGCCGGCCAAACAAAAAAAAAGAAGCTTTATTCCACAAGAATACGTTTTTTCTCTACATTTTTACTATGCAACCAAACCTGTAGGGCCATTCACCGTCAAGTTACACGAGTTCGAAAAATAACTTTTTTATCGTTATTTGATACGGGTGTATAGCCCTCTTGTATTGCGCTGTGTCTTGTAGTTGTAGTGCATATTGGCGGCCTCGGCGGGTACTGGCCGGCCGTTGGCAAGCTCTTGAACTGCTGTATTTTGAATACATTTTAAAATAATAACGAAATTATAAAATATGTTGGAAATGCATTTTATACGTACTTACATCAAACGAAATATAAAAAATATATATAAACATTCTTCTTATGGGCGCATGCAGGTACAGGAGTCATGGGGGTAATTAAACTTGTGCTGTAATGTTTTAAAACTTTTGTTCGTGAAAAAAAGTAAATAAAAGTTTAAACTATGATATTCAATATTAGAGAGATATTATAGCAGAAGGTTTCTAATGTTCGTTAAGCAATTCCAAATATGGCAAGCGATTGCGAGTGGAATTTCCTACATTTATGGCTCATATTGTAAAAGATAGAGATAGAGAAGAAAGAGAGATCCAAGTGCTGAGATGTCTCTATGAAAACTCGTCTATGACCGCCCAAACTCAGGATCAGCGAACTGAAAATATCCTCCTGCGTCGAGGGGTGTGACAAGGGGCTGAAATTGTTCTCTAACGCATTGGAGGATGTCTTAAAGACGCTGAACTGCTAAGGAGGCGGCATTAACATCAACTGCAAGTACATCGCACACTTGACATTTGCAGATCCATCGTCATACTGGCTGAATCGCTGCATGACCTGCAGCATATTCTGGACGACCTAGTTGATTCTTCTGTACGCGTTGGTCTCCGGATGAACTTGAACAAAACCCAAGTTATGTTCAACGATCACGTTACTCCGGGAAGTTGTTCGAGAATATGTTTACCTCGGGAAAACTCTGAAGTTTGGTAAGACCAACTATGAGAAGGAGGCTAACAGATGAATACAGCGGGGCTATGTAGGCTATATTTTTATATCTCGGGGCCTTGGTCCTTCTGAAGGCGTATGAGGGGCCAAGCCAACTCATAGAGTTATCCTTCTATGCACGATGCTAGTGCAACTAATTAAGAAAGATATTACTATTATAAGATTACTATTATTCTTTTAACTAAAACATACCGAAAACTGTAGGTTTGGTCTCGGAATGAAAAATGAAGAGAGTAACCTATTGTAACGGAATATAACTTTTTTTGATTTGGCCGGCATTTTCATACTTTAGTTCAAAATGAATGATGTCCGCTTAATGTTCAACATCGACATTCGACAACCATGTAGACAACCAAAATCATAAATAAATATTATTGAGAAAATTAATATTTCCCCGCTTTATTAATTGCCTCTTATTAATATTCCACAATCAAATTTTATTTTATTTTCCAAACATTAACAGCTGGCCTCGAATGCGTTCGGTCGGGCGGCCATAAATTCAGTCGGAATACCAAAATATGTATATTACTTATGCATGACTCCGTTGGCGTTATCCACACACATGAGCAAAAATGATTTGTTGTCCCATAAAACGCCTTTACTTACGTACCGAGATGGGAAGTCGCGGCTACTGCACAGGAACAATCCACCCTACATAGTTTTTATTACCATCGTTCTTAGTAATGCAAGTGCGCTTGTTCAGTTAGGAGTAACTTTGTGTTTTTCAAACCTTATAGCGTTATTTTCATACAATAATACACAGTTTATGTTCGACAAATATACGTGTTGATTTACTGCAAACGCCTTGTATTTGCACTCAATAAATAACAGCTTATTTTATTCGAAACGAGGTTGTATTGACTGGCAAATTGTATCAGGTATTTTAGCACGTACGGGCTAAGATATTAATATTGCGGCTCCGTGTTTAAGTATAGAGAAGGTAATGACTATAGCTTACTTCCATTATCGTACAATTGTACGGTTTCGGGCCTCGGTTTTTCCTTATTAACGGTCGGAGATTTTAATATAATATATACGTAAGTAGGCCCGCACAATTATGCTGTTACGAATAAAACCTATAGTTTGGGTGTCTGCAATAAAAGTATCGTTAAAGTTAATACGCAGCTGTTCACTTGAGCTCGTGAATCAACTTGATGGTGTTAACTGGAATATTATGAACTTAGTATTTGCCAAGTTGTGTATTGTAAGTTACTCTAATAATATTGCATGGAATAACAGTGTAGCACCTCATATTACAATAAGCCACAAATGGATGTGATAAAGTTTTAGCTACAGAAAGATAAATGTACAAATCCGAAAAAGGCATATTTACAAACGGTTCTTCGCATTGTTCTATCACTAAAATTACATTATTTATTATGGTTGAGAAAACTACAAAACATATTTCTATCGTAAATATTGACTAAGTCCACAAGTACTTACATCATAGGAATCCTTGCCTTCACGTCAAACAAGATGTCAAATCATTTGCTATATCAAAGAAATAACATCGGACATTATTCTTCGGAGTATCTTCGATATCTGTCGGTATATCTTGCGGTTCTATACGCGTGTGCGCAGGTCAAGTACGCCGGCCATGTTTGTTGTCACAGCTGACTGGTCGCGGAGAATTTGAAGCCCCACACGTGAAATAGCGGCTGTTCACACGTCGTATTGGTTTTGAATGATGCTAATAATGTTCGGATAGATGATTAATACGATAGAGATTTTTATATTTTATTTTTATACTACTTAACTACATCTACGATTATAGGATAACCCTATGCGATAAATGCGTCTATCCTAATTTAATCGGTACTAACATCTACAATTAATCTTAAACAATGCATTTATTATGAATTTACTTACAGAATAACAGAATAAGTCCGTATTAAAATAATGTGGTGTGTGTTCCCCAACATTGAATGATGGCTTTTATGGTTTACATAATCAACCTTACAAGATTAGTGGTAGACTTCAGACTTAATTGTACTTAAGTGTTACTGTTAATAATTAACAAACAAATACTCCGCGCTGTATAATCCTTATCTTTGCAAAACCCTTCGTCCTTCGAGGTATGATACCAAACTTAAACTTTTAGTCGGAGAGCCAGCTTTTTACGACACTTCTTACATCTTGTAAAGACCAAAATCTCAGGCATTGTACAGATCACCTAGTTTTACGGCCTACAATCTTACAAACTATAAATTCTGCCGAGTTTGTGTTCATTTTATCACTGACGTTTTAATTATAACGAAAATCCGATCATTTGTAATCTCTATGCTGTTGTTGGTTTGTACTGAAACATGTTATTAGTAAACATGACAACGTTAAACTCTCATCCTTTTTACAAAAGGTTCATTCACCTGCAGTATTGAATCAAAAGTATCTATCGATAAGTACTTACTGATCTATTTTCTGTATTGGCTGTCGGTAAAACTAAGCTCACTTCACCCAGGCGCGGATACAAGGGGGGGTTTGTCCCAATGGGCTGAACTAAGTCTAATTTTATAACCTATATTTTTGTTTTATATACAGTATATATTACTAAGATATATGTATAAGTCGTAGTAATTCTCCAAAAAGGAGAAAGGGGCTCAACATTGTTGACTTACCTAACAGAAAATAGGTACCGATGTTTTTTTAAATGGCTTTCATTGCTTCCCGTTCCCCATCCTTTCAGAAAGAAACAATTGCCCACATTTCACTGAAAACCTAGATCAGCACCTGACCTCACCTTTGGTGAATTGAGCTGTCAATGGTGTCAAACTCTAGCAACATTTGGAATAACAACTGTTCATTGCAACCAAGTCTCTTGGTGAGATTTTTACAGAACATTATGGCTAAAAAAAAAAATACGGCACTGACGACACAGGTGACCGCAAAAAATCAGCGGTGTGCTGTGGGTCCCCTAGCACTGCTGAGTGGAAGCCATTTTTAACCGACTTCAAAAAAGGAGGTTGTTTTCAATTTGGTTGTATTTTTTTTAACCTCTGAAATCCGTCATTCTCTGAAACGCATTTTAAAATTCTTCCTTTGTTTGAAAGGGTTTATATGTTTACGTTTAAAGGTTTATCGAGAGGTCCCATATAAATTTGGTCAAGTTCTGACTAGTAGTGGTATTTGAGTTAGTTTCAACAATACGATTTTTTCCACTTCCTGTACTTATGTTGATGATGTTATTATCCTGTCACTAGAAGACATACAAATTTGTGTGGGGTAGGTACCGCAACTAAAAAGTCATTTAAAATAACCAAAAACTTTATTTAAAATAAAATAAAAAAGACACCGAATTCAAGCGAAATAAAGAAATTTTCCACTTTGTTTTTTTTTTTTAAGTCTGTTGTTTTTGCATTAATTTTATCTGTCTCTTATTTATAAACGTTGTCTATTGTTAAGAGACGTTTAAACATCATAAATGTATGGCTAAACAGTTGCTAATCATTACTTAACTTTAAACAACGTTTATGAATAAGGGGGTAAGTATATTTGTTTATTGTCTTACATAGGTAGTAGGTATTCGAACTCACTTGTTTTGACTGCCTCGATGGTCTAGTGGTCGCGAGCGCTACAGCTGACCATGCGGTCCGGGGTTTACTGGCGAAATGTGGGTTGTACTATAGATGCACCTCTGCCTAGTGCCTAACCCTTGGGAGAATACAGACGTGATGTTATTTTGTTTGTTTGTTTGGCATCTCGCAGGTCAACCTATGCGGTTGTCGTCTGCTTAAGCGGACTTGCCTGTGGATTCCCTAATAAATTAAGGCCTCCAGCCAGGACTTAAACTTATATACTAACTAAAACTAAGCGACAACGCTAAGGGCACCCCCTGTGGGGTACGAACCTCGGCTTAGGGCGTCGCTGGAAGAGGGCAGCAAATGACTAGCTGGATCAGGATTGGTATTATTTAGGGACGAATTTAAAGCAACAGGCTCAGCGGCGCGGGCTGCCTCGAGCAAGGGTCGGGAAGGGCGTCGATTTGGGCGTCGCGGCGGGCCTCGGCGGCGAGGGCGGTAGGACGGCGATCGGGTTTTGGGCTTATGTAGCGTGCTAGTGGCCTTACTACTCTCCTGGAGGAGGGTAGTGGCGTCGTCGGGGTCGATTAAAGTATGCCTTGGTCGGCGAATACTGCTAATGCGAGAGGGAGTGTAGCGGGCGGCCGCTGTAATCAGGGGGTTAGAATGTTTGATGCCGCAGTCGAAGAAACGCTTTGATAAGCGTTTCATGAACTGTTTTATGGTTGGCATTTTGAGGTCGACGTGAAGATCGATATTACGGACATAGAAGGGGGCACCCGTGACCCTTCTGAGGAAACGGTTTTGGAGGGTCTGCATCTTATGGAGATGACGTGGGTGAGCGTGCGCAAATACAACGCAGGCATAGGTCATGATGGGACGGATGACTGCGCTATAGATGCGGAGCTTGCATTTGAGGGACAGTTTACTACGGGCTGTCAGTACGAATTGGAGCCTGCTAAGAGCGAAGGAGGCGCGCGCGCGAACCGCCTTAATATGAGCCTTAAAGGTAAGGTTCTCATCGAAGATCACGCCTAGGTATTTGGCTTGCTTCTCCCAAGGGATTGGCTTGCCGTACATAGTGATCGGGCTGGGAAGTGGGGGAGGGAGTCGACGACGTCTCGAGAAGAGAACCGCCTGACTCTTATCGGGGTTGACCTCGATTCTCCATTTCCGGAACCAAGCGCCTAAGACGTTTGCGGAGGTTTGGAGAGTACGAGCTATAGCGTTGGGACAGTGACCGGTATAGTAAACGGCAGTGTCGTCGGCGAAGAGACCCAACTGAGCCTTTTTACTTTTTGGGATATCGCTAGTGAACAGCGTGAAGGCGAGAGGAGATAGTACGGAACCCTGAGGGACACCGGCGCGAAAAGGATGAGGGGACGAGAGTGCTCCCTCGACGCGATAGCGAAAGGTCCGGTTCGACAAAAAGTCTCGTAAGATGAGCACGAGACGATCTGGCACTCCTAGTTGGTAGAGCTTGTATATCAAGCCGTTGTGCCAGACTTTGTCGAAGAATAGCACACCCGTCGTCGCGTTACGCTGCAGACCAGCGCATAAGTGCTCTACTATACGGTGGACCTGTTGGGGGAAACCAAACTGCTCGTTTGGTATGAGGCTCTTTGCTTCGGCGTAGTCTTTGAGACGCTTATAAATAAGCCTCTCGTAGATTTTGCCGAGAACATTGAGTAAACTAATAGGGCGGTAGCTGGAGGGCTCAGACTTTGGCTTACCTGGCTTTGGGATACCGGTGACGGTAGCTTCTTTCCATGCTTGTGGGAAAATGTTGTTGCTCAAGGCGCCATTGAAGATGGCGGTCATAAGCATTATTAGCGGGGCAGGGAGGAGTTTGTATACCTTATTGGTAATACCATCCGAACCGGGGGCCTTACGAGCGTGGAGCCCTTTAATAATGTCGTGCACTTCGTCTGGAGTGACGGGAGGCAGAGTATCATCAGGGTCTTCGACGGGAGCGAGGGAGGCTCTTCGTTCGACTTCAGCGTCGACCTTGTTCAGGTGAGCTTGGTCTACTGGTTGGGAGCTGGGAGAACATTGGGACTCTAGGCTGTCAGCAAGACATTCAGCCTTGTCGGGACTGTCGAAAGCGACACTATTGTCGGGGCGGATGAGAGGAGGCATAGAGACCTCTTCTGAGGAACGCAATTTCCTCTGTAATTGCCAGAAGGCTTGATGAGTGGGCTCGAGTTCACTGAGCATCTTGTTCCAGCCCTCAGAGCGAACCTCCCCTATGCGTTTCTTTACAGCACGCTGTAAATGGCGCATGTGGGCTTTGTTCGCGTCACAAGGGAAGGAGTCGTAGGCACGGATGGCCGCGTTCTTCTCGGTTATCAGGTCACGTACGTCAGTAGGTAGTTTCCAGCGATGGTCTTCCATCACCGGAGCTTCCCGTGAACAATCCGTCAATACGGATTGTACGTGCTCTGTATAAGAGTTGATTGCGGCCGTCGTGTCGGCGACTGACACTAAGTGATCGGGGATGGTGTCTAAGTGAGGCGACGTGGTGGATTTCAGTCTTTCGCTTACTTTGCTCCAGTCGGTTATCGTCTGGGTCTGAGGGGGGCGGTTGGGGTCGATCGGGCCCGAGTAGGGTGCAAGATGCATGACTACAGGGCGGTGGTCAGAGTTTAGCTCGTGGAACGTCTCTATCGATTGCAAACGGAGGTTCACATTCTTGAGCAGCGCTACATCGATAACATCGGGAAGGTGATTAGGATTACCTGGGAAGTGAGTCGGGCTCATTGGAGCGATGACGTCAAAGTTAAGGGATTCGCCTAACTTGAAAACTAACCTACCTCTGGTTGAGGTTGTGCTACTATTCCACGCCGGGTGCTTGGCATTAAGATCCCCCGCCAAGATGACGGAGTCACTCATACCGAAGAGGGCAGTGAAGTCCTTTTGGAGCAAGCTGGGATCCTCCGGACCATTGTCGGGTGGGATATACGCGGAGATGATGGTGATCGGTTGGTGGCCGGTCATGCCGAGCCGGCAGATAGAGGTCTCCAGATGGGAGAAGAGAGGAGGTGGGTCTATAGGGATACAATACAGAGATTTCCTAAAGTATATGAGTGTGCCACCCTTGTGGCATCGAGACCTGTCATTGCGAACTAGTTTGTAGTAAGAAGGTTTCCTGTATGAGGAGGATGTCGAGCTGGTGGTCGCGGAGGAAAGCGGCGATCTCATCGCGTTGACCGGAAACGCCATTAGCGTTGAAAAATCCTAGTTTGAGGGATCGGGATTTGGTGGAATTTAACCTTGTGTTATCCATTGGAAATTAGAATTTTAAGGTTTTCAGGACTAACGCGATCTCGGGATACGCGTTAAGGATTTCTAAGAGACGACGAGGGTTGCCGTTTGCAGCAACGATTTCGTCGGCCATTTTTTCCGCGGCGGAGGAATAGAGGGCCGCGTATGTGCTGATTATGATTTGGGCGCTGTCACGGCCCGGGGCTCTTGGCGGTGCAACCGGTGGAGCCGTAGGGGCCGCGGTGGTTGCCGCAGGCGCTGGGATGGTGGCAGCCATCAGCGCTGGAACTTCAGCGGGTTGAGCGGGTTTGGAGGGCACTGAAGCTGCGGGAGCTTTAAGGTGCGTAAGGTTTGCCCAGGGAGAGGGCCTTTGAGGGCTAAGCCGCTCCGGCATTTGCGCGGAGGGAAGCTTCCTCCAGGGGCTTTCCCTGTGCTGGCGGTCACTCGCGCGTTTCGCGAGTTTCGGAGAGGATGACTTTGGCGCTTTCGGACAGCCCCGGTAATTTGCCGGGTGACCGGATTGGCCGCAGAGGACGCAGTTCGGCGGCTCTGCACATAGCTCCCTATCTTTAGGGCGAGAGCAGTCGGCGGTGCCATGCTCACCTAGACACTTGACGCATCTAGGGGTCGCATAGCAGTTGGTCTGCGAGTGACCGTACAGTTGGCAGCGATGACACTGGCCTATCAAGTTGGCTCGGTAGGGCTTCTCGATAGAGATGCCCGAGAGCGAGCACACCGACTTCACCTTGAATATCGGGTGGTGACCTTCCGTGGGGTCGCAGATGACAAGGACCATGTCGTATACAAGGCTCTGCCTCGCTTTGTGCAAGCGATGTACGGCGGATACTGGGACGCCTTGTGCAGTAAGGTCGTCCTTAATCTCCTCAGTGGGGATTTCTTGGGGAACGCGCCTAATGACGACGCGAGTGGGGGTTTCCTCCGGAAGGGAGTACGTGTGAAAGGAATAGTTCCTTTCACGCAGGGCGCGGGAGAGATCCCTAAAGTCCGTAGACGTGGGGACGGTGACTTTGATCCCCTGGAGGGTGGATCGGGCGTTGGTGTAGTTGATCTTGCGATCAACACACATCCTAGAAATTTCAGTCCATTTGGACTTGTCTTGGACGTAAATGGGGGGAGGAGGCTTTTGCTTCCTCGCGGTAGGAGCGGGTGGGCAAGCCATAGGGCTGGCAGGGCGACTGGCCCGCGGACTAGGGGCGGAAGTGGAGCTGGACGATAAGTCGTCCTGTTTTTTCTGGGCCTTGGTGACCGGGCCAGCGGGGGCGGAGGATTTAGCCTTCCTCTTGCCTCCTTTAACGACTACTTGGAAGTCGTCATCGCTGGAGGAGGAGGTGCGGGCTTCTTCCTCGGAGAGTGGGACCGACGTGTCCATGCTCTCCGGGCGAGTCGAGTTAGTTTCTGCGTTGCGCAGCTGCGTCATGTTAGTTGTCTCCGAGACAATGGTGACCGGAACAATGGCGGCCGGGACAAAGGCGGGCGCGACAATAGAAGCCGGATTAGCGGCCGACGTAATTGCTGTCGGGGCAGAAGCGGGCGAGACAATTGGGGCCGGATTAGCGGCCGGGGTATTATCTACCGGAACAAAGGCGGGTGACACAATGGGGGCCGAGATAGTTGCCGGAACATTGTGGTGCGGAACAAAGGGCGGAATGCCTTGTTCACTTGCAGGTGGCGATAGCGGGCTCTCCAGTGCGTCACTGAATTCCACAAGTGACCCGTGGGACGGAGTGGGGGCGGAGCGTTGGCGTATTTTGGCGCCATATTTCGCCAAGAACTCGGGGTCCTTAAAAAGGATCTCTCTGAAGAACGCCAAAATAAAGGCGTCCTCCATGGTCGGAGGAGGAGCTATTTTAGGGAGGGAATGGTGGAAAAAAAATTCCTACGTGGCCTAAACCCCATACCTATCTCCCCGGGTGGATGGGCCCGGGGATGCGTGACCCTCTCTGTCGGGTGTAGACAGAGAGGTGAGTACCTATTGGTGAGCCCTAAGCTTGTAACCCGCGGACTAGGATATCGCTAGATGGCGCCACTAGGTGAACATCTAAGTTTGATAAGCTCTGCTGATCGCGAATCTAGTCGATATAGAGCGCGCAGGGATCGTGGTGGCGTCTTGATAGCGGTTTCTAGGAAGTTAAAGTCGTGTAGACAGCCGCACCTGGAAAGTTCATGTGAGGATTTGTGGATAAATATTGAAACCTCCCCGCGTGGCACAAAAACACAAAAATTCCGTATTTGCGGTGTTTATCTGCCCCCGCCTGTGACCTATGACATCATGCAGGTATTTCTGAATTCTGCTCAGGGTGCTCTTGACCACGATAATCACACACTTATCTTAGGGGACTTTAATCTCAGTAATATAATTTGGAAAATCAATGAGCAAAACACAGGTCTTGCCCAACCTTATCCTAGTAATAATAGCGAGGTGATTAAATGTTTCCTAGATTTTGTTTCTTTAAATGCTTTAGAGCAGTTTAATCACTTACCAAATGCTAAATTTAAAACATTAGATCTTGCTCTCTGTAACACTACGATAGATAACCTTAGCCGTTGCACCTGTCACTTGATTTCAGAAGATCCCTTGCACCCATCATTTGAATTCTCTATATCCCTTACCATAAACTCAAACAATCTTCAAGCTAAGCCAACAACAAAACCAGACTTCTTTAAAGCTGACTACGATAGAATTATGACGTCACTTAATTCAGTAGACTGGGAAAAAGAACTGGAACTTTACCCAACAACTGACAAAATGATTGATACATTTTACAAGGTACTGCACGATGTCATCAAAGAAAATGTCCCGATGAAAAGAATATTGGGCAATAAATATCCACAGTGGTATTCTAAAGATCTTATACGGCATCTAAAAGAAAAAAATAAATATCGCGTTAAAATTAAAAAATACAAAAATCCCCTAGACATCATCTCATTTGAAACACTGCGTGCAACATGTGGTAGGCTTATGGATGTCTCTTATAAGAACTATATAGTTAGAATGGAAGAATCACTTGCAAAGGATCCGAAAATGTTCTGGACATTTATTAAAAATAAAAATAAGAGTACTTACCCAGCAGAAATGTGCCACAAGAACAAGACAGCATCAAGTGGACGCGAAATTTGTAACTTGTTTGCCGAGAACTTTGCACAAGTCTACAATACCTCGTCGACTGTAAATGAGTCAAACCACGTTGACAGCTGTCTTGCCCCGTCCGGTTTCTGTAAACTAGAATTTGGTGCTGAGGAAATATTCCAATCCCTAAAAGCCTTGGATGAACGTAAAGGTGCAGGAAGTGACGGTATTCCTCCCGTATTTATCAAGAGATGTGCGAAAGCACTAACTTTACCTCTGAAACTTATTTTCAACAAGTCAATGGTGGCTGGTGTATTTCCTGAGAGGTGGAAGGAAGCTTTAGTGGTTCCTATTTTCAAATCAGGAGAAAAGCACCAAGTATCCAACTATCGGCCCATCTCTATTTTAAACATATTTGGCAAAATACTTGAAAAGTTAGTAACCACACGCCTAAATGCACATGTTAAACAATGTATTACTACCCACCAACATGGTTTTATCAGTTCAAGGTCAACCTCTACAAACTTTATGTGTTATGTCTCAGCCATATCAGAGTCTCTTGATAAAAGAATCCCGGTAGATACTGTATACACAGACTTTAGTAAGGCATTCGATAAGGTTGACCACAATATACTACTGAAAAAACTAAATCAGTTGGGAATAGGGGGGACAATGCTTGAATGGTTCCATTCTTACCTTGTTGGCAGGAATTCAAAAGTGGTAATTAATGGTCACCATTCAGACACCTTTTCAGCAACATCAGGAGTCCCGCAAGGCTCGCACTTAGGCCCTATCCTCTTCAACATCTTTATTAACGACATTACGTTATGTTTCAAGCACTCAAGTTTTTACTTGTTCGCCGACGACGTCAAAATTCTGAAACCAATAGCTACCAACTTAGATTCCGCACTGTTACAGGCTGATCTCGATAGAATGGCGGATTGGTGTAGAATAAACAAAATGTCGCTTAATGTCTCTAAATGTCACTGTATGCAATTCTCTCGTAATAAAACAGTGCAAACCAACAATTACACACTGAATCAGCAAACACTACAAGCGGTAGACGAAGTTCGTGACCTGGGAATTGTGTTCGATAAAAAACTGAGATTTGATAGGCATGTAATAAACGTTACCTCAAAAGCGTTCAAGGTGCTCGGATTTGTATTGCGTAATAGTAAGGAATTTTGTAAGGCTTCGACTAGAATTCAACTATATAACGCACTGGTTCGCCCTCTGCTTGAATACAACAGCACCGTATGGAATCCTCACTATGATATCTACATTAAACGCCTGGAAAGTGTTCAAAGACGTTTTCTATACCATCTTTGCTACAGAGACCGTCTAGCAAAAAAAATCAGGAGCTACGACTTGAGACTACAACATTATAAAATGTCCTCGTTGGTACATAGAAGAAGGGTTCTAGATCTCACATTTCTCCACAAACTTTTCAATGGGGTTGTTGATTGTAGCGAGCTTCTTGCAAAGCTGCAGATAAGTGCACCATCTCGCTTGCCGCGGAAATGTAACTATAACCTTTTCTATGTGCCGGGATCCAAAACAAACCTCGGACACTTCGCCGTTTTGCCAAGGCTCTGTAGGCAGTATAACGAAATATCGAAGCTTAATGAATTAGATATTACAAGCAAATTGTCAAATTTCAAAAAGGACATGAAAGTTATAGTTTCGAACTCGTAATATTTTGTTATTTTGGACCGTTGTTTTATTATAAATGGTTCTTTATTTCTTATATTTCATTTGTATTTTCATTATTTTTAATTGTCTTTGTTACCTTATGTTTTTATGATTTATTTTTAAAATGGCCTTGTCAAACCTAATGTACCTAGATTATAAGCAAATGATGTGGTCTCCTATAATTGGAAGCGCACACTTGTATTTGTCCCTGATGTATGTATCCTTGCATGTAATTGTGTAGCCTCTGTTGGATATCCAATAAATAAATAAATAAATAAACCCGTCGCCAGTCTTATTGTGCAAACGGGGCCCTGACCAGTCTAGCGCGAAGGGTGTAGACACCCCCTAAAGACACTAGGCGAGTAGCTGTGGAAGGAAAACTGTACACCAGAGCCGACTAGGAGATCCCCCAAGGCCGGTTAACTCTGGAACCCGTCCAATTGACTGCCTCTCCCTGAAGGGGTTCGGCGGGTGTGTTGGGACAACACCCCACTCGGCTTCGTTGGCACCGTAAGGTTTCAACCGATGACCACGAAACTGTGGTTTTACCCAGAAGGGGCCTAGTGAAGCTACTCACAAACGTCTGTTAATGAAACGAGATTGGCCTTGAAAAAGGCACTTTTTAATTGATTAAAATCAAAATCAATTTCTTGATAATGATTTTATATCGGTGTAGTCGGGGCGACTACGATGACGTCACGTGGTCGCAACGAGTAGAACAGGAAACACAACACTGGGCCGGGAGCGGGAGAGCGCACAGACACGTCCGTCCGCGGCGAGAGTCGAGCGTCGAGTGAGACGTGATGTTATGTTTGTGTCGTCAGTTTTATATGAACGTATTTCTGTAATGATAAAAAATATTTTTCTTTGTTTCTTTCTAATCAGTATCATGCATCCGAACATCGATTCTTACTCAAGTATCGAGTACAAAATCGATAACTACTATTATCAGAGCCCTTTTCGAATGTATTTCTGTAACTAAGGAACAAAGTAGCTTTGTTCCAGACAGAACTGTAAACAAATTCCTTTGCAGAATATTTTTAGGCTTCAATGACTGCGTGTGCGCTTGTAACGGGTATTGTAGCGGCATAATGAAAGAAACTGTTGTTCTTACAAGCTTTCAGTACGAACAGACACTAAGTATGCGTTTCGAAAATGTTCCGCCCGTCGTCATGGAAGAAGACTTTTGGCTGCAGGACGTGGTGTTCGGGAGCTTCCGCGGACAAGTACCACAGGACAGCACAAGAACAAGCTAGGGAAGTGCTACTAACATAGTTTTAAGCTATATATATTAACAAAAAAATTGTTTTATACTTTATATATAATGGGTATCATAATTGATAGCAACCTTAGTATCAGGGAACACATTAAGCAATTAACTAATCTATGTTTTTAGAAATCTCAGACATGCCGCCGACGCCAAATAACTTAATCAAGTCTATTTTGCGCTTTGCCAGTCGATAACTACTTACTGCATCTCGTATTGGGGAGGCGCTCCGAAAAACATCCTCAAAAAAGTTGAAATAGCTCGAAGAGCTATTTTAAAAACCATTTCTTTTCAGCTCATTCTGTATCCTACAACGCAGCTGTATCAATCATGCAAAGTGCTCACCGTTCGTCAACTTTTAATATTTAGTATAGTCATAAAGCAACACGGTGATCTCATATACGATCCAAACACTATACGTAAACGTAGAAAACATGCTGTATGTAAACGTACTATGTGCCCAAAACATCTTATATTAAGAGATTCTTCATTTACATTGGTCCTTACCTATACTATAAAATCAACAAAATTATGAATATGTACCCACTTAATAAGACACAATGTAAAAATAAAATACAGGACTACCTATTAAAACTTACGTATGATGAAACAGAAGCGATTTTGAACATTCCCAAATAGACAAGCTACTACTATAGGTACTCACATATATCATCTTGAACAATCATCCCTTTTACATCTCACTCACAACACACATACACACACACACACACACACACAAACTCACAACACACTTACATTTTTTCCTATACATTATGCCTACTTTCCACGTACATGGCAATCTTATCATGTTTACAACCTTAAATAAGGCTACTAAATGTTCACAATTTATTTATGGGGATCAAATGTAATCCGAGATACAGGTTTACCACCTAGTTCGGATGCATATAGTCCCAAACTTTGTATATTACAAGTTTTTAGCTATTACTTAGTGTACATTGTCTTTATAAAATTTTGTAATACATGTTCTTAATTTGGTGAATAGTATAGGTGAGTTGGTAAATAGACATAAGTGCCTTCCTACCCAAAACAAGAAGTAGGGACAATATTTCATAGAAGATAATGACACTGGCAGTTCTTAAAATCTCGTTCAGTTTTATTTGTGAAATCCACCGTTAAATGTTTACGTTTCAGTGTACCTAGTCAAAAGTACAATATGGACGATGAATCAAGGCCGGCCTCAACATAGGCATTCCGAACTTTTGCGCATATTCTCTCGTGTGACCTTTTGGATCCAAATGGTTTTTATTGCGCAGCCACCAGTGCAAAGTTGGGACCGGTCATGATACATCGGTCGTACTGTACAACAACGACTACAATTTCCCTCCGATAGGATAGCTTCAGTTTTAATTTGACAAAAGAATCGAAGAAAAGAATTGAAATCTTAAATTCTTCGCCCTCGCGTGCTTTTGATTTAATGAGGGCGAATGTTTCTGCCTGCCCGATTGAATTTAACTTTAAGCATATTAACCCCTTAACAGTAATAAAATCTTTTAAGCAAATCAAGATCAAATTGACCGAAGATCTTTGGGGAATGTCTATTAAAGTCTGTACCTCCATAATTGAAACTATAGCACCTTACTTAGCCTTAATATTTAATTTGTGTGTGGATCAAGGAGTCTTCCCGGATCTAATGAAATACAGTAAGGTAATACCACTTTTCAAATCCGGGGACAGTAAAGACACTAATAATTATAGACCTGTGTCCGTGTTGCCGGTTTTCAGCAAGGTTTTTGAAAAGATAATGCTTAGTCAGATGCTCAATCATTTTAATACTAATAAAATCCTTCACGAGCAACAGTATGGTTTCACCAAAGAGCGTTGTACGACCGACGCTGGTGTTACCTTATTAAAACATATTTTTAACGCGTGGGAAGAGGCTCAAGACGCCATAGGAATCTTTTGTGACCTCTCCAAGGCATTTGATTGCGTCGATCACGAAACCCTGCTTTTGAAACTTGAGCATT
The DNA here is from genome assembly GCA_963555695.1 of Dasypolia templi. Classification (NCBI taxonomy): domain Eukaryota; kingdom Metazoa; phylum Arthropoda; class Insecta; order Lepidoptera; family Noctuidae; genus Dasypolia; species Dasypolia templi. The sequence goes on from OY743140.1 coordinate 14,662,489, forward strand.
ACGGACTTGGAAAACTTGCGCTTAGTTTAATAAAATCTTATTTAAATGATAGACAACAGCAAGTTCAAATAAATGGTGTCAATTCACTTGGTTTAAAGGTAAAAATGGGTGTTCCACAAGGCTCGATATTGGGTCCTTTCCTCTTTTTAGTATATATTAATGACCTACTCCATTTATTAATAAATCAACCACAAATGGTGTTATTTGCTGACGATACTTCCTTAATTTTTAAGGTAGATAGACGTGCTTCAAATTTTGACGACGTAAATAACGCCCTACTGCTGGTCCAAAATTGGTTCACGGCTAATAATTTAGTACTAAATGGAAATAAAAGTAAGTGTACAAGATTTTCTTTACCAAACGTCAAGAGTAGTGATTGTGAGATAGTATTGAATCAAGAGAAGCTAGAATTCGTCGATAAAACGGTTTTCTTGGGGATCACGCTCGACTCAAGGCTACAATGGGGTCCTCATTTAACATCTCTAGCAGGACGGCTAAGTTCAGCAGCTTACGCTGTCAGAAAAATCCGTCAATTTACTGATGTTGATACCGCGAGGCTGGTCTATTTTAGTTACTTTCATAGTATCATGTCTTACGGTATTTTACTTTGGGGACGGGCTGCAGACATCGAGTTTATTTTTATTCTGCAGAAAAGAGCCATCAGAGCCGTATATAATCTCCGCAGGCGCGATTCTCTAAGGGAATTGTTTAAGGATATTAACATCATGACTGGACCTTGTCAATACATCTATGAAAACATCATGTACGTAAGAAAAAATTTACATCTTTACAGTAAAAGAGGTGAAAGACATAATTATAGTACTAGAAATCGGGACCTATTAGTTCAACCAGGTTTCAGACTGGCTAAAGTAGACTCATCTTTCATGGGGTACTGTCTAAAATGTTATAATAAAATACCTCCCCACATACTTCAACTGAATGAGACAAAATTCAAATCCTTTGTCAAACGCACACTATTCAGGCAGGCATATTATAGGTTGGAGGATTACATAACTGATAAAAATGCCTGGCTTAATGCCGGTCCTGCTCCACACCACAACTAATTAATTGACATTCGAATCACTGTTGAAGCTGCTGAAGATAGTAAGAATTTATTTGCATTATATAAACTCAATCTCCTTTTTATTATATAGATGCATTGCACAGATGTGAGTACTTTGTACTATAGAGCTACCATTTACCGGGTAATGTCATAGATTGACTTGAATGTGCCTTGGCGGCTGATAGTATGGCATGCTCACTCAAATGTCTCGCTGACGGTGGCGCGTGTGTCGGATCATTTAGCTCCCTTCAAAATGGTTGAGCTGAATGGTGCTGATCCATGCGTCATGTTCGTGAACGGGCGCCGTCAGTTGGGACTGGTCATCTCTTAGCTGCCACGGCTTATTTTAATAATTAATTAGCTGGATTGTTTTATTATGTTTTGATGCACTCTGGACGCTTTTAACGTGTACGGTTTTTTGTACATCGTTCTCACTTATAGTGTCAACATTAATCGATGTAACTAAGATATATGTAAAAACATTATTATTTAAAAGAGTGTCCATGGAGTTTCTTGCCCGTTCTTCTCCATAGGTACCTACTACGCTTTGGAATGGGCAACTAGCTTCATATTTCTGACTGACCGACTCCTTGACAATTCAAAAGTGCCTGTAAATGGTTTAATTGAAATAAATGATTTGAGTTTGAGTTTGAGTTTGACAATTAAAGGAATCAGAAATTGACCACCATAATTTATTAGTTGGTAAGTAGGCAGACAATGAAGAATAATCGTAATTCAGATATAAAATCGAACAGCACACTTACACTATACGTGCTTAATCATACACATTACCGTAAAATGCAGACTAAAAGGATGACCCAATCAAGCTACTACGAGTTAATTAATTTATGAAGGGTATTCTGTAAAATTCACTATGAATCTCATCAGTGACCGCATACAATCAAAAGCAAGCTTACTTTGTTTTAAAGATTGTCATTTGGTAGTGAATTTATATTTCGAATTTTGAAATGATGGAATTTTAAAGAATAGCACTACGTGCCAATTTCACCTACGAGACTGCACGCGATCAGCACATCTAAACAGCGCTCAAGAACTAGTTTCAATATTCCACCACAATAATGGCACTGACAGCTCTTGAATGTAGTTTAGATGTCATGCCCTTGGTAGGTAAAGGCGAATTTCACCAATGAAACTGAACGCGATCAGCACATAAACTACGTTAAGAGCTGTCAGTGTCATTATTTTGTGTGTATTAACTGAAAGCTCTTGGACGCGGTTAAGATGTGCCGATCGCGTTCAGTTTCATTGGTGAAATCTGCACTAGGTATGATATTCTGAACTACACTGTTCGAAATTCTTTGAATTTAATTTCGAATTTCGTATCGAGGTGTTTCACCTGAAAACAAATGAGTTCGCTTTCGAATTGTGTGCTGTCACTTGAATTAGGTTCGAAGTACTGGTACCGGTATTGTTATTCTGTATAGCACCTACCTAGAAGAGGTTTGCTCAGTTACCTATGAGTACGTACTCTACCTACCTACTTACAATGAGTAAGGGCAATGAGTACCATCGCAACTTGTTTTCTTAATTGATTTTTTCACGATCGACCGTGGGAATATAAGCAACTGCTGCATTCTTTTGTCTTTCATTTCGTTTCAACACTGAAATGTGTGAAATCTTATTTTTTCAATAAATTGCTAAGTGTTTTTCAGTTTTTCAGTGTAAGTGGAGTTGTTTTTTCAGGCTTTTTGCTTTGTGCAAACATTGGCATGCATACAATCGATCCTCGTCTGAGCCAGCCCGGGCTGAGTAAGTAGCTGTTAATTGCTTTTTAAATGTAAATATCGGAATACGATTGAAATCCGGCACACCATTTGCGTAACACATTTGTTAATCACAATAGGAAGGTTTTGAAGGAATTGCTAATCTACTGCTTCTTACGTTTAAATTTTTTGTCGTAATGCATGGAATTCTTTCTTTGTTGTTGAATTGTCAAAATGAATAAAATTGTAAAGTGTGTTACGCCATTATACCTCGTCAGTCTACCTTTTTACATCTTCAAAATCAATACTTAGAAAGAATAAGCAACGCATTTTAAAGTCTAACGTAAAACGAAACGAAATAATTTTTATGACCTATTCAAAAACATAATGAAAATATGACGATGACATCCCTTATAATACTTTCAAAAAGCGGCTTTAGGTCATTAAGACCCATGAGCCCACAACATAATAAAACAAACCAGGGTCAATGGACCTCATGTTGCCCTACACCCATTAGTTCCACTTCAAACGCATCGAAACATGAACTGATAACAACTGACTTTATCACCTTGTTAACTTTGCTTATCTATGATTTTCCAGTAATTAGAATTAAATTACATGAACATAGCCTTATTTTAATATCGATAAGGTTCAATTTGCGTGAGTGAATGTAGTGTAGTATGGGCCAGTAAGTGCGTATGGCAGTTGCGTGTTATGGCGATAAGTGGTGGACGTTGGCTTCCCGTTCTTGTTGTAAGTAATTAACTGTGGGAATGGCGTCAAAATTATGGATGAATAAACTGGATAAGCTAATCTAGGCCCAAGCCTGTATGTATCCTGCGTCCGGCCCTGGTACAGGCCATGGTACGGAGCGAGAGGGAATGGAAAGCCGTCACCTCCTTCTGCGAAGCAGTAATGCTCGCGAAGGAGGAGGCGGAGCGCGTGAGGGAGAGAGCCTTGCGCCCTCACGCCCCTAGTCGCCGCAGGAGACGCCCTGGGCGTCGGGAATCGCAATCAGATTCCCGGCCACCGTAGGCGCGGGCTTGCGGACGGCGAGCAATGGGTAGTTCGGCGTCTGGTAAGGACCAGGCCCGGGTCGAACGCGCGCCTTAAAGAGATGCCAGCACAAAATGACGGGGTCCAATAGGGCCGACGCCTCAGGGTCGCGGGTAATTCGAGATAACTGTGGTCCTGGCACAGGCAACTGAAGGAACACGGGTGGGTTTTAGTCACTAAAAGTCTGACACGCCCACCCGCTCCACCCAGAGCTGGAGAAGTCATTTGATGATTTCCGACAAAAAAAAAAAGAAGCCTATATGTATCTTCCTATGATGCAAAATAGATAGAATAGTCAACCTAAAGAACTCTTTTATTAATAAATAAACTACGTCTTGTATACTCATGGATCCCCGGATTCTGAATTACTTTGGTGATTTATTCGATCGATTTTGACCTTTGTAAAGTGCCTATGCAAACACGTTTTTTAATTTGTTCTGAGTTTGAACTTCGTTTGTGCTATGTGGGTGACCTGCGACAAATCATGAAATTCGTTTCTTCGTTTCTATTCCCAGGACGAGGTCACTCACAATGACTGAAGCTCCACTATTAGGTAATACATAGATTTATAATTGGTTATGTAGTTACCTTGTTATTATGTAGGTACTATAAATAAATTGCAACTTTACAGATAGATTTTTATTTTCTTAAGACTAGTAGATATAAGCTAAATTCAGAAAAATGTACTCGCATTGTATATTTACCCTTAAGGTCACAGTAGACCATATTCCAGTAAGTACAAGTGTACGACAATTGTGTGAAACAGTGGAACCTTCTAATACAGGCATTGTTTGCTTAAAAGGAGGCTCCAAACAAGTTTAAATGTAACGAAATTTATATTTGTCACAATAAACTACTTTGGATTTTTGTATTACCGTTGGGCTACCTAGAGCTTACCTACATAAATAAGCTTCGACGGTGGCCTTTTTTTTTTTTTTGGGTGGAAAATCCTCATGGATGTCCTCCGCCCTGGGGCGGGCGGAGGGGTCTGTCAGACTCTTACTGACTAAAAACCACCCCGGTGTTCCATCTCACACCTACGCCGGGGTCGCGGGAACACATAATTCGTCCGCATCCCCGGCTGCTACCGGCCCGCTAGCGCGGGCCCCGTCTCGGGCGGGGGGAGTGAGGTGTACTTCCCCCGCAACGTCTGTGAGCGGCGCGCACGGAACACTATGCGCGCCGCCTACTCGGGTCCTGATGTTGGGGGGCGACGGATGTCCCCGAATCCGTCGCCCCTGAACCCATTTATGGGGGCTGGAAGAGGGCGTTGTCCGCTCTCCGCCTGCGCCCGGTGCGCCTGCTGCGGATCGGGAGAGTGGACGAGATCTCTCTCTCCCTTTCCGCAGCCTCCTTCTGCGAGATGACTGTTTCGCAGAAGGAAACCACCGCGTCCCAGGACTCGGCGCTGCCGACCATCGAACTCACTACGGTCGGCAGCGACAGGTCACTGCCTACTTCTGAGATGAGGGCACGGCGCGGCTCCTCCCAAGCGGCACACTCTGCCAGCGTATGCCACGCCGTGTCCTCCCGACAGTCGACGCAGTGGTGACACCGAGCGTCCGGCTCCCTGTTTATGCGACACAGGTACTTCCCGAAGCAACCATGCCCCGAGAGCACCTGCGTCGCCCGAAACGACAGGGAGCCGTGCCTCCTCCCGAGCCAGAGGTCGAGCACTGGCCGGACCGCCTCGATGGTGACGAGGCCGGCGGTAGGGCGTGAAAGCCTGTCCCGCCATTCCGCCACCAGGACCTCGCGAAGCTGCGACCGACGCTGCTCCATATGGCGCTGCATCGGCCGCTCGCCCCGCGCCCTCGCTTCCTCGCGCCACCGATAAAGTGACGCGAGCACCTTCGCGTCTAGGTCCCATGGCGGGGATCCGGCCAGTGCACAAGCCGCCTCGTAGGAGATCGTGCGATACCCCCTTTTGACTCTGACGGCCATTGCTCTCTGCGGCTTTCGCAGCACAGAGATGCTGGCGGCCGTCAGGTCAGCCGCCCAGATCGGGGCCCCGTAAAGGGCCATCGATCGCACGATCCCCACGTAGAGCCGCCTACAAGCGGCGCTCGGGCCCCCCAAATTGGGAAGCAGCGTTGCCAGCGCCCCGGCCGCACCCAACAACTTGGGCGCCAGCCGCCGGAAGTGGGGTCCGAAGTCCCACCGGCTGTCGAGCACCAATCCCAGATATTTCATGGTGGTTTCGACAGCGATCCGGACCCCCCCGACCACAATGTGTGATCCAGCCGGCGGCGCCCGCCGGGGGCCATGAAACACCATGGCCTCCGACTTGTTGAGGGCCACCTCCAGGCCGAGGCGCCGTATGCGGCTCACCGTCAGTGAGTCCGCTGCCGTCGCGAGCAACGCTGCCTCCCTGTGCGAACTCCCCCGGGCCGTGACCAGCGTGTCGTCCGCGTAACACGTCAGGTCCGCGCCCGGCGGGAGCTCGCCCCTCAGCACCCAGTGGTACCCGATGTTCCACAGGAGCGGCCCCACTACCGATCCCTGTGGAACACCGCACGACACTTGGCGCTGGTTTCCGCCATCACGTCCCATGTAGGTGACACACCTCCCCGCCAGATAAGCCCCAACGACGCGGCGGAGGTAGAGAGGCACCCGGTGATAACGCAGTGCCTCCCGTATGCAGCTCCAGGGCAGGGTGTTGAAGGCGTTGGAGATGTCCAAGGACACCGCCACCACCACCCCGCCCCGGGACACTGTTTCCTCCGCCAGGACTCTCACCCTCGACACAGCGTGGATGGTAGAGCGCCCATGCCGAAAGCCGAACTGGCTCTCGTCCAGGTCCGGCCCCTCTCTGCACAAGTGGCCGACGAGGCGGGCTGCGAGTATGCGCTCGAACAGCTTGCCCACCTCGTCGAGCAGCACTATGGGCCGGTACGCAGACGGCGAGTCGGCAGGGCGCCCCGCCTTCCTGAGCAGGACCAAGCGACCTGTTTTCCACAAAGTGGGAAACTGGCCCCGCTCAAGGCACGCTGTGAAGAGTCCTCTTAGCTGGGGCTCAAGCTCTTTCAGAGCGAGGGCTAGCGCTAGGCCGTGAATCCCGTCGGGCCCCGGAGCCACGTTCTTGGCCCGGAGCCGCATCACGGCCGCCCCCATCTCTGCCTGTGTCACCTCTGGGACGCTGATGGCGTTCTCCTCTGTAGACCCTGCGGCTGTGGGCAAAGCCATCGGCGGCGGGGTATGCTCCGCTCTTGCCGGGAAGAGGGCTGCGACTACCTCCTCCAGCAGCTCGGGTTGGAGACTCTCCGTAAGTGGAGGCGCCACGGCTCGAAGTTTCCCTCGAACCGCTTTATACGGGCGCCCCCACGGATCCCCGTCTAGAGTCTCCAACATCTCCTCCCTGGCTCGCGTCCTCGCCTCGCCGATGGCCAGCCACAGAGTCTCCTTTGCCGCGCGGTACACCTCGTACAGCGCGGCTTCTTCGTCAGGGACCCGACGACGTCTCCTCCGGTAACGGGTGTACTGGCGTCTAACCGCCACGCACGCGACGCGTAACTGCGCGATCTCGGTGGACCACCAGTACACCTGGCGCCTTGCGGACTGTGTGTGGACCCGGGGCATGGACGCGTCGCAAATTTGCGTCATCGCCCCGCGGACAGCGCCTCCTGTTCGACGTCGACGTCGACGGGTCCGCTAGTTGCCGACTCCCGGCTCCAGGCCTGGACAATAGCAGCCTCCTCGAGGAGCTCCCTGTCGATGAGCTTGCGCGCCCAGCGCGGACCGTCCGTTCGCGGGACCGGTGAACTGCGGCCGCCAGTGGTCTGGGCGGAGACGTCGAAACGGATGTAACGATGATCCGACAACGTCTCCACCTCCACGGCGACACGCCAGTCGCGAACACGGCCTGCGACAGCAGGGCTAGCGAACGATACGTCCACTATTGAACCACCCCGCTGCCGCACGCACGTGTGAACCGAACCCCGGTTCAAGACGGCCAGGCCAGTCGTGACCAACCACTCCTCCAGTGCCTCACCCCTAGCATCGGTCGCCGGAGATCCCCACGCCGTAGACTTGGAGTTGAGATCCCCGAGCAACAGCACCGGGCGAGGATGAAGTCGGCCCACGACGGCACCCAACTCGACAAGGAAGCTCTCGAAGTCGGCGAGACTCTTGTTGGGCGAAAAATACGCCCCAACGACGCCAACGCCATCTGCGAGGGCGGCTACCCAGCCGTGCCCCCGCGACGGGCTGACGAGAGCCCCGCCAATGATGGCCACCAAACCGTCCAGGTCTCCCACCCAGTTATCCCTGGGCGGGACCCAGTACGGCTCGGCGACCACGGCCACGTGAATCGACCACTCTGCCATGCTCTGGAGCAAGAGATCCTGAGCTCTGGCAGAGTGGTTGATGTTGCCCTGGAGGAAATGGTAGAGCGCCGTTATGCGCAATCCATTCCCTCGGCACCATTCTTAGGCCGGGAGTCGGCCGGAGGGGAACCAGGCTGAGGGGGGGGTAAAGAGCCCCCGGCAGCCTTGGCAGACCCTCTCTTCTTCTTGTTGGCGGGCGCGCCACAGGCCTTACCGCCCGCTCTGTGCCCAGCGGGCCTCCCTGCAGCTGTACAGCGGCTGCAGTTTGGCGCCGCGGAGCACTGGGCCGCCTTGTGGCCGGGCTGGCCGCAGCGATAGCACTGCTCGCTGCGGTCAATTGCGGCGGTGCACCGTGCCTTAACATGCCCCACGTCCAGGCATCGGTAGCACCGCAAGGCCCTGGGCTGCAGCAGCTTCACCCTCGCCGCAACCCACCCCACCAACAGACGCCCACCGTCAGCGACCTTATTCGCCGCCGCCACCGGGCACCGTACCCAAATCGTACCGAGCCCGGAAGCGTCGGCGCGTATGTCACCCGTCCGCACGTCTCCTGGCAGACATCCACCGACTCGGGCGACGGCCACCACGACTTCAGCCGGGGTCGTCGAGTCGTCCAGGCCATCGACGCGCACCTCAGCGGTCTTCATCGGCCTGGATACCCGGACGTCCTCCGGGTTGAGGACCTCCCTCAGTTTGGTGGCCAGGATGTCCGCCTTTTCCCCACTAGAGGCACCCGACACCTCGAGCAGCCGCGCCCCCGTAATCGCCGGCCTCATTCTGAAGCCGGACGGTGTGCCAAGGTCGGGGAACGCGACATTGGCCTTCGCCTGTGTCAGGACCGCCTTGTAAGTGATGCCCCTTTCAATGGCTCCGGGCTGCAGCGTAATCACTACAGCTGCGGAGCGTGGGGCTCTGACCTTAGGCGGTCCTTGGGCCTTCTTAGGTGCCGGTGCCGGTGCTCCAGCGGGTGGAGGTGGTGCCGTCTTCTTCCCACGGCGGCGGCCCTTTTTAACCACCGTCGCCCAGGTCTCCGTGGGAGGCGCAAGCGAGGCCACCAGTGGTGCGGTCGTCCGGGAAGTGGGCACGGACGTACCCTCCGCGGGCTTTTTAGTCCCCTTCCCGGACCCACTCGTCCGAACCGCCGCGGTTGTTGGCCCCTGCTTTGAGGGCCCCTCCTTGCGCTTGTCCGCAGCGAGCGGTGGGCGGAGATTCACCGCTGGGAGGAGCCTCTCTTCTATTGCCTCCATCCGGGCACCCACCATCTGCCCACACTGCATCATGCAGATGCGCGCGATCTTCTCGATCTCCGCATCCGCAAGAGCAGGTGTCGACGAAGGGACCGGTGATGGAGCCGACGACGGAGCCGCAACCGAAGAGGAGCCAGTGGCTGCGGGTATTTCCCTCTGGGCGGCGAACTGCCGCTTGAGGTCCTCCAACTCGGATCGGAGATGGCCATTCTCCTCCCAAAGCTTCGCCGTCTCCTCCGTACTTGTTCGACTAAGGAGGACCTCAACCGCCTCCTTAATGCCCTCAGCCGCCTCCTTCAGAGCACGCGTGAATGTGCCCTTCAGGTTGCCAGATTTGGTGGCCACCTTCAGGACGACATCCACACCGTCCAAAACCTGGCGACTGAGCGCCACCCCCGTCACGCTTTCCCCGGCTGCCATCCGAGCAGAGCGCCGCTCTCGGGCCTGTCGGGCCAACTCGCTGACCTCGTCAGCCGCGACAGTTTTTTGCTGGGCCCTCTTCGCAGCACTTGCCTCCGCTCTGTTGGTTCCCAACAGAGACGTTGTGGAGCCCCCGCTTTGGTCCTCCACCACGGGCTCGGAGTCGGGCTCCACAGGAACCGGCGTTTCGGGGCGCTTGAGAAAGCGACCCTGAGCGTCGCGCGACATCGAAGCTGTCGTTCTACTTTTCGCGCGACCTCGTCCTCTTCTGCCCGTTGGCCCCGTGGGGGCTGACAGGTTCTCCTCACTCAAAGAGAGGCCTGCCATCCAAAATTTTGACGGAGGTCCAACCATCTCTTCTTCGGCCGCCTGGGTCTTGCGCTTTGAGCTTACGCTCGAAACGCTCACCACACTCATTCTGTCAGATGCCTTGTCACAATCTGACACTGCACCCACACCCAACTGCTCGACCAACACGATCGGCAATTTGTCCAGTTGTTGGTCTATTTGTTCGTCCCCTGAGGGACAGGAGCCTCCTCGGCTCTTGTTGCCATCCGCAAGTGGAAGACAGTTGTTGCCCCCCCCAGAATACGAGGGGCATGACGCATCCGAAACCGGATGCGTGGCGGATTCTCCGACTGCTAAGCAGTCGGTACCGCCCTGGGGTAAAATATTTTCAACTGACTTATTTTCCATGTTTTGGTTTTTTCCTTTGAAGGGTGCGGTCCCTTTGATCCCCCTGGATCCCCCCCAGCGCTAGGGACCGGATGCCCTCCGGCCATACACCCCCTCGGCACGCTCGACCTTGGAGTTGGGGTTATTTTTTTAAGAGGTTTTCTTCCTCTCCTCCCACAAGACCACGCCCACACAACTCACCCTCTGAAAGCAGAGGGGGGGTGGGCGTACGACCTACTCCAACGACGGACTAGCCGTCCCTTCCCTACCCCGGTTCCCTTCCACGACCATCAAAGATGATCGGGGAATGGAACCGTGCCTTTCCCCGTTTGTTGAGATTAGCCGCCAGCGCCAATTGTCCACCAGAACCGGTGGGCGATTGGAGCTGACGTTGCCCAGGATGCGCCACGAGGAGGCTCTTCAACTGCACCCCTTCGACGGTGGCCTACGGCAATTTTAATGTTCGCATAAACCTATTAATTACGGTAAATTAATATGAAACATTGTTGCACGTCAGTAAATTTATTAAAACAGCAATTACAAGGCCTTTCCAACACTTAGTTATTAGTTAGCTGGCTTTATTGTCTTACAAGTCTTACTAAGAACAGTAAGTTAAGTGTGACTACAGATACAAAGTTGCTAATACATAATTATTGTTTTGTCTACAATTCGCATTTTCGGTGTTTTGTGATGAAAACATAAATATGTCGTGGATGGATGGCGCTACAGTACAGCGGCTCGCGCGGACAGCGCCATCTATCAATTTGATTCATAAACGAATGATCATGTGATCGGAAACGCAAACGAGCCCTACCGCTTGGACACAATCGTCGGTGGAGGGGATGCAGTGAGGACTGGCGCAGAGACCGAGTGTTGCGACAGTCAACAGAATACGGTCGAGTTTGGACAGTCTTGACAAACGCTCAGTACCAACGCACGTGTCTGTTTCCGTTGCACTTGTTTATTTCGTTGGCCAGTGTATTAAAGTTATTTTTAATTCGAATTATCTCTTCGTTCGAGTACCCACTACAGTGACCATACTAAAATGTGTCGGATCGTGAAGAATACCCAATGTTTCGCATCTCGGCCTCCCCTGATTCGACATATATATTGGCAATGTCTTTGGTCAGCTTCGATCACTAGTAGGTATCCAACCGAATTTCGTTTTAGTTTTCGGATTTCGCAATTTTCGGCTGAAGTATCTATTTTCGTAAATTTTTGTTTACGGCCGGTTTTATTTTCTGTAGCCGAAAAAAAACTAAGTGCTGTCAAAGGAAGTTTTCAATTACCTAAGTTATTAAGACAAAAAAAATCTTTGTTAATCATTCCAGCCGACGTTCACTGCTGGACGTGGCCTCCCCGAAGCCTCGCCACATCGACCCTGCACACATTGATACTGCATTCCTTTAACTTTTACCAAAAAAAATATCAAACAAAAATATATTTCTTTGTTTTTTTTCGGGTTTCGGCCGAAAATGCAATTTCAGGCGAATTTTGTTTTCGTTTTCAACCGAAAAAATAACTACTTTCGGTCAATTTTGTATGCAATATCATTTCCATTAATTGCAAGGTCAACGTTTAGCAGTGAACATTTATTACGGGTTCTCATTTTAACAAAACGAATGAAATTTTTGTCTATCTAGATTCCAGACACGAGCAACACGAAACCAAGTTTCATTTCAAGCTTAATTCGATTTAATTCTTAATTCAATGACTACGCAAGAGAAAACCATAACTATTAAGCTTCGATCATGAACTTCCAAAATAAGTGAGTTTAAGAAGTGGTTAGGTAGGGCAGTTTGTTTACATTAAGAATTTCACATTTTATTTGGCTTTAGTGAGTATAGGTTTCATATTGAGGATAGCTTAATAAAGTATTCATTTTCTTTAAGAAAAGAAGATTGAAACTAAGCCTCAATTTTTTTAATCAAATATACAAAAAAAAAACTATTTCCGAATATAAACGTTCTTGTTTTATAAGTTATTGTTTGCTGGGCTTCAGTGATGCAACCTTTTAAGCGTGAAGTACACGGCGAACAGTTTTAATAACACTTTAAATTAATTCAGCAAAATGTCCAGTTGGTATGAAACCTTCTGTTTCAAATTCATTCACCATGTGAGGGCTTATTTAAATTAGACTTCCACTTCATAAATACGTGCTCTGACTAGCAAGGCTTCGCTCTTCCTCACATCTCTTCACCCACAGACTCACAGTATTTCTAAAACAAAGAATGTAATACTATTAGACATCTCTAAGCAAAATACTTAATACTTTAATAATACAGAAAAAATATTATAAATTACATTATATTCATAACACTTAACTCATTCAAACTTTTGTTATTTATGTAAACAAGATGAACGAGATAAGTATCGAATGATTATGGAATTACTTCAAGTAATTTCATTAAAACAAAACAAAAATTGTTCATTTTAGGTATTACATATCAAAAACTATAAATATATTGAAAATAACATCAAGCCTAATCCGCAGGCGCAGTTGAGATTCGAACTCATGGCTCGCCATAATCGCTCCTTCCCAAGCACGGTATCGACTAAGCTAGCATGCCTTATGTTATAAATTATGAACTTCTATCAATTGCAGACAAAGTGAGTATGTGTGCGTGTCTATAGTATGGAAACAACTTATAGCAGAAGGTCGTAAGTGAAAAGAAGCGTATATCAATCTATTGCTTTGTGAGATTGCTTATGGACTTATGAGTACTCCTGTACAGTAAAAAAGAAAACAATCTGCCTAGCTTTTCCCCAACTGTATAAATGGTGTCGGCTTCCACCGAATGCAGGTCAGGATTTTTAGGACAGTTTATTTTCACCCCACTTCGAGTAATTAAGGGTTTGATTTGATTTAGTGAATCGGCATTCCCCACGTTCATTCGCTGAGCAATCCGATTGGTCTACGCATGAGTACAGTAGCGCTATGCTTCCGTGTTTGGTTTTTCGCGACACTAACTGTTCTTAACTCGAAACCTAACGTGCACAGCGCACTATAAACATTTTCTAAAATAAAAAGGTCCTGCGGTGTATTCATGATTACCACCCGCTCAAGATACGAACAATTATACGAACACAGCGCCTATGGAATACATGTGTAGTGAAGTGTAGCAGCGCTAAGCAGTGTGCAGGAGCCTGCGGTAAGCTTTTTCGAATCCTCACCATTCTACTACACAGTCAGACTTTTGAGCGTCTGACTACCCGTAACTATTGTCAAACATCTACGATTGAAAACCGGGACGGAGGTAGTAATCACATAAATACCTTACAAATCACGCATTTCAACACAATTCAAAGGCGATTTGCTCGTGAAATTACGATTGCACTTTAAGAAAAGACGCGTTTCATGATTGAATGGTTTTGAAAATACATATCTACTATGATCGCGGCGTGATTATTTTGCGCACTGGATTTTCAACTATGGGTGGTGAGCATTGAGAATTCGTCAGAGTGCATCGCGTCGCGTCAAGAGCGCGTCGAAAAACTACATTATTGGATTTTCAACTCTCGGCGCTAAGCAGTGCTTTGAAGATCCAGTGCGCGAAAAAATCCCACGGCGATAGTTTTACGTCCGTTCGAACGTGGTCTAAATTCCAATAAATACTTACTTTATTAGTAAAGTCTGGTTGTCAGTCTTCCGGGCTTCTGACTTCCCGTAACGACTGTCGAAGATCTACGAATAACAGCCGGGACAAATGGCTTAACGTGTTTTCCGAGGCACGGAGGGGTCTATTCACGTAATAATAAATGGTACACGTTTATATCAGTTAACAGGACCCTAGCAAGTACACAAAACAATTGCTTGAATACCACGATTAATACCCCGTTGGGTCTTTTGCTTTTAATAATTCCAGTACACTTCGTTTAGGAAATAGGTTTAATTAATACACATTAATGTAGGGGCGGTTTAGAGCAGCTCTGATCCTGACCATTGTCTTACTGTATAGACACGGACTCCGCAAATGGATGGTCACCATCCAAGAACCGTGGCAACTGTAGCTTATATTTTGCGACCCGTGCGCGTGCTATGTTATTACTTAGCCACGAGCCTTCAAAGCATTAGATTCTACATGCATGCAATTTATGCAAAGTGTGCAAGTAACAGGCTTGTGTAGTGTGTGCAACTGAAGGAAAAATATAAATCACAAATAAAACAATTAATTAAATCAACTTTATTGTAATGTTGATTACTACTCAACATTGTATGTCCGACCTTAATGAATGCGGAGTTCTAAATAATCACTTCACGGTATTGAGGCCAGCATAATAATATGTAGACAAAATAATCACAAAAGCAACATGAATAACTATTTAATAATATACCTACCTTTTTAAATGACTACCTAAATTTACGTAAACTGGTTATTTGAAAGCTATTTTCTTCAATACGTAGAACTATAAATAAACAAACAAATGTGTTTCCCAAAGAAATCTCCACACAGTTTACATCTTTAATAAAATCTTACCTATAAAATAAAACTTTTTCTTAAGATGTGTACATAATGTTATGTTTATTTTATTCAGAAACCGTTTATTTCCACAGTATATTTTTGTTAGGCTATTAAGTATAGAATATAAAACTAATTTGTTATCATAAATATTGATATCTCGCAGAAAACGAAATTTTGTGCTTAGATCCCATTGTGTAGGTTTAAATACCTAGTGGATTGAAGTGAAGAATTAGGAAACGCAAAGTGAGGATTTATACAGGGTTCGTTTTCAAAGAACTGCAAAATTTTGAATTTTAAACCTATTAATTGAATTGTTACAGTGTGTTAAACATTGTAATCAAATAATAAATAAGGCATTCATTTAAAAATGTCCGAAAAGTTTCTTAACTTAGGAACACGCGACAAGGATCATACTCTCTCTCGCCCGGTACGCGGCGGTCGTGCATGTTAAGTAGGTACTCCTAATCTAGTATACTTACATAAATTAATAACAAAACTTAATAAAATTAATCATACATTGCATATATACGTATTTTTTTAAAAGTAAAGACCATAAATTGAAAATATTGTTGATTCTGAATCATCTGTGTAAAGAGGAATGCCCATTTTTCACCTGACTATGTATAGATATGAAATAAATCTTAAAATACAGCTAATTAAATTATATATTCCATACGCTTATCACAATGTTAAAAGAAACGCAGGATTTTTTTTTAATTTTAATTTTTCTTAATGCTTATTCTACATCAAGGGTAAACATATAGCATGTTTTGAACGCACCTCAACTACTCTTTTTTACAACGTTCCATTTTACACACTGCTACTTGACTTTATTCAACTCTATTTCTGAGTTTCATACATTATTGTACGTTTAATTAACGCGGTAACTATTTATTTTTTTAGTCAATGTATAATACAGATTAATTAAAAATAAATAAATTATTAAATTAATGAATCATGCAATATGTAATTGAGTTAGGATTATTGAAACGTATTTTTTGACGTTTGACATTATTTGCTCGACTTAAGGGCAGCTGGTTTTTAGGAACTCACAAAGTAAAAAAGACGTTTTAGAACATAGATATGTATTTTTAAGTAAGTATTACTATTTAGACTAAACTTCGAGTGTTAAATAATTCGTTCAAGCACATTTATTTGTTTATAACGGCAAATCCTAACCTAAAAAGTAACATTAATATTTTTTGGACTTCGTAGCGTTTCAATTGTAAAAATGACCTTAGGACATTACTTTCGCAACTTACAGGTAGTGTTTCTACTATATCTTATATGTATACATAAACTTTCATTATCAGGTTTTCAAATATATGGGAAGTGGGCATTGTTCTTTGTCAGGTCTTTGAAAACTACCCCTATATAGTCGGGATAGGTATTAATAAGCATGCACAACATTTTATCGCCCTTATGAATAAAATTTTATTGCTCGGTTAAACTATGAAAACCAAAGTAGAATTTTCAGTTGTAACCTACTACTACAGCAAAGTTAAGTAAAACCATATCTTTTTAATTAAAGCATCCAGTAATACACGCACACGCACACATACATGCACACGCACACACTCCCACGCTCACTCACGCACACGCTTATATGTATGGACCCTTTTTTTACTTTCCTCATTTACAATTGAGTGTGTGTTAGTGTGCCACCCGTAGGTAGATATTTTTTTCTCTTCACCATTTTTTTGCGTTGCACAGAACACCGTGTTCCCAATTTTCATCGACTTAGGTAGTGCTAATAAATTCCGAGTAAAATAGTTGTGTCAACGCCTACGGATGAACATATAGAATGAAATTGTAAGGGTTCTGTTTTTGGCATTTGGCTACGCAACCCTAAAAACAGTCCCCAATTGAAACAAATTCATGTCAACGTGAATAAAGTGTGCAATGTTGCACTTCTCTGGTCCTCACCGTTCCAATGGACAGCTTTAGATAGTTATCGGCAAGAATATATAGCTCGATATTGTCGCAATGGGATCCGACGATGCACTGAACCGATAATATCTTCAGTATTGGTCTTGCAATTGCTTTTTTATTGGCTCTTGCAACTTGTATCAAAATGCTGCATATAGAATGCAAATATATGTATCTACTGTACTTTGGATTTAGTATATTATTCTGAAACCCCTGAGTTGAAAATTCACGTCGGTTAATTAAAAAAAAAAAGACTGTTTCATCCATTTTGATCGAGTAAGTATTGCACTTTTTTGAACCAGTAGATTTCTTTTTTGAAAACTGACTAAAAGTTTCTATGAAAAATTTCTAGAATCATGTGCTGAATTTTTGGTTAATTCATTCAGTTTGCGCGTTGGGTCTCCGCGTCACCCTGTATAGATGCTTGTCTCAATATGCAATAATCATCATGTTTAGAAAACTGATTCACTGTCACCCGTAGGGGTAGGACCTACGGGGGGGAGGGATTTCGTACCCCTATTGATGGGGGGGGTTCTACCGCTATATATGGGGGGTTCCTTCCAACCCCATAGAGGGGGGGGGGGCGGGTTAATCATCTAACTAACGTAGCGTTTTCCTAAATTTGTTTGGTCGACCCAAACAAATTTACCCTTGGACTTCCAGGCTAAAAGGATGCCGCTTAGTACCTACCAGTATTTTACATAGAGTGACTGCCTATCTGACTTCCACAACCCAGTTACTGGGCACACGATGCCCCTTGCTAAGACTGATTGACAGACTTTCCGGCTTCTGACGACCCCTAACGACTGTTCAACAGAAAGACAGCCACGACCACAACCGAGGCACGGAGGGGTGTCAGTGTGTAATGGATGGTCACCTATCCACGGACCTATCTCGGCTTGCATTGCTTAACCTTGAACATCGACCTATGCGGCTTTTATTAATTAGCGACGAGCCCCGTAAGTGTGCTGTTTATAAATTGCTTGACTTATACTCTTTCATTCAAATCATTAAAAGCATTCAATCTCAGTTACAAAAATAGGCCAGTCTTATCATGACCAACTTTTATCGATGGGAGAATACACAAAATTAATTTTATTCATATGTAATATTGTCTATTCATCTGTCACTTTGTCTATTCATCTGTCATTTTGTCAAATCTTCCGTAGACAAAACTCGTTTCTATGGTGGGCTACGCGTGCAATCCAGAGTAAAAACCCTTCAGCGAAGTAAGTAGGAAAGCTCCCTACCTGCTAAAGCACCGCCACTTGTGGAAGCTCTTAACATGCCCTCGAATGTTTCAAACGAGAAAGAAGTATCGTACCTGGATCAATATCACAAGTGCCTCCTTGTTTCTCTTCAGCCAATATTTCACCTGAACGAGGACACGGCAAAGCGATAACGGCTCTAATTAAGCCTAAAAGCTTTTATACGAACACTTAAAAAGACAAATTTACATAGTTTCACTTACAAAGCTAATTAGCAAGGGTTTTTTTTGTTAAAGAGAAGGCTGAGTCGAATCTCAATTCTCAATGGAACGAAAAATCAAAGTGAATGTTCAAAGTTTGGTGTTGGAAGTCAAAGGATTTTGGAAGGTCGTTTCTAAACAACTCGAAGTAGGTACCTGTATGATATTGCGATTTTCAGTTACTATGGGTGCAAAAAATTCTTTAAATTCGCGAAGGTACTAATACTTTAAAAAGTGGTTTAATTTCCAAATGTATACTAATATTCTTATTAGATGAAGAGTTTGTATGTTTGAAGGCGCTAATGTCTTGAACTACCGTCGGTTCGTCGACGGATTTGAAAAATTATTTTTGCATTTGATAGTACAATTCTTGAGAAAGGTAACATCACGCTGAGGAACTGAGCAAAAAAAAAGGGGTGTGGCAATGTCGTGGACAAGGCCGTGTGTTTTGCGTGAATACGTAACGAGTGCCTTCATTATTTTACGCCTGGCACCGTTTCACTATGCCATCATTTCCAACCGTATACGATCCCTATATTTTTTCTTGGCTGTTTGACGAGTATATAAACAGCTGACATCATATTGTTTATTTATACTGTCTCCACGTAACAAATTCTTTAATTCTTAAGCTATCGAGTGGCGTAATTATATTTTGGATGTAGATGATAGATAATGTAGCTGCAACACCAAACTGTTTCCCAGATTTCGTTATCATCAGTATTTTGAATTGCCTCCCACTGTGCTCGCAAATTTATAGACGTATTCAAGTAAAAAGTCTGAACCAAGTTTTGCTTTGTTTGCGCTTGGCATTTTCTCACACGTTTTCTCACCCTTTTCGACGGGGACCAAAATTACACGAGGGCCAAATGCTAGTTGTGTAATGAAGTCATTAAAGTTAGGTCCGAAGTTAACTTTCCTTTACTTTGCACTACGTTACGTGATGAATGATGTCTAACTCCAGTTCTTCTCCGTTTTACGTACCTATTTAAAATAACGATGAAAGTTTTAGGGACCACAATAATGATTTGTAGTGGTCATTATAAGATGAACCACAAAATGATTATAAAAACAACAATACGCTAATTAAATTGATGTTCTACATAATAAAATTATTACAGGTCACGTATAGCTTACCTAAAATATATCAGACAGAATGACAAAACTCTGTTATTTATGTTGTCTGTGACATTCATTTCATATAAACGTATTCGTCTGTTTCTTTCCTAGAGCACTTATTACTAGAGCAAATTTGTTATTAATTTAAAGTATACAGTATCATGTCCATTGCCATGTCCCTATATATATATAACCAAATATACGAACGTGGCGATATTGTATCGTTTAAAATATTTCTTCTATTGTCATTAACAACCTAAGGAGAAATCAGGGAAATACATTTGTATAAACTATTTTTTTTTGTTCGTTTGTTTGTAATGCTTTCACGCTAAAACGGCTCAAAAGATTTGGACGCAATTTGGCACATGGGTATACTATGACCTGGATTAGTACATAGGCTTCTTTTTATCCTTATATAGCCACGGGGTCGAGACTTATACGCGTGAAATTGCGGGGCGCATCTAGTGTATGGAATTAACGCGTGACCGGATGTCTTCATAACTTACTTACCACCGATTTCCGAAAGCATATTGAACTCAGTTCCGTTATAAAATCTATGTCATTAAATCAATTCTTTGTTCAATCAATCACATGAGATTTGACAGCAGATTTACAAATCAAACGCCTGCAGAAAGCGAGTGTTGAAGATAACTTCGTTTTTACTGCAAATGGGGAAGGGTTCAACTTTTCTTGACCACCACAGTGTACCTACTTCAAAAATGTTCAAGTAACTTTAACAGAAATCGCTCCATGCCTCTTTTGCAAAATAACGCGACACTAGCACACTTCTCACTGTGATATACGATTGTATGTTAATTTTTAATTCCACAATGTGTCACTCAGTATTTATAACCTACGTATGCATTGGCATTTCTTTTTGATTATTAGTTACGTTCATAATGGACGTTTATAGTTCCATTGTCAATTACTCACTGTGACTGCAGTGCTGTTTTTTTATATTTTCCTTTTCTGCTTTGCTTGTGGTTTCACTCTTGTTAGCATTTTATCCTCGTAAATGTATTAGAATATCTTAAGTACAAAGGTCTGTTAGCATACATACATGTATTGTTTGGAAGATTACAATCAACCTTGTAAACGCAACGAAGTGTGTGGGCTTGTATAATTTCTATCGCGATGTAGGTCCACGTCAGCGTCCATTAAAGGTATGGATATACCTGTACGTTAAGCGTCTTCATAAACAGGGGCATATTAAATTAGGTAGCAAAACTCCGCAATCTGATTGTCGCTAGCTATACATATTGCAATAGAACTCATATAACCTCTCAGTAGGTAGGTAGGCTAATTCTGAAAAAAGATCATAAGCATTGTCTTAAGTTAATCAGAGTTAATCAGAGACTACTAGAGATATTATGACCAAGTGGAGTCAAGTTATTGCAGTGCAAATCTCATTGTGTTCCATAAACTACACATAACTAGCACAGTTTTCCAACAGAAAAATCAATTTGATCTAAAAGAAGTCCCAAATAATTTCCTCCTTAGCAACAAAATCCAATTCCAATTAAAACTAAAAATAAATTATTCCCAAAGCAAAGCACTCACGGCCGGATCATAAATATAAGAACACAGCAATTCCCTTAATTGTGCGTGTGGTCATAACATTTAAAACCCTAATGAAATGGTTCAAGAAACAATATTAATGTCTGTATAACGAGCTTACATTGAGGATTACATATCTATTATTACATGTATTTTATATTTAAAAAAATATTTTGTTCGTTATATTTTAATTGGAATCGTTGCTTGATGTGTTTGTTTATTTTTGTAAGGTTTGTAGCGTGTTTGGAATTATAGGAGTCAAGCCGTTTTAAATTATGCTTTCGTAAAAAATCTGTGTTATTGCCAGTAGGCAGAGTGTGCAGAGTAGTTTTGCAACGTCTTTTCTTTATCATCAGTCATAACATCAGGCTTCGTGCGAACTTGGTATAACCGAATTAAGTTATAGTGTATTTTCACTTATGTTAAATGCCGTCTGTAGCTACGTCAGAATTAGTGCCAGTCAACCTGCCACATTGCTCGATGCTCAGGTGAGATGTCCTGCTTTCAGGAACGTTTCTTTAAAGGCCAACGGGTGCTACGTATACTCTATGGCAAGGTTCACAGAAACCTCATACCTTCCCCTTAAATTTTCCTTTCTTTCTTTGTGCTCCCCAGCCACAACTTCAATACATTCAGTCCAAACACTTTGGAAAACCCTTTCAAATAATAAAAAAATCTACCCTTGTTGTAAAGAGAGTTTCCCGGAGCATAAGGCGGTCTGTTGCTCTGAGTTTGACGCGATGTCTCCGTCTTACAACCCAGGAGAGTTTTTATAGCGCCTGGGAGCAACTACTCACCTTCCCTTATAGGATTCTGCATGTCCAAAAATATTTGGCAACAAAAAAAACATCGACAAACTAAATTGGAGACAACTGTAACAATCGGTACAGTTCGACGGCCTGACTCCTCGGCATCTAAAAAATTTATTGAGCTCAGGCACCGGGCAAGCTGTTGAGTCGCTATTGAAGGAGCTTGCGGCTCTAGTTAACCTGAAGTTCAACGGAGGTGTGAATGATGCCGTCGCCAATGTCTTGTACGGGGCCAACTTACCTGCCCTGTGCACGAGGGACGAATACTGCCGGTATTCGTCCCATTGCCGTTGGGTGCACCTACAGCTTAGCTTTGAATCCAAAGGGGGCTGCGAGGCTGTCGCACATGCCTATCTGGTTTTTTAAAAGCCAGTAAAGTTTTCGTTGTAAGACTCTCCGTTAATAAGGACACTTTCTTGGCTGAGTTAAAATGGAGTTACCAGATATCAAAGTTTTGGAAAAAGTTCCCTACACCTCCTAGGTTTTTCCTCTTACAATTTAAGAAGACAGCTTTTCACCATTCGTCTATTTCGGATGTGTGTAGAAACCTACTTACAGAAATAAATAATTTATCATTTATAAATTTTAAATGTGGCATTGGACAACCGCGCGTAGCTGCAAATTTTCGTGCACCATTAATTTTGGTGTGCTCGGCGTAAAAAAAATCTAGTGTAAGCCTACCGTTCCTGTCCTCGGTCCACAGCACCGAAAAGTTTATCAAAAAAATCTTAGCCCCTTCTCAAGTTGGACTCTGTAGTGTCGTATATGAACGATGAGATGAACGCCTGGAAAGTGGCTTGCCCAGACAGACAGGTTGGTTCGGAATAAACAATTAATAAGTCCTCCAATACTACCGAGGCTGCTGGCTGTGGGTGAATGGGAATCAGTCCTCTGGCTTCCGGCGCTACCGTCACTCAACATGGCACTATGCTGAGTAACATCCAATTTTGGCTCGCTACATGTTTGCGTCTGGGCGCTCCTTGCGGGGCTCCACATCGCTGTCAATGCGGTGTGCCACCATAGTCTATACTGCAGCAGGAGCGCTGGTCTGATGGCACGGCACGCCAGCATTAATGACATCATCCGTCGGGCTCTTTTCACCGATAATGCCAGCTGTTTTAGAACCCATGGCTCGGCACGTAACGATGGGAAAAGGCCAGATGGAATGACCATAATGCTTTGGAAGTTGGTCAGGCTTTTGATGTAGGATGCAAGCTGTGATATCCCGTCTTCCTAACACGACGGCCTTGGCTGCGGTGGGAGCACAAAACCTCAAATGGCGCCTTAATAACAACCTTAATGGGAGCTATATGATTGAGCAATAGATGGCAATAGGCTCGCCCCATGGACTATTACATGGGACTTAAACATAACTGGCGAAATGTGGGTGTACTATAGGTACACCTCTGCCCAACCCTTCGGGGAAAACAAGGCGTGATGTTATGTTATGATTGAGCAGTTTGGGGTTGGAACACTAGGGCTTTGAGGTCAGAGGGCTCAGCGACTATTTCGGGACATTGCCAGGCGGTTGGTCGACTCTTCAAGTGACTTAGAATTAGAGAAATTGCCCCCAACGTCCTTCGATCGCATTGACGTCACGGCCTTATTATGGACATCGTCATATTAAAATTGGAGGTTAAGTTTTTAGAAGAATCTTGTGTTATGGTCATCCAACTAAACACAGTGATAACAGAACATGAAATGAGCATTGTTGGTAGATTTGGCACGCACTGGCACCGCAAACGTGAACATAAGTCGGGGTGCTTACTCACTGGATCGCGGCCGGGACTGAAGTCCAATCGGTTTGTTAAACATCTAAAACCGTAACAGCAGTAATAGTTCACCTGAGATTAATGAGGTAACTACTGACCAAGTGAATTGGCGGTAAATCCCTGGTACATCCGTACGCAGTGCACTCCACACACGACCGATGTCTCCGCCTTTAGTGTCACTGCCTGCAAGCAGCCTTAGGCCGGTGGTGGAAACAGAGCGTTCAGATGTTCGCCGACACACAACGCAAGGCCTACGTTGTCAAACCATCGTGAAGCTCTGTGATGCCCAGTTTGGATTTCGGTCTGGGCCGTCAACGGAGACTGCCATTGTTAGTTTGAAGCACGCTGGCAGGTATTAGATGGATATAAATACACCTGTATAACCGGATTTCTTGACTTGTCTAGGGCCTTTGAGTGCTTCGGGCGAATTCCCACCGGGCGTAGACCTGACGTGTTACGCTGTAAACACGCTGGTCACGGCGCGGTGGGATTCGTACAGGGAGGCTGCGTTGCTGGCGACGGCTGCGGTTTCACAGGTGGTGAGCCGCATACGACGCCTAGGCCTGGAGGTGGCCCTCAACAAGTCGGAGGCCATGGTGTTTCATGGTCCCCGGCGGGCGCCGCCGCCTGGATCACACATTGTGGTCGGGGGGCTTCGAAACGCTATCGAGTCAACCATGAAGTACCTGGGATTGATGATCGACAGCCGGTGGGATTTTGGACGCCACTTTCGGCGGCTGGCGCCCAAGTTGTTGGGCGCAGCTGGGGCGCTGTCAATGCTGGTTCCCAATCTGGGGGACCCGAGCGCCGCTTGTAGGCGGCTCTACGTGGGGATCGTGCGATCTATGGCCCTTTACGGTGCCCCGATCTGGGCGGCTGACCTGAAGGCCGGTAGCATCTCTGTGCTGCGAAATCCGCAGAGTGCAATGGCCGTCAGAGTCATAAGAGGGTATCGCACGATCTCCTACTAGGCGGCTTGTACACTGGCCGGATCCCCGCCCTGGGACCTAGAGGCGAAGGCGCTCGCGTCACTTTATCGATGGCGCGAGGAAGCTAGGACGCGGGGCGAGCAGCTTCGCGAGGTCCTGGTGGCGGAATGGCGGGACAGGATCTCGCGCCCGTCGCCGGCCTCGTCACCATCGGGGTGGTCTGGCCAGTGCTCGAACTCTGGCTCGGGAGGAGGCACGGCTCCCTGTCGTTTCGGGTGACGCAGGTACTTTCGGGGCATGGGTGCTTCGGAAAGTATCTGTGTCGCATAAACAGGGAGCCGGACGCCCGGTATCACCACTGCATCGACTGCCGGGAGGACACGGCGTGACATACGCTGGCAGAGTGTGCCGCTTGGGAGGAGCCGCGTCGTGCCGTCATCTCTGAAGTAGGCAGTGACCTGTCGCTGCCGACCGTAGTGAGTTCGTTGGTCGGCAGCGCTGCGTCCTGGGACGCGGTGGTTTCCTTCTGTGAACACAGTTCCAACAGTGATCTTGCAGAAGGAGGCTGCGGAAAGGAAGCGAGAGATCTCGTCCACTCTCCCGATCCGTAGCAGGCGCACCGGACGCAGGCGGAGGGCGGACCACGCCCTCTTCCAGCCCCCCAAAATGGGTCCAGGGACGGCGGACTC
Organism: Dasypolia templi; assembly: GCA_963555695.1. Lineage (NCBI taxonomy): Eukaryota > Metazoa > Arthropoda > Insecta > Lepidoptera > Noctuidae > Dasypolia > Dasypolia templi. Next base: position 14,687,731 of record OY743140.1, read on the forward strand.
GGGTTTGTCCGTTGCCTTCCATACATCTGGACCCGAGGTGGCGGTGCGTAGTGTTCCACGTGCGCTCCTTAGACGTTGGGGGGAGTCAGTACCTCACTCCCCCCCCCCCCAACCCGAGGAGGCCCCGACGTAGGTGTTAGATGGAACACCGGGGTGGTTTTTATTCATTAAGAGTCTGACAGACCCCTCCTCCCGCCCCAGGACGGAGGACATCCATGAGGATTTTCCACCGCAGAACAAAAAAAAAATTGGGTCAAGTCTTGTTGCGGAAGAAAAGTATGTGCCCGCGACCCCGACGTAGGTGCGAGATGGAACACCGGGGTGGTTTTTAGTCAGTAAGAGTCTAACAGACCCCTCCGCCCGCCCCAGGGCGGAAGACGTACGATTTTCCACCCCGGTACAAAAAAAGGGGGTCATGTAGAAAAAGAAAGAAAAGAAAAATAGATTTATTTGTCATAGAAACACGTGCATACAAAATAAATCGACTCCAAACTAAAAAAAAAAAAAAAAGATTTATTGTTACAACACTGAACATAAATACTCGGCAGCTGGACGCCGTGACTTTGACAAGAAGGCCTTTGCTCTCCGGTCTGTATGTTGAGAGATTGAGCGACTCAGTAGCACACGTGTCGGCTGCTACGTGGATGGAGTTTGTTTTAACAACATAAGCTACGCAGACAACATGGTGCTGCTCGCTACCTAGATCGGTGCTCTCCGAAAGCTACTCAATGTGTGGAGAACGTACGCTACGACTCATGGGTTATTTTAAAATAGCGGTAAGACAGAATTATATATAAATGCGGTAAGACAGAATAAATGGCATACTGGACAGCACTGTACTCGGGAGCCCCGTGGTTCACATATACTCAAATGGCTTACGAAATTCGTATCCAATACAATAACGCATTGAGGGTATTGTTGCGATTGCCGCGCTTCTGTAGTGCCGCGGCAATGTTTGCCGACGCACTGACAATTTTATGCAATGTGGCGTAAGAAATCTACCTCGCTATTCCGCAGGCTGCGCGGCAGTCCAAAATGTTCAACTAAATAGTAGTGTAGGTACTAGAAAACCTATGAATATCTGATTTTAACGTCCCAACTATGCCAAATTATGCGTCCCTATAAAATGTTGATAGCTATTTATTGACCGGGAAAGATAGAATTATACCTACTGTCCTTCATCAATAGCGATCTATCTTTCACTTAAAATACCTAGGTCATTGGGTTCGGCCCTTAAACTTTTGGATATTTTTGATTGAATCTTTGTATGCAGACTGGGTGTCTCATTAGATATACGCAGTTTAATGTATTATCGTCTCCACCATTTAAATGTTTCTAAACGGATTATAAGTTTAATTTTTTCACGTCTGGCCACATTAGTCTTTGTTTGCGTTTTTCGCCAAACGCCGTAATTTTGCACGCCCTGAATTGAACAAAAAAAATCATAGAATCTAAAGAAGCTACAGATTGACCTAGTTATTTGGTAAATAACTTTATACAAATTGCACAAAGGACTTCTTACAACAAAGCGAGGTACCTAATGGAATAATAATGTCAGATATTCAGTTTTCAGCATATTTTGCAGAGAGTAATTAGAGAGTAAAAACGAAAGATACGCCAGAGACCAGTCAACCAACAAAACTGTGAAGGAAAGAGGTAAAGAACAAGACGATTTCAAAGATGGGAAGACGCCTTGAAATCTACTGCGGGAGGGACATAAAGGAGAAAAACTCACTACCGTGAGCAATGGAAATCAAATCAAAGGCCTGGGGGACGCATTTGCTAAAGAACAAAGCAATCTGGAGATCTCTTTTGGTATCTAAATCTTTCATTTGAATTAATATTATTGTAAAACTGGGCTATTTGAAATTGTAATAGAAGATTTGCATAATACCCGCATTATCCAGATTAATTGGAATACGTCATAGCTAATTGGATATCAATTATCAGCCACGGCTAATGATTGGTATGACATTGGCACTTGATACTGATACTGATCCTTCATGATGGATATTCCAGGAATATACAGGAGGGAGACACGCAGTAATTGTACTGTAGTGTATTAAATAATAATTAAATTAAATTAAAATAAAAGTCAAAATAGGAAATATTTTTATGCTACAATAAAGTTCATATAATGTAAAATTAAAATAAATTGTTAAAAATATTAAAGGTACAATTACATTATATCAAGATTACAATTACTTCAAAATCGGGGCTGCAATCCTATCAGCCACAGTCTCTTGAGATTTCGTTGCGTTTGCGGCGCATTCTGCACATTAGGGAGATACCGTCCTTTTGCGAATGATGGCATGAAAGCCATCAACTCAGTGCGAAACGCGAACAGCCCCGATGCGTTACAGAAACATGGCAACCCCAACATCATCCTGAATATATTATTATACTAGATGCGTAGAGCATCTTGTGATGTTTTGGTGTATTAATTACTTGGTATTTAATATTATTAATAACTTTGACTTATAAAAGTGTAGGTGAAACATTGTTTTACTGCAGAGTAATTGGGTAAGTCACTAACTATTATTTTTTATTTCAATTTATTGGGAATACGAATAATAATAATACGCTGATGAACATATCCATTTTTAAAACATATTTGACAGATCACATATTTTGGTCGCGTAACAAACGGGGGGTGAAGCAATGTATTGGGAATTTCTTTCAAAACAAAATTGGGGTGCTTGTAGCAAACCGAACAATACTTGAAGTTGTCGTTAACTTTGATGAAAATCTGAACCCAAACTGCGTAAAATACTTTAAATCACAATCTAAATCATTCTGCTAATCTATCGCTTCATATGGTCGAAAAATTTGTCTGCTCAAGAACGTAAATAACGCAATGAATGTTGTAGAACTGTAAAAATGAAAGCCATTCTTACTACGCATACTGTGTGGTGTGGTGTAAAGGAGCTTTGACATAACGTGATACGCTACAGAACGTGACATTTGGTAAAATAAGATAAACACATTACGATGGTGATGGTGTAACAGGTTTCTTTAAATATTGCAAAGTCTTACCAATACACAAAAATACGAAAGTGGTTATTAACAGAACAATTCACCAAGAAAGCACTGCAAATAAAATTCAATCATGGCATAGCAACAAGGATGGCAGCCCAATCAAAACTGGCAGTACCGCGATACAAGAACTATTACGGGAAATGAACGAAAGCTTATTTAATACCTACTCTAATTAATGATGTTCCAACAACAATTCAATAAAAAATAACAAGTAGTAATTATAAAACTTAATACGTTGATTCTATTTGAAAATGCATCATCCTGTTGAAATTTTATTCAACTAGTAATCATTGACAGTATGCCTGACTCGCGCCGTCATCGTTTTTGTACATTTTTACTTCATATTTACTAACTACCTTGCAATTTTTTAATAACTATGCGTTAGTTATTATTTTTGTTTGTTTGTTTGGCATCTCGCAGGTCAACCTATGCGGTTGTCGTCTGCTTAAGCGGACTTGCCTGTGGATTCCCTAATAAATTAAGGCCTCCAGTAAGGACTTAAACTTATATACTAACTAAAACTAAGCGACAACGCTAAGGGCACCCCCTGTGGGGTACGAACCTCGGCTTAGGGCGTCGCTGGAAGAGGGCAGCAAATGACTAGCTGGATCAGGATTGGTATTATTTATGGACGAATTTAAAGCTACAGGCTCAGCGGCGCGGGCTGGCTCGAGCAAGGGTCGGGAGGGGCGTCGATTTGGGCGTCGCGGCGGGCCTCGGCGGCGAGGGCGGTAGGACGGCGATCGGGTTTTGGGCTTTTGTAGCGTGCTAGTGGCCTTACTACTCTCCTGGAGGAGGGTAGTGGCGTCGTCGGGGTCGATTAAAGTATGCCTTGGTCGGCGAATACTGCTAATGCGAGAGGGAGTGTAGCGGGCGGCCGCTGTAATTTAGTTATTATTAGTACTAAGATTACTTAAAAGTGTTTCAACGTCCGGACAAACCTATTGAGGTTTTTGTGATGTTTCTGTTTATAATTTTGTTTTGTTCCTTAATGAATAAACAATAATATAAAAGAAAGGTAAAACGGTCTTGTGTCCGCGACTCCACGTCGAACGCGTATTAATGTTTATTAATATTTGCATACATGTTTACTTAATGGATAAGTAGTTACCCCAACCTACTGTTCGAGAGCAATAAAACCATAAGGTTGAGACTGCATTGTCGACTATTAGTCCAAGTTGCAGAGCTTTCATATACGACAAACTATTCAATCTGTCTACCCTTTTTCCCAACTATTTTAGGGTCAGATTCCAGTCTTACTATATTCTAATAAGACTAGGAAGGAACCAGGTAGCACTGGATACCCAGTAACTGAGTATTTTTCAAATCAAATCAGTTCATTTGCCATAAGTGTTGGTACAATTTCGATGTTAACTTAGATCATCATAAAAATCCATAACACTTGGGCATAATAATGTGACATGTAAACATTTAGTTCTGTAGTTAAAAATGTATTTAAAGGTTGGATTGCGTACCAACGTTGTTGTATTATTATATAAATTATTTTAATACTAATATTGTCAGAGAGTATCTAATTATGATTGTTATTTGTTTTTAACCTGTTATTAAATAAGTCGCTTATCGAGTAGAAATTGTTTTTTAAGAAACTTTGTTAATTTATTAGCTGGTAAGATTTTAATATGTGGAGTGGTGGAGTTTCTTGCCCCTCTTCTTGTGGAGTTTCTTGCCCCTTCTTCTCCATACGAAACTAATTTTTGGAAGTGGCGCCTAGAATCAGTTCTATTTTTAATGTACATTTTGACGTTCAGAAGTGCCTTTTTATGGGCCTATTTGAAATAAATGCTTTGACTTTGACTTTGAATAATGTCAAGTATAGCGTCAGATATTCGACCACACATTGCATATCAAATTTTACAATATAATGTTGTCCTAGGAATTATGGGCCAAAATTCTATTTCGGTGCCTATTACTTTTTGGAAACCCTCCATGAAAACACTTTACTGGGTAACCAGTGGTTCTTTCCTCAAAAGACCATTTCAGACACCGATCTTCATGGTCTTCACATGATTTGATCAAATTTTATGTCTGGACTTTAAAAGAGACCGCCGAGTGTGACCTCTGACTTTTTTTCAGCCTTTCTTCGGTTAGGAAATGCCGACCTCATACAGGTAGTTTAAAAAATATGATTGTCGTGTAAAGAAAAGTGTTTTCACTGTACAAACTTACTCACAGAAATAAAATCATTTATCATTTAAACACGATACCCCTTGGTAAGACTGGTTGTCTGACTTTTGGGATTCTGACTCCCCGTAACGACTGTCAAAGATCCACGAATGACTATAATAACTTAATTTTCGATCGACCCATGCCGCTGTTATAATTTAGGTATCAAATCGGAACACTGAATTCAATAAATATAGGTACCTGGTTTCCCCGAAAGTGTACCGTTCCGTACCTACTTAGCTATTATCATAACCTCTATAATCAACAAAGAGGCTACAACTAAAAGCAGACAATTATGCCGGTACCACACAAGATTAATGGCTACCCGAAATGGTTCCCACAATCGCTCCTAATCCATTTCATACCTTGTTAGTTTTTAATTTAATTACGTTAACATTCTAATACATTAGATGAAATGCTTCCTTAACCTCAACACTGGACTAGCCGACCCATTTCATTAAATTTAATCATACTTTAATTCCATTAGGTGCTCGCTCTTCATCGTTTCTTTACGTAGTGATAATGTTTTTCTAAAGAAATTAAAGTGCCGAAAGCTGGAAAATTACTAGTTTTTCTCTTAATGAGACAAACATTGGTGGCTGTTATTTCTGCCTCGTTTCTTAAAGCACATTCCTAAATGGTATAATGTAGGAAATTAACATACAATGACATCACGCTTGTGATTCTGCAGGTCTAAGTAGAGGTGTTCCTATAGTAGAGCCTATTGCCATCAACCGGACACAAATCCATAAATGATAAATGATTTTACTTCTGTAAGTAGGTTTGTACAAAGACTTTTACAAGTCAATCATATTAAAAAACTAGATGAGATCGGCGTTTCATATCTGACTACCTATTAAAGGTCGAAACAAAGTCAGAGGTCAAATTCAATGGTCTCTTTGAGGAAAGAACCACTGGTTACCCAGTAACAACTAAGTTACTGGGTAAATCAAATCAACACAGAACGGAGCTCAACGATTCGACGAACATTACAAAAGTTTTTTTTTTTTTTTACTTGCGAATTCCAAAGAAGAAGGACATTTAGGTGGCCGCATACATTTCTCCAGTCTAAATGATGCTACTAAGAAATTCCTGATGTAAAAACACACTTTGTCAGACCTGGGAATCGATCTTAGGACCTCATGCTCGGCAGTAGCGTTCTCACCTGTCACCTTATGATTTCAGTAGGAAACTGGGAATTGTACTAAATACAACGTTTTTATTGTACTTTTGTATTAATAGATCGCTTCACTTATGTTTGTTTGGGCTGTATGATGTAATCAAAGGAAAAACATGCAGCTTATTTTGGTCGACAATACCATCCTCTCATGTGAATGAAAAAGTTTCGACATTGCGAAAACAAAGGTATATTTTACCCGCTAAAGGAAAGTGGCAATCTGCTGAACCTTTGTTCTGAAATTGTAATTTTCCGTTTAACAAACGTTTAGGTAATGATACTGGTTTAATTTCTTGTTGCTACTTTAATTTGTATTATAAACAAAGTGAAATCTGGAGAGGATTTTACCAACTAGGTCGTTTCCAACCAACCAGATGCAGTTGAATACCAGTATTTAACAAAAAGTCACTGCCTATTTGACCTATACAACCCAGTTACTGGGTAACACGTTACCCCTAGGTAAGACTGGTTGTCAGACTTTTGGGCTTCTGAGGTACAGATGTAATCTGGTATACTTTTGCGCTCAAATCGTGTTCACTTCTGTTTATTAAATGTTTATGTCAAAGTGAAAGCATTTATTTCAAATAGTGTAACGAAACGTGTAGCCGACTGGCCAAACGTGGTTTCAAGTAAATGTAAATGTTAAAATATAAAATACAGAAGTATGTAGAAAAAGATATTAAGAATTAGAAATTAAATCGATTAGTAGCAACTCGCGTAAGCCGCTCCTCCGGCACGCAGTCTGTCGAGTAAGAGCTCGCAGCAGCCGCTCCATGAGCCCGCAGCCCGTTGCGAGGGAGCTCGCGTCGGTTGTTGTTAGACAGGGAGGAACCCGCGTGGTGCTCAATCTTCAGGCGGCAGCGTCTCACTCCACGTTTTTAGATCTCTCCAATACGTCTCGATTTCCTCTCGAAGACGCAAGTGGGAGGGTCGGAGGTGGTCGGTTGAGTCGAACACCTTCACGCACACAAGATGTGAATAATAAATTCACTGAGATTCACTTTTAAAAATGTTTATGTTAAAGGACCTTTTAGAAAAACATAGACTGGTGAGTAAGAAAAAGTACGAAAGGAAAGAAGCCAACAGGGCAAGTCAAAAGAACCTGGTGAAGACTAACGGTTGTCTTTTATAGCGCCTGGCCGATCTTCTAGAAGTGACTTTTTAGTTTTAAATCCAAATACTTCTTAATTGGTTATCGGGCAGGAACCATAAAGATGGCTTTGAGAACCTTGCTTTACACTAGTTTTACGATACCTTTACAATAAATAGACGACCTCTTAACCCTCGAGCAACATCGAAAAAGAAAAACTGGAGGATGACAATGTAAGATAAAAAACGTCAAAACATTCAATCTAAGGAAAATAATGAGAGATCACATGAAATGAGATAATAAAATGTGGAAAATAGACCGAGGTAACTAAAGGTTTGCTTTTCAGCAGTACAACAATTATCAGAAAAACAAATGTAAGTTAGATGAGTGTCATACAATTTTCATAAAGACTTCAGTACTTATTGAATCATAAAAAGAATTGCTGTGCACAACAGCTCCTCAGGAGTTAAATAGATAAATAGATTATAAGATGTGATTTTGGTATAAAATAATACCACAATAAATAGGCACTTTTTTTGAACGTCAAATTTTACATTAAAAATTGAATTGATTCTAGGCTATTTTAGACATTGGTTTAATTACTTTTTGCTTCTGTACTTTTCATTATTAACAATGTCTCTACTCATAGTCGTCATAATAACTAAAGAAAATGCAGCGAAGTTTAATACTTCATACAAGTTAATAAGAAGAAAGCTTCATAAGTACTCGTAAACTATACGTTGGTTTCGTAGGTTACAATTACGCATGTTCTAAAGCGATTTTCTTCAAATGTATTCATAGTATTTTTTTTAAACAGCAACATTGGAAAGAGCAGAGCAATGACATAGAAAAGAGCCGAGAAAGCTGTTGAACACCGGCAAAAGATTCGCCGATGAATCTCGACCTGAACCAACCTGGCGGTAACGTCGTTAGACAAATATCAGCCATCTTTTTACAGCAAACGTTTTACTTACTTACTTACTTACTTACTCTCCACCAGTCCAAAGACACTCTTGGATGCATTTCCGGTCGGCTCGCAATCCTTCCATGTCCTGTCCTAAGAGCACGTCTTCGCTACCATTTTGGCGCTCCCGGTCTACTGCTTGATATGCAATGGTTATTGTAGCACTATGAAACATGATGCTTCAGGGGCTAGTTCAAATCTTGGGGTTCATTCAATTAATCGAGTCTGGTCAAACCATGTATTAATCCATTCATTTGTTACAAACATAGCCTTTTCTCAAACTCGCAATCGTTATTTCACTTGAAAACCACTTTTGTATTTTGCGTAACTGTAAGGTACCTATTTATATAGATCGGTACATAAACCAGGAACAATTGCGTTCAATTAAGATATCCAGATGCCCTGAATCTCTCTTTTCTTGGGATGATCCGATAACATCATTCTCTATTAGTGCCAATTGACTGATGGGATAGTACATATCTAATGTACTTGCTAAATCATACACAAATTATTCATTATGGAGCGATGCGGTATTTTTTTTTAATATCGCAGCATTATGCTGTGATACGAGAGACACGATGCGTTGAAGTTGATGGAGATTACGTAGAAAAAGAAACTGAATTCATTAATTGTTAGGCCGAGAACTTTTCGCATTACCCTAGTAGGCCTCGCACAGGCATAATGTTTCCCAGTAGGTGATATGGTTGTGGAGGCCAGGTAGGCTATTAAATATCCATTTAAAATGCTTTAATTCAGCTACATCTGTTAAGACTGAAAGTCGACCCTAACATAACTAATTCGGAACAGGCAATAAAACCTTTTTTCGCTTCTAATGACATAAATAACATAACATAACATCACGCCTGTAATCCCAGAAGGGTTAGGCAGCGGTGTACCTATAGTACACCCGTATTTCGCCAGTTATGCATAGGTCCCATGTAATAGGGGGCGAGCCTATTGCCATCAACCGGGAACAAATCCGGACTCCGGGCTGCTACTGAGAAATTCTAGATAGAAAAACCCAATAAAAATTTGCACGACCTGGGAATCGAATCCAGGACCTCATGCTCAGCAGTAGCGATAGCGACCACTAGACTATCGAGGCAGTCACTTCTAATGATGCACAAACAAAAAAAAAATGACTTTTGTATTTTTTATTTGCCAATCCAACTTTTTATGTCATTCAATTTAAAATTTATTCTGTATTATTTAAAATGTTGCGATTAGTACCTAATAATTATATTTATTTGCACACATCATTAGTTTATAATACAATGTACATTTTATACCTGCTTTTAACATGTATTATGCTTATAAGTTATTTGATTTGGTTTGAAAACCGCTCTCGGCGAAAATACTGATGGATGTCCGCCAACCTGGAGCGGAAGCGTCACGTTCACAATTGCTTCTTCATTCCAGTACGGATAAACAAATACATTCCTTTCTCCGCTGCAACAATGATCATGTGTTAAGGAAGCATAAGTACTCACTTACATAGTTCGATTTAACAATTTGTGTGCCCTACCCACTAGCTCTTTGGCACAACACCCGTGTTAGAGTTGGCGTAAAGAATCATTTGTAAACACGTTTACGTACAAACACAATACATTCATCATTAATTTCATCTCATCAGTCACCTAATTTTAATGTTACAATATTGTCAAAATTGAATTGTGTTGTTTTTTATATCTTATATGGGTCAAGGACCTGAAATAAATGAATTTTATTTATTTATTTTATTATTATCTTTGAAGAGATATGAGGAACAGGGTGTAACGTTCACTTATACTCTTTGGAAAAGGGAGGATCCTCCGACGAGATAGGTGTTGTTTCTGGTGGGCAACTGCCCGATGATTGTTGTCGGGAAGTTGTATATATCTTAGCTGCTCGGTAAACTTTGATTGCGCGATGCAGGATCTGTGTGACGTCAGTGTGATGCGTTGTTCGCATGTGGCGATGTAGATGCCGCCACATCACTCCCCTCCGGAGACCGGAGGTCGATATTGGAACTAAGTCTTGTAACTTGCGATGCTTGCCAATGCCAGTTGGGTCCCAGTGGGTTGGAACCAGGTGTCGCATAGTTCGCGGTGAGTGGGAACTGTCTGCAAAGATGCCCCAGTGAGTCAAGGTGGCTGACTGCTGGTGTCGACCTGGAGAGGGATTAAGCGCTCTGCTTGTGGACCGGCCGAATGTGCAGTGTGCTGTGCCAAGGTTGTTGATGAGGCTGAAGGTAATGACCAGGTATGCGCTTGCGCTGCATGCTGATGGTCAGGACAACCGTTCAAGCCGTGGTTGCTGGCTGGCTGTGTGACTTGCGGGAGTAATGATGATGACGTCACGCTGAAGTAGCTGCATAAAGGCTGCGCTGACGTTCATACTCGGGGTCACCAGTGAAGAGATATGAGGAACAGGGTGTTAAGTTCACTCATACTCTTGGAAAAGGGAGGATCCTCCGACCAGATGGATGTCGTATCTGGTGGGCAACTGCCCGACTAGTGTTTTTTTTTTTTAATGGCATCTCGCAGGTCAACTGTAAGGTTGTCGTCTGCTTAAGCGGACTTGCCTGTGGTGCCCTAATAAATTAAGGCCTCCAGCCAGGATTTAAACTTAAATACTAACTAAAAACTAAGCGACAACGGTAAGGGCACCCCCTGTGGGGTACGGACCTCGGCTCAGGGCGTCGCTGGAAGAGGGCAGCAAGGGACTAGCTGGATCAGGATTTGAGTGATTTAGGGACGAATTTAAAGCTACAGGCTCAGCGGCGTGGGCTGGCTCGAGCAAAGGTCGGGAGGGGCGTGGATTTGGGTATCGCGGCGGGCCTCGGCGGCGAGGACGGTAGGACGGCGATCGGATTTTGCGCTTGTGTAAGGTGCTGGTGCTCGGGGCGAGCTGGATTGCTCCAACACGAATGTATGCGTACATCCGCGGTGGGGCGACCCGGATCGCCAGGCACTTCTTCTCTTCCAACCGAGCGGGTGGGCAGGTTGCGGATAGCCCAACTCCGGCTGTGGGACCATCTAGAATGGTCGATCCCGGCCGGAGCATCTTGTAAGAGATCCCGGACAAGAGAAGGCCCAATCCCAGGCTCAGGGTAACCCAGTTACCCTACCTCCCATGAACCTGAACGCCTAACAAAACCTTCCCTCCCTATCCACTAATTTCCTGCCGCTTCCCAAATCCTTAGGCCTAATCCCAGACCTAAGGTGACCCCAAATTACCCACACCTTCTCACCAAATGCCTTCCTTCCTATCCCTATTTCCCGTCGGTCCCAGAGGAGGGGTAACCTCGATTCCAAAAAAGCCCACCCCCAAATAAAGATATAATGCAGAATGTAAATAAAACTACCCAGGTGGGTCCCGGCCAGGCCGGGGAATCCCACACCGCCACGGCGGTCAGCCCCCAACGTATTCTGGGGGGGGCAACAGACTGCAAAGTATTACAGCGCTCTTCAGCGCCTACAAACCAGGCAGCGACTAACGCGCCTAACCCCTCAACACCGGCCGCGACTAACGCGCCTACACACACAAACTCGGCCGCGATCAACGCGCCAGTACCCGCATCCCAACGCATAACGCCCCCCACGAGCCTCTGGCAACAGAGTATTGTGCGGAACAGCGTCACTAACCCCGACTATGACCAAGACAAACACAGACAGAGGGCAACAGGGAAGGATGACGGAGCTGGCAGCTCTACCACCCTCCCGGCTGACGAAGTACGACTGCTGAAGAAGCGCGGAAAAATCACTGCCCGGGACGGGAAAGTAGGCGACCGAAAGCAGGACTGCGAAGGCACTAGCCAGCGCGAAATGCGATCGGACGCCGAAATAACAGTACGCGACCAGCCACGAGTACGCGAAGGGGCAACCCGGCGCGCATAGTGGCCGGACGCGGAACCAAGCGGGCAGGGGCAAGTACGCGAAGGGGAAACCCGGCGCGAAAAGCTCCCGAACGCAACAGAGTCTGCCAGGGCCGCCAGTCGACCCCATAACACAGACCATACTCACACTAGAACTCGACCAAGACAGCACAGGGGTAGGCGCCTTAGAGCCTCACACGCACAGGCGCAGCTGGCAGACAACTTGCCAGGCACCTCCAAACCGCAGCCTGGACCAAGCGGTACAGGGCCGGCGAAGAGAGTGTGCCCTGACGACACAGCCTCACCGAGAGCACTTCAGGGGGACGCCAAACGTGTGAGGGTCCACTCCGCCCAGGGGGAGCAGAGAACCTACGCGCGAGCCACGAAGGGTATACCTGCGCGGCTGGCCGTGGCGATCTGCTTCCCTACCCCATCCAGAGACCTGACTAGGGATGAGGCTGAACTAATAAAGTCAGGCCTCGAAGACCTGATGATGAACACGGACTCGACGACACCACTCCCCTCCTTCCGCGGTTACCCACGGGTAGCGGAAGGCACCGTGCAGATGTGGTGCGAGGACGACTATGCCCTGACTTGGTTGTCGCAAAATGCGCCCAAAATCCGACTACCAGACACCGACCTTACACTTACGGTACTACGACAATCTGACGTGCCCACCCGTGTCCGAGCCTCGCTTTTCGTCCCTCGTTATGGAGGTGACGTGGCCCGGCTCCAAAGTGTTCTGATTCGTCAGAACACCTGGTATGACATCGCCAGGTGGTCGCTGTACAGGGCAACTACCGTCGGTGGCAACAACTGTGGGACTTTTTTGACCCTGGGTGTGCCATCGGAGGAAGTGGAAAAGGTCTTGGCCCGGGAGCGACGGATATCGTACCTTCTTGGGTCGATATACGTACGCTTCTGGCCCACGACCCAGCCTGCCGACACAAAGACTGACGGTACAGTAGTGAAAGAGACAGCACTGACATCGACACAGACGACTGAACCGGACATCGCCCACCTCGAGGAGGTCATGGCCCGTGCGGCAATGGCCGATGCTGTCACCATATCGCCCGGATCACCTGGTTGGAACGAGCAACTCCTCGCCTCGTCGCCATGTGATCAACAGGAATACCAAGCCAGAGTGGAGGAAGCGGAGATACCGTCCGATGGATCTATCTCCGACTAACTCCACCATACTGCCTTCGAAGCCCCTAAACGTCATACAGACCAACCTCCAGCATAGTCAAACTGCCACGGCTAGCTTGCGCAGGGCACTGGAGGTAAAACCCCGAACCATCGCACTGATCCAGGAACCATGGATCAGGAACAATAGGATATGCGGCCTCGGCAACATCGGAGGTAAGCTAATCCTCAACACACACAATTCAGACAAACCAAGAACCTGCGCCTACATACCCAATGGAATTCCTACCACACCACTCACTCAGTTCTGTTCCAGAGATCTGACAGCTGTCAGGCTCCAGACCGAAGGCGGCGTTCCCGATGTTGTATTGGCCTCGGTATACATGCCAGGCGAGGACGCAAACTGCCCGCCAAAAGAGATGACCGACCTGGTACAACACTGCGAGCGTGCAAATCTGGACCTGATCATCTGCACCGACTCAAACGCTCACCACCCACTCTGGGGCAGCGACGCACCGAACCCCAGAGGAGAGGTACTATACACCTATTTATTCTCCACTAACCTTAACATTGTTAACCGTGGTGCTGAACCCACTTGGGTCACAGTCCGAGGGCAAACGATCATAGACCTAACCCTTGCAACAGAAAATGCAACAAACCTTATCACAAACTGGCACGTATCCGACGAGCCTTCTTGCTCAGACCATAGAAGGATTCGCTTTACATTAACTACCAACACAAGTAAACCAGTGCCTAGGCGGAACCCGCGGCGCACCAATGTACCCGGGTATAAGCGCCTCCTAGCCTCCTCACTAGGCAGACACCTATCACTAGTAACCATAACAGACCACGCACAACTAGAATACACCGTAAACAAACTATCAGAATATATTACCGAGGCATACCATGCATGCTGCAAACTAAGGGCGCCAAAAACTAACAGCGAGAGGAACCCCTGGTGGAACGCTGAACTTAGTAAGCTCAGAGGTGCATTACGTAAGCAATTCAACAGAGCCAAAAACACCAGACACCCGGACGACTGGGAGTCATACAAAGAGACCCAACATACATACAAAAAGCAAATCAGAACTGCCAGAAGAACAGCATGGCGGAAGTTCTGTGAATCCATCGAAACCAATAATGAAGCCGCAAGGGTAAGGAAAATCCTATCAACTGATCAGGACCGAACCCTTGGCGCGCTGAAAAAACCCGACAACTCATACACACTAAATGACCATGAAACCAGTAAGATCCTCCTCGAGACTCACTTCCCAGACTGCAAACTCCTAGAGGACAAGGTGTGGGAAGCTGAACCAGAATGGACCCCAACGGATCAAGACTGGTCTAGAGCCCGCAATATAGTAACAGAAGACCGGATAAAGTGGGCCATCAACACCTTTCAGCCCTATAAGTCCGCTGGGCTGGACGGCATCTTTCCAGCCCTCCTACAATGGGGGGTTGATATAATGACACCATGCCTGGTGGAGACCTTCCGAGCCTGTATAGCACTCAGACACATACCCCTAGCTTGGCGCGAAGTGAAAGTCATATTCATACCCAAACCAGGCAAATCCGACTACACACAACCCAAGGCCTATAGGCCCATAAGCCTCACATCCTTCCTACTGAAAACCCTGGAGAGACTCTGTGATAGATACATTCGAGACGGACCTCTTCAGGCAAAACCACTTCATAAACAACAACATGCGTACTCCACAGGCAGATCAACGGAATCTGCGTTACATAGCGTGGTTTCCAAGATTGAATGCGCGGTGGACCACAAATGCTCAGCACTAGCTGTCTTCGTTGATATCGAGGGTGCTTTTGACAAAACCACGTTCGGTAGCATCAACATGGCCCTCGACAGACACAATATAGACCCGACCCTGAGCGGGTGGATCACTAATCTGCTCAAATTGAGAGCTGTACAGGTAACAGTGAACGACACCACAAGGGCCATTGTGGCGAAGGGCTGCCCGCAGGGGGGCGTTCTCTCGCCACTTCTGTGGAACTTGGTTGTGGACAGCCTCATCAGAACACTCAATGACAAAGGCTACTTTACTGTAGGCTATGCCGATGACATAACTATAATAATAAATGGCACCCACGAAAATACCCTATGCAACCTTATGCGCCAAGCCTTAAAAATAGTAGAGGACTGGTGCAACGAACACCAGCTAACCGCCAACCCCACAAAGACCGAACTGATCCTCTTTACGAAAAAGAGGAAACTGACTACACTACAACTACCACGATTCTTCGGAACTACCCTAAGCCTATCAACCGAAACCAAGTACCTAGGCATCTATTTGGATAAACAGCTGAATTGGGCAAAACACACCAACTACATCACTACAAAAGCCAGCATATCTCTGTGGCAGTGCAAGCGAATGCTTGGCAGAAACTGGGGGATTAACCCCAAGGTAACCTACTGGCTATACACTACTGTCATTAGACCAATTATCACGTACGGCTCGTTAGTCTGGTGGCCTAGGACAGACCTGAGCACAGCCCAAAAAGATCTCGAAAAACTGCAGCGGTTTGCTTGTGTAGCAATCACTAGCTGCATGAGAACCACACCCACTGCTGCCCTACAGGCAATGCTTGGGCTGCCACCCCTACACCTCATCGTGCGGGAGGAGGCGACCCTGGCTGCCTTTAGGCTTCATATATCGGGAACCCTAAGCAAAGATTCTAGGGTCAGGCACACACGCATAAAGGAGGATGCAGTCAAACGACAGCCGATGTTAGCATCACCCTGCGACAAAACCCCGAAGCAACACTACTTCCAAAAGCACTACAACATCGTTCTCTCGGAAGAACAGTGTGACTACTCACGCCCGAACGAGATGAGAGTATACACCGACGGCTCGAAGACCGGATCCGGGACCGGAGTTGGAGTCTTTTCACACGACCTCAACATAAACATATCAAACCCGCTGGGAATGTTCAACACTGTCTATCAGGCGGAGTGTGTGGGCATTATAAAAGCGGTATACGCCATAGAAACCAGGAAAGTTACGGACACACATATACGTATACTCTCCGACAGCACCTCAGTCCTCCAATCATTGAGGAATAAATATATTACCTCAAGTATAGTACTAGAATGTCACAAGGCTCTAGAACGAGTAACGGTATTAAACCGCAACACAGTGACACTGCAATGGATAAAAGGACACAGCGGATCGCTGGGCAATGACGCAGCTGACGAATTAGCCAGGAGAGCATCCAGCACGTCGGCATGCGGGCCTGAACCCATCATACCCATCCCCTTCAACCAGATACGCAGGTGGCTGCAGGAGTCCACCCATGCACAAGCCGAGAGGTGGTGGACCTCGACACCAGGCTGCAGGCAGTCTAAGGAAGCCTTGCCATCCTTAGACGGCAGTCTAACCAGACGTTTATTACGTCTGAATAGAAATGGCCTGCGCCTGATGACGGGGACCATCACAGGACACTGCTCGCTAAATAAGCACTTCTACACAATAGGTATAACGGACAGCCCTCTGTGCAGAGCTTGCATGGAGTCGGACGAGACCGTTGCGCACGTGCTCTTTGAGTGCACAGGCGTTACCCAGATTAGAACAGAAACACTCGGGACACTCGGATCTTACACAGAGGTTCTCAACAGACCAGAAGCTTTGATCGGCTTCTGGAGGGAGGTGGGCTGGTTGGAATAAAAACCACCGACGGCCGCTATGGCCCACGTACAATGGTCCACATGTAGGACTAAGTGCGGAAACCATACCCTCTAACATAGAAGGTGCTGGTGGCCTTAATGCTCTCCTGGAGGAGGGTAGTGGCGTCGTCGGGGGCGATTAAAGTATGACTTGGTCGGCGAATACTGCTAATGCGGGAGGGAGTGTAGCGGGTGGCCGCTGAGATCAAGGGGTTTGGGTGTTTGATGCCACATTCGAAGAAACGCTTCGATAAGCGTTTCATGAACTGGTTTATGGTAGGCATTTTAAGGTCGACGTGGAAATTTATATTACGGACATAGAAGGGGGCACCCATGACCTTTCTGAGGAAACGGTTCTGGAGGGTCTGTATCTCATGGAGATGACGTGGGTGAGCGTGCGCAAATACAACGCAGGGCATCCGTCCCATCATATCCGTCCTATGGTCATGATGGGACGGATGATTGCGGTATAGATGCGCAGCTTGCATTTAAGTGACAGTTTACTACGGGCTGTCAGTACAAAGTGGAGCCTGCTAAGAGCGAAGGAGGCGCGCGCGGGAACCGCCTTAATATGAGCCTTAAAGGTAAAGTTTTGATCGAGGATCACGCCTATGTATTTGGCTTGCTTCTCCCAAGGGATTGGCTTGCCGTACATAGTGATCGGGCTGGGAAGGGGGGGTGGGACTCGACGACGTCTCGAGAAGAGAACCGCCTGACTCTTATCGGGGTTGACCTCGATTCTCCATTTCCGGAACCAAGCGCCTAGGACGTTTGCGAGGGTTTGAAGAGTACGAGCTATAGCATTGGGACAGTGACCGGTATAGTAAATGGCAGTGTCGTCGGCGAAGAGAGCCAACTGAGCCTTTTTACTCTTTGGGATATCGCTGGTGAACAGCGTGAAGGCTAGAGCAGATATGACGGAACCCTGAGGGACTCCGGCGCGAATAGGGTGAGGTGACGAGAGTGCACCCTCGATGCGATAGCGGAAGGTGCGATTCGACACACTATACAATCTAGACAAATAACGCCCATCAATCTAAATAGATTTAATAATAACTTAATTTGTAAGTTAAGTATACCGGGCCATATTAGAAACAACGTAAACGAATTATATGAGGATTTTTTTTCGGTAGTGAGCACCGAGTTCAATAATACTTTGAAGAAGAAAACAAAAACAATTTGCCCCAATTTTTTGTTCAGTGACTGGGCAACTAAGGGTATTAGGAAAAGTAGGGAAAATGTGTTTGAGTTGTATGGCCTTAAGCCTTATATTAACTCTGAAACGTTTAATAAATACGTTGCTAATTACTCTAAAACTTTTAAAAAGACCTACAAGGTAGCTTAAGCCTTGTACATTAGCAACAAGATCAAAACAGCCGATAATAAAATAAAGACGGTTTGGAAAATTATCAATGACGAAACCAACAGGAATAAAAGACACAATAATGATTTCACACTTCAGACTTCAAGTGGTCTAGTAAGCACTAACAAAGAAGTTGCTCAAGAATTTGTTCATTTCTTTACCAGTATCCCACTTAAAACGACTGAAACCTTAAACTCCTCGCCCCTGCGTTCTATTGACTTATTAAAAGCAAATATTTCATCTTGCCAGATTGAATTTAAATTCAAGCATATAAACCCCATAATAGTAGTGAATGCTTTCAAGCAAATCAAGATCAAACTAACAGAAGATCTATGGGGAATGTTATAGTATATGCTACTTATACTTACAACATTGTTCATCATTCATTCATTCATGTACCGTATCATATCCTTTTATTTGCTAGCATTTTACGAATCGTTCTAAAACGATTTCTTTTATAATATCTTTAAAAAATCGTTCATTGTTTACATTTTCCATTGTTGTGACACAAGTCAATTGTCAAACTGTCATTAAATTTTCTCTTTTAGTCTATGAAGATTACTTTTTGGTTTATATAACTTGAATTATTTTTATCAATAGGTTTAGCTGAAATATTGTATTTTCTATATAATTACCGATTACTAACTGAATTTCGACATCTACAGTAATTAATAAGGACACGCTCATACTCGATCGAAAACCTCCAGTTTTAATACGTCTTGGCTGAACACACAGGCTGGTTTTATGACTGGCAGATGAGATGTCAGAATGAATAAAAACAATTTTGAAACTTCAAAAATCATCTAAAATTAATTATGGAAAAGGAATATTTTCCTATAAAAGAAAAGTCTGAAGCACCTGATGAGGATTCCGCGTCTGGACCAGACGCAGAATCTGAGGCAGATGGTTAGTGACATACACTAACCATCTGCCTCAGATTCTGCGTCTGGACCCGTTTCACTAACCGTCTGCCTGAGGATACGGCGTCCGGGTTTTATCAACAAACACCTATCAATTCTACGTCTGCACTCTGCTGAGTAACCATCTGCCTGGAGATTTTACGTCGAGCTTTGTCGAAGGAGACTGGCACTCTAAAGTGTCCCTTCGACGCCTGAAGACCTTTTTTCTCCACCTCCTCCTCCGGACTTCAAATTCAAGCCTATTAACTTCAGTGTCACGTGAACCTTATTGTGTTATTTTTATATTCCGACCTGTATTTTATATTTCATTTATTAAATTATATGTAACAAGTCAACTTTCATCCTTTTTGTAGATAGAAACCACTATTTCGTTACAATGTCTGTTAAAGTTTGTACCTCCATTATTGAGACTATAGCGCCATACTTGGCTTTAATATTTAATTTGTGTGTGGATCAAGGACTATTCCCGGATCTAATGAAATACAGTAAGGTAATACCACTTTTCAAATCCGGGGACAGTAAAGATACCAATAATTATAGACCCGTATCCGTGTTGCCGGTTTTCAGCAAGGTGTTTGAAAAGGTAATGCTGAATCAAATGTTAAATCATTTCGATACCAATAATATCTTACACGGTCAACAGTATGGTTTCACAAAGGGACGTTGTACGACTGACGCAGGTGTCACCTTATTAAAACACATATTTACAGCGTGGGAAGAGCTCAAGACGCCATAGGAATCTTTTGTGACCTCTCCAAGGCATTTGATTGCGTCGACCACGAAACCTTGCTCTTAAAACTTGAACATTACGGACTTGGAAAAACTTGCGCTCAGTTTAGTAAAATCTTATTTGAATGATAGACAACAGCAAGTCCAAATAAACGGTGTCAATTCACTGGGTCTAAAAGTAAAAATAGGTGTACCACAATTGGATCCTTTCCTCTTTTTAGTTTATATTAATGATCTACCTCATTTGTTTAAAACCCAACCACATATGGTGTTATTTGCTGACGATACTATTTTTAAAATTAGTAGGCGTGCATTAAATCTTTAAGCCGTGAATAACGCCTTACTGCAGATCCAAAATTGGTTCACTGCTAATAATTTAGTATTAAATGGGAAAAAAAACTAAGTGCATAAGATTTTCTTTACCAAATGTCAAAAGCACTAATTGTGAGATAGTATTGAATCAGAAACTAGAATTCGTCGATAAAACTGTTTTCCTGGGGATCACGCTCGATTCAAAGCTTCAATGGGTTCCTCATTTAACATCCCTTGCAGGACGGCTAAGTTCAGCCGCATATGCTGTGAGAAAAATACTTCAATTTACTGATGTAGATACCGCGAGACTAGTCTATTTTAGTTACTTTATTATGTCGTACGGTATTTTACTATGGGGACGGGCTGCAGACATCGAGTCCATTTTCATTCTGCAGGAAAGAGCCCTAGAGCCATATATGGCCTCCGCAGGCGCGACTCTCTAAGGGAATTGTTCAAAGATATTAATATCATGATGGTACCTTGTCAATATATCTATGAAAACATCATGTACGTAAGGAAAAATCTACATCTTTTTAGTAAAAGAGGTGAAAGACACAATTATATCACTATAAATAGGGACCAATTAGTTCAACCAGGTTTCAGGCTGGCTAAAGTAGACTCATCTTTCATGGGGTACTGTTTAAGATGTTACAATAAAATACCTCCCCACATACATCAACTGAATGAAACCAAATTTAAATCTTGTATAAAACGCACACTATGCAGCCGAGCATATTATAAGTTAGAGGAGTACATTGCTGATAAAAATGCTTGGCTAATCGCTGGTCCTGCTCCTCAAGGACGCATCAACTAATTGATTAGCATTTGAGAATACTGTTGGAGCTGCTGAAGATTAAAAACAAGAATCTTTGCATTGTATAAACTCATTTTTTTAGTACTGTATAATTGCTTTATGCCATATTATGTGAGTACTA
Organism: Dasypolia templi; assembly: GCA_963555695.1. Taxonomy (NCBI): domain Eukaryota; kingdom Metazoa; phylum Arthropoda; class Insecta; order Lepidoptera; family Noctuidae; genus Dasypolia; species Dasypolia templi. Next base: position 14,709,128 of record OY743140.1, read on the forward strand.
TGTACATGCTTTAAAGCTACCATTTACAGGGTACGTCTTTCATTGACTTGAATGTGTCCTGGCGGCTGAGAGTATGTCATGCTCACTTTAATGTTTCGCTGATGGTGGCGCGTGTGTTGGATCATTTAGCTCCCTTCAAAATGGTTGAGTCGAATGGTGCTAATCCATGCGTCATGTTCGTGAACGGGCGCCGTCAGTTGAGACTGGTCATCTCTTAGCTGCCACGGCGTATTTTAATTAAATTTTATTTTCGAATTGTTTTCATATTTAAATAACGGACGCTTTTAACGTTCTGCATCGTTCTCACATGCATAATTTCAACATGAATGATGTAACCAATCTATTGTAAACATAATTTGATTTAAAAGAGTGTCCGTGGAGTTTCTTGCCCGTTCTTCTCCATAGTTACCTACTACGCTTTGGAATGGGCAACTAGCTTCATTTTTCTGACCGACCGACCTTGACAATTCAAAAGTGCCAGTAATTGGTTTATTTAAAATAAATGCTTTGAGTTTGAGTTTGACAAAAAGTCTCGTAAGATGAGCACGAGACGATCTGGCACTCCTAGTTGGTAAAGCTTGTATATCAAGCTGTTGTGCCAGACTTTGTCGAAGGCTTTCGCTATGTCGAAGAATAGCACACCCGTCGTCGCGTTACGCTGCAGACCAGCGCACAAGTGCTCTACGATACGGTGGACCTGGTGGATACTCGAGTGTTGGGGACGGAAACCGAACTGCTCGTTGGGAATGAGGCTCTTTGCTTCATTCTAGTCTTTGAGACGCTTATAAATAAGCCTCTCGTAGATTTTGCCGAGAACATTGAGTAAGCTGATGGGGCAGTAGCTGGAGGGCTCAGACTTTGGCTTGCCTGGCCTTGGGATACCGATGACGGTTGCTTCTTTCCACGCTTGTGGGAAGATGTTGTTGCTCAAGGCGCCATTGAAGATGGCGGTCATAAGCATTATTAGAGGGGCAGGTAGGTGTTTGTATACCTTATTGGTAATACCGTCCGAACCGGGGGCTTTACGAGCGTGGAGCCCTTTAATGATGTCGTGCACTTCGTCTGGAGTGACGGGAGGCAGAGGATCATCAGGGTCTTCGACGGGTGGTAGGGAGGCTCTCCGTTCGATTTCAGCGTCGACCTTGTTCAGGTGAGCCTGGTCTACTGGTTGAGAGCTGGGAGAACATTGAGACTCCAGGCTGTAAGCAAGGCATTCGGCCTTGTCGGTGCTGTCGAAAGCAACGCTCTTGTCGGGGCGGGCCCGACGAGTGATGTCGGGAAGTTGTATATATACTAGCTGCGCGGTAAACTCTGATTGAGCGATGCAGGATTTATGTGACGTCAGTGTGATGCGTTGTTCGCATGTAGCGGTGTAGATGCCGCCACAACTTCTTTGCCTCAAAACAGCTCATGTGTTGGGTTAAAGAAGCATACGTATCTCATAGTCAGTTTAGTTAAAAACACAATTAAATCTAAAGAACGAAAAGACATCACTGGTCTGTCTGTTGAACACATCATTGAATTGTCCTGTGTTGAGCTTGATAAGCATGTGATAGTATGCGTATACAGACCTCCAGGTTACCAGAATCTATGTGTGTTTGAATCAGTAATGGAAGATGTGCTGAAGAAACTTAGTGCTAGTAGTAAGTCAATAATCGTATGTGGTGATTTCAATATTCATTTATTAGAAAATAACTTGAATACTGTCAGATTATTAAGTCTTTTTGGGTCATTTGATTTATCAAATGTTTTTATTGAACCAACCCGAGTGACAGCTTCTTCTGCCACTTGCATAGATAATATTTTTTGTAACTGCGATTACTTACACAAACAAATTGTAAATAAGCTGTCATCTGATCACAGTGGACAAACAGTAACATTTTGCTCATACATGCCTATACAAAAAATTCAAATAAGGTTTAGGCCAATTACATGTCAAAATTTAGAGAAATTAAATAACTCTTTGGCCAGTAAATTATTTGTTCTAAGTTTTTATAATTTATGTGACCCAAATGAGTTCTATGCCGAGTTCTTTTCACTATTAAACACACAATTTAATGAAATTTTTCCACTTAAAACCAAAAGTATTTACACAAAGTTCTTATTTAGTGATTGGGCGACTCCAGGTATTCGTAAAAGCAGGGGAAAACTTTTTGAACTATATGGTCTAAAGCAACATATGAATAATATAAGCTTTAATATGTATGTTGCAAAATATTCTAAAATTTTTAAAAATGTGTGCAAAGTTGCTAAAGCTCTTTATATTAGCAATAAAATAAAATCAGCCGATGATAAAATAAAAACTACCTGGCAAATAATAAATAACGAAACAGGTAGGAAAAAACAGCGTAATACTGAATTTAATTTAGAAACTGCACATGGCCCTATCAACTCAGATCTAGAAGTAGCTCAGTAATTTGAAAACTTTTTTGCTAATATTCCCCTAAAAACTACTGAAGCTTTAAATTCCTCACCCGAGTTCTCTGCTGCCTTACTTAGAAAGAATGTAAATGCATGCCCTTTGGAGTTTAGGTTTCAACATACAAACCCCCAGGCTGTAATAAAAGCTTTTAAAGATCTTAAAATTAAATCAACAGAAGATCTCTGGGGAATGTCTGTAAAAGTCTGTAGAACTTTCATCGAAACCATTGCGCCCTATTTAGCTGTCATATTTAACACCAGTGTAGACCAAGGTGTCTTTCCGAATCTCATGAAACACAGTAAAGTAGTTCCTTTGTTCAAATCCGGTGATAGTAAAGAACTCAACAATTATAGGCCTGTATCAATTCTACCAGTTCTCAGTAAGGTGTTTGAAAAGTTGATGCTCAATCAAATGGTACGTCACTTTAATAAAAACTCCATCTTTCATGAACAACAGTACGGTTTCACCAAAGGGCGTTGTACCACTGACGCTGGTGTTTCTCTAATAAAGAACATTTTTAACGCCTGGGAGGAAGCAAAAGATGCCATTGGAATTTTTTGCGACCTCTCTAAAGCATTTGATTGCGTAAACCATGAGACCCTTCTTCTGAAACTGGATCACTATGGGGTTAGGAATACAGCTCTTGATCTACTTAGATCATACCTGAAAGATAGAAAGGTTAAAGTTCAAGTAAACGGCATAAACTCATTAGGGTATGAAATGGAAATGGGCGTTCCTCAAGGTTCGATTCCTCTTCTTAGTTTACATTAATGATTTACCTCAAGTACTTCAAAATCAACCGAAGATGGTGTTATTTGCAGATGACACATCATTAATCTTTAAAATAGACCGACGGTCACAAAATCTGGACGACGTGAATAACTCGATTCTTCAAGTTCAAGATTGGTTTACGGTAAATAATTTGGTACTAAATGAAAAAAAAAACCAAATGCATTAGATTTAAATTACCTAATGTTAGAAGTAGCGAATGTGACATCATATTGAATGGAGAAAAACTGGAATTTGATAATCAGACGGTTTTCCTAGGAATCACGCTGGACGAGAAATTACAATGGGGACCACATACATCTCTTGCGGGGCAGCTAAGCTCTGCCGCTTATGCTGTTAGAAAGATAAGACAGTTAACAGATGTAGAAACCGCGCGTTTGGTCTATTTTAGCTACTTCCACAGCATTATGTCTTATGGCATTTTACTGTGGGGTCGGGCTGCTGACATTGAATCCATTTTTATTTTGCAAAAGAGAGCTGTCAGAGCCATATACAATCTTCCTCGTCGCGAATCTCTCAGGGAACTATTTAAAGGGATTAATATTATGACAGTACCTTGCCAATTCATTTATGAAAATATTATGTATGTATGTAATATTTTTAATAAAATAAGTGATAGACATAATTTGAATACTAGAAATAAAGATAAAATAGATCAACCATTTTACAGATTAGCTAAAGTACATACATCATTTATGGGGTACTGTGTTAAATGTTATAACAAAATACCTTGTGATATATTGCAATTAAATGAAAGAAAATTTAAAATTCGTATAAAAAATACACTTTGCAGACAAGCTTATTACAAATTAGAGGACTATATACAAGATAAGAATGCTTGGAAACATGATGGTCCAGCTCCATAGGACAATCCCGTCTAGACAAAATCACACTGGTTGCTAATTTAATTTTTTATTTTTATTTTTTTTAGTTACTCACACACTGACCTATTCCTAGTTAATATTTTAGGAAAGTCATATATTTTTACAGTGTTTGTAAATATGTGAGCACAATGTACCTATTGCGTCATTCATTTATCTGCCTTTGCTATATTTTTAGTTCTTCTTACCACTTGTGGTATAGTATTTTTATTCTTGGTGCATCGTCTTCACATATAAAAATATAATTAATGTATACAAATATTGTAAAGTATTTTAAAAGAGTAACGGTGGAGTTTCTTGCCACTTCTTCTCCATACGAAACTACTTTTTGGAAGTGGCGCCTAGAATCAGTTATATTTTTATTGTAATTTTTGACGTTCAAAAGTGCCATTTTATTGGCCTATTTGAAATAAATGCTTTGACTTTGACATATTGACAATTCGTCTACCCAAAAGCTTCTTTAGCGCAACACCTGTGCAAGTGTTGGATTAATCCTTCTTGGCCTCAACATAACTCATTATGTGTTGGATTAACGAAGTATACGTAGCTCATATTTGACAGTATGCCCGAAATCTACTTTTGCACGTACCTGTACGTGTACCCTGTTGTTTTGGGATGAAGAAGCATGTGTAAACACGCGGAGCGGACGGAGGGGTCTATCATGTTTTGCATATTCCTACTAGCTATGTCCCTACATAGGTCCCTACATAGGCCAAATTTCGTCTAAGTCCGTTCCAACTGTTTTGGAGTGAATATATATATTTAATAAACAAACTTACTTTCGTACTTTACCCATTTCTACTATTGATTGTTGAAATTCTGTCATTCGTTATCGTGAATCTGTCCATAAAATGAATACTTTTGTTGATAAAACGTTTCAATTTACGATTTACATCAGATTTTTATATAAAACAAAAACACATTATTCTTAAATTAATTTGTTACTTGACGGTTGACAGTTGGCTTATTACTCACAAATTGTCGTAAAAGGGCGTGACCATAACTAAATGTAAGGTGCGGACAATCGGACAGTTCAATACAAAAACAGTACATAATCTGAGTAGTGGGTGTGAGTCCCAAAATAAAAGACATAAAAAATAAAACAAATGTTCTTCGATTAATATTTTTTGTAGTAAAGTGTGTAGACACATGTTGCATCCTACAACCAAAAAAAGCCTGCCCTACTTCCAGGACATTGTGGTCATTACGTCTGGTCTCTTTCCATCGTCACGTGCCAAGCCGTTGGTTCTAAAACAGCTGGCACTAGTGACAATAGCACGACGGGTGATGTCATTACTGCTGGCGTGCCGTGCTAACCGGCCTGCGTTCTTACAGCAAGATAGGCCATGGTGTCCGAAGCAGTCGGCAGCTCCACCGTACTGAAAACGCCAGAAATTAAAAAAAAACTTATTTTTCAAAAAGTGTTCATCATTTAAACATCTGTGTTCACTTGATTTGAAAATCTCTTCAGTGTTTATTCCATTCAATTATCAGAATCAATCCCCTTTAATCATCATCATTACATAATTTCCTTGTTTCGTGTTTGTTATTATATATGTATATGAAATTGCCGTTTAGTATACAGAAAGAAAGTCATAATATTTTTTAAATTCTATATATCAAAATATCGATACATTTCTGCCAGCTCAGTAGTAATTTTTCAATGCCCTTGAAGAAGTCGGGTGTACGGGAGCCAACAAACTCTTCAAAGGCATTTTGTAGGTAAAGACCAAATGTATACCAATATGTGTTGATAAATATATATTTTATCGACGTATTTATTGTACAGGTATGTAAATAGTACACCACTGACTACCTGCAGTATTGTCTCTATTTCTCCCTTTGATCTAAATGTTTTCTGTAAAAGATCGCTTTTAGCGTTAAGACCGCCCATTGTGTTACCCTGTGTAAAAATGTCTACATTTAAATCTGTAATTTATAAGCTGTATATGATAAAGAGTATTGTATCTATACAGGGTGTAAGGGACATCGACGGACAACCTGATACCATGGATTCAGTACATGATTCTGGACCCCCCGGACTTGAAATTTTTAAATAACCGACAAAAAAATTCAACGCAGAGGGGTTCAAAATCATGAACTGAGTCCATGGTATCAGGTTGTGTGTCGATGTCCGTTCCACCCTGTATACAGCTCTGCTAAAAAAGAATCACGTTATCATGACAAATTAATTATCAACAGGTTTTTCCAACTCACTGCCGGGGCATGAACCTCCTACCTTTTACACCATTATTTCTTGCTTCGTGTCAAGCCTATTCAAGTCCAATAATGGGTTGACTCATCTTGGCATTAATCTCTCTCCGCTTTGTGTCTCTACTCTCAGACACCACTCCACCTTGTCCCCTTGGTAAGATTGGTTATCATACTTTCGGGCTTCTGACTACTCATAACGGCTGTCAAAGATCTAAGTACGAATGACAGCCGGGACACACGGGGTCTCGATATGTTATGGATGGTCACCCATCCAACACCCGACCGCACCAAGCATAGCTTAACCCTTGATCGTCCTGTGCAGTTGTTATCATGTAGCCACCGTCCCCACTACGCTTATCAGTTTATTTTTGTGGTTTGTTGTAATTTTATTTAACATGATGATGTACAAGGCCAATGCAAAATCACCAATAGAAGATCAATAAGTTTTTGTCCATCAGAAAAGGCGATCACCATTACAATAATAGAGGATCAATTAATTGCCCTTTTGTTAAAATTAAGTCGGTATCTACATTAAATCCATGAAATTCCAACGAAGAATGAAAACCAAACGTTCATTTGACAAAACCAGAAGCAAATGTTATTAATTCCATCTGTTACTGGTTGTTATCAAAGCAATAATAAATTCAACAACAAAATCGAAAGTAGATGTTTAATAAAAGCGTTCTCAAAACATACTGTCACTGGCTACAATAACTTAACAGAGCGCAGTAGCAACATATACATGCCACAATAACTTTGAGATTTATCATCCACTCTAAGTGAAAGTAACTCAAACTTACGTGCTTAGACCTAAGAGGCTTGACATTGGCCCTTGCGTTAGGATCATAACTGTATATTTATTAATGTTTATGATTAAGAAAGCATCTTTGTCTGTTTTCACGTTTTTACGGGTAAACTGCTGAGCAGATGTTGATGAAATTAAATCTTAAATGAAACGCGAATGTGCATCTGATTGTTATATGCTTGTATATAACAATCAGATAGATGCACTCAATAGCCTTTAAATAATAAAAATGAACATGACTATAAAAAAAGAAGGAAAAGAAAAATAGGGCATCAAAAAATTCATTCACATCGCTGTCAATAGAAAAAGTACCCAAATAGCTGGCAGCACTGCCACGTTGTATGACGATGCTAAATCTTTGGCCAAAAAATTGTCCAGCCTTCTGGTCGCGTGACGAGTCGACCAATCGCTTAGCAATGTCTCGAAAAACCAGGTGGGTACTCAGACCCCATGGCCCTAGTGTTTCTTCAACCCCAAACGGCTCAAACAACTCCCAATAAGATTGAAATTGGAAGCCGCTCCAGAACCGGCGCAAGGGTGTGGACACATGTTGCATCCCACACCAAAATCCTGCCTAACTTCCAGGGCATTATGGTCGTTCCATCTGGTATAGTCCCATCGTCGCGTGCCAAGCCGTTGGGGTCTAAAACAGCAGGCACCCAGGTGAAAACGACGAATGATGTCATTAACGCAGGCGTGTCGAGGTTTCCGACCTGCGCTCTTAATGACTTCAAACCTATAATGAGAGGATGAAGGTCGTCTTTGTGTGAATGTGACTGTTAAGTTACGAAATTTCAAGGAAAAAAACAGGCTTCCAATGAGATAATTTTAGTATTATCTCAAAATAATTGATTTATTTCGTAGACATCTTTAATATAAAATGAAGATTTGGACCTCAGAACACACTTTCAAACATCCGTGGGAGACGGTTGCTCAAGCAGCATGGCGAAAATATCCCAATCCTATGAATCCAGCAGTTATTGGAACAGATGTCATCAAAAGGCAGGTAATCGATGGAGTTTTAATCACACACAGACTGGTCAGTTCCAAGCGGTTTTTGAAAACCCCAAACCTGACATTTTGCCGTTACATAGCTGTTGACGAGACTGTTCGATATAATCCACATGCCTCTGACCCTACTCTTCTTTCTGCCGTTTTGCGTGGATGTGACGCATATTTTCCCCCGATTTGTTCTCTTTGGTGTTTTTGTTCGATCACTGCGTCATGTTTACCGTAAATAAACGATATTTTCTTTCTTTCTTTCTTTCTTTCTTCTAAAACTCTGCTGACACAAGAAGCTGTAGTCACAGTACAAGGTTTTCCACTCAGTAGCTTCATGGAGGATTAATTAGCCAACAGAATATCCTTGCATGCTGGGAAAGGTCGTCAAGCTATTGAATGGATCATTGGAAAAACAGACTCAGAAATAAAAGAACTTGTAAGCTTAACATGTAGTATGTAAAAGTACAGATGACCTATTATCACAGACAAAGAAATCTCTTGATGACATAACTTCTACAGCTCGAAGATCAATGGATGATATATCAACAATGCATGGTGAACAATGGCCATGGTGTCCGATGCAGTCGACAGCATCACGGCTAAATCGCTGAACCGAATTTGTTAACTTGTAAAATTGAGCCGGAGTATTTAGGTAGGTCATCATAATTTTATTTGGTGTCGTCACACCATGTTTTCTCCTTTCATACATCTGTTTTAGTCATTAAAAAAAGTTTTGCAGATGGATGAATAGACAAAATTACAGATGAATAAAAGGAATCTGTCATTTGGTCTATTCTATCTAATATTTTGTCTATTCTTCTGTCAACACAAACCAGTCATCTACGCGTGCAGTAGTCACCCCATGACTTTTAGACGGTTGAAATGGCACGTAAAGGTTTATAGAAGATTGAGGGAATACGAAATCCACGCGGATGCAGTCGAGGGCAAAACACAGGTTACTAATTAAAAAAAAACGCACAGGTTACTAATAAATGATTATGGTCTACGATGAAAGTAGCTGTCGTAAAAGTTGTAATAAAACATGATGTTACATCGTAAGTAGTTAATTACATGGCAATTAATGTTCTGTTAGGTACCTCATTAGACATTGTTCGAAAACTGGTGGAGCCCACCTGATGAGTTGTGACCTTTTCCTATTTATAACTGTATTACCTCGTAAGTCACAACTATCTAGATAGTCGTAAATGGGCTTTTATTAACTTATTTTACTACTTACTTTACTTAATAAACTTCGGAGAGTGAGCGCAGGAGCTCCACGACCTGATTCCATCATCGCCTTTTTACTACCGGACTTCCAGACGTAGTGCAGGGTGCCATCCGCACTTGGGTGATATCCCAACCAGTCGGCCTCAGCGCTTCTCCTCCACATTTATTATGTGCACAGCCGTAGTGTTGAAGCTCCCTGCCAGCGTCTGTGTTCCTTCCACATTTAACCTGTCAGCTTTCAGAGCGAGAGTGAACAGGCATCTTCTGGGCAAGCTCGTTCCAGCATTAACACCATCCACCGCACTCAATCAGGCGTGATCGAGGTCAAGAGCAGGCCCATTCAGCAATAAAATCTTATTTAAATGATAGACAACAGCAAGTTCAAATAAATGGTGTCAATTCACTTGGTTTAAAGGTAAAAATGGGTGTTCCACAAGGCTCGATATTGGGTCCTTTCCTCTTTTTAGTATATATTAATGACCTACTCCATTTATTAATAAATCAACCACAAATGGTGTTATTTGCTGACGATACTTCCTTAATTTTTAAGGTAGATAGACGTGCTTCAAATTTTGACGACGTAAATAACGCCCTACTGCTGGTTCAAAATTGGTTCACGGCTAATAATTTAGTACTAAATGGAAATAAAACTAAGTGTATAAGATTTTCTTTACCAAACGTCAAGAGTAGTGATTGTGAGATAGTATTGAATCAAGAGAAGCTAGAATTCGTCGATAAAACGGTTTTCTTGGGGATCACGCTCGACTCAAGGCTACAATGGGGTCCTCATTTAACATCTCTAGCAGGACGGCTAAGTTCAGCAGCTTACGCTGTCAGAAAAATACGTCAATTTACTGATGTAGATACCGCGAGGCTGGTCTATTTTAGTTACTTTCATAGTATCATGTCTTACGGTATTTTACTTTGGGGACGGGCTGCAGACATCGAGTCTATTTTTATTCTGCAGAAAAGAGCCATCAGAGCCATATATAATCTCCGCAGGCGCGATTCTCTAAGGGAATTGTTTAAGGATATTAACATCATGACTGTACCTTGTCAATACATCTATGAAAACATCATGTACGTAAGAAAAAATTTACATCTTTACAGTAAAAGAGGTGAAAGACATAATTATAGTACTAGAAATCGGGACCTATTAGTTCAACCAGGTTTCAGACTGGCTAAAGTAGACTCATCTTTCATGGGGTACTGTCTAAAATGTTATAATAAAATACCTCCCCACATACTTCAACTGAATGAGACAAAATTCAAATCCTTTGTCAAACGCACACTATACAGGCAGGCATATTATAGGTTGGAGGATTACATAACTGATAAAAATGCCTGGCTTAATGCCGGTCCTGCTCCACACCACAACTAATTAATTGACATTCGAATCACTGTTGAAGCTGCTGAAGATAGTAAGAATTTATTTGCATTATATAAACTCAATCTCCTTTTTATTATATAGATGCATTGCACAGATGTGAGTACTTTGTACTATATAGCTACCATTTACCGGGTAATGTCATAGATTGACTTGAATGTGCCTTGGCGGCTGATAGTATGTCATGCTCACTCAAATGTCTCGCTGACGGTGGCGCGTGTGTCGGATCATTTAGCTCCCTTCAAAATGGTTGAGCTGAATGGTGCTGATCCATGCGTCATGTTCGTGAACGGGCGCCGTCAGTTGGGACTGGTCATCTCTTAGCTGCCACGGCTTATTTTAATAATTAATTAGCTGGATTGTTTTTAATTATGTTTTGATGCACTCTGGACGCTTTTAACGTGTACGGTTTTTTGTACATCGTTCTCACTTATAGTGTCAACATTAATCGATGTAACTAAGATATATGTAAAAACATTATTATTTAAAAGAGTGTCCATGGAGTTTCTTGCCCGTTCTTCTCCATAGGTACCTACTACGCTTTGGAATGGGCAACTAGCTTCATATTTCTGACTGACCGACTCCTTGACAATTCAAAAGTGCCTGTAAATGGTTTAATTGAAATAAATGATTTGAGTTTGAGTTTGAGTTTGAATAGAAAATAAACATAACAGACAGCTGTGCTGCTGCAGAGTTTGTTGCGCCACTTCTTCTTCCTAGCTAAAGTACTAGGAAGTCGTGAAGGGCGGGGCGTTTAGAGGGACTGTCTTATGTAATTTTGACATTCAAAAAGTGCAGATTCTCAGCCTAATTTTTATTTTGATTTTATGGATACCCATAAATCTTCATGTCTGATACCCTACGTTTTGGAATAGTGGAGATTTATGTCGGTTAATGTCGGACCTTATGGTGGTACTACATTGTGATTTCCTAAGCAATCTTCGGGATCTCCAAAGCAGCACCGTATAACTTCCTATGAGTTGGATTGCCCCATAGAAAGAAATACGTTTCCGTCAATACATATCGTCAGGTACCTACGACCTACGGCACCACGCGAGAACTAGACATCTTTTGGCTGGAAATTGGAAGCTACGATAAACTTGTTAACACGGAAACACGAAACAAGATAGCTAATCAATTCAATACTACCCACATCCGAGATAGAGAACAACTTAACTTTATCTCATAACTATGTTATTTTTCACAACTGTTACGTTCCGGAAAATTGGTCATCCGACGAATTAATGCGCATGCTTATCTCAACGACATCTGGTGTTATATAACATACTGGGACATGGTCATTCGTCATAAAAATAAGAAATATGGCGCTAAGTGCGTGGAGTACGGTCGAATTATGGGTAAAGGTTCCGTAGCAGACATATTGAACTTTCTAAATCATAAAATCGATCAATATTGAACCATTTATTAAAAACAGGTATTTTTTTAATTTGCGGAAAGTTTTTTTTTTTAAATTACGCAAGATTATTTCTGACTTTCTGCAGTTCAGTAGTGTTATTCTGTAACCATCTCACCTTGAAAACTTAGGTGAAGTGAGCGTGGAGTGAGCTGACACTGACAGCTCAATCCACGCTTGTCTTCACGGTGAGATTATTACAGAATCGACACGCTAGACTACACAAACTTTGTATTGAGACAACTACATACTTAGACTAGAAATATATTTTAATTAATAACAAATAACTCGATAAATAAATAATAAGCCAGGAAAAACTTAAACTGCAAACATTTAAAAGGTGAAAAATTAAAGAATAAAATTAAATAATGAAAGTACACACATTTCACCCACACAACATACTTTGTTTAATTTAATATAGGTTAAGTTTAGTATCAGGGACACATTCCAATAATAGAAGGCCAATTCACGTACTTAAAAAACGTCCAAGTTAAAGTCGCAATCTCATCCCAGCGACAATCAATGTCTAAAACTTGTCAAAAATGTATGTAAATTGATTGTATTTTTGACAGAATGTGATTGAGAACGTCAAACGTTCTTAAAAAAAGGGAATTGCCTCTCAGACTAATAGATTGGGCAAAATGAAAGGCTTCCTTATGTCACTACGGACCCCATAAAATATTGTAGTTATTTCCACTTGTGTCTAATGACATTTCATAGACATTTCGAGTGGCACTCGAGACACGTGGCTACGAGGGGTCCGATGTGAAACATGGACACAAAACAAATAAAATTACCTATCTATCATCCTTATTGTTTACCAGTATTGTGGTTAACAATTAAAAAAATTGTTGTTGTTAAAAAAATAGCTATTCAGTAAATTTTGACCGCGTAGGTGTTGCATTTTTCTATGAACCGGCTGATATTTTTTTTTATAACTGACGAAGAATTTACGCTAGGGGACTAAGATCTTGTGCCGAATTCATGGTTACAGTTTGTGCAGTGGTTAAAAATGTATCATGTGTTTGTCAAAAAGTGTTAATATGTGTAACAGAAGTAAGCAATTTTAGATATAATTGCACGGTACCGCAGCAACGCGCGTCGGACAGACAGACGCGGCGATGATGCCAAAATAGCCTCAATTCAGTCGGGATTGAAGCTATTTTGGCAACGCCGCGTTTACCTGTTACACTTATTAACTCTTAACACTTTTATATCGGTTTCAGATAGATATTGTATTACTGTTACACTTTCAGATAGATATTGTATTACAGTTTTTTTGATAAACACTTTCAGAAGTACTTTTATTTGATTATGTTAACAATTCAAATGAAAATTAAATCTGTTTCCCAGCTAATTCGTTTTGCGAAATGTTATTTAGTTTGATATACATAATGCGTAGTTGACGGCTATGTGATGGATAGTTTTAGTTACTTATCTTAATGCTTTGTAATCCTTTAACTTTTGTTTTATCGGAAGGTGACAGTGAGGGCCATGCCAGAGGTTAAGATATCCACTTGTCTGGCACAAGGCTGCTGGTTCGAAACCTGGCATATGTTGATGTTACACATCACTGGCTGAAGCACACGGCGAAGAAAATCGTCATGAAGAAGATTTGACATCCATTACAATCGTTTTTTTTAAATCAATATACGATTGTTGGTTTTACTCACAAAACATTACAATAAGGAGGTGCATACAGATGAGGTCGGTTTTTGACAATGGACGATGTTTTCTTTAGTGCGTCTACGTCATGACGGCCAGAAAAACCAGTGTCGAAAAAAAATCGCTAATATCTGTAAGCACCTTAACTCTCCCACACTTCCTTTGATATCGGTACCAGACATTGAGCAAACGTCTTCATGAAAGTTCTTTCTTTCTCCATATGAGGAGCGGCCTTATGCAACAAAAGTAAGCCATGTCTATTTCTTATTACCATTTCAAAGCTTTCGATTTCTGAAGAATCGATCGAACCCTTCGTAAGATTTCAACATATTTTGCCAGTGTGACATCAGTCGAATGAATCATCCAACGCGGTTGGTTCAAAGCCAAGTTAACCCGAAAGCAGTGGGTTAACAGTTCCGAGATTTATTGCTAAAGCTCTTATAGTCCCGACTATCAATTTGTTTCAATCTCCAAACAACATCATTACTTACATTTTATTCCCTTCGAGACGAGTTGCGCGTAATCATTACTTTGGCGGTTGTTTTATGTGTTTTCCATGAAATCGGGAGAGTAATGTGTAAATACTTACCTGAAGGAGAGGTTACCGCCTCGAATAGGTGATTGACGAAATTAGATTTATAAAAAGTCAGGAGCCACACGATACTTGCATACTACATTATTTAAAATAATAAGCAGCGCAAATCACGGTTTTACGAAGTCCTAGCTTAGTGAATCAAAACAGATTGCTATTCCATTGCTTCTTAAGTTCGATAAAAAAATTTGCTCAACAATGTACAAAACGCAATGAATGTTGTTGAACTGTCTAAATTAAACAGATTAGTCGTAATCGTTTACGAAAATTTGTTACGCAATTTGGGTGCTGGACTACATAAATAACATAGTTAATCTGCAAGCTTTTGTTTCTCGCATACGTGTTAACACATTCGTACTACACATTTACTGCCAGCACAGCTTTCATTTAGTCTATCAGTAGCAATGGCTTTCATTTTGACAGTTCAACAACATTTATCGCGTTATTCGGTGCTTAGCAGATTTTTTTCTAACATAAGTAGCAATCAATTAGCAATATCCTTAAACATTTAGGGATATGAGGAACAGGGTGTAAAGTTCACTCGGATCAATCCTGTAAAGTTCACTCATACTAGTGGAAAATGGAGGATCCTCCGACCAGATGGATGTCGTATCTGGTGGGCAACTGCCCGATGATTGTTGTCGGGAAGTTGTTTCTGCTATCTGCGCGGTAAACTCTGCTTGCGCGATGCAGGATTGATGCGTTTGTTCGCATGTGGCGGTGTAGATGCCGCCACATCACTCCCCTCCGAAAACCGGAGGCCGATAGTGGATTAAGTCTTGTATCTTGCGATGCTTGCCAATGCCAGTTGGGTTCCAGTGGGTTGGAACCGGGTATCGCATAGTTCGCAGTGAGTTGGAACTGTCTGCGAAGATGCCCCAGTGCGTCGGGGTGGCTGACTGCTGATGTCGACCAGGAGAGGGATTAAGCGCTCTGCTTGTGGTCCGGCCGAATGTGCAGTGAGCTGTGCCAAGGTTGCTGATGAGGCTGAAGGTGATGACCAGGTATGCGCTTGCGCTGCATGCTGATGGTCAGGACAACCGTTCAAGCCGTGGTTGCTGGCTGGCTGTCTGACATGCGGGAGTGATGATGATGACGTCACGTAGTTGCACGAAGGCTGCGCTGACGTTCATACTCGGGGTCACCGGTGAAGAGATATGAGGATCACGTCGGGGTCACCAGTGAAGAGATATGAGGAACAGGGTGTAAAGTTCACTCATCCTCTCAGAAAAGGGAGGATCCTCCGACCAGATGGATGTCGTATCTGGTGGGCAACTGCCCGATGATTGTTGTCGGGAAGTTGTATATATGCTATCTGCGCGGTAAACTCTGCTTGCGCGATGCAGGATTGATGCGTTTGTTCGCATGTGGCGGTGTAGATGCCGCCACAAACAAATCAATTATTATTTAAAATCATTTTACACTTGATTTAAATTAAAAGATTAACTAACTAACTATACAAATGAATACAAAAACAAAATGGACACGTAGTACTACTCCGCATCACTGGCATGTGCCCGGAAGGCTGGCAACATTGCCACGTTGAATATCAATGTGTATTGACGATTCAGATGATGAAATCCTTCAAAATTATTCAGATTGAGATTTATATGGTGTGTTACGCAATTAGGGTGCTGTAAGGTGTGTAGGGTGGGACTTGTCGCGGCATCTACACCGCCACATGCGAACAAACGCATCAATCCTGCATCGCGAAATCAAAGTTTGCCGCGCAATGGGGCAGTTGCCCACCAGATACGACATCCATCTGGTCGGAGGATCCTCCCTTTTCCAAGAGTATGAGTGAACTTTACACCCTGTTCCTCATATCTCTTCACTGGTGACCCCGAGTATGGACGTCAGCGCAGCCTCCGTGCAACTACTTCAGCGTGACGTCATCATCATCACTCCCGCAAGTCACACAGCCAGCCAGCAACCATACCTGGTCATCACCTTCAGCCTCATCAGCAACCTTGGCACAGCACACTGCACATTGAGGCCGTTCCACAAGCAGAGTGCTTAATCCCTCTCCTGGTCGACATCAGCAGTCAGCCACCCCGACTCACTGGGACATCTTCGCAGACAGTTCCGACTCACCGCGAACTATGCGACACTCGGTTCCAACCCACTGGAACCCAAATGGCAGATAGCATATATACAACTTCCCGACAACAATCATCGGGCAGTTGCCCACCGGATACGACATCCATCTGGTCGGAGGATCCTCCCTTTTCTAAAGAGTATGAGTGAACTTTAAACCCTGTTCCTTATATCTCTAAAGACTTGAAGTTAATAATATGTCAGGAATCTTCAACTCGTCTTGAGCAAGCTTGGTGATCAATGCTCGTGCCTGTATGAGACTCAGAAGAGGCCTTTGCCCGGCAGTGGGACAATGATTGGCTGGTATTATTGAGCAGCCTCGGTGCTCAGAGTGACATATTTAATGAGACATATCAACTCAGTCTGTGGGAGGACAACGCTCCAGCGTGGCGCCTACTTTGTGGCGCCTACCCCGCCTTCCAAATGTACTTAAGTATGTGGCAGTGACCCCTCATATCAACATGGTTTGTTGGCGTTTTGTAACATCTAATAACATAAATAAAATAAAATCGCCTGGTGACACTGTTACCTACGAGTCTCGCATTGTCATTCTCACCTCTTAACGGTCACGTGTAAAGTTATTTTTAGCTTTAGGTAGGTGTCGCTCGCCGATCGACGCGAGAAACGAGTAGAAATAGCAACTAAAAACAAGTTGGCGAGCGATGAGCAGCGAGTACGCGACTACGACGAGCGATTACTCGCTGGTATGCGTTTGTACCAAGCTTGAGACTCAGCGAGTGTTTTGCCTGCCAAGCGAGCGTCGCTAAGCGACTGCTTTGTTTTACAGCTCTTGTCGCTGGAACAACCAATTTCTCGCCGGACGGCGCGGTGTGAATAGTCAGCGATCAACTGATACCTATTTGTATCTCTTTTACTGTCACGGGTGGGACCTACAATCGTTTGAACGTTTCTTAAACGAGAAAAGCGTTCAAGGTTAGTCAATTCCTAGTCACCGGTATTAGGACAGATGTCTACCATTTTACATTAACTGTCTGGCAGCCCTGCAATAAGGTACGCGGGAGACGGTAGCAATCGGTTTCTCGTTTACATGGGCGAGTTAAAGTCGTTAGTCGTTGTAGTCGTTGGGTCGTTAAACACGGGATATAATTAATTTTTTATCGGTCAACCTCAATCGCTCTTTAGTTGCAATTGGAATTTAATGAAGACAGAAGTCTATAACGGTTCTGTTTATTAGGTAAGTGTTAATTTGCTATTTACTGCCGCGTTTGTCTAGTGGTTGCAAGCCGCTACCGCGTCCTTCTGGGTTTGATCTCAGATTTTTCCAGCAGGTAAGAATTTCTAATCAGCTGGCTGGAGTCTGTGCCCAGCTAATAGCATAAGGTTCTCTCCAGCCGATTCATTCTATAAAAATCTCACCGTGGTGATCAAACTCAAGGTGAAGTGATCTTAAAGTGTAAAGTCATTTTACCTGATGATGGGGATTGTCACTGTTTATTTATATTTAGCAAGTAACATGGACTCAAATATGTTAGTAATCCTTAACCTACACACTTAACACTGCCACCGGGCCACTCAGAAAGTATTGCGTAAAAAGTTTTTATGGATGAGAGACTGGCCAGTTATAGTCTATTTTGAAAATATTATTATTTGTAAGAAAAAAAAGAAACGCTCCAATTTCAAAACTTCCCTCCACATTGTTTGAGAGCTAAATTTTACATTATCGTATCCTATTAAAAATGAGTCTGCGTCGGGAACATTTTCGAGCTATGATTTCTTAAGATTTCAAGTGTCGCCTGAAACCGGTAAAATCGTACGATAGACTTCAAATGGCATTCATGGATTAAGGCCCTTCTAAGTCTACCGTGTATCGTTGGTATAAACAATTCAAGCGCGGTCGACTAACTTTGGTGGATGAGAAAGAAGTGGTCGCCCTTTGACGGCTGTTACGGAAGAAAACGTGCTAGCAGTGAAAAATTTAATCCAGGACGATAGGCGAGTTACGTATCAAGAGATTTTTCAAATACTGCAGGTTGGATCGGGAAGCCTTCATGAAATTCTACAAGTGCATCTTTACGTGAGGAGAATAGTTTCACGCTGGGTGCCGCATAACCTCCCCGATGCTCAGAAGCAGGTCCGGGTGGAATGGTGCCGTGATAGGGTAAACAAATTTAAAGCAGGTTCGTCTCAGCGTGTTTACGACATCATTACAGATGATGAGTCCTGGATTTATCAATACGATCCAGAAACGAAGCGCCAGTCGACGGCTGGGGCGTTTCAAAACGAATCACCGCCTACCAAAGTGAAGCGATATAGAAGCGAGGGGATGATTTTTATCGCGAGCTTTTTCAATTTTACTGGCTACTTGGTGTCAATTCGTTTACGGAACGACGGAACCAAAGATACATCAACGCCGAATGGTAATTCTAAAAGCTTTGGCAGCATCTTTCACTGTTGTGAGCAACAAGCAACCAACAGGGACAGGGCTCCGCGGGCTACTGCTCCACCACGACAACGCGCTTTCGCACATCGCGCTCAAAACGAGGGACTTCCTGGATAGCACTCCGGTCAAACTCCTTAGAGCCCTGACCTAGCACCGTGTGACTTATTTTTACTTCCGAAAATAAAAAATCTGCTCAAAGAGATACAATTTTCGTCGCCGGAAGATGAGCTGTCAGCGTTCGAGCAGGCTGTAAACGAGGTAACTACGGCGGACTGGAAAAAGTGTTTCGAAAACTGGTTCAGACGCATGAAACTTTGTATAGAGGCTATTAGAGACATTTATTTTATTCCCTACAAGCTCAACACCGATGTGGAAAGCTTGCAGCAGCGATTCGCACACAAGCAGTCCAGTATGCTCGCGATATACCGCAGTATAATGTTGGGACTGGCCCGCACTCGGTGCACCAGGGATGCGCAATTTTTTTTTCGCATCTTAGCGTAGAAGCAATCCACACAGACTTAAGCAAACATCCCTGATGCGCTACAGAAGCGGAACTATATTAAAAGCGAAGGGCGTTGTACGATTAACGACTATTGACAGCTCTTGTAAAGATCTTTTCAAGTTCACTTCACATAAGTTTTCAAGGTAAGGTGTGTACAGAATAGACCGGCACTACTCATAACTGGCTAAATGTGAGTGTGCTCTACACGACTGCCACATCTTTGATCATAAAGTTTAATCCATCGTTCAAGCATGGTAAACACAGCGGAAATTTATTCAAAAAAAGTAATTACTTAAAATTTATGTTTTTTTTGGGAAAACGCAATCAAAGTTGGACATGTTTACCTTTGTGGCTTCAATATATCACAAAAAAATAAAGAAACAATTTATGTTAATAATAGAGTGGGGATAGGTAGGGTAATTAATAAACTAGTAGATTATAGTCAAAAATATATTTTTTATCAGAAAGACGGTTAGATAAATATTTAAAAAAAAATCGTTATTATTTCACTTTTCAATAAAATATTTAAACAAATAATTTAGATTCGGACGGAGTAATTACATAATATGGATAAACTGTTATACTGGATGGATGTATTTATAGGGCCAGATTTTTAGTTTTTCTCCACCTCCCTCTCGATAAGGCTATGTACGCTACGGCCTCGTTCTACGTGTGTCCCAGTACCATAAATTTATGAGGCATGCTCTTTATGATGCTTCTTGGGTGGAAAAATGCAAGATTAAATTCAGTTGTCATATATGTTGAGTGTATATGTTATATAAGTACCAACGTCGTTATTAATCTTCCGTTGCTTTTCTTTAAAATCGTTGTATAAATCTTAAATACTTTTTCTTCTATATTATATTCCTTTGTTGCTCTTACGTAGTGAGATTCAATCATAAGAATTGAAATTATGTGCTTCATGATCGCAGCTCGTAATTCGGGGTAATTTATTCTGTCTTCCTGTCAAACCATTTAGTGAAAATACTTTTATTTTTATTTTATTTTCTACCGAAAATATCATATGGTCCTAGGTGTTTAACGCGGCCTTATAAAACGTTTTGCAAACTCTAATCAAAGTGTAGTCGACTATAAAATGTAATGCTTTAAAAGCGATCAGCACATCTAAAATACGTTCAAGAGCTGTCAGTGTCAATATTCCATAGAAAATAATGACACTGACAGCCCTTAAACCTAGGTTATGCGCTGATCACGTTCAGTTTCATTGGTGAATCCACCCTTTTTTTTTTTTTTTTTTTGGGTGGGAAATCATCAAATGACTTCTCCCGCTCTGGGTGGAGCGGGAGGTCGTGTCAGACTTTTACTGACTAAAACCCACCCGTGTTCCTTCAGTTGCCTGTGCCAGGGCCACGGTTTTCTCTGTAGAATAACCCGCGACCCTGAGGCATCGGCCCTATCGGACCCCGTCACTATGTGCTGACATCTCTTTGAGGCGCGCGTGGAACACAACGCGCCGTCGACCCGGGCCTGGTCCTTACCGGACGGCGAGCTACCCATTACTCGCCGTCCGCAAGCCCGCGCCTACGGTGGCCGGGAATCTGCAGGCGACTCCCGACGCCCAGGGCGTCTCCTGCGGCGGTTAGTGGGGGCATGAGGGCGCAAGGCTCTCTCCCTCACCCGCTCCGCCTCCTCCTTCGCGAGCATTACTGCTTCGCAGAAGGAGGTGACGGCTTGCCATTCCCTCTCGCTCCGTACCATAGCCTGGACCAGGGCCGGACGCGAGAGATCGCCGCCGCCAATCGCCTCCGCGAGGACACTGCGGTGCTCCGCCCAAGCTGGGCATACCTCCACCGTATGCTCCACCGTGTCCTCCGGGCGATCCACACAATGGTGACACCCGGGCGTTTCCTCCCGCCTTATACGAAACAGGAACCTCCCTGGTGAATCCACCCTGAGCTGGAGTATTTTCAAACACGTCATCATCGTCTGCTTCATCAACAGTCACGTGGTGTCTAGCAATTATTGCTGCTGGCAGAGGGTTTGTCTGGTGTGATGATTCCGAACTATCAGAGACTGCACTATACGACGATGAGCTCGAAGACGAGGTTGAGGATGATGAAGATCGACACATATTATGTTCTTCAGTTTTGTTTTTGCATAAGTAGTTATGTATCGTTTAGTATGATCTTCATTGTGATGTCACTATCATAATAAGGAACCAGAAAACGTTTGTTGACTTCTGTGTGCTCAAACTGAGATTTCTGTAAAGAATTTAAAAAAAAATGTAGGTACCTACTAAATATTGTTTTCAACTTCCTGACTCCAGGATAAAAATTTCTTGACAGAAATTACAATAACAGTTTTCCGATTCCCGACCCGGGAATCGGAAAACCTGGAACATCACATAAATAATAATATAAATTACTCACCTCGTGATCGGAACCATACTCCGGTGTTACATTGTCCAAAATAAAGCCCAATATTTTTCGTGCCGAAAGACGTTCTAAAAGAGGACAAGGAGTATCTATTATTTAAAATCCCTTACAAATCTTGCTACTCACATCCACAAATTAAATAATTTATTTAATTTGGGTGCAGGATTTAAATTACACTTTCTTTATTTTACTTAAAGAGTAAGATAACTGTAAATAAAATGAAGTCATAACTGAAAAAATAAACAGTAAACAGGAACAAACCAAAAAAATACTACGATTCTAATAAATTATAGTACAATATTGAAATAATACATATTCCCTTTAGGTTTGCGCAATTTTATTATTAAACTGAATCAACTTTATATGATTTCGTAGATACGAAACAATTTTCACAAAACAGAAATAAGTCACAATAGTATCCAAATAAATTACGTATCCTTGTCTATTATAGGGAATTAAGTCAAACAATTGCACTTTTTGAGTACATAAAAGCATGTAAAATAATCACCTGATAATAAAACACCGATCTTATTTCGTTTTACTGCGTTTTTTTTTTACTTTCTTCTGAGATTTTACCTTCTGCATAGTCGGCGCATCACTGAATTCGATCACTTTACCGGTACCAAAATGTTCGCGCGCGTTAGTCAAAAACAGAACCACAGTCTTTCATGTCTGTCATTTTCATCGTATCGAGTCGGCTGTTAGACTGGACGTATTTTCAGTGCCGAGTTAATTCACTTTAAGGTAAAAAAAGCAAATAAGTAAATTTTGAATTATATCTTTTTTTGAATAAAGGTGCGGCAGGCTGAATTAAAAAAACTATAACGCACAGACTTTTGTGTAAAATCAGCCACAATTTTACAGCTAGATTTAACCCATATTTCAGACCCAAGCCAATAAAACAGTATTGTTTGTTAAAAACATCGTTCTTTTTAACATCGTTTTAAACTGGAACTGTGCCAAAATATACAGTTATTTTGACCAGTAATTTGTCATGTTATCAAGCGAGCCGCAAGTTATGACGGTCGGTTGCGATCCGAGATAGCACTTTGAACCCTTCCTAAACTTTTGTTTTAAATGTTCAGTTTGCTTAACATCATTTCTAGGTTATGTTTTAATTTAATAGTTTACTATCGGGCTACTTCGGTATTTATTTGCATACTGCAGTAAAGATGGTGAGGTACACCTACGTTAAACCATATCTTTCAATTTAATACCTTTTTATCTCGTCTCTCTTATTCTAACATTTACAATTTAAAATATAGTGTCAAAAATTCCTCCGCATCGCTGTCTACTGGTAATGTGCCCAAGGGACTGGCAGAATTGCCACATTGTATGGCATTGCTTTGCCTTGGGCCAAGATAAAAGCCAGCCCTTGGGTCACGGGTAATGTCAACCAGCCGTTTCGAGATTTTTACTATCTATACTTTTTATTATCAACTACCGTTTGCTATTTACCAAAGGGTTAGTAAATGGTATATTATTAACCTAGTAAATCATTATGTTCTAACATCAAATAAATCATTCAACTCGTCAATCGTTTAATAGAAACCTTTACAAAATCGAATAAAACTACAATTACTCTATTCGTCTTTAAACAAACGAAACTCGTGCAAGCTAACGAAGTAAACTAAGTTGTATTTGACGTAAATTAGAAATCTATTACAAGTTCTATCCAAAAGGTTTAATGATGCTTCTGCAAGTTACGCTTGGCTGTAGATGATGTACAAATGGAAGTGGTGTTCGGTGCCACAGTCAATGTAAAGCAGTAGCGCAACTTAGGATCAACGCAAGAACCGATTGGATGAAGATATTGACAACTATAAATTATGTGTGTGTTAAATCGATCCGATAGGGTTGAAATTAATGAGTGAGAGAGCGTTAGCTTAGTAGTAGCGTAGTAGGTACCAACGGACAAGAAACTTCACAGAAATTTTAAATCATAATGTGTTTAGATTTTGAGATAATCTCAACATGACTCATGTCCATTCATGTTGAGATTATGCATAAGAAAACGATGCAGCACGTTAAAAGCGTCCGTCATAAAAAATAAAAACAATTTAAACATTAAATCAAATTAAAATAAGCCGTGGCAGCTAAGAGATGACCAGTCCCTAATGAAGGCGCCCGTTCACGAACATGACTTTACTAAAATACATGGGGTGTCTGTCTTTTTAATTACTAAAACTAGTATTCTCAAAGCGTCCAAAACATTGGTAACTACGAATTTGTCGTCAAGTCTAATTGCCGATTTCACCAATGTTACTGAACGCGTTTAGCACATCTAAAACGCGTTCAAGAGCGGTCAGTGTCAATATTCCATGGAAAATAATGAGAATGACAGCTCTTAAACGGAGTTTATGTACTCATCGCGTTTAATTTCTTCTTTTTGAATGTTTTGTCGTATTTTTTTTACCTCCTTAGCCTCATTACCTTATTAGCGCTTTGAGTGAATTAAGTGCCTACGCAAAAATTTACAGTCACATATTCACTGATCAGATGCTAGTTTTCGTATCTCAAGAGCCGCTTCAATCAAATTGATCGCCGATATTTCATGAAAGCTCCCGAGTTGGACTTAAAGATTTAAGTTTGTTTGGTCTGTCTTGGCTATTGGAATAGCCGACCAGCGTTAAAAAAACTTGAAACAGCGCCCGAGTCATTCAAATGTCATTAGGTACAAAGCTCCGTGAAATAAAAGTATTGTACTGGGACATACAGACCAACAGTGATGGAGACTTTTTGGAGTATTTTCTATAAAACTCAATTTTTTATATGGAATCCAGATAAATGTGAATAATCTTTATTAGATCCATTTTCGCCTTGTATGATGTTAAATGAAAAATAAAGTTTATCTTGTAAGTATAAGTTTATAGTACAAACACTTTTACACGTTATTAATATTTTAAAAACTAGATGAGGATCGACCTCACCATTTCTAAGAAACCAGAGGTCACAGTAACTTTTAAAAAGTCCAGACATTATCGTGGCCAGGTTATGTTACCTTAGATATTAGTGTCTGTAATGGTCCTTTGAGGGAAGAATGACTCAGATTTGAGATGGAACTGTCCAGTCAGTGAACGCATTTGTCGGCTTAGTCAGGTAATGATATAGCGAGACAGTAGAGTGCGAGTTTTAAAGTTAGTAAAATAAAATATGTAACAGTGTACACAATCACTCGTTTAACTAAATGCACGAAAGCAAAAAAATGTGCCAAACAATTATTTTAGCAAAACGTGACATCACCAATCTAATGTAATGGTCCATTTCGATTAAATAAATACGCGATTGTTCCGAAACCGTATAATAGGTTTTATAGGTAGAATAATTAAAAAAAAAACATGTTAAATTAAAGCTTAAAACTATGAAATAATGTCACATCACCCTTATAGCTACAGGTATCATCATTACGATCATCATTCTAGTCCAAAAGACGTCCACTGTTGGAATTGAAAAGTTAAAACTTAATCAGTTGCTAAAACATTTTAACTTAAATAGCCTACTTCATAATGAACAGTATGGCTTTACAAAAGGACGTTCGACTACAGATGCGGGTGTTGCTCTGCTGAAACACATATTTAATGCTTGGAAGAAATCGCAAAATGCTATTGGAGTTTTCTGTGATCTCTCTAAAGCCTTTGATTGCGTGCGCCATGACACGCTTTTGCGTAAACTACGTCATTACGGTGTCCAAAACGAAGCTCTCAATGTAATAAATTCTTATTTACTTAATAGGTTCCAATGTGTTGATGTCGATGGTGTGAAATCTTCCGAGCTACCAGTTCAGTTAGGTGTACCTCAACGCTCAATACTGGGTCCATTCTTGTTCTTAGTATATATCAATGACTTACCATTCTATTTAAATGATATCTGTGACGTTGTACTGTTTGCAGATGATACCTCTCTTATTTTCAAAGTAGACAGGAATAGACAAGATTTTGACGACGTAAACAGTGCACTCTCAATGGTTACAAATAACCTAGTTCTCAATGCCAAGAAAACGAAATGTGTGAAATTCGTCTTACCGAATGTTAGAAACCTAGGACCCAACATCGTCTTAGATAAAGAGCTGCTTGAAACTGTAGACTCGGCGGTTTTTCTGGGCATAACAGTAGATGCCAAACTTCAGTGGGGCCCACACATATCAAGCCTAGCAGGGAGGTTCAGTTCAGCCGCCTACGCCGTCAGGAAAGTAAGACAATACACTGACGTTGATACAGCTCGGTTAGTCTATTTTAGTTATTTCCACAGCGTTATGTCCTACGGTATTCTGCTGTGGGGCAAAGCCGCTGATATTCAAAATATATTCGTCCTTCAAAAACGAGCTGTCCGAGCAATTTATCAGCTAGGAGCCAGAGTTTCTCTTAGAGATTTTTTTAAAGATATTGGTATTCTCACGGTGGCATCTCAATTCATCTTCGCCAACATCTTATATATTAGGCAAAATATACACTTATACACTAAGAACAGTGATTTTCACAATGTTAACACTAGAAATAAGAACAAACTACGTGCTCCCTTTCACCGGCTTCATAAGGTCCATAACTCATTTGTTGGGCTTGGTATAACCTTTTATAACAAGTTGCCCTCTTCTTTGCTAGATTTGCCTTTTAATGCGTTTAAGGCTCAAGTAAAATCTAACCTTTGTTCAAAAGCATATTATTCCATTATCGACTACTTAAACGATAAGAACTGTTGGTCGCTGTGATTAACTCAAGACAATGTTCGTGTTCTTTCTCCAGAATCAGCTTACCTACTGACAGGGTATATGAGTTCATATACTTGTTTTTTTATTATTTTATTTGACGGTATAAGTCAATTATTTTGTTATCTTCATTTATTATTGACATGATCTACTCATTAAAATGTTTTTTTAATGAGCTGTATTGCAATATGTGGTTAGCTATTGACCTCGACAATTGATAATTTTATTCTTGCCTGAGCAACCGGCAGCAAGTTCGTCATGCTCCCTTAGATGTCACTGCTTGCGGTAGCGTCGGGGGTCGGGTTTCCTCCTTCAGTCAAATATGGCGAGGGGGGTAATGGCTGACCTTTGCGTTATGCTCGTGAACGGGTGCTGCTGGTGGTGACTGGTCGTCTTGCTGTCTATGGTTTTATTATTGTTACAGTAATAGTTATGTTAATTTATTTTACTTTGATGGTCCTAGTTTATCATTTATTTATTTTATTTGTTTGTATAATAAATCCAGTATTGCATAATTATGTGAGCTACCATGCCCTTTAGACCTGGAGGCTTTTATTTATGTTTTAAGTTTTATTTACATTAATTTTTTGTATAATTTTTTTGTATTGGCATGGCTAGCTGACGTATGGCAATTAAGTTAATGTTTTGGTAATTTGCTTACAATTGTTTAGAATCCAGTTCTTCTAACAGAACAGTCAGCTGTGCTGCTGGGGAGTTTGTTGCCCCACTTCTTCTCCCCAGCTAAAGCACTAGGAAGTGGTGACGGGCGGGCGTTTTGGGGGACTGTCTTATGTAATTTTGACGTTCGAAAAGTGCTGATTCTCAGCCTAATTTGAATAAGTGACTTTTGATTTTGATTTTGACTTAGGCCTCCCCTATGCACCGCCACTTCGACCGGTCTGTGTTACCCGCATTCCTGCGGCCTTCACAAGGTCATCGATCCAATGTGGGACGCCTTTCACGCTACGCATCTTCCGGTACGCGGTCGCCACTCCAAAACCTTTCGGCCCCATCGGCCATCTGTTCTGTGAGCTATGTGCCCTGCCGACTGCCACTAAAGTAAGTCAATTATACAATTGTGCTACTTTTAGATAATATGCTGGTATTACAGCATGTCGGTGACGCGAACCCTTATGGTTTTTGCGTACCAAAAATCGATCAACTATGAAAAAAATGGTATATTTTCTGTCTGTGGAAGTAATGTGGAAAAGTATAACTTTTACAACGTAAAGCATCTACGCATGAGGCTACCTACTTATAATATGACTCAGTACTTACCATTTATCGTAGATACACGAATCGGCCGTTTCCCTTGTGTTCTAACCACAAAAGTTCCCAGAGCGGCCATCATCGATATTGCTTCTTACACTAACATACTCGTACAAAACAAAAAAATACTAAGGTGGAAATACAACAGCACAAATATTTCGTAGGTATTGTAGGTATATTTATTGCAGTGTACTCAGCATACTTAGATAATTAAGTCAAACTTTGGAATGTTTCATACCAATCGTCAAACTTTGGAATGTTCCACCTATGTATGAAATATTCTGAAAAATTCTTAGGTGGAACAAATCTCCAAAGTTTGAATTTGAATTCGGCGGACTACAGCTGAGGATATTTTATTTTTGTTATTGTTAATACAGATTTTTAATTCAAGTTTGAATGAATGTAATGCACCGACCCCGGGGTGGTTTGACCAGACTCGATTAATCGAAAGAACCTCAAGATTTGCACTAGCCCCTGAAGCCTCATGCTTCATGGTGCTACAAAGACTACATTGAATATCAAGGAATAGACCGGGAGCACTGTAATGGTAGGGACGACGTGCCCTTTGGATAGGAAGGATTTAGAGCCTACGGAGTGTGCACCCTTGCGTAAGCATTGTACTAGTAGACAGGCGGGTGATATTTATCTATGGAAGGGCGAAGTCGACGCCGGGTTGATTCGGGTCGAGCTTCATTGGTGAATCTTTTAGAGGGGTTCGGCTGCTTTCTCGGCTCTTTTCTATGTCACTGCTCTGCTGTGATAAATGTTGGTGTTTTCAATTTTCAATGTCTTCGTCTGAGGTCTCGTTACTCACCGTTTCCGGTTTTATTTACATCTCATTAGCAGCATTATTGATCTTCCACCGTGTCCTTTTTATAATCCCTAGTCAAAATATTTGAAGTCTTGAGTGTTCAGTCTTCTTCCAAAGTAGAATGGGCACTGTTGGCAATCGAACCCAACACAACACATGCGCCCAACACGCAGGTAGCGTGATCAGCGCGTAATCGGCAAACTGAGGCGCGGAGACACGGCTCGGCCCGATGACCACTCGCTGCCTCAGACCTCACCGCGACAGACGATATAACTCCCACCCCAGCCCGTTTATTAGCTGTTAGTCCGTTACAGCTTTATTATTGTCATAAGGACGCCATCAAACCCTTGCCTAAAATACAGTCCACTCTTCAACTGCTCCCCGCGCCAACAGTGGTCCTTCAAGGACCCCGCCGTCCTATCTTCAAAAGTAACGGTCTCGGAAAACAAAAAACCTCAAACTTGAAGCGCTTCAGTTGCTGTCTTCAACGGCGAAAGTTCCAGCAGGAATCATCAATACCTTGTTGAAGAGCCTCGCGTAGCACCCGCACACGCCCGCAGATCATCGTTTATCCAGTGGGTGGTTTAGACATTCTGTGAGTTTGTTCTAATCTATTCCTTATTTATTCTTTTACTTCGTCTCCTTTCTTGTTTAAATAACAACATTTATATGAGTGTTTTCATTCGGCCTCGTGGATTTCGACAAAAAGAAAAAAAAGTAGCCCATGTTCATCAGATATAATTTCGGCTTCAAATGGTAATTAATTTTGTCAAATCGGTCAAATCGGTCGGTCTATTCAATACAAACAAACAATCAAATCTTAATATTAGTATAGATTTAGGTCTTTTAGCGGCAATCACTCCAAGTAATATAATTTATTACATAATTAGGCCCTATATTTCTCTAAAATCACTGCTCTGCCTATAAAGCCAAAATAGGTTAGATAATCCATCTGTTTACGCAATTCCTTAACTTCACCGTAACAGCTGATAACTGCTGTTCCTTCACTCGAACCCAGTCATTCATAATCATAACTCACTGAATAGTTAAATTTCGGATTGCTTTTATAAACTGTTTCGTTATCTCTTATCTAATACAAATATTATTGTCCGCTACCGGTGCTGCTAACGACCGCTGCAGCGCTGTGGCCAACGAAAAAGCTGAAAAAATCGTTAAAAACGCAACTGCATGAAAACCACGCTCACAATTTCTAGCACCTTATTAATACAAACACATCATAACTTTGTTATTATACCCTGCTAAAAAACGAACTACATATTTTTAGTTGTGACACAAAGCACTCATTCTTGTATTGTAGCGTTGTTTAAGCTGAGCCAGCGATAATAGCACACAGATTTTGAATAAAAAAATACCACCAGAAACATTCTGTAAAAAACTAGCCATGTCTCGATGGAGCTGCTTGTTTATCTCTAAAAAGTAATGAAATATAGACAAAGTCGTGCCAAGTCTAAGGTTCCTTACTGCGATTTCTTTATTATTATAGTTAATGTTGTGTGACTTGGCCGTTCAACATTCTATTATTAGAAGACCGTCTGACCTGTTTTTTTTTTATACTGTTTGTTTCAGGCTCGCCTATACATAAGTATTGAAATACGCAGCTTTGTCAAGCCTAAAATTGACTGGTTATTGAATCAACGTTTTCCAATTGGCAATTTTCCATCGTCAATGGGTAGCGGTTCTGGCGACAGATTGGTGCAATGGTGTTATGGAGCACCGGGTTTTGTACCCTTGTGTACCCTTCAACGGCTACTATTAGAGATCGACATACCGCATGTCGATCTCTAATAGTTTGGTTGGGCTCTTGTGTTTTCTAATCAGGGTCACCAGGTACTCCAGATCTTCGATTATCGTAGTTTTTATAGTTTTCCCTTTATGTGGCCATTAAACCCTAACTCTGTACCAAATCTCAGCTGTCTGAGTTTATGTGAGTACTAGTTCTATTCTGATGATCATGAGTGAGTGAGTGAGTGTCTTAAATGCGAAACTTTGCTTTCGCTTAACTTCGGACTTAAATGACCTACAGACTTGACATTTTGGATTTTAAGTATGTGATTATAGCTTACTGGATAACGAAAATTTCTGCGTTCTGGTCTTATCCAGAGGTTCTCAAATAGGGGCCTGAAAATGCGGCGAAATAGTTCCAGTAAAGGATGGTACGGCAGTGTTTGCTTCGCGCTCGACTTGGCGGGGGCACTGCCGTGCCCCCCGATAAGCACTTACTCGTTTATGTAGTTTAAATTATTACAGTTTTAGTAATAATTTTATTTTTTTGTCTTGACTCCTCATTCTCGCGCTGCTTGCTTTGACCGCTGTCAACATAACATAACATCACGCCTTGTTTCCCCGAAGGGTTAGGCAGAGGTGTACTTGTACACCCACATTTCGCCAGTTATGTTTAAGTCCCATGTAATAGGGGGCGAGCCTATTGCCATCAACCGGGCACAAATCCAGACTCCGGGCTGCTACTGAGAAATTCCAGATAGAAAAACCCAATATCACTTTGCCCGACCTGGGAATCGAACCCAGGACCTCATGCTCAGCAGTAGCGATTGCGACCACTAGACCAACGACAACTCAAACAAACAACAACTGTCAAATCGAATAAATTTGAATTTAATTCGAATTTCCGCGACGCGTCCAGTTATGTTGGCGGCGTTAGATATTGTAATTATGTTTGGCACTTTATTAAGAGCGATAAGCTCTGGTTTACCGATAAAATACCTTCCTTTGAACCTAATAAAAAATGAGCAAATCGACAAAAATGTTACAAATTCATGAAATGCTGTTCATTAACGGTTTATGTAACCTGAATTCGGAGATATTTAATACAGATAATTAACCAAACGAATGCAGAGCATCATGTTAGAATGCCACTCGTTATATGACGGTATATAGCAGCGATCATGCGTTCACTTCGAACTATGAACTGGTATATAGGTACCTGAATGGACCATAAAAAGCAAAGATACGAGAAAAAAAATTATACCCACAGAACTATTTATGGTGGGTTTGGAGATTGCTTTACCAATGTTGTATTTTTGTTTTTCTTACCAATAGTTGTAGATCGACTTATGGCTTAGTAATAATAGCTCAACGGATCGATTTTTCAGGTTGCCACGGTCGATCTGTCGATGGGCGACCATCTTTACATAGCAAGACCTCCCGGAAAGCTCGATAGGCCGTTGGTCCTGGCTGGCTTTCGTGAACAGTTCATCAGAAGCCCTAAAGTCTGACAACTAGTCTTACCAAGGGGTATCGTGTTATCTTGTGTTAGCAACTGGGTTGTGGAGGTCAAAAATAATAGTATTTAGTCGGGAATAGGCTCGGCAGATAGATTTGAGTTTTTGTTTGTAGGTTATCGCAACAAAACAATCATACCAAGTCGTTTTCACCGACGAATGCCGATGATAATGGCCAGAAAGTATGTTAAGTCGACTGTTTATAATTTGCTACTGTGTTATGAACATACGAGTCGTAGTTTTTAAATCTCCCTTGAGCATCTTTGTAATGGCTCCATAATCCAAACTTCACACAACGACCTGTTCAAACCTACACGCAATCACAACCACACCAGGGTGTCTGACTGCTATTGTTGTGGTATTTTAATTTTTCTTTTCATTTACTCTTTTTTTGTTTGAATGGTTTGGTAGAAGTACATAGTTACCTGCCTGTTTATTTTAAGAGGCCATAGAGTGGGGCCTGGTGATCTAAAACATAGGGTTAAACCTGCTTAACAGTTTTGAACCATATTATTTAACAGTATGCTACAAAACAATTATGAGAGGAAATAAATAAAATGAATATATCCAGTGAAGGTAGAGACAGTGGGGAGAGGTACCTAATCATTTTAATCCACCATTTTATATAGTGTTACTTAACATCTGGGTTGTAGGGGTACTATAGGCATTCGCTTCATATACAATACTTGTATTCAGCTGCATCCAATAAGTCTCGAAGCCAACCTGAACATATTTTGAAAAGGCGAGGCACATTGATTGAAACGAATCGTATTTATATCCAGTAATCATTTCAATCTGGTATTTGACCCCATCATAATAATAAATAAACTATCTTGACGAATAACTACCGCAGACATATTATGAAGGACGGGACGGTTGACGTGTGTCGGGCATGCCACCGTCCAGGTAAGTCCATCA
Organism: Dasypolia templi; assembly: GCA_963555695.1. Taxonomy (NCBI): domain Eukaryota; kingdom Metazoa; phylum Arthropoda; class Insecta; order Lepidoptera; family Noctuidae; genus Dasypolia; species Dasypolia templi. Next base: position 14,741,882 of record OY743140.1, read on the forward strand.
GACATATTATGTCTGGTTGTTCTCGTCTGGCTAACGGCGACTACTTGCACAGGCATAACCAAGAAGCCAGGATTATTCACCATCAACTTGCTTTGAAATATAAGCTTGTGGATTCTGAGGTATTACAAATATGTTTCCGACCCAGTTCTCGAAAATGACCATGTCACGTTGTACTGGGATCGGTCTATCATTACTTACAGGACTATTATAAAGTCAATGTCGCGTGGAAAGTCTCCTGGCCGTGACAGCCTGAGCATTGAGCATCTAAAGCATGCCGGCGTCCACCTGCCCAGAGTTCTGGCCATGTTGTATACATTTTGTATCGGACATGCGTACTTACCTTACTTCTTAATGAAAAGAAGACTAAATGCATTAAGTTTACGCTACCTCACGTTAGGCAGGTGAAAACGAATGTGTTGATAAAGGGCGAAGAATTGAAACTTGAAGACAGCACAATATTCTTAAGCTTAACTTTGGATTCTGAGCTTCATTGGGGCCCACATATTGATAAATTGTCAAAAAAGCTAAGCTCCGCAGCATACGCTGTTAGAAAAATTCGAAATTTAACTGATTTAGAGACAGCCCGTTTAGTATACTTTAGTTATTTTCATAGTGTGATGTCGTACGGTATTCTTTTGTGGGGAAATGCCGCCGACATTCAGACTATATTTTTTTTGCAGAAAACAGCTGTTAGATCAATTTATGAATTAAGTCCGAGACACTCTCTCAGAGAGAAATTTAAGGAAATTAATGTACTGAATGCGCCTTCTCAGTATATTTATGAAAATCTTTTAAATGCTCACAAAAACATAAAATGTTTTAAAAAATACAGTGATATGCATAATATAAATACTAGGAACAAACACAAATTTGTTGTACCTACAACAAGGCTCAAGAAAATAGGTGGCTCGTTCAGATGTCAATGTATACGTTTTTAAAATAAACTTCCAAGCCACGTTCAAGAACTAAGCCTTAATAAATTCAAATCATTAATTAAACGTAAGTTGTGCCAGAAAGATTTTTATACAGTCAAAGACTATATTGAGGACAAAAAGGCTTGGGACTGACCTGCTCCAATTTTTGCATACTGTTTTTTTGTTTTGTACCTAACTTTTGTTTTATTTTATATACACTTTGACATTTCATGATTATTAAATACACAATGACATGAATATTTACTTTGTATAATATTATTTTATTATTTTAATTTCGTGTGAGGACTTAGTGGGTAATATTTTTATATATTTTGTCTATCTCAGTTATTCCTTTAATTTTTTATATCTGGCAGTTTGAGTACTTAAAGCGGCCTACCCAAATGTCCTTTCTTTGGTATTGTTCGTCGAATCGTTGAGCTCCTTACGTTTTGACTATGTGGGTCATTTTTTTATTTTTTATAGTCTTTGTTAGTTTTAATCGTAATCTTGGTCTGGCGGTTTGAGTAATTATGCGGCCTACCCAATGGCCTTTCTTTGGCATTGTTCGTCGAATCGTTGAGCTCCTTATGTTTTGAGTTGAGCTGTACGATTACTGACAAATGCGTGCACTAACTGGACAGGCCAACTCAATCTGTGTGGTTCTTTCCTCAAAAGACCATTTCAGACATCAATCCACATGGTCTTAACATGATCTGACCAATATTATGTCTGGACTTAAAAGAGACTGTGTCCTCTGAGTTTGTTTCGGCTTTTCTTCTCAGAGTAGTCAGATAGGAAACGCCGACCTCATCTAGTTTAAAAAAAAATGTTTGACGTGTAAAAGTGTTTGTACAAACCCAATTACAGAAATAAAAATCATTTATCATCATCATTTATCATTACCAGTAGAGATGATGAGGACCGTGGTGTTGCCAATTGTGAAGAGTAAAACCGGTGACCCAAGCGACACGAACAACTACAGGCCAATCTCACTAGCTACAGTGCTTGCTAAGGTTCTTGAAAGTTTGCTTAATTCACGGCTTGACCGGTATATAAACACTCATAACAATAAATTTGATAAATTTAATTTTTTAAAGCCTGGACTGTCTAGTGAATCAGCTATCTTGTGCTTAAAGCAAACTGTCAGGTACTACTCCGATAGGAGCACACCTATTTATGCCTGTATCCTCGACCTCACGAAGGTATTCGACCTGGTTAACTATGATATCTTATGGCAAAAATTAAATAACGTCTCAATGACTCTCGAACTAATAGACATTTTCAAATACTGGTATCTTAACCAGGTCAACGTCGTTTGATGGTCGTGTACTCTGTCGGAGCCGTACAGATTGGAGTGCGGGGTGAGGCAGGGAGGGCTGACCTCGCCGAAGCCCTTCAATCTCGGAGCTCAGCAGCACTCGTGTCGGCTGCCATATTGACGGGGTTTATGTCAACAATATTAGTTATGTGGACGACATGGTGCTGCTGCTATCCAGGTTGCTGAGCATTTGCGAGCGTTACGTATAGGATGACGGTTTACTATATAACGCAAAAAAAAGTGAATGCATGGTCTTTCGGGCTAGGGGTCGGAGCTGCCCGGATACTGTTCCACCTATTAGGTTAAACGGTGTCAACCTAAACAGAGTTTATCAGTTTAAATACCTCGGGCATTACGTGACCTCAGACCTGAAGGACGATGCAGACATCGATAGGGAGCGGAGGGCGTTGTCTGTGAGGGCAAATATGATCGCCCGCAGGTTAGTTCGTTGCTCTGGGGCCATCAAAATAACTCTTTTCAGAGCGTTTTATACGTCCCTGTACACAGCCAGCCTGTAGGGGTCATATACCCAGAAGCAGTACAACGCACTCCGTGTTCTGTACAACAATACGTTCAGGGTGTTGTTGGGCCTGCCCCGGCACTGCAGTGCCTCAGGGATGTTCGACGACGACCTTATCGACTGTTTCTACATGACGATGCGGAAGCGGTGCACATCTCTGGGGCGCAGGCTCCGGACCACCTCCAACACCACCCTGTGCGTATTTGCGAACAGGTCTGATTATCAGAACATTAATCACTGTTAAATGATTAATATAATGACAAACAAACAAATGACTCAGAGGCGTAATAATATGTAATAAAATTTTGTTTAATTTTATGGTATTTTTAATTTATTTTTAATTTTTATTTTTGATATACTTATTTTTTATATTAATTGCAATTTAAATTTTAATAATATTTTCAATGTATGATCCAAATGGATTGAAATAAATGATTATTGAATTTGAACTTTGAATTATCGCTAATAAGCCTGATTTCGTGGTTATAGATCGATTAGCGCGCCGCAAAATGATTATCGATGTTACCATTCCACATGACGGGAACCTCGTGAAAGCTGAGAAAGAGAAACAAATTAAATATCACGAATTAACACACGAGGTGGTTGTATCGGCCAATGACACGATTGCCGTTAGCCTCAATCAACATCTCTCGAGGCTTTCGTTCGGCGGTGGTTGGATCAAGGGCCTGATTTGGAAGGCATCACTCCTCGATACGCCTCGTATCGTAAGGAGGTTTTATTTTTACAAAATTAAAAAATGTATTAAAATAAGTAAAACAAGTAATAAACGAATTAAACTAAAACGTAAATAGTCAGCATAAACTGTTTATTAACGCATTCTATCACTGAACTGTCTAGCCAGAATTAATTAAACCCAGCGACGTTTTAACGCAACCACAGAAATATATTATTTACCACGGTAAATACTCTATATACGAACACATTTCATGGAATCAGATTATGTGCTGAACGGCAAGTTAGTGAAATTAAATTCTGGGAATGTTTGAAAATAACTGAGTAACTGACATGTCGGAAAGTAATTATTCGGTAGATACTTTAGACGATTAAGTTATAGTAATCAGACAGTTTTAACATTAGCCCCTTTATATATAAACGTTGCTTGAAGTTTAAACGTCTCATAACTTTAATCATCGTTTATAAATAAACTCCAAAATCTCTAAGTAAGTACTTTTCGATTCTGCGAAATTATCTTTACCTTTCACACTGGGGCGACAACTCGTCGCACTGTCGATGCGCTAGCGACGCGCCGCGACACCAAATCACCATTTTGTATGGCGTCGCGGCGATATCGCGTGCGCGACAGCAAGTCGCGACGCGACACAAGAGAGTATAGATGGCGATGCAGTTCAAGTTAAGCTCAGATAAGTCCTGGCTGGAGGCCTTAATTTATTAGGGCAACCACAGAGAAGTCCGCTTAAGCAGAAGACAACCGCATATGTTGATCTGCGAGATGCCAAACAAACAAACAAAAAAAAAAGTTAAGCTCAGAAGCAGACGATCTTGGTCAGAGGACGAAGGCAGGTCTGTATGTGGTTGCTGAGCGTGGGGTCCTAGGTTCGATTCCCCGGTGATCTCACAGAAACAGGCTGCGGAAAGGGAGACAAAGATCTCGTGCACTCTCCCGATCCGCAGCAGGCGCACCGGGCGTCGGAGGAGGGCGGACAACGCCCTCTTCCGGCCCCCCTAAACGGGCCCAAAGGCGACGGATTCGGGGACATCCGTCGCCCCCCAACATCAGGACCCGAGAAGGCGGCGCGCGTAGTGTTCCGCGCGCGCCACTTACAGACGTTGCGGGAGGAGTACACCTCACTCCCCCCGCCCGAGACGGTGCCCGCGCAAGCGGGTCGGCACCAGCCGGGGTTGCGAAAGAATCATGTGTTCCCGCGACCCCGGCGTAGGTGAGTGATGGAACACCGGGTTGGTTTTTAGTCGGTAAGAGTCCGATAGACCCCCCGGCCCTCCCCGGGGCGGGGGACATCCATAAGGTTTTTCCAACCCGAAACTAAAAAAAAAAAAAGCGCCAAAATGTCCAATCTTGATTCAAGAACCTTCCTATTTATTCATGATCTTGTAGCAATACTTATAATTACCATACTTAACAATCATATTGGAGGTGACCGTTAGTATGTCAACATAAACACGGTAAGACAGCGGCAAAATATGAAAAAGCTTTTTATAAATATAATATACTAGCACTTCGCCCGCGACTTCGTCCGAGTGGATTTCGAAAAAAAAACTTGCGTGTGTTCATCAGACATAATTTCGGCTTTCGACTAATGGTAAAACAACTTTTCAAATCGGTCCAGTTTCGGAGCCTGTTCAATACAAACAATCAAATCTTTCCTCTTTATAATATTAGTATAGAATTATATTGCTTAATATAAGGTAGGTACTTATAAGGTCTTAAACATAAATGTTATTACAAATTTTATCTCCTTTATTTCGTTTAAAAACCCATCTTTTATTTTATTTTTATTTCCTTTTTTTTTTATGCAGCATCTCGGTATCGTGAACAGGGTCCAAGCTACTGGCGGTCAAGGCTCCAGAGAGAGGAACCTCCTGACAATGGGAGCCGTGTCCAGAAGTACCACTTTGTGAATAAAGCCCTTGATCCAGCTGCCCAACGAGAGCCTCTTCAGGTGTTGTTCCATTGTTACAATTAATATTACTGAGCTCAGGAGATCAAAATATACTTTTAAATTAAACGAAATCTGGTTCATCGAGAGTCTCTTCAACGGGTCACGAGCACAAGATTAATTTAAGTTATCAATGAGTACGAATCACACATTTGAAGTGACTTACGATAAAGAGATATTATTCCTAGTTAAGTATATGATTTTCCTAAAATATTTTAGGAAAATCATATACTTTTACAATGTTTGTAAATATGTGAGCACCATATACCTATCACGTGATTGATTTATCTGTCTTTGCTTTGTTTTAAATTCTTTATACCAATTTGTGGTATAGTATTTTTATTCTTGGTGCATCGTCTTCACATGTATAAATATAATTAATGGATTCATAATATTGTAAAACATTTTAAACAGTAACGGTGGAGTTTTTTGCCCCTTCTTCTCCATACGAAACTTCCTTTTGCAAGGGGTGCCTAGAAACAATTATATTTTAATGTAAGTGTTGACGTTTAAAAGTGCCTTTTTAAGTGCCTATTTGAAATAAATGTTTTGACTTTGACTTTGAGAAACATCATAAGGATACCTGAACTGAACTTAATGATCTTCATGTTCTAAAATAGCAAAAACGTAGAGAGCAAATCTGGAAACCCATAGCAAAACATATATATGTAGCAAAATGTAATGTAATGTGGCAAATTATCCCCGCGCTAACATTGGTCCTTCAAGGATGGCAAGATCCTAATTTCAAAAGTAACAAATAAAAAAACTTCAAACTCGAAACTCTTCAGTTGTTTTCTTCAGCAGAGACAGCTCCAGCAGGAATCGTCAATACCTTGTTGATGAAGCTTCGCGTTTACACATTTTGTGAGTTTGTTCCAGTTTGTTCCTTATTTATTCATTTACTTAGTCTCATTCCATGTGTTTAAGTAACAACATTTAAGTAAGTGTTTTGATTGATCTTCAAGTCTTTTAGTGGCAATAATTCTTATTCATAGCCTTATATTTATCTAAAGTCACTTATATGCTTATGAAGCTAAAATATAACGGTTAGGATAATCCATCTGTTTACACCATTCCTTCACTTCACTATAACAGCTGATAACTCGGCGACGTGCTTCCTTGTTATCATCGCATCCGCTGTTCCTTAATTCGCACCTAGTCATTCATAATCATAACTCATTAGCTAGTTACATTTCGTATTGATTTTATAAACGGTTTTGTTATCGCTTCTCTAATTAAATAATTTTGCGAGTTTGCTGCTGGTGCTGCTATGAATCGTTATAATCATAAATCTTTATTTATCTCAACATCATAATGCAGGCACTGGTTAATGAATCTACAATCTTAAATAGAGAAAGGTGTCTGTGATAGAAGGGTCCTGAGTTACAAACCACCCAGCTCTCTTAGATAGGACATGTTAATTTACGAAACGGTTAGGGAGTCAAGATGTTATAAAGTTTAAGATTGCGATTAAGTATTTAAGTAAAAGTAGAACCTACAAAATTAACAGTTTTTTTTTTTTTTTTATTAAGATACTCGTAAAACTATGTAAACTTGCAAATTATATTGACTAAAATGTAATTTAACTAATTCATAATTATCAATTTGAAAGCAGTAGGTACTTACAGTTACTACTAGACGAAATTCAGAAGTAAAAGGTGTAAAGTCAAGACATTAAATCACGGATATATACAAATTATGCATAACGTGACAAAATAAAATAAGAATAAGCTTAATTAACAAAAAAGAAAGAATGGATATGGGGTAATGAAGAATGTTGTGTTTATGATGGCTAAGTGATTTTACGATACGGGTTTTAAGCAGGTGATTGAGCAAACATTTGTTGCTCGTCTATTTGGTGTTGGGAGAACGTGATGTAAGGGAAGATCAGTGTTTTACGTTATTTTAATTTTATTACAGTTATGATAATAAACAAGTGTCGGACCGTTAGTGCTTGGCATGGTTGGTAAAGTTGGAAAGTTGGATAGAGGATTATGAAAGACTCAACTCACTTTTAATAAAGGTCTTTGAGCTCTCTCTAAAATGATCATTTATAGTAAGTTATGGCGTTCCTCATCGAGTGCGCCAGACCATTTGCAACACGTTAGTAAAGCCACGTCTGATGTACCTAATTGAAATATGGGGCAACGCGCCAAAAACCAACCTTAAGGACCTACAGATCACACAAAATAAAATTATTCAACCATTATTTCACTATGGTTACCTACAGTTAAAACTTACAGGGAAACGAAACTCATGAATATTAAACCGCTTCATGCACATTGCACCAGCATGTTTATAAGAAAACTTCTAAATAAGTCCATTCACACGCAACTACACCTCCCAAAAATACACCAAGTATTGAACCCTGTGTAATCGGCTATCTAATTTAATAACAATTTTAATACGTATGATGAGCAATTGCTGAGATATCGCAATACCGGTGAATGCGGAGAAGTGGTCCAACTTCGTTTAGACAAAGGTTGAGGGGCATCCCGCCCTATTACGCCCAATATGGTTAACAGAAGTAATAACAGCCGCACGGGCCGAGCCATCAGGTTCAGCCACGCCTGCCGCGGTCGGTCCGTGGATGGGTGACCATCCTCACTCACCAAAACCCAGCCGCGCTATGGGAATGGTGATTATGGTTAACAGACTGCGGCGTCACAGAAGAACCGCTCAGTCCGTCCATACTTAGTTCCAACCTGTATTTGAAACCTTTACGCATAATATTTTGAAACTTTGCGCAACAGACACGCAAGGGTCAGTTGCAGGTACCGGCTAGCATTCCGTTAAACAGTGAGCACCGCTATTTTTTAAACGGACTGCGCCCTTAAACAATGCAACCTTCTGCTTTCTCTCGATCCCAGCTGTAATGCGCCTCCCGCTAGTCCGCCAGATGTGGATATTATGAGCATCAACAAGGCGTCTACACTTACAAAATTGTTATGCATATCTAAATTATAATTTACGCCTCTGTTAAATAATAACTTTGGTATGTTTGAGAAAAATATTACCTAGATTAAAAAAAAAAAAACAAGCAAAACTTTCATTAATACTCGAAAGGAAGCAATTATAATAGTCAGTAATATTGAACTTGTTCAACGTAGTTATGATTATTCGGCACAATGTGTATGAAGTATTAGGTCAAGAGCGATACCGTAATATACGGTCTGAATTAATTTACATATTTCTAAAGATTACAAATCACTTGTACGGAAATAAGTACTAAACATTGTGATGACCGGGGTTCAAGGTGACTGATTATTGAAAGAAGAACATAGGTAGTTCATACAATTTATTAAACAAAGTTTCTCACCTGCAATCTAAACGCTACACAATTTAGGTAAGGTAATACGGGCTGGTGTCCGCAACTCCACGTCAATGCGCGTATTTTGCGTACGGTGGGAAAATCGATCATTCGATCCACCCCAGCTCCTCGAGGAAGGCCAGCAACGCCTTGATGTTACTGACAGCCTCGCGTAGGGTACCTGGGTTACCGAAGTGCTTTGCCCTGTATGTGGCGACCACCGGGCAGTTTAGAAGCAAATGAGCTGCTGTCTCGTCCTCCTCCATGCAGGCCCTGCACAACGGACTGTCTGTGACTCCTATGACAAAGAGGTGTTTGTTAAATGACCCGTGGCCAGTCAAGGCTGCCGTAGCTATGCGCAGCTGTTGCTTAGTTAGTCGGAAAACTTGTTTCGTGAGGCGGCTATCAATTGCAGGGAGTGCTTCCCTAGCCTGCCTGCACTCACCTTGTTCCAACCATTGTTTGTGATGTTGTTCCCTGGTGCGTTTCCTTACCAGAGTGCGTAGATATCCGAAGGGGAGTGGCACGATGGGTTCTGGTCCCACTGCTGTCTCACTCGACCCCCTTCTGGCAAGTTCGTCGGCTGCATCGTTGCCCAGCGAACCGCTGTGTCCTTTGATCCATTGAATGGTTATTTTATTGAGTCTACCCACCTGGTTAAGGCGCTGGTGACACTCGTATATTAGCCCAGATTCAACTGTGTAGCTGTTTAGCGATTGCAGAACAGCCATGCTGTCTGAGAGTATACGGATCGAGTGGTCCTTAACCTCCCTGGCCATGATGGCCGAAGCAGCCAGAGAAATACCCATGCATGGGTATATTGGAACACTGTGTTATGGACCCCCAATGGTGTGGCTATACGTATGTTGAGGTCCTCCGAGAAGACTCCAGCACCTGTGCCCTTACCTGTTTTGGAACCGTCTGTAAAGATGCGCAGCTCTGCAGGGCACAAACCCTCGCATCTGCGATCCTCGTGAAGCTGGATCTTGTATTTTTTATCAAAGATAAATTGTTTGGGTACCCGATCATTGATGGCTCTCGTAATGGGGAACTCGTTGTTGAGTCCCTCAAGTAGCGCGGTGTGTGGTGTGTCTCTCTTACCCCAGAGATTTAGTGTCTTAAGACGCACCGCCGCCAGTGTGGCTTCCTGCTGTATGAACAGGTGGCTACACAATTTAATAACTATACATACATTTTCATTGATTGACTATGGCCGTACAAGATAACTAATCATAACAACGAAAAACAAAATAAAGCAAAACAAAATAAAGAAATTATAAAACAAAGACTTCTTTAAAAAATTTAAAAAGAAACTCCCCAGGTTGGGATCGAACTCGAGATCGACCATTCTAAACCCAGCGCTACGCCGCGCGACCTAGGTTCCCTATATACCGCGACGAAAATGCCGTTCGGTATTTCGCATTGAATCAATACGGAATACGCTAACACAATATCAATCATACATATTGTGCCAGGACGTTAAGGGCGTTTCCGCAAGCTGAGGACAAAATGAGAACACTCAGTCTTGGAAACACACATCCAATTAACAGCCTACACTTCGTTAAATAGACGCAAACACTTACCCCGTTACTTTCACTACTCACACACAAATTTACAAATCGGCACATGAACAATACGTATGTATCGACTAACAGTAATTTCAAAACAATTGCCTTTAATTTCCAAAATTCCAGTACTTAATATCAAAATTACTACGGAGCAACCGTTAGTTTTGCAAGCTCTCAATAATTGACATCTCTCCGGTATTCCAATTTACTGCCACCGTCACTTGTCAATCGTATAATAAGTTACTTTAACTTTTGTGGGAAGCCTAGTAACGCCATCTAGTATTGGGCTCGAGAACTAAGTCATCGATCATTACAACATTACTAAATTAAAACATTGATGTCCAGGAGTACTTTTGATTTTATATTGTTAACATTACGAATTTATGAAGGTAATTGTAACAAGTTTTTGTATTATCTACCGCCGTGCGGCGCGATGACGCGGTTACCGTGCGATGACTCGATGACTCGATCACACTATGTGCCAGAATAATAGCTTCGTTTATCCCGCACTACTACATTTAATATGAATACCCTGTCCTATAACTATTGTTTAAAATTATGTTGAACATGCGCGTGGCTTTGAATCAACGACCTAAAACACAGCCGCAGCTTAGAAGTACAGCTTAGGGTACGGAACAATCTCACCAGTGACGCGGAAGGGGTCAGGCCAGGTCACTCCTCGGCCGGAGTCCCAGCTGCATGGAACGCACATTTATTTATCTTTTGAACCGATTTAGAATATTTTTATTTGCGACACCCACGGGATAATTCCTTTAGAGAATACTAATATAGTGGCTGACGCTACCCCAAGAACCCCAAGATGTATCTCATGTTTAAAGAATAGACTAGAAGTAGTTCCGTGAAGTACAGCTTTTCGTCATACAGGGGAGTTTTTAATGCAAAATATTATCGTTCCACCTCCTAAAAACAGATCTGTGTAGTTTGTGCATGACTTAAAAGGTTCTGAGAAAGAGAAATTAAAGATTTGCGAAAAGTATAAGAAACACCAACAGGAGAAGGCCACGATGTTTTTTTTCTGTCGACAGCGGCCATCATCAAACAGGTGAACAATATTGATGCCTTTTGCGTCACTCTTCGTGAGAAAGTCATACAGTGAAGTCAAAATTTCTGACGGGTTGTGCCCTTACTTGTCATAAACATTGTTTATGACAAGCCACAAATGTTTTGGAAATCACTTTACGTGTCTCTTTGCCATGTCATGGACGAAGCGAAGGAGATTCAGTACACAGAACCATCGGCAATGCTTTGAAAACAAGTGGGGATATTTTTGTACATGCTCGGTACAAAAATATCCCCACTTGTAGGAGGCTTTCTAATAAAAAAGACGAGGAGTAATTGGAGACTAATTTATTCTGTCAAGAAGGCTGACCATGAAAAGATTTTCTTTAAGACTAGCCACGAAGATGTATTACACGCACTCTTTCTCTTAGGAGGCGGGTCTCTGTTTTCCTGAGAGGGGAAATAGGACTTCTCAATCCGACACCGCCCAAAATTGATGACTTGTTGGCACTAATACAGGGGACACCCGTAATGTGGCATTTTAAATATCACTTTTTTACTAATTATTTCTCATACCTTTTTAATGAATTAAATTAAAGTTAATTTTACGAACTGGTTGTTTTTAGAATTTAGCTCATACGTTAATATTATGAAGTTGTATACCTATGACGCTTTTTAGTTCCTATGTCCAATAAATAAGACTTGTTGAGTGACTGCTTTATCCCTTTGCAAAGCAAGTCTATTTAAACACAAGTATTTTTTCAATGACTGTGATTGTGGCATTAAAGTAACTAAGAACTAGTTGTTAAGAACAAACTAAAAGTTTATACTAAGCATTAAGTCCGCCTCTGTATATTTGTGTGCTTATAGTATTAAATAAATATATTTTAATAAAGGTTAAGTCTCAATTCATGTCATTAATACTTAAAGTACATAGCATAGCAGAAAATGTTTTTTGTTAGTCTTAAACCTCACCCCAACCTCTTGTACCTTTTAAGCTTACGAACGAATATCTTTATTACTTTTAATAAGTTTATACGTTATTGAATCAGTTTTATTTAAATTTTATACCAAATAATCACAAGAAGTCGAAGACACAAGTTGTAAAACAAAGTTCTCACAGAGTGACGTATCTGCTTCAAATGAATGTAAATTAATAAATAGATATCTTAGGGCTTTAATGCAACTACTAACTTGAAGAGTAAGCCAAGAGCAATATAAAAAAGGTATTCATTCATTAATTAAGCCACAGCTTACGCAACTACAGTAACATGACTGTAGCGCCCGACCGAAAAATGGTTGCCCTGGAAAAATATCAATTGCTGGTTACGACAGTTAGCGGGGAGGGTGACGATATATTTGGACACAATGCGGTTCATAATTGAATAAACCTGCTGGCGTCAGTGAATACTTTTTACGTAGGTAGGTATTAACCTATTAACTTACGCGTCTATCTTCGTACTATTTATAAACCAAATTTCAAACCAAGTTCAATTTCTACTTAAGTAGGTAGATTTGGTTTTATGTTGGTATGTATATTACTCAATAACGTTTTAACGGCTGAACGAATTTGACTGAACTTCAGCACTTATAAGGACTTTGACCTGTATTCAAACATAGGACAACTTTTATCAGGGTACATTCAGTTGCTGGTCCAGAACGCGAGTTAAATTATAAACAACGGCTAGTTCTGTAGTTGTACTATATGTAAAAGTTTAAAGTAAATACCAAATTGTTTGGCAAGGTTTCTTATCGTGGGTATAGTTGTCATAGTCAATTTAATTCAGTGCCGATTTTTCAATAGTCTGTTTCTCATTGAGCGGGGAATCATTTTCATGATGTGAAAGATTACTAACTTTTATAAAAAAAGCTTAGTAAACTTCAAAGTGATTCCTCATAAAAGTAGACCTTTGCAATTTGGCCGCTTTGTGTACATTATTGATGTTGTAAAAATACTGCTCAACGATTAGCATTTTTGTCTACATAATGAAGTCTTACCTAAACAGCATCTGATATAAATTAAGCAATTTAAAACAGACACGATCCGGGTGCAACACATTCAATATTAATAATAAATTGACAGACACCTCTCAAATCCTTGAGAGGACCGCTAAGGCGCTAAGTGCGTGTGTCCCTACAGCTTAAACTTGTCAATGATGCAACAAAACAACTTGGGATTAAGCGTCACGGATGTCCTGAAGGTTGTAAAGTCAAGCACTTTAATTAGACCCCTGTATTATGAAGCGCTTTCATGAGTCGCCGGTAGCGCTTTATCGCTTTCCGATTACGATTGCCTTCCGAGTAGAAGTAATGTCTATAATTCTTGGTTCCCCAAATGTTTTTGAACTCTGTGATATGTGTAAGAAAGCTTACATTTAATTGCCTGTGGGTTATTATTTAAGAGTGTTATATAAGAGTGAATTTTGACGACTTGAAACGAAGCCTAATGTGTGTCTAATGTATGACTGTGTGTGTCATTAAGTGATTACATTTTGTTTATTATTGATTACATTAGTAATTCATATTTAAGGGACTTTGCAGACATTCGACCAGTAAATATTTTTACTGACAAAGGTACCGGTCGTTGCGCGACACGAAGTGCCTTTTGTCGTTCGGCACTAACATGGCCAAAGTCTATGGTGATAGACATGGTGGTGAAGGGGTGGCTCAATGTCAACAGCAGCTGCCCAATAAAACATGACCTCCTTTTCGGCTCCGCCTCAGCCGCCGACAAAGGTTGCTAAAGTAACATGTCAGATGAAAAAAAACGGGAAATGCATTGTCAGAAAAATGGTTTAGTACCCACAGGCTAGAAAAAGATCACATGTGACAGAATTGTTTCAAAGATTAAACCAACTTAGGCGTGAGGTGGAGTATTTTTTTTTTTAAATATTTTATTGTCAGGCATCAAGGCCCAGAGGTTGTTAGTATTACATTTAACTTTAAAACTATATTAGTAACATGCAGGAAAACTCAAATTTAATCAAATAAAATCAAAAGCACAGGAAGGTTTAACAAGCCTTGTTGCCAACATGTAGCTTGTTAAACCTCCCCATTGTAGGCCCATCCAGCCTCTCTGCAAACACCTTCAGAGTGCTGTTGCTGCTTCCCCTCACTCGGGATATTACTGAGGCAACTTTCTTCCGCATTATCGCAAAGTAATCGTCGGTGTAACATACCTGACGCACCACAGTAAGGTGGGAGCCTCAACAGCGCCCTGAAGTTATTGTTGTATTGAATGCGTAGGGCATTGTCTGCTTTTAGGGTATTGTTATCCCATAGGCTGCTGGTGTAAAATGTTTGGCAGTAGGCCTTAAACAGAGTTAGTTTCACGGGAACTGAACAACCATGAAACCTTCTGCATATCATATTTCCCCTCACAGCCAATGCCCTACGCTCCCTTTCCATATCCAAGTCGTATTTTAATTCTTCAGTAACAATGTGGCCCAAATATTTAAAGTGGTCAACTCTCTGCAAAAGTGAACCATTGAGTTTTACAGGAGGGACAAATGTTGGATTTTTATTCCTACCTCGAAACACCAACAGCTCGCTTTTTGTAGGACTACTCAACAAGCAGTTTGTTTACATACATATTAAAAAGCCTCGGGGAAGAGACCTCCCTGTCACACTCGAGTTTATACGGGTCAGACAACACATTAGACCATTTCACGAAGTTCCTCTGCTTGTCATACCAAAATGATAACGTAGACACTAATGCAGTGCGAACGCCCCCCTCCAGAAGCTTCTCCCATAAGACATTATAAGAAACCAGGTCGAAGGCCTTAGAAAGGTCCAGGAAACAAGCATACACAGGTGTTTTCCTGTCAGTATTATATTTGACAGTGTGCTTCAACGCAAGTATAGAACTTTCAGTAGATAGCCCAGCACGAAAACCAAACTGTGTGTCATGTAACTGTGTGTACCTACCGAGGTGTGAGTTGAGGACACTGCCAAATACTTTGGCTATCACAGTTGCCAGTGAAATAGGCCTGTAGTTACCTTTGTCTGCTATGTCCCCTGTCCGATTCTTCACAATAGGTACAACAATTGTATCCAGTAACTCCTGAGGTAGGTAGGAATGTCTCAAACACAAATTGAATAACATAGTCAACACTCGAGGCAGATGTATTGGAAACGTCAGAAATTGTAAGAAACTTTTCCATTCCTCTCACGAGGACAAACAGGTTAACCCTATATACACACAACACATTATATCGACATTAATCTTTTCACACACACTGAGCAGGGACTTCACATATCCTAATATCCACTGACTTTCACAGAAAACGTCATACGTTGAAATGCAACGAAGCGAAATCAGAAATGAAAGCATATTTTGTTAGGTCTGCTGGGTCTGTCTGATTAAGGGTGGATTTCACCAATGAAACTGAACATCTAAAACGCGTTCAAGACCTGACAGTGTCTAAATTGTTATGAAATATTGATACTGACAGCTCTTGAACCAGGTTTAAAAGTGTTGATCGCATTCAGTTTCATTGGTGAAATCGGCACTTAGACACTTGTCTTAAGTCTTTCTTTATTACAACAGTAAGTTGATCTAGGTCAAGAAAAGAGTCCTCGAGATAAGTCCATCTAAGTAATCCAATTACTATAATTTACTTAGGTATAATTTGGCGGCGATAAGTGACTGTTTTTCATCCATTTTGACTAATTAAATTACACATCCGTTATGTTCTTGAACAGTTATGCAGTAGTGGCATGGTTTTATTGTAATAACTAATCAAATCTTTAACGAATTCAATTTAAAAAAAGCGACTATCGACAAAAAATCAAGCCTTTCTGCTTCCAGTTTATCCGAATGTATCTGAGTTCTAGTATTTAACATGGAGCGACTGCATCTGACCGACAAAACTCAGTTACTGGGTGATATGATACCCCTTGGTAAGACTGGTTGTCAGACTTTTGGACTTCTGACTGAATGACAGCCGGGACGAACGGCTGCGAGCGCGGTCCCTCCGTGTCCCGGGAAGCACGTTAGGCCGTTCGATATGTAATAGATGGTCAACCATCCATGAACACTGTATATTACATTACATCCTTTATTACATTTAAAAACTTATAAATTACATTTTTAAATATTTTTCAAAAATCTGAAAAAAAAAAATAGTAGCCCACCGGTATCGGGAACAGGGTCCAAGCTACCGGCGGTCAGGGCTCCAGAGAGAGGAACCTCTTGACAATGCGAGCCGTGTCCAGAAGTACAACTTTCTGAATCAATGCTATTAATCCATTGGCTGTTACGACTATCGGCACAATGATTGCTGAGTCCACATCCCACATGTTGACAACCTCGCGAGCCAAGTCAAGATACTTAATTTGTTTATGTTTCTTGGGTTTCACGAGGTTCCCGTCATACGGGACCGTTACATTACATTATTTTATAACTTTTTATTTTTGGGACTAACTACTAAGTGAAACATTGGTCATTTCAGTTTACTGAAACGCTCATACTTTGATGTCAGCTGTTTTTGGTTTATGAAAAGATTGTATTAGATGTATCTTTTTATAGGCAGTTTCTTAAATGCTGCTCCAATAAATTTACACTGATAATGTTGATGTTTATTTTGGTTTTTACTTTTTTTATATATTTGCTTTTTTATATAAAGAATGACATGTATATTTACTGTATAAAGTATAGAATATTTTTTTTTTGTGAATGTGAGGACTAGGTGGGTCATTGTAATTTTCTTAGTTATTTTTGATGATGGTTTGGCAGTTTGAGTAATTTATGCGGCCTACCCAAATGTCCTTTCTTTGGTTATGTTTGTCGAATCGTTGAGCTCCTTAAGTTCTGTGTTGAGCTGCATGACTACATACAAATGCGTGCACTGACTGGACAGGTCCACTCATTCTGTGTGGTTCTTTCCTTAAAATACCATTTCAGACAACAATCTACATGGTCTTCTCATGATATGACCAGGATTGTGTCTGGACTTTAAAAAAGACTTCGACCTCTGAGTTTGTTTCGGCCTTTCTTCTCAGAGTAGTCAGATAAGAAACGCCGATCTCATCTAGTTTTAAAAAAATGTGAGAGACGTCTAAAAGTGTTTGAACAAACCTACTTACAGAAAATAAAATAATTTATCATTTAAATCCGAAATCGGGAGACACTACAGAGAGTAGAGACTTTGACTAATTCGACAAAATTTCGGACTTCCCCTACCAAATGAAGTCAAAGGATTAATTTCACATCAATATCAATCGATGTTGATTAAAAAATAGCCTCGTTAATCGGACTAGAAAACTCGAAAAATTGTTTATACCCTAAGTAGTTTAATTTATATAAAAAAACTAGCTTATGCCGCGACTTCGCCTCCGTAAAATTTCTCCCCGCCCCCTAACACACCCGTCGCATCAATCGCCTGCCAGCGCGCTCGATTCGTTTTCGCTTAGCGTTCTGTCTGACTTTTATTTTATTTTGCTCGGCTCTTTAGGGATCTAGCGTGATGTTAGGTAGCCTATAGCCTTCCTCAAGAATTGGGCTATAAAATGCATTAATAAATTTTCGAATCCGACTGGAACTTCATGCGATTAGCGCGTTCAAACAAACTAATTCTCCAGCTTTATTATTCGTTTAAATGGTATGAATGAAGGATATTTCAAATATCACTATTAGATGGCACGTGGAAGTAGGACGGCATGTCGTAATTATCGGGAGCGAAAAAGAGACAAAATGAAGAAAATTAGGCTAATTGACAAGTTCTGACCTGTTTTTACTCATAATTTAATTGGTAAGAATATTTTACTGTAACTAAAACTGGAAGTTTCTAACATTATTGTTAAAAACTTCCAGTTTTAGTTTTATTTTAGAAAAAAATTCATTACACTGTCTGTCAGTGTAGGTAATTAAAATTGTTTTATATTTGGTAGGTATAAAAAATAGGTATAAAATTAAAACTGATAATGTTTTCGTAAAAAGGAATACAATTACTGATAGTCTCTTTGTACACTATTTTAAAAATAAAAACGAATTAACCTGTAACCAAATGTACCAAATTAATTATTTACTCAACAAGAAAAGCTCACTTTTTATATTTCCCTGTTGAAGAATCTCTTTTTAATTTCGCATAAGACGAAATACGTAATAAATTATAGGTAAGTAAGCAACTAATCTACAATTCCCGGTTTGAGTAGAAATCTAAATCAAAGAAGATGTGGTGAGTTTTAGAAAATATCTTTTGAATTTTGTTTGATACGGACAACATAAGTGGGTAGTTTCCGGACTACTTTTCTGATTTATAAATTCTGAATCAGCTGATTGTTTAGTAATAACAACGTCATTATGTTCATACATTTGACCACCAACTCATTATTTTGATCAAAGGAACCTTCCACTTCCCACGCTTAATGAAACCACAACAAAGACTGAATTTCCGAAACAGTCGGTCCAATTTATGTGTACCGAGGTCACACCCAATCTACTGTCACATCTTGTGGGAACAACCTGGTCGGTAAAAGGGGGTACTGGAACTACGATCGCCAGTTTTATTTTTTGCAAAAAAATGCTGACCTTTCAAGTAAAAAGTTTAAGGAAAATTTGTATGTAGTGCTGACGTTTTCATGCTTTTGAAACGAAGTTCAATGGGATCCAAGTATAATCATAGCTTCCCTTTTCAAAGGTTGGAGTAGAATGTCAATTTAATCAGATGAAGCTCAATATCAATTATAAGGTATTTTGAGGAAACTGTATTATTATCACAATACAAATTCTGTTTAGGAAGGAACTGGAACAAAAACTTCAGGCTTCTGATTATGCATAGATGTTCACGTGACAACTGAAAAAAACTAAATGTTTTAAGAATGATAATGCATCCACAAACACTGCAGCTTATCTTCGCAAATCGATGGGTCTGCACTGTGTTAGGGCGATTGAAGTCCTGATACATTTAGCATCGGCGAACAGTGACTTAAATCAAAGCTGGAAGCTTGGATCAACGACTGAAGCAATAAAGCGATGGATGGATGGATAGATCGAATGCAGTTATGTCCATGATCCGACTCGAGCCAAAGCCTACTAAAGTAACCTCGCGAGTGGTTGCAACCGCGCATTTTGGTAGGTATTTAAACATAGTCATTATTTTAATCATTTTATCAATACAAACTCAGCGAATGGTACTAAACAATCTTACTATCGTTTCATTTATATTAAAAATAAGACAACAACGTTTGTTTTGTTGCTATGAGATTGATGAAACATTACGAAAAGGGTTAGCTTTTTCAACCAGCAAAGTTAATTTAATCGTGGTATTAAAAGCGATTGCATGTTCGCCAGAACCTTAATTAAGATATATCTGTTTTTCTGAATTTTATAACACTTTCCCGAGGATTCAAAAAACTAAAAACTATACTCTGTCTGCCTTAAGTAGCCGCCAAAACGCGTTGCAGCTTGACGATAAAGCTAAAAGTAGGACTTATATCTGTTAAACCCCTCAGGTATTATTATGCCACGAGCTTTAAGGCTCCCGCAGAAGGGCGCGATGTCACAGCGCGACGCGACTCTTGTAGAACCATTTCCATGAAGTTTTCAAAGAAATTGTTCAACTAGAGTCACGTCGCGCTGTCGCGTCGCGCTAGTAGGTATGAGCCTTTACCGAGTTGGTAAAGTTACTGTTCAGTAATTAACATAACAGTTTGGTAATAGAATATTAATAGATGTTCTACTCCTGTGGTGACGTCTATGATTTGTCAGCTGTGTGTGACTGTAATGCAAGAGGAATGATTTATGTTTCCCGCAAGCTGAGTTAAATGCGGAAGACAAGACCATTAACGTTAATATCGTTTAAAATATTATTACTGGTGCAGTAGTTTTCAACTTACTTGATTAGTCTTGCATAATAAATGATTTTATAATCTACTAGCGCTTCGTCCGCGTGGATTTCGTATTATCCCCTAATTATTAATTAATCCAGACAGGAAAGCCGCCATTAAACACTCAATATCCCCCTTTTTCTGAACCGTGTCACCCAAAAACTTGTAACTCTTTATTTTCTGTCAAAACTTTTAGCACCCTCTAAAATCCCTTTGAGGGATAGTTTTGAAAACCTAATAATGGCAAACTTTATTATTTATTTAAGGTGTTCACGTGGATTGAGGAGCCATGTCTCATATTTACACGCAGTAACTACCAATATATAGTTGTAAATTAGCCGATTTTGTAGGCCCGATCCTGGAATTTGTAGTAAAATCCATAAAAAGTTACAGGACGTTTAAGGTGACTCCTCAATTCAGACGTCTGGATTGAGGAACCACCTTATTACTCGAAAACTAGCCATAGTATCTTTTTGAAAATTTGGTACGAATTAGTGGTCGTTTTGTGTAATCTGTACAAAAACATGGGTATTGTACGGCTGAATTTGGGATAGCTACAATGCTTTCAATGCAATAAAATCATAAGTTTCACTGCGATGTTTCTTTATCAAATCTTTATTATTCGGGCCAAGATTCAAGTTAATTAACCAAATGAATCAGATTTTTCACATAAACTGTATTTTCTCTTTTCACCCCCACAGTAGTGGAACTTTAGAAAATAACTTGCCATGCTTACATAGCTTGAGTATAAAATCCTCCCCTGTAAAATTGACTACCTCTTTACATCCCGTTAGTGGTAGATTTTCGAAAATCCCTAATACATGTTATTGTTTGTTTTTGGTCTTAAGTATAAATATTGAGTTTCGAGTTCCTTCCATACAAACTTTGACACCCGCCAGTCCCCTTCTAGGGGGTACTTGAGAAACACTGAAAATGACAAACTTTAAAATTTACATATGCATAGGTACGTGCCAGGTTTCAAGTTTATTTACTCAAGGAATAAAGATTTTTCATACCAACGTTGGTTGGATGAATTTATCCCAAGAACTTAACATAGTAGTCGAATAACATGTTCTCCCGTACGACATACGTCACGATCAATTCTCTAACTGCAAATGTAAGTTTGTAATTGCAAAAAAAAGATTTTGTCGAACTGATTAAACCACACATTAATTTGCATTGTTGCTTCTTGCCGAATTTCATGATTGTTGATCAACGGGGTCACTGCTCTCAAAACGGTTAAGGAAAGCATCGTAAGGCAACTGGAATGTCCTAGAACTAAAATTCGAAGCGCGGGCTTTGAATTTTGGTTCTAGGACATTCCAGGGCATCCTAGGCCCGCGTGGTGGATTACGGCCCACTGCCTCTCACCGAGAGAAGGCCTGTGTCCCGCAGTGGGAATATTATAACCTGAGTACGTATGTACGCTATTTTAAATGCATTCTACGTAAAATAATGTTGAACTTCTGAATAAACACGTTTCCTCAACATACCAGAATTTAAAGCAAACAAAATTGGAAACTATCTACTCCAGTGAGTCATAATTATTATTTAATTACACCATGCTATGATAAGTGTTGATTGTTTTGAACATAATTACTGGCCCCTGTGGGTCGATGAGCATTATAATTATATGGTATTTTGTTGTAAGCGGTAAACTTGATGGTTTTTCGAGATCCCCAAGTGAGAGTGAAATTGTTACGATTAAAATTTATATAAATTTATTTGGAAACATGCAGGTAATTATTTTTATCCTCGAAAAAAAATGATAGAATTATGGTCTTAATCCGAATTCAAAGGTAAAACAGAATTACTCTTACTTACCTACGGGAGAAGGAAGGGTTTGAACAAGATTTCGTCACATTTTCCTTCCGAACGCGCAATTTATGGTTTTGGTTGTAACTTTCCTCCATGTTTATTAAAATAAGGGGAAACATAATGATTTCATTTTGTTGTTGATTGTTTTAATCTTGGATTGTATCAAGCACGAATTGTTCCAAATACGTTTAGTGTTTAACCAATTAGATAATACAATTCACCTTCATTAGAAGGCAAAGATTAACACAATTTACAAACAATTCATTCGATTTCTCTTAAGTTAGGGATCATTATTGGAACAGTGCACTGTCAGCAACATTTAATTACCACGTAACATCGAATCTTATTAAAACATGATCAAAGTCTAGTAATAATAACTCAAGCGCATGCTCCAGTGGCTTCAGAATTTCTGATAAATAACGTTTCAGTTCAGTAGAACTTCTATTGTAATAGAAAAGTCTATTCTGAGATATATTCATTGAAAATTTAGATTTTGTTTTAATTCTACGATCGAATTGAAAAGCAGTTATTACTTGATTTTAAAATAATAAAAATGGAAGCGTAGAGAGTGAGAGAGATTATGTCTAGTATACATTGACAATAGAGAAAAAAATCAAAGGTTGACTTAAGCTGCAAACTGACTGAGGCAGCATAATCTGCTACCACGTGTTATTCGACCAGGGTGTGAGTCCAGTTTTAAGTTATCCTCATAAGATTCTACAAAACTTTGATTTTCTGTGCTTTTTTGTCCAAGTGAATAAGTACTATTTGATGAAATTTTAAATTTAGCATATCGAGTTTCGATGTTCGGATCGTAATTTTTCCATACAAGGAATCCTTATGATAAAATAAATACTTCAAAAAAATTACC
This sequence comes from Dasypolia templi, assembly GCA_963555695.1. NCBI lineage: Eukaryota > Metazoa > Arthropoda > Insecta > Lepidoptera > Noctuidae > Dasypolia > Dasypolia templi. The sequence continues at coordinate 14,764,707 of OY743140.1, forward strand.
CTTTCAAAATGCTGTTAACGTTCGCCGAATTTGGTTTTTACAATGTAGGAAGGTATTAATTTTTCCGATAAGAATTCTATTCCAGTAGGTACATGAAAATATAGCAAAACAAGTATCTGAAATATTAATATCACAGCGTTACATCTGGCGTAGGCTTTCATCAATAGATATATAGATTTTTAGTGAGCGCGAGTCTAGCGATCGCCCAATTACCATTAGGTATTATTATAATACTAAAGCTGCTTGTGCATTATAGGAAATAATATGGTCGGGTTCGATTTTCGAACAAATTGTGAGTGGAGATTTCATATCTGGACCGTCCCCATAGTTTCATTTACGCCCTTACTCGCCCAAATTCTAAGTCAAAACCTCATGATTTGGTCGACTTCACATAGGTGGATTGATATTCATAGTTGTAATTTTATTCCTCATCTCAAACAGTTTCCCCAGCCGAGGTGAGTTAGAGTCCGTTTAATTATAGTACTCTTTGGTTAGAGTTGAGGAACTGTCTAATATAAGTTAAGTCGGCCGTGATGTGTCAGCTGTACCTTGAGGCTTCCTTGAGTTAGTCAACAAGGTTTCAACCAAAACACGCGTATTTTATCCGATTTTCATAATGTATTTTGAAGAGTTCATTGAATAATGACGTATCACCTCGACTCACACTTATTCGAGGGATCCCACAATTTCCTTGATCTGACGACTTTGAATACTGATTTAGAGGGTCTTTCCAGGCACGCCTTGTGGTCTTCTCGACAGAGTTACGAGTCGAGTAGCTTTCGAGGTTACGACTTAGAATATCAACCATTTTCTAAGTCGTAACCTCGAAAGCTAGAGTGTGTTACATTATTTCTGTATGGTTGAAAATTCAGTTCAAACAATTGTCTCAGAAACACTTTATTTTCTACGATCTTGGGACTTAATATTCGGATACCTAAGTAAGATGTTACTAATCAAATTAATGCATTTAGCGTGTTGATGGGGTTGCCGCGCTACTGCAGTACTTCCGGCATGTTCGCAGAGGCGGGAATAGATGGCTTTCACGCCATCATACGCAAGCGATGCGCCCCCATCATGCGCAGGATGCGCGTCAGCCCCAACAGCATTCTGAATGCTATAGCTGATAGGTGGGACAGCCCCATTCTGGGACATTGGATACGCCTACATGCCACCGTGGCGTAATAAATATAGTTTGTTGATTCTCTGGTAGTTGTAAGTACTAACACTAGTTTCTAAATCGTTTGTATAGTAACCAAATGGACGTTATGGGCCCATAACTTCTCAGAAGCATACAGTTTGTTCCATCAAGAACGTATTAACCAAATTCAAGATTCAACGACCAAATATACCTAATTTAATTTACCTCTTATGTTCCAAATTATAAATATCAATAGTAAACATGTCACAAATTAATGAATGAAACGTTAAAATGTTTAGAGATAGCGGCTTAGAGTTCAATCCAACCATTGCCATCAATCGCATGATAGGTTTAATTATTGAATAATGGAGTCAAAGTGAATCAGATAAATTAATCTGGAATAATATTTTGAGGGATTACAGATTAACCCGTTACCTTCGTGGGCAATAGTCACGATCGATTGAGAAATAAATTCATTGACATGCTTCCTCGGGCAGATACTACAGCCTTATTTATAAAAATCTAGCTAATCATTTGTTAGCCACTGCTTAGCTAACCAATTAGTTAGCTCTAAATCAATGCTTAACTTTTCTTTATTTATAAACGCTAGTTAGCGGGTGATTAGTAGAAAAACGGAATAGAGGTGATATTATGTATTCAGCACAGATTATAATCAAAATAGTCGACTACAAAACAGAATTTAAGGAATAAAGTTGTCAAACCCACGATTTTTGTATCTGTCGTGACTTTAACAGACGTATGTCAAAAATTACATCGGAAAATTTTAATTTTAATATAATTATTTATTACGTTACTTCATTGTATTTCATTGATAATAATTAGCTACAATAATTGGAGTAAACTAAAAAAGGTATTTATCCCTGAATTTATATACACTTACTAATATAAACTAACCAAATTAATGTAAAACTGATGTAACATCAGTAGCCGATTATAGCTATGTTTTTTTCATGTCCTAGCTTGAATATACTCTTTTGGAAATGTATGTAGGTACTTGTGTCTATTATATATTACTTCCTAATTCCTATCGCTGTTGCAACAGGGTTTCAGTGTCTTTTAATAACAATTATTATACTTGTTTACAGGTACAAGTTTGACTGCTGCTATGAAAGCCACTATTAGCACCTAGCACCAATACTATTCAACCGCAAAGACGGGGAGGGAGGAGACCATTAGGGCTGAGGCTACGTGGAATTGATGTGAAATGAGAGTGGCATGAGAAAAGAATGGCACAGTCCATGTCTTTGTAAGAAGAATATTGGAAAAAAAAATAGGGAATTTATAACAAAAATGTTACTTTATTAAATATCAAAATAAATTGTTTATACAAAATGTCTCTTGTTATTTGTGTGCTACGTGGCTATTCTTATAGTTTATGGCCTTAGAACTGGCGTCATAAGATTAAGGGCACATGGGATATCACATTGGATAATAACTATCTCCTATGATCTTCCTCACAAACTCATACCCTTAAAACCTCATGAATAGGTACCTACTGAGCCTACTCCTGTTTGAGTTTTCCCTATAAATCCTTTCATCAAGTGTACTTCGAATGAATAAAATGTAATGTAGAAAATCATTCTCGTAACGGATTTTAACGAGCTTCGTAGGTCTTCCTTGGTCTACTTCCCGCTGGCGTTAAAAAATGATTTAATTTTTTTCTGCGTCGTTCTGAAAGGTCGTAAAAGATTGTCGAATTCCATATTTACTAAGGCACAGCTCGATATCAGGAACAAAATAACCTCGAGGCAAACAATAATCCTACTGAATCGATCAGCTGACTCAAGTAAAAACCGCCATATTGCCTCTTAGCATCCTCTTAACAAACAAAATTTAAGACACGTTTATGAATAAGACTGTTAATCTACAGTCTTATTCATAAACGTGTCTTAAATTTTAATCAATTGCTAAGCAAATGTTTAGCCAAATTCTTATTCATAAACGTTGTTTAGCGCTAAGAGTTCGCTAACCAATTGATTAGTAAGTGTCAAATATAAACACCATCGGTAGCTTGTTAAGAGGATGCTAAGAGGCAATATGGCGGTTTTTATTTGAGTCAGCTGATCGATTCAATAGGATTATTGTTTGCCTCGAGGTTATTTTGTTCCTAATATCGAGCTGTGCCTTAGTAAATATGGAATTCGACAATCTTTTACGACCTTTCAGAACGACGCAAAAAAGAATTAAATCATTTTAAACGCCAGCGGGAAGTAGACCAAGGAAGACCTACAAAGCTCGTTAAAATCCGTTACAAGAATGATTATCTAAATTACATTTTCTTCATTCGAAGTACACATGATGAAAGGATTTATAGGGAAAACTCAAACAGGAGTATGCTGAAGAGTATGAGTTCGTGAAGAAGCTCATAGGAGATAGTTATTATCCAATGTCTTATCCCATGTGCTCTTAATCTTATGACGCCAGTTCTAAGGCCATAAACTATAAGAATAGCCACGTGGCACACAAATAACAAGAGACATTTTGTAGAAACTATTTATTTTGATTTAATAAAGTCAAATTTTTGTTATAAATTCCCTATTTTTGTATTCCAATATTTTGCTTACAAAGACATGGACTGTGCCATTCTTTTCTCATGCCACTCTGATTTCTCATCAATTCCACGAGCCTCAGCCCTAATGGTCTCCTCCCTCCCCGTCTTTGCGGTTGAATAGTATTGGTGCTAGGTGCCAATAGTGGCTTTCATAGCAGCAGTCAAACTTGTACCTGTAAACAAGTATAATAATTGTTATTAAAAGACACTGAAACCCTGTTGCAACAGCGATAGGAATTAGGCAGTAATATATAATAGACACAAGTACCTACATACATTTCCAAAAGAGTATATTCAAGCTAGGACATGAAAAAAACATAGCTATAATCGGCTACTGATGTTACATAAGTTTTACATTAATTTGGTCAGTATATAAATTCAGGGATAAATACCTTTTCCAGTTTACTCCAATTATTGGAGCTTATTATTTTCATTGCTACCATGTCAAATACAATGAAATAACGTAATAAATAGTTATATTCAAATTAAAAAATTCCGATGTAATTTTTGACATACGTCTGTTAAAGTCACGACAGATACAAAAATCGTGGGTTTGACAACTTTATTCTTGAAATTCTGTTTTGTAGTCGACTATTTTGGTTATAATCTGTGCTGAATACATAATTTCACCTCTATTCCGTTTCTCTACTAATCACCCGCTAACTAGCGTTTATAAATAAAGAAAAGTTAAGCATTGATTTAGAGCTAACTAATTAGTTAGCTAAGCAGTGGCTAACTAATGGTTAGTGAGATTTTTATAAATAAGACTGCTAAAGTATGTAACGCGTGTCGAGTTGAGAATTTCATACCTATTTCCAGTTTTTGTTGGAAATGTAAAAAAAATTGAGAGGAAAATAAATTGTCACTATTCGGTTTTTTTAGTTTATTAACTTACAAAGTTGGGTTGCTACTGCTCAATGCTCATTTTAGTCGCAACAGCATCCTAAAAGCTATAGCTGAAGATTTACGTGCTCCTGTGTTGAGGCATTTCGTTCGTCTGGTGATCTACAGGGAGGTAGCTCCCAATTGGTTATCTTGACGGGGCGGGGTGTCACAGCACAGGGGCATTTGAGTACAGAAGAAAGATGTGTAGATGAGTGTTGTCCTTTGCTATAGTTTTAAGTACTAATAATAGTTTCTAAGTTTTTGTATACTAACCTTTTGGCCCTAGTTGTCTCACAATAAATTTGAATTTGAGTTTAGTCCCCCTCGATCACATTCGTTTGGTGTAAGCAGACAAAGAACATTCGTTCGTTGTTTTATCATTGTTAAAAACATAGTCATGTTCAGTGTAATATTCTTCTTCTTCTTGCCCTTTCTTCTCCATAGGTACCTACTACGCTTTAGAATGGGCACCTAGCTTTATCTTTCTGAACCCCTTGAAAATTCAAAAGTGCCTGTAATTGGTTTATTTGAAATTAATGCTTTGAGTTTGAGTGAAAACAAGTAGTTAATTAAACGTCAATAATTTGCAGTTCCAAGCATAGTGACCGCCTAAGTTCTGTACTTTTCTATGAAACAGCAGTTTATTTTATTTTAATAATACACACAAAAAAAATACGCAGAGGGTCCTGAATCATGTCCGGATTCATGATAATTAATCGATGGTCGATGTCTCTGCCATCCTGTCGAAAGGCCTGTCCCTCACAAGGAGCATAATCAGCCTATAATGTTCCCACTGCTGGGAAACAGGCATCCTCCCGATGAGAGAGAGTGGGCTGTAATCCACCACGCGAGCCCAATGCGGTTTGGTAGATGACACATAACATAACATCACGCCTGTAATCCCAGAAGGGTTAGACAGATGTGTACCTACAGTACACCCACATTTCGCCAGTTATGTTTAAGTCCCATGTAATAGGGGCCTATTGCCATCATCCGGGCACAAATCCAGACTCCAGGTTGCTACTAATAAATTCTAGATAAAAAAAAAACATTAACACTTTTCCCAACCTGGTAGCAAAAGCACTTGCGACCACCAGACCAACGAGGCAGTCAGATTTCACATGTTTTCGAAATTTTGGTTCTCCGACATGACGGTTTCCTCACGATGTTTTCCTTCACCGTTTTGGGAGCAGTGGTTATGTTTTCATTTTCACAAAGTAAAGCACCTGTGTGGGTTTGAACCTACTACCTATAACTCTTAAGTCGCAGTCGTTACCACTGGGCCACCACTGCACCGGGAGCATTCGCCTGCACTATAACAATCCAAGATTCGATTTAATCAACCCCACCTCACCTTTTTTTAATTTTCGAATGCTCGAATCAGCATGTCGATTCTGGAAAAATCTCACCTTGAAGACTTGCGTGGAGTGAGCTGTCAGTGTCATCCCTTTGTCAATCCCTAGCATCAGTGGCACTGACTGCTCACTTCACGCTCACTTCACCTTAGTTGTCACGGTGGATGGATGGTTACAGAATAGCAATACTAAATTGTACATTGCAAGTGAATGCACCCAGGTGGGGAGCGCCTTTACTTTTACCAACATAAAGTAGCGGAATTAAGGAATATTTTGCCACAGAATTAGGGACATTGAAAACTAGGTGTGCGGTGTGAAAAGAGGATTTAGGTTTATTAAATCGACTAATTGTGTAGATTATTTGACGTTATTTCGCAAAATCATTAGCAAAATATTAACATTCAAAACGACTCCAAATAATTTGCTCCAAAACATAATTTAAAAAAAAATTGTTCAAAAATCAAAAACAGTTTAGTTCAATTCCACATACCAAACAAATTGTACCAACAATGGTAAATCTAATGCAGAATGCAGCCGGCTAAAATCCAGTCCCGGCTAAGGAAGATGTCATTCCTGCGGGTTACGTCCGACGTCGGCTCCGGTTCCCGGCGGCATCTGGCCGGATAATCTGAAAATCAACTAACCACCAAGTTAGGCTGACACAAAAATCTTCGTATTGGCCATACACACTGTCAGCCGCATGCGTTTGTTTGAGGATATAAGGAAGCTACACATTGTTTGAGGGCATTAGTGCTACCGGGTCGAAAAGTGGTGTCTTTTTGGAACTAAAGCAACGGTTTCAAGAAGTGTCTGCCACATATCGGCCGCACGTCACCGGGGTTTGATGTTACGGTGCCAAAAATGCACTATATGAAAATACAACAACTAACTTTCATAAATTATCATCGTTTCAGTAACTTCATTTGGACGTTTTGAGGCGGCCAACGATCTTTTAGGAGCGCCGTAGATTTCATAAGGTAAATGTGCCCCATGAAACATGTTCATGATATTAACTGGCATGAAAAGGGGACAGCAGTTCACGTCGATTACCGAACGAAGTTTTGCGCACACCTATACATAAATAAGTGGGCACTCCAACGGGTGCAAGCATGATCGCTAAAACATTTCCGATGCCGTCGAGACCTCAATTACTCGGCAAAAAAACGACACCAGCGATAACAGTCTGCACTCAGTTCCACAATTCTTATTTTTAATTAGACACAACAAAATCATTATACATTTGCGTAATGGACATTTGGGATTTCTTACACTTGGTGGTCCTTGTTGGAGTGGCATAAGGGTCATCCACTTCAAAATAAAACATCGTCGTCTTTAAAACGCCGCCGGCTATCTGCCTAATGGAAAGGGGCCTTAATAGATGTCGGTTCAGTGCCTACTACAAATGAATGAATGTAGGTAGGTAGGTACATCTACCTACTTCAGAATTTTCCTGCTTACAAAAGTACGGTTACAAGTATTCATTTATCTGTGCACCGCGATCATTAATCTGCCTCATTTGTGGATGGTGGATTATTCTTCTGTCAATTACGAAACTTTTTGTTCTCAGAGGTTTCGTTACAATTTCTTGACTACTTTTTTTTCCAAGTTCTTCGATTATTTACATTTTTAGAAGGCGTAAGAGAGCTGCTTATTTATTTCGGATTATTTGACTTAACATGACAAATTACTTACGATTTTTTGTTTGATTTTTTTAGGTTTGTATATATGGAAGAACCAAATATAGAAAACTATGAATGTTTTATGAAGCCGAACAACTTACAGATTATCGTAATTTTTTATAGTCAACGGATAAGGTATTTTTGTTACATACTATAAAAAGTATTCCGCCGAAATGACATTTACATCTGAACATTACAAAAAAAAAAACATTACCTAAACTAAACATATTGTATTATATATTCCATCAAGATTTGACACACAAAATATAGCAAGCGATAATTGAGTGCCATTTATGTGTCAAGCCAAAAACATATACGGAATATTACTTAAGACAAATATTTTCTCTCCGCAATCATTTCATACAATGAGATAAAATAAACATTAGTTATGTGCGTATGATTAACCTACCGTTCCGTACCGCCACCGCGCCGCGCCGCGTACCGTTCTAGCCGTAAAAAACTACGATGTATTGGCCGTGTGTAGGCATGGTTCGTCAGTGTTGTATAGATCACTATGCCAGCTTGTTGACACACACGTTTATACAACGGCTCGGTTTTTATGCCGTACCCGAAAGAAACCGTGCCATGCACCAAGTGCCAAATGTTTTTAAATTATCCTAAAAGTCAAAATGTGATAAGAGCAGCTAAAGCAATCGACTTAAATTAAAGAAAAAATTGAACAAAGGACTTCGATCATGTTTACATTTGGTTTTATTTATGTTTACGTTTCCGTTGTTGTTTTACTTACCTTTGTACGCACGGCTTTAAATATCAAGATATACATTTCTAGTATAAACTTACTTCTCATTGAACGAAAAGCCTATACTATGCGAGGTCAGCTAAAACTGGAAACGTATAAGCTTGATGTGTAGCCGTGTGTAGCACCTACAACAAACACGACATAAAATACTACCTACACGTACCAGTCGTTAGGCTTTTGAAAACAGGCGTGACAGTGCAACACAAAGGCACCGCCATCGCGCCAAACGCGGTGTCGCATCGCGCCTGTGTACGAGCCTAAGGCATCGTCCTAATAGAACGCGAAAACGCGATAATCGCGCGAGAGCGATGCGACCATCGCGTGTACGGGCGATGGCAAAAACTTGTGTCCAATTGATAATTGCGCGAATTGACGACGCGAGCAACGGCGTGCGCTCAGTGCTGCGTCGTCGTCAAGTTTACGAAATAAAATGGCGGCGGGCCGGCCGGGACGGCAAGACGAGAGGGGCGCGGGCGCGGTGCCCCTAAGCACCGACGCGATTCGCGCAAATTTCAATTAGGACACCTAATAATAAAAGTACTCTGTAGACACCTATTCGAATTCAATAGGTTTGATCGCGCGTTCGTACGAACTAAGCGCGAATAGATTTAACAAACATTTTGATCGCGCGACAGCGTTGTGCGATCAAAATGTAAGTAAAAATGTCAGTTAGGACACCTATTCGAGTTCAATATGTTTGATCGCGCGTTTGTACGAGACAATATGGGCGAATCTGCGATGATCGCGCATTCGCGTTCTATTAGGACGATGCCTTAAGGAAAGGCTAATGCTGTGACAAAATAGTGCTTCCCTTCCCAACTCATACCTTAAATCTGATAAAATCTTCTAACTGATCATGAGTTGCCTTGGCTTACTACTATCATTTCAAAGAAAGTTGATGAAATTTGCTATAAAACGTTTTTTATTTCAAAACTCGGACTTGTGTGAGGAAAAATTGCAATAAAAAATTGTGAAAACTAAGTTTTGAAGGCCAGTATATTTTAACTAATAAAGGGCAGTAGGTTGCTATGAATTACCGCAGTTTCTTAGGTCTTATAAGAGGTTCTTTTTCCCTCCTTTTTCTGTATTTGCGGAAGCATAATTAGGCAGTGAAACCACTCATTACTCTTCCAATGCAAATTGGCTCTCATTAGTAGACCGATTCATTAGTAGTTAAAACGCGTGTCGGTCGAGCTGAGAAGTCTTTTAAAAATATTTACCATCTTGAAGTACCTACAGTCAACAAATTAGTGAGTTTCACCGTGAACACGGTGTAATGATGGACAGGCTCCAAAATACTTGGTTAGAACACATCGACCCGTTTGACCTCAGCATGTGCATCAGTTTATGTTTTTCTAAAAGCTATTTAAATATAAACCTTTCTAGAAGTTATTCTCAGTGAATTTATTACAAATATCTTATGTGCGTAAATGTGTTGGACTCACTCGATCACCTCCGACCCTCCCGCTTGAAACCGCCAGTTCGAGACGTCTTTGAGAAATACAATAGAAATCAAATAACGTGGCGTGTGACGCCGCCGCTAGTACACTGGGACGAGAGGTCCTGACATCAAATAACGTGACGTGCGACGCCGCCGCTAATACACAGGAACGAGAGATACGACGCGAGCTCCCTTGCGACGAACTACAGGCCGGTGGAGCGGCCTGCGCGAGCTCTCTCGCAACGGGCTGCGGGCTGATGGAGAGGCTGCTGCGAGCTACCACCCAACGGACTGCAGGACGGAGGAGCGGCCGACGCGAGCTTATTTTATTCGTGAGCTGCTTCGCGACTGTGAGCACGGAGAGGCTGCTGCGAGCTTCAACTCGATAGACTGCGGGCCAGAGGAGCGGCCGACGCCTCGAGCTGCTGCATGACCGTGAGCTCCCTCGTGTTAGACTGCGGACCAGAGGATCGTCCTACGCGAGCTTCGACTAACTCATAATTTAATATCTTCTTCTACATACCTATGTATTTTATAATCTAAAAATTACATTAACTTGTAACCACGTTTGGCCAGTCGGCTAAACGTCACGTTACAGTGTATCCAGTATTACCCAGTATCTGGGCTCTGGAGGTCAGATCAGTCGCTCCATGTAAAGTACGATATTCAGCTTCACCCGGCAGATGATGGGTTCTAATAATACTTACATAGTACACATCGAGCCGTTTGTCTGATCCTAAAATAATAATTGATCAATAAATCCGTGTCTAATTTATTAGAAAGGCTTGCGTGAAATACTGACAGAAAGTTTGTAGCATACACGTGGGGGCTTTAAGCCTGAAATGGTCTCTTGTCCGAAAAAATGTGTAAAAAGTGTATTAATTTTTTCAGTTAAAACTTTTGCCCATTCTTGCTATGTACTTATATACTGGGATAACCTACTTATATATTTATTTGTTAGTTTGAGGAATAAATTCTAACTTATGTAGGCTCAATAAAATATCGCTGTCACAATAAAATCGTGAAATAAGAAACTATAAGTCATCGATCACTAATAAAAGAAGTTCTTTATTAGTGATCGATGCTATAAGTGTAAACATTTTATTGCTATCCGTTCGAAAGCACCCTTTTCCTTATACGTCACTGGTACAACGTACGTATACCAAAGGGTGTTTTCAGTTATTCGTTCGGTCAAGGACGAGGTTCGATCTTGTCATACAATAGCAAGTATCAATAGAGTAGTAATTATCTATCATAGTAGGGCTGACTTTTCGAAATCTTTCATCCGTGGAATAAAATTGACGTCTGACAGTTCTAGTATGGAAAAACTATCATAAATACATTTAATTAGTATACACTGTCCATTACAACTTGACCAGTGAAGTGATTTTTAATAATTTAATTTAATTAAAATTTAATTCATTTCTAGTTCCTTATATACCTTTTTCTAGTACCTATTTGTGCAAAAATAATATGGATTATGTGTATTTTGGTTAATATAGTAACAATATTTTAGTATATACGAATTACCATCATCATAAATAAATAAATAAATACTTTATTGTTGAACAATTTACGTAAATAATTATAGGTGGAAATAATCTAGGGCTTCCTTGTCGTCGTATGATAATTTTGCGAAATTTTACTGTCGCGATTGGTTACACGATTCATCAATAGCCAATCGCACCAGTTTACGAGCGCTCGACAATGTGTCACATCAAGAGGCTGACAAGAGCCAAAGCGCGGTCATTGTCAGACTGCATAGAAAAGAAAGAGAGACGCTAACGCTAACGCTGGTAATTTAATAAGAAAGAGAGACGTGATGACACAACGCTGGTAATTTAATGCATAAAATGATGCAGTTATCAAATAAAACACTATTACGTTAATATGCTGTTTGTAGAAAAAACAAAAAAATTGATTGATTGAATGTATATTATGGTGTGTTATGTTTTCAACACACTTTCTAGCATATTTCCTTAGGAATATCGTATATATTTCTGATTTTGTTTACTGCAGTGGATCATATACTTTAAGGCATTACAAAAGTTGCATGTAGGTCCTGTAGTCCTCTTAATTTTAAGATAATTTTCGTTCGAGAAACTGGTCCTAAATCGCTCATTGTAATTTTTTGTTTGTTTGTTTGGCATCTCGCAGGTCAACCTTGTCTGTGGTTGCCCTAATAAATTAAGGCCTCCAGCCAGGACTTAAACTTAAATACTAACTAAAAACTTAGCAACTACACGCCAAGGGCACCCCCTGTGGGGTACGAACCTCGGCTTAGGGCGTCGCTGGAATAGGGCAGCAAGGGACTAGCTGGATCAGAATTGATGTTATTTTGGGACGAATTTAAAGCTACAGGCTCAGCGACGCGGGCTGGCTCGAGTAAGGGTCGGGAGGGGCGTGGATTTCGGCGTCGCGGCGGGCCTCGGCGGCGAGGTCAGTAGGACGGCGATCATGTTTTGGGCTTATGTAGGGTGCTGGTGGCCTTACTACTCTCCAGGAGGAGGGTAGTGGCGTCATTGGGGGCGATAAAGATATGCCTTGGTCGGCGAATACTGCTAATGCGTGAGGGAGTACAGCGGGCGGCCGCTGAAATCAGGGGGTTTAAATGTTTGATGCCACAGTCGAAGAAACGCTTAGATAAGCGTTTCATGAACTGGTTTGTGAGTGGCATTTTAAGGTCGACGTGAAGATCTATATTTCGGACATAGTAAGGGGCACCCGTAACCCTTCTGAGGAACCGGTTCTGGAGGGTCTGCATCTTATGGTGAGCGTGCGCAAATACAACGCAGGCATAGGTCATTATGGGACGGATGACTGCGGTATAGATGCACAGTTTGCATTTTAACGACAGTTTGCTTCGGGCTGTCAGTATAAACTGGAGTCTACTAAAAGCGAAGGAGGCGCGAGCGTCAACCGCCTTGATATGTTCCTTAAAGGTAAGGTTCTGATCTAGGATCACGCCTAGGTAATTGGCTTGCTTTTCCCAAGGGATCGGCTTGCCGTACATAGTGATCGGGCTGGGTCGCTCATTGTTAATGAGGTAGCACTTCATAAATACAATATATTTATAAAATATTGCTACTAAATAGAGTTGGTGTCCAGCGGGGGTAATTTCGAACACACTGACAATAGGAATGGCTTACATTTTTAACCAACTTCCAAAACGAAGAGGTTCTATATACGTCTGCATGTTATTGTATGTGTCGGGGTACTTAGCGAGGTGTCGGTGTTTTTGAGGAGAAATAAATGTTTATGTTGAACACTATTTATCAATTCACTTCTCAAATTGTTCTTCACATTACATACATAACTCTTGCCTTCTTCCCATAAGGGTAGGCAGACATTACAGATCTCCTTTTGCATGTAGCGGGAGTGGTCAGTCTTCGAACATGAAGCATTGTTAGAGATAATATTTTGAGCATTTAGAGATGCACAGACTTATTAAGACTAGGGGCCACTCGGGCAAATTATGAACTGATGGCGGGCCGCCAGAAGTATAGGTAATTAAAGACAATTAAAGACAAAGAATTGATAAATAATGTATTAAAATTGTAAAAGAATTTATTAATTTGAAGCGTGGCACTGCATAGTACTTACAATCTTTTTTATATTTGGCTCAAATTTACTTGTAGCAACACGTAAAACTGCTTCCAAACTTTCGTTTGCAAGGCGGTTTAGATTTTTTGTTTTATTATTATTTAGTATTGAAAAGGTTTGTTCACTTATATAGGTAGAACCAAATAAGCTGGCACATTTCAGAGCGTTTATGCGCAACTCTTTGTACGTATTTTTATCAATGCAGCGGTAAAAGTTAAGCAAGTCTCCTTCGTTGAATTTGTTGCGTAAATCTTGGTCGTTTTGAATGTCGATAATTTCTAACTGCATTGACTCTGGCGCATTTTCAACTGAAATCGTGAAAGGATTGCTGAATATGTCCAACAGAGGTTTCACTTTTTTAAACTCCGAAAATCTGTCTTGAAAAGATTGAATCAAAATATCTAGCTTTTCTACATAACTGAAATTAATCGCAGTTTTGTTGAATTTTTCAGCCATTTTCCTATAAATCGGAAAATGATTGTAATTTCCAGAATTCAATTGCGATCTGAAAAGTGTCAGCTTGCATTGAAAGGATGATACATGAGCGTAGAGCTGGGATATCAGTTGATTTTTGCCTTGAAGCCGTGTGTTCAATACATTCAAATGATTTGTAATGTCAACTAAAAAAGCCAAATCACACAACCAATCAGGATTTTTAAGTTCCGGGACATCCTTTGCTTTTCCGGCAGAAATATTCCAATTTCTTCTATTAAATTTAGAAATCGTTCCAGTGTCAATCCACGACTTAGCCACCTTACTTCTGTATAATACAGTAAATCTCCATATTCGCTTTCGATGTCATCAAGGAATTGTTTGAATTGCCTGTGATTGAGTCCTCGTGATTTTATGAAATTTATAGTCGAAACTACCACTGTCATGACATTTTGAAATTCATTTTTTTTGGAACAGAGGGCTTCTTGGTGTATAATACAGTGAAACTGCATGAGATCTTCAACGTTTATGTTTTTTCTTGCAGATGCTTTTTCAGTAAAGTAAATAGCCCAAAATTGACACCAATCATCGAAGGAGCACCGTCACGCGTCAGTCGCAACTCCCGATAATTTTGATAAGTCCAAATAAGTTTTTGAACACTCATCCAAAAGTACATTGAGCATATCAACTCCTCTGGTTTGACCTTTCAATGAACACATTCCTAATAACTCTTCTAAGACTTCAAAATCTTGAGTAACACCTCGTATGAATATGAGAAGTTGAGCTGTGGAACTAATATCAGTGGATTCGTCGAGTGCTAATGAAAAAAACTCAATGATCTTAGTTTTTTCATTTAATTGTTCCGCAATATTCATAATTCGTCTTTGGATAGTCATACGATTCAGTTGAATTTTCTCAAACTTTTTTGCTGCTTCTGGACACATTTTCTTAGCGGCAATTTCTATGCATTCTTTTACAAAATCCCCATCATTGAGGGGCGACTTCGCTTTGCTATCATTCGAGAAATTTCATAACTAACTTCTGTAGCTGTTTCTGAATCTTGAATGGGTTTTGTAAACATACTCGTAGCTTGCTGACCAGTAAGCTCCCGTTTTAAAGACAACATTTTTTGCTTTCTTAATTCGCCTGTAAACTTGGTAGAAGTAGGATGCTGCGTTTCATAGTGCCTTTTTACATTATATTCCTTTGCAATCGCAACAGAATTCTTGCAAATTAAACAAACGACTTTGTTATGCGACCATACAAAAAAGTATTTCTCAGTCCAAATTACTTGAAACTGCAGATTTTCATCTTTAACCTTACGTTTTTTACTAGGCCCTGGCTTGTCCATGTTGCGTTCTAATCCTGGCTATGATTAACACAACACCTAAAAACAATTACAGTACCCACTTAAATTACCCTTCCTTTTTTAAATTACCAAAAATAATTGATCAAATATGTAGGGAAACACTTATTAATAACAGAGTTTTACTTACGATTTCACAACACAATTATACACGGCACTTGACGGGAAATCTACGTTGAATGTGGATCAAAATATATGACACCGGCTAGTCGAGTTAAAATCTACACTAGAACTATTGACACTTCACTCAAATTAAAACCGAACTGTTGGTCGCTTTTTTTTTTGTGTATGGCATCTCGTAGTTGACCTTGAGGGGTCGTGACTACTTAACCGGACTATCCTGTGGCTGCCTTAAGCGGACTCAAAGCCTCCAGCCAGGGGCGGGTGTCGGTCGCTTTTTTTTTTTTTTTTTTGGTATGGCATCTCGCAGGTCAACCTATGCGGTTGTCGTCTGCTTAAGCGGACTTGCCTGTGGATTCCCTAATAAATTAAGGCCTCCAGCCAGGACTTAAACTTATATACTTACTAAAACTAAGCGACAACGCTAACGGCACCCCCTGTGGGGTACGAACCTCGGCTTAGGGCGTCGCTGGAAGAGGGCAGCAAATGACTAGATGGATCAGGATTGGTATTATTTACGGACGAATTTAAAGCTACAGGCTCAGCGGCGCGGGCTGGCTCGAGCAAGGGTCGGGGGGGGCGTCGATTTGGGCGTCGCGGCGGGCCTCGGCGGCGAGGGCGGTAGGACGGCGATCGGGTTTTGGGCTTATGTAGCGTGCTAGTGGCCTTACTACTCTCCTGGAGGAGGGTAGTGGCGTCGTCGGGGTCGATTAAAGTATGCCTTGGTCGGCGAATACTGCTAATGCGAGAGGGAGTGTAGCGGGCGGCCGCTGTAATCAGGGGGTTAGAATGTTTGATGCCGCAGTCGAAGAAACGCTTTGATAAGCGTTTCATGAACTGTTTTATGGTTGGCATTTTGAGGTCGACGTGAAGATCTATATTACGGACATAGAAGGGGGCACCCGTGACCCTTCTGAGGAAACGGTTTTGGAGGGTCTGCATCTTATGGAGATGACATGGGTGAGCGTGCGCAAATACAACGCAGGCATAGGTCATGATGGGACGGATGACTGCGGTATAGATGCGGAGCTTGCATTTAAGTGACAGTTTACTACGGGCTGTCAGTACGAATTGGAGCCTGCTAAGAGCGAAGGAGGCGCGCGCGCGAACCGCCTTAATATGAGCCTTAAAGGTAAGGTTCTCATCGAGTATCACGCCTAGGTATTTGGCTTGCTTCTCCCAAGGGATTGGCTTGCCGTACATAGTGATCGGGCTGGGAAGTGGGGGAGGGAGTCGACGACGTCTCGAGAAGAGAACCGCCTGACTCTTATCGGGGTTGACCTCGATTCTCCATTTCCGGAACCAAGCGCCTAAGACGTTTGCGGAGGTTTGGAGAGTACGAGCTATAGCGTTGGGACAGTGACCGGTATAGTAAACGGCAGTGTCGTCGGCGAAGAGAGCCAACTGAGCCTTTTTACTTTTTGGGATATCGCTGGTGAACAGCGTGAAGGCGAGAGGAGATAGTACGGAACCCTGAGGGACACCGGCGCGAATAGGATGAGGGGACGAGAGTGCTCCCTCGACGCGATAGCGAAAGGTCCGGTTCGACAAAAAGTCTCGTAAGATGAGCACGAGACGATCTGGAACTCCTAGTTGGTAGAGCTTGTATATCAAGCCGTTGTGCCAGACTTTGTCGAAGGCTTTCGCTATGTCGAAGAATAGCACACCCGTCGTCGCTTTACGCTGCAGACCAGCGCATAAGTGCTCTACTATACGGTGGACCTGTTGGGTGCCCGAGTGTTGGCTACGGAAACCAAACTGCTCGTTTGGTATGAGGCTCTTTGCTTCGGCGTAGTCTTTGAGACGCTTATAAATAAGCCTCTCGTAGATTTTGCCGAGAACATTGAGTAAACTGAGAGGGCGGTAGCTGGAGGGCTCAGACTTTGGCTTGCCTGGCTTTGGGATACCGATGACGGTGGCTTCTTTCCATGCTTGTGGGAAGATGTTGTTGCTCAAGGCGCCATTGAAGATGGCGGTCATAAGCATTATTAGCGGGGCAGGGAGGAGTTTGTATACCTTATTGGTAATACCATCCGAACCGGGGGCCTTACGAGCGTGGAGCCCTTTAATGATGTCGTGCACTTCGTCTGGAGTGACGGGAGGCAGAGGATCATCAGGGTCTTCGACGGGAGGGAGGGAGGCTCTTCGTTCGACTTCCGCGTCGACCTTGTTCAGGTGAGCTTGGTCTACTGGTTGGGAGCTGGGAGAACATTGGGACTCCAGGCTGTCGGCAAGACATTCAGCCTTATCGGGACTGTCGAAAGCGACACTATTGTCGGGGCGGATGAGAGGAGGCATAGAGACCTCTTCTGAGGAACGCAATTTCCTCTGTAATTGCCAGAAGGCTTGATGAGTGGGCTCGAGTTCGCTGAGCATCTTGTTCCAGCCCTCAGAGCGAACCTCCCCTATGCGTTTCTTTACAGCACGCTGTAAATGGCGCATGTGGGCTTTGTTCGCGTCACAAGGGAAGGAGTCGTAGGCACGGATGGCCGCGTTCTTCTCGGTTATCAGGTCACGTACGTCAGTAGGTAGTTTCCAGCGATGGTCTTCCATCACCGGAACTTCCCGTGAACAATCCGTCAATACGGATTGTACGTGCTCTGTAAACGAGTCGATTGCGGCCGTCGTGTCGGCGACTGACACTAAGTGATCGGGGATGGGGTGTCAGTCGCTGCGGTTAGCGTGGCTTTTATACCGCGCGTATAGAGTCGAAAACTGTCTGGAGACATCTCGAAACCGACTCTGGAAGCTTCGTGTATCTACCTAAGCGAGCAATCGGGAATTCGGGACTATTGCTATCTCGCTTGCACTAACAATATAACCCGTGGATAAGCCGCCACCGCGCTGCCGTCATCGCCGCGCCGCCGGTCGCGGCGATTTCTCAAGAAAACGAATTTAACCGAGATTGGCACGAACATTACCGACCGCTGTTACCGACGCATACACGGCGCACCGATAAGCGCACTTAAGAGCGCGCGCGCGAGATTCAAATTGCTTTTCGAACAATTTGTTTTTGGTTTTATTCTGGAATAGAATTCAATATTTTTCGAAAGTATGATAGTATTATTTTTGCTGTCGGCGGGCCACCAGTATTCGACCGGCGGGCCGCATGCGGCCCGCGGGCCGTGGTCTGTGCATCCCTGATTTAGAATATCATGGTATAAAACTTTCGCTACCGCTGAAACAATTAACCAAAATGGTGGGACAGTGATCTAGTTTAAACAGTATCTGAGTGTTAAAATGTTAATGAAATGTTGATGAAATGTTTGAATACACCCGGATAACGCGGTAGATAAAAGTGCACTGAATCTATTATAAAATAATAAGTAATAAAATTAGGTCAACACGTCAGGCCGATTTTGCTAACTAAGGTGTTCGGTAACAACACCGAACATATTCCGGGCCTCAAAAGATAGGGATGCTGAGCTGAACCAATGTTATGTTAGTAAATAATGTTATGATCATGATAATAATGTTTACAAGGTGAAAGCAAGTCAAGTTAAGATTAAAATGTTAGTAGAACAAAAGTAAAAATTATTAGAACTAAAATTAAGAGCTTAATGTTCCTAAAGGATTCCTAGGCACGTGGACACGCCCTATTCACCATTGTAGTGTTTAATTCACCGTAAATATGTGTCGCACTAGATTGACGTTCACTCATATTTTTCCGCGCACTAACACTAACACTATTGACGTTCACATCGCTAACACTTCTTGTGGGTTGAAGCTCCATGTCCGACGTGATGTGGTCGCGGCGCGCTCGCTTCCGCAGCCATCTGTACAGCAGCGCTCTCGCCGTCAGCGTCAGCGCGCCGACCAGGATGTAGCTTACTGCATACTGATGGATGTCATGAGTGGATAATATTTCTCCTACTTCCACCTGACTGTTCTTCATGTCGTTGATGCGTTTGTGTAGGTCTTCTAAGGCGTACTTCATCTCGCCTGAGTCTGTTACGTCATTTAAGTTAATTAAAGGCATGGTGCTGTTAATTATATAGTTTAACTGATCCATCTCGGGTATAAAATGTCCGGCCTCATATCAATTTTATTTTTCTTTTGACTCTGAATGTTCAGAGTAAATTTCTGACCCTTCAGCAGGCAACCTGGTTCTAAATAAATAACACCAGCTTTGCTCAGTTGTATCCTATTTATCTGATCGCCGCAGATTACTTTGACCGCGTAAATGTTGCAGCAATAGTACAAGAATAGTGACGGGTTTGTTAGTAATATCCATTTGTTTTCACATCTAGATCTTTGTACCTTGCACTTATCTGTATCGCGGTCGATATCACAAAAGTTGTTCTCGTTGTTAAGATGGTATATCGGCTTTTTCAAACCGCACATAAACTTATCATCTTCTTGTTTGCATAGTGAAAGTTCTTCCGATGTAATTGTTAAGTATGAGGCTCTTTTAAGATCCGTAGCGACGTATTCTGAAGACCGGATGAACTCTACCATAGTGCTGTTAATCTGGGGTGGTATCGGATGTATTCTATACAACTTATATCGGTCTCTACTGAAAAGTGGGAATGTTATTTGGAAGAGGAAGTATTCTTCAGTTATTCGTGCTTTAATGCTTATCAGTGAATATAGCTTTCGAATATCGTGCGGTTCAATAGGCAATGTTAGATCATTGGATAAATGCCCAGAGATAATGTTAAGTTCCTTTTGGAGCTGTTCAGGGGTAAGCAGATGTATGTTAAACTGTCCATGGTGGACATTGGTTAGGATGTCAAGTAAAATATATAGAGTTCTTTTTAAATTATGCAGTAAATTACTGGCTGTTAGAGCTGTCATAGTAAACTCTTGAAGTAAAGATATATTGTTTATTTCTCGTTGTAGTTTGTTTGTGATTTTATCCAGCGTAATCAGATGTTTATTAATTATTTTATGTTGTTTTAACATGATTTCTTCTGATCTTTTCAACAGATTGTACTCTGATTCGACAATCGACGTCTGATTCTTCCATAAACCGGCTAAATGTTTTTCATTTTGTTGTATCATGCTGATGTCTCGGCTATATTTTTCCGCGAATTGTTCGACTAATTCCGAATAGGGAATTTGCAATGTTTCCAACTACACTGAGAAGTCCCCGTCGCCGTCTGGAGTGTCCACTTACGTGTTGCGTCATCAGAAGTTCATTGTAGTATTTCAGTTCATTACACTCATGGATCAGCTGAGGGACTATCATGTTACACTGCTCGCTGCCTGTTGTTTTGCATGTTTTATCCAGAAATGTTGTTACTTTTTCAAACGCCTGCATACCTTCCCAATACGGAGAAATGCTATAGAATACAACTAGGGCCCAACTGTCTTTTACGATACTAACTTTAGATATGGGGTCGAAGTAGAATGATTGGTTTTTATTTAATGACGTTACGAGTATGTTGTAACTGCAATTTGCCACGCTGTAGTATTGACATAAAAAGGTTAATGCCATGGCCACATGCCATAACGTGACTGGTGTCATTTTTCTTGTTCGGTTCCTGATATTCCGCGTCACAGAACTCGATTCAGCTGGACTGTCTGCTTCCCTTGAGCTGTTTCGTTTGTTTGTTTCGATTTGTACCGGTAATAGCGAAAGTTTGACTATTGGTCGCTTGATAATGACATTTTTTGTTTTCAATGACACCACCCTGACGTAGCCATCATATCATTACCGGGATGCAGATCTATCACTCGGCCCATAATCCACCGTCCAGCTGGAATGTTATCCTCATGCCCTACCACCATGTTGCTTATTTTTTAATTTTTTAGACCACCTTTCTCTCGCTGTTAATTGGCTCAAATATAAATTCTTGCATTTTTGCCAGATTTGTTTAAAAATGTTGGTTGTTAAATGCCCTCTTGTTCTTGCATCCTCCTTCGTCGCAATAACTGTTAAGTCGGATCTTCCTGTTAAATAATGTGCCGGTGATAAATAATCTAGATCCTCAATGTTGTCTGTAAGCGACCATAACGGTCTCGAGTTAAGACATGCTTCCAGTTGTGTCAGTACAGTGGTGAACTCTTCGAACGTTAGTCTTTGTTCGCCAACCACTCTTTTCAGGTGAAACTTGAGACTACGGACGGCTCTTTCCCACAGCCCGCCAGCGCTCGGCCACGATGGAGCGTTGAAATGCTATGGTATGTTCATTTCAGCGATTTCTGCCTGGCAACTATCCCCGAAAACTTGTTGCATTTGGTTGTACTCCTCTTGCAGCAACCTATTAGCTCCGATAAAATTGGTTCCTTGGTTAATACATGTTATGTGGTGTTCCTCTCCTTGCCGCCATTCTCTTAAGTGCAGCTAAGAATGCTGAAATGGTAAGGTCAGATACCAATTCCAAATGAACTGCTTTCGTGACCATGCATATAAATACTGCCACGTAGCCTTTTAGTGTTCTCACCCCTCTCCCCTTGTTTGCCTTGTTGTTCACAAAACCTGTGTAGTCTACCCCAGTATGGTAGAATGGAGGAGCGGGATTGGTTCTAGCAGCGGGAAGGTCACCCATCAATTGATATTGCTTCCTTGCTTCATACTTCCGGCAAGTTACACAATTTCGTAACTGTTTTTTGGTCGTACTGCGTCCGCTTGTTATCCAGTATTGTTGTCTGAGATTAGCTAAGGTCAGTCGAGGACCTCAGTATCCATGCCAAGACACGAGTTATTTTGGTAAACGAATTATGTTGTAATAATAAATTATCTATTATGCTATTCCGGTTAATGTCTTGGACAATGTTTACTAATGTTGTCCTTTTCATCTCTTCCTCTGTTTGGTAGATAGGCTGTTTTTGTTCCTTTTCTACGTCATAGGACGCTAGCCATGCTGGCCCCTTTCACCATAAGGGATGTTGTAATAGTTGGAGCGCTGTTAACCCTCGGCTGGCGCAGTCAGCCGGGTTGTCCTCCAATTTCACATATCGCCAGCAGTTTGCCGGCATTATACGTTTTATAGCGTTGATTCTATTAGCCACAAAAGGTTTCCAACGTGCTGAATCGCCTTGTAGCCACCCTATGACCACCAGAGAATCACACCATCCATAGATTTCTAGTTGACAACATAAACTCCGTTTGATTTTGTCGATGAGCTTAGATAGTAGATAAGCACCACAAAGCTCCATTCGTGGCAATGTTATACTCTTTTTACTTGGTGTAAGTTTCGATTTGGCTGCGACGATTACTGTTTCTTGTTGGTGTTTTGTTCGTGCGTATACCACGGACGCATATGCTTCGATGGACGCGTCGCAATAGCCGTGCAGTTCGATGACGTCATTCTCGTTGCATAATATCCATCGAGGAATCTTACAATGTTTAATGTCGTCAAATAACGTAATCAACTTCACCCATTCATTATGTATTTCATCTGACACTCTATCATCCCTATATATATCATGTTTCCATAACTTTTGAAATAGTAATTTTAGTTTCGTGGATAGTGGTGTCATCCAACCAAGAGGGTCATATAATTTTGGTATTTCGGATAGTAAGCTCCTTTTAGTTGGTTTTATGGTTATTTGGGAAAAGTCGCAACGGAATGAAAATTGATATTTTTTTGGGTTCCAGCACTAACCTAAGGTTTTCAACATGTCATCATTTTTGAAGCTATAAATGAATTCCTCTTGACTTGTTGATATGTTCGGCAATAATTCCTGACTGTTAGATGACCACTTTCGAAGGTTAAAGCCTCCTGATTTCAGCAGCTGCATTAAATCATTTATCAATTGCTTACCCTGTTCTCTGTTGAAACAGCCGTGTAATAGGTCATCCATAAAAAAATTGTTTTCCAGGACAACAGCCGCTTTTGGAAACTTGCTTCGCTCATCCGCCGCCAACTGCTTTAATGTCATAATTGCTAAAAACGGCGCGGGCTTTGTCCCGTATGTTACCGTGTTCAATTGATACACTTGTATAGGTTGTGTTGATGACTCACGCCAAACAATTTTTTGTAGATGTTGATCAATGGGGTTAACTAAGATTTGGTGGTACATCTTCTCGATGCCCGCAGTGAAGGCAAAGGGATAGTGTCTCCATTGTAGTAGCAACGCTTGTAGATCTTTTTGTAGATTAGGCCCTTTCAGCATGACGTCATTCAAGCTGTATTTGGTAGATGTTTTGGCGGATGCGTTGAATACCACACGAAGCTTTGTTGTTGAAGATTCTTCTCTCTGCATGCCGTGGTGAGGCAAGAAGCATTCGAGTGTTTTGTTATTGTTTTCCGGTTCCGGTTTCATGTGGTGCAACGCAGCATAGTCGTTCATGAAATCCTTATATTTTTCAGCTAAACTTGGTTGTTTTACCAAGCGGCGTTCCAGATTCTTAAGCTGAGCAATAGCCATCGGTTTGGAAGACCCAAATTGCTGTTTCAATTCTTCTTTTAGTGGTACTCTGACTTCATAACGACCCTGACTGTTTCTTCTTGTTGTTATCCAAGAGAAGTCCATACATTCCTGATCTTCTACCGATAGGTTTGAAAGTTCTAAAATTTCCTCAATTTCCCAAAATTTCTGAATCTCCTCTATGTTATTGAGAAACACATTACATTGGTATGTTTTTACGTTACCACATAGTAACCGTCCCAGTTGTGTTTGTTGAGCCATCGGCTGTTGGGCATGTTCTCCTTTTATAATTCCACCTAGAATAATGTTAGCGTAAATGTCCGCTTCGAAAAACAAGTCAATCGACTTTTGTAGAATTCCGGGTCAGCTAAGTTAATGTTATTTAAGTAAGTCCAATTTGGTTTAGCGAATGTTTGGTTTGGCAGACATTTAATAAGTTCGTTCATGATGAGCACATCGGATTCGAATTAAAAATTGTTGAACGAAGAAAGACATTCTATGCTTATCATCCCCTTACAACTGTTTTCCTTTTGCCCCATTCCAAAGATGACTCCTTTGCATCGTCGTCTCTTGACGATGCAAAGGAGTCATCTTTGATGATGTTGGGTACAACATCTGAGCCGCTTCCTCAGTTCCAGACCCTTGATCGATTAAGGCGCGCATGGTTTGGTAAGTTCCATCCACACCTTTGACCTTAACCAGAGCAGTCACTAGCAATATCTCCGCTTTGTCATCTTGGGAGGCATTCACTGGGCCCGTCACGGGTTCATTGCTCTTTGCGTTTTGTTTCCCAACGTAGGTGCCGCTTAGGAGTTGCCGGAGTTTTTTATGGCATTTAGACATTCCAGCGTGGTATCATGCATTCACTTAATCTTTTTTTTTTTTTTTTGGGAATGACATCTCGCAGGTCAACCTATGAGGTTGTCGTCTGCTTAGACGGACTTGCCTGTGGTTGCCCTAATAAATTAAGGCCTCCAGCCAGGACTTAAACTTATGTACTAACTTAAAAACTAAGCGACAACGCTAAGGGCACCCCCTGTGGGGTACGAACCTCGGCTTAGGGCGTCGCTGGAAGAGGGCAGCAAGGGACTAGCTGGGTCAGGATTTGAGTGATTTAGGGACAAATTTAAAGCTACAGGCTCAGCGGCGCGGGCTGGCTCGAGCAAGGGTTGGGAGGGGCGTGGATTTGGGCGTCGCGGCGGGCCTCGGCGGCGAGGACGGTAGGACGGCGATCGGGTTTTGGGCTTATGTAGTGTGCTGGTGGCCTTACTACTCTCCTGGAGGAGGGTAGTGGCGTCGTCGGGGGCGATTAAAGTATGCCTTGGTCGGCGAATACTGCTAATGCGGGAGGGACTGTAGCGGGCGGCCGCTGAGATCAAGGGGTTAGAGTGTTTAATGCCACAGTCAAAGAAGCGCTTCGATAAGCGTTTCATGAACTGGTTTATGGTAGGCATTTTAAGGTCGATGTGGAGATTTATATTACGGACATAGAAGGGGGCACCCGTGACCTTTCTGAGGAAACGGTTCTGGAGGGTCTGCATCTTATGGAGATGACGTGGGTGAGCTTGCGCAAATACAACGCAGGCATAGGTCATGATGGGACGGATGACTGCGGTATAAATACGGAGCTTGCATTTAAGTGACAGTTTACTACGGGCTGTCAGTACAAAGTGGAGCCTGCTAAGAGCGAAGGAGGCGCGCGCGCGAACCGCCTTAATATGAGCCTTAAAGGTAAGGTTTTCATCGAGGATCACGCCTAGGTATTTGGCTTGCTTCTCCCAGGGGATCGGCTTACCGTACATAGTGATCGGGCTGGGAAGTGGGGGAGGGAGTCTACGTCTAGGGGACGACGTCTCGAGAAGAGAACCGCCTGACTCTTATCGGGGTTGACCTCGATTCTCCATTTCCGGAACCAAGCGCCTAAGACGTTTGTGGAGGTTTTGAGAGTACGAGCTATAGCATTGGGACAATGACCGGTATAGTCGGTCGGCGAAAAGAGCCAACTGAGCCTTTTTCTCTTTGGGATATCGCTGGTGAACAGCGTGAAAACTAGAGGAGATATGACGGAACCCTGAGGGACACCGGCGCGAATAGGGTGAGGGGACGAGAGTGCACCCTCGATGCGATAGCGGAAGGTGCGATTCGACAAAAAGTCTCGTAAGATGAGCACGAGACGATCTGGCACTCCTAGTTGGTAAAACTTGTATAACAAGCCGTTGTGCCAGACTTTGTCGAAGGCTTTCGCTATGTCGAAGAATAGCACACCCGTCGTCGCGTTACGCTGCATACCGGCGCACAAGTGCTCTACGATACGGTGGACCTGGTGGAAACTCGAGTGTTGGGAACGGAAACCAAACTGCTCGTTGGGAATGAGGCTCTTTGCTTCGGCGTAGTCTTTGAGACGCTTATAAATAAGCCTCTCGTAGATTTTGCCGAGAACGTTGAGTAAGCCAATGGGACGGTAGCTGGAGGGCTCAGACTTTGGCTTGCCTGGCTTTGGGATACCGATGACTGTTGCTTCTTTCCACGCTTGTGGGAAGATGTTGTTGCTCAAGGCGCCATTGAAGATGGCGGTCATGAGCTTTATTAGAGGGGCAGGTAGGAGTTTGTATACCTTGTTGGTAATACCGTCCGAACCGGGGGCTTTACGAGCTTGGAGCCCTTTTATGATGTCGTGCACTTCGTCTGGAGTGACGGGACTCAGAGGATCATCAGGGTCTTCGACTAGTGGAAGGGAGGCTCTCCGTTCGACTTCAGCGTCGACCTTGTTCAGGTGAGCTTGGTCTACTGGTTGAGAGCTGGGAGAACATTGGGACTCTAGGCTGTCAGCAAGGCATTCGGCCTTGTCGGTGCTGTCGAACGCGACGCTCTTGTCGGGCGGATGAGGGGAGGCATAGAGACCTCCTCGGAGGAGCGCAATTTCCTCTGAAGGTGCCAGAAGGCTTGGTGAGTGGGCTAGAGTTCACTGAGCATCTTGTTCCAACCCTCTGAGCGAACCTCCCCTATGCGTTTCTTTACAGCACGCTGTAAATGGCGCATGTGGGCTTTGTTCGCGTCACAAGGGAAGGAGTCGTAGGCTCGAATAGCCGCGGTCTTCTCGGTTATCAAGTCACGTACGTCAGTAGGTAGTTTCCAGCGATGGTCTTCCATCACCGTAACTTCCCGTGAACAATTCGTCAAAACGGATTGAACGTGCTCAGTAAACGAGTCGATTGCGGCCGTCGTGTCGGCGACTGACACTATGTGATCGGGGATGGTGTCCAATTGAGGCGACGTGGTGGATTTCAGTCTTTCACTTACTTTCCTCTAGTCGGTTATCATCTAGGTCTGAGGGGGGCGGTTGGGATCGCTTGGGCCAGAGTAGGGGGCAAGATGCATGACTACTGGGCGGTGGTCAGAGTTAAGCTCGTTGAACGTCTCTATCGATTGCAAACGGAGGTTCACATTCTTGAGCAGCGCTACATCGAGTATATCAGGAAGATGGTTGGGATTTCCGGGGAAATGAGTCGGACTCATTGGAGCGATGACGTCAAAGTTAAGGGATTCGCCTAACTTGGAATTGATCCGGCCTCTGGTAGAAGTCGTGCTACTATTCCACGCCGGGTGTTTGGCATTAAGATCCTCCGCC
The DNA here is from genome assembly GCA_963555695.1 of Dasypolia templi. Taxonomy (NCBI): domain Eukaryota; kingdom Metazoa; phylum Arthropoda; class Insecta; order Lepidoptera; family Noctuidae; genus Dasypolia; species Dasypolia templi. The sequence goes on from OY743140.1 coordinate 14,792,005, forward strand.
AATATGACGGAGTCACTCATACCGAAGAGGGCGGTGAAGTCCTTTTGGAGAGAGATGGGATGCTCCGGACCATTGTCTGGTGGAATATAAGCACAGACGATGGTGATCGGTTGGTGACCGGTCATGCCGAGCCGACAGATAGAGGTCTCCAGATGGGAGAAGAGAGGAGGTGGGTCTATAGGGATGCAATACAAAGATTTCCTAAAGTATATTAGTGTGCCACCCTTGTGGCATCGAGACCTGTCATTGCGAACTAGTTTATAGTTGGCAATATTCGGGTTTCGGTGATGCGGTTTTAAAATGGTTTCCTGTATGAGGAGGATGTCAAGCTGATGGTCGCGAAGGAAAGCGGCGATCTCATCGCGTTAACCTGAAACGCCATTTGCGTTGAAAAAGCCTAATTTAAGGGATCGGGGTTTGCTACTATTTACTCTTGTATTATCCATTGATAATTAATATTTGAGTGTGTGTAGAACTTGCGCGATCTCGGGATACGCGCTGAGGATTTCCATGAGGCGAATTGCGTTGCCGTTTGCAGCAACGATTTCTTCCGCCATTCTATCCGCGGCGGTGGTGAAGAGAGCCGCGTATGTACTTAATATAATTTGGGCGCTGTTTCGGCCCTGGGTTCCCTGAGGTGCCGCTGGAGAGGCCGTAGGGACCGCGGGGGCTACCAAAGGCGCTGGGATGGCGGAAGCCATCAGCGCTGGAAGTTGAGCGGGTTGCGCTGGTTGCGCGGGTTTTGATGGCACCGAAGCTGCGGGAGCCTTCAGGTGACTAAGGTTAGCCCAGGGAGACGGCCTCTGCGGACTAAGCCGTTCCGGCATCAGCGCGGATGGAGGCTTACCCCAGGGGCTTTCCCTGTGCTGGCGGTCGCTCGCGCGTTTCGCGAGTTTGGGAGAGGAGGACTTCGGGGCTTTCGGACAGCCCCGATAATTTGCCGGGAGACCAGATTGGCCTCCTTAGGACGAGAACAGTCGGCCGTGCCATGCTCACCAAGACACTTGACGCATCTAGGTGTTGCGTAGCAGTTGGACTGCAAATGGCCGTACAATCATGTGCGCTCTATAGGGTTTCTCTATTGAGATGCCTGACAGAGAGCATACCGACTTAACTTTAAAAATCGGGTGGTGACCGTCTGTGGGGTCACAGATGACCAGGACCATGTCGTAGACTAGGCCCTGTCTCGCTTTATGTAAGCGATGGACGGCGGAAACTGGTATGCCTTGTGAGACAAGGTCGCTCTTAATTTCCTCGGTGGAGATTTTATGTTGAACGCGCCTAATAACGACCCGTGTAGGGGTTATTACGCACGTAGGGCGCGGGAGAGATCGTACGTCGAGACGTGGGGACCGTAACTTTGATCCCCTGGAGGGTGGATCGGGCGTTAGTATAGTTGATCTTGTGATCAACACACATTTTTGAGATTTCAGTCCATTTGGACTTTTCCTGGACGTATATCGGGGGAGGGGGCTTCTGCTTCCTCGCGGTAGGAGCGGGTGGGCAAGCCATAGGGCTGGCGGGGCGACTGGCCTGCGGACTAGGGGCGGAAGTAGTGCTGGACGATGTAGTCGTGACCTGTTTCTTTGAGGCCGGGCCAGCGGGGGCGGAGGATTTAGCCTTCCTCTTGCCTCCTTTGACGACGACTTGGAAGTCGTCGTCGCTGGAGGAGGAGGTGCGGGCTTCGTCCGCGGAGAGTGGGACTGACGTGTCCATACTCTCTGGGCGAGTCGAGTCAGTTTCGGTGCGCAGCTGCGTCGGGTTTATTGTCTCCGAGACAATGGCAGCCGGGACAATGCGGGCGCGATAAAGGGAGCCGGATTAGCGGCCGACTTAATTACTGCCGGGGCAGTAGCGGGCGAGACAATAGGGGCCGGATTAGCGGCCGGAGTATTATCTGCCGAGACAAAGGCGGGTGAAACAATGGGGGCCGAATCATTGGCTGCCGGAACAAAAGGCGGAATGCCTTGTTCGCATGCAGGTGGCGATAGCGGGCTATCAAGAGCGTCGCTGAAATCGCCGAGTGCGCCTTGAGACGGAGTAGAGTGTTGGCGTAGACCAACAATTTCCTTGCCATATTTGGCGAGGATGTCGGGGTCCTTTAGGAGGACATTCCTGACGAATGCTAGCAGGATGCTAGCGTCCGTCATGGTAACGGGAAATCTATTTAAATGAGATATTGACTCATTTGTGCCTAATTTCCTACACCTTACAACCTATCTCCCCGGGTGGACGGGCCCGGGGATGTGTGACCCTCTCTGTCGGAGAGGTAAGTACCTATTGGTGAGCCCTAAGCTTGTAACCCGTCGCCAGTCTTAATGTGCGAACGGGGCCCTGACTAGTCTAGCGCGAAGGGTGTAGACACACCCTAAAGACACTAGGTGAGTAGGTAATAGGTAATACGGGCTGGTGTCCGCAACTCCACGTCATTGCGCGTATTTTGCATACGGTGGGAAAATCGATTATTCGATCCACCCCAGCTCCTCGAGGAAGGCCAGCAAGGCCTTTATGTTACTGACAGCCTCGCGTAGGGTACCTGGGTTACCGAAGTGCTTTGCCCTGTATGTGTCGACCACAGGGCAGTTTAGAAGCAAATGAGCTGCTGTCTCGTCCTCCTCCATGCAGGCCCTGCACAGCGGACTGTCTGTGACTCCTATCACAAAGAGGTGTTTATTAAATGACCCGTGGCCAGTTAAGGCTGCCGTAACTATGCGCAGCTGTTGTTTAGTTAGTCGGAGAACCTGTTTCGTGAGGCGGCTATCAATTGCAGGGAGTGCTTCCCTAGCCTGCCTGCACTCACCTTGTTCCAACCATTGTTTGTGATGTTGCTCCCTGGTGCGTTTTCTTACCACAGTGCGCAAATATACGAAGGGGAGTGGCACGATGGGTTCAGGTCCCACTGCCGTCTCACTCGACCCCCTTCTGGCAAGTTCGTCGGATGCATCGTTGCCTAGCGAACCGCTGTGTCCTTTGATCCATTGAATGGTGATTTTATTGAGTCTACCCACCTGGTTAAGGCGCTGGTGACACTCGTATATTAGCCCAGAATCAACTGTGTAGCTGTTTAGCGCTTGCAGAACAGCCATGCTGTCTGAGAGTATACGGATCGAGTGGTCCTTAACTTCCCTGGCCATGATGGCGGAAGCAGCCAGAGAAATACCCATGCATTCGGCCTGGAACACTGTGTTTTGGACCCCCACTGGTGTGGCCACTAGGTGAGTAGCTGAAAAGCAAAACTGTCACCAGAGCCGACTAGGAGATCCCCCAAGGGCGGTTATCTGGGACCCGTCCAACTAACTGCCTCGCCCTGAAGGGGTTCGGCGGGTGTGATTGGGTCAACACCCCACTCGGCTTCGTTGGCACCGTAAGGTTTCAACCGAGGACCACGAAACTGTGGTTTTACCCAGAAGGGGCCTAGTGAAGCTACTCACGAAAGTCTGTTTAAGAAAAGAGATTTGCCTTGAAAAAGGCACTTTTTGATTGATTAAAATCAAATCAATTACTTGATTTGATTTTAAGTCGGAGTAGTCGGGGCGACTACGATGACGTCACGTGGTAGTGACGAGTATAAACACGAAACACAACACTGGGCCGGGAGCGGGAGAGCGCACAGACACGTCCGTCCGCGGCGAGAGTCGAGCGTCGAGTCTGTCACTTAATCTGCTGTAACGATTGCTGTTGTATGTTTGGCAGGCCTAGCAAAATGTTCATATGGGACGAGAATATTAGTTTTTTGTTGTCATACCGATGCGTGAGAATATTCCAGCACACCGAATAGTTATCGGTACTTATCAATAAATGTTGTATAAGTTTCTCAGCTTCTCCACGAACCTTACCCTTTAAATATTGCATCTTTTGGCCGTTTGATAACGAGGGATTGTTGTGGATAACTTCCGTAATAAGGTCTCTAAACAATACCCATTGGATGTAGTTTCCGTTGAAGTTCGGTATGTCCAGTTGAGGAGTTGATTTTTCCCTGTGTGCTACTGACCACATTTTCGTGTTAATAGCCGTTTTCATGCTGTTGAATTTTTTCTCATACTTATCGTACATGTCGATACTGGAAATATGAAATAACGTAAGGGACATTTTGTCGAAAATGAGTTATACATTGGATTCTGAATTTCTTGCTCTATCGATTGGTATATTTGAAATCTCTATATCTCAAAGAAAATGTCCTTTACATCACATAATTTTCGAAGGTCTAGACCATTTTTGTTCTAGAAACTTGCTGTATATGACATTTCAAATTAATATTTTATAAAAACTACTGTAAGTCTCTCTAGACACAGTATTTGGTATTTACGTTTAAACAAAATCGAGTACATTTTACAACAGGTCATATAAGTTGTTCCATAATTTGAGATGTTTAAGTATTAGTACATTACATTAGTGTTTCCTGAGTAGGTACAAATACCATGTCTCTTACATTAAATTGCGACTCAAATTATTATAATCATATTGACCCTTACGTTAATTTCTCAGCACCAAAAATAATTGACCTGTCCTTTACATTACACTGGACTGCGTGATCCGTACAATTTCTCAAAACTTATCTAAACGAATAGTCGTCGTTAACATTGTTTACGGGCGTCTAAAAGTAACAATAACACGGTTTGTGACACTACAAATGTTCATTTAAGTAATAGATCATCGTTTTCATTGGTCTAACTGCAAGTAGTGATAGTTTTATCTGGATTATATATATGATTGATGAAAAGTTATCTTCACTTCTAAACAGCGCGCAAAAATTGATGAAAATTAGAAACCACATAAACAGGTAATTATTTCTTAATAAGTAGTTTCGGTAATTATTGTTTAGGCAGGGATGGAGATAAAAAAATGATCTATTTAGATAGAATAATCCTAATAAAAACAAACCTTCCATTAGGCAAAATATTTGTAAGTATGAAGTATAATTTTGTGTAGTACGCAGGATGAATGAGTGTAGAAAGCGTTTTTTGTGATCGATCTAGGTTAACGCTTGCTACGTGTGTTCCGTGGATAGGTGACCATCCATTACATACCAAGACCCCTCCGTGCCTGGGAAAGCACGAATAAGTCGTCGGTTCTAGATGGAATTAGTAGTCGTAGCTACAAGACATTAAATAGTTTTTTTTTGTAAGGGACTTTCTGGCTTACGTCACCTAGGTAAGTCCCCTACGTTAATTTTTGCTGTTTTAAAAAACATTATTTTATTATTGTTATGACTAGAACATTTAACACTATTCTTTTCATAACGATAAAATGTGCTATTTTTTGTTGAGGTTACTTTAAATCATTTGAAACTCACAATAATAAGGTCCCTTAAGTTAAAATTTTAACCCTAGTTTAATTCACCGCTGTCCTTTACGTTGTAAATTACGCTTTTAGACGATGGTATTCAATCTTTTTTTTTTTTGTTTTAACTGGTGTAATTCTTCTGCAAACTGAAAAAGGTATGTATCAAATAGTTCTACGTGCGGTTCTAAAATACCCAATTCTTACAAATCAGATGTTAATACCATAATTAAAAAAGGAACCTTTTAACATCAACAAAATATTAGTAGGAAGAAAGAAAGAAAAAAAGATTATTTAGCACAGACTAAAAGGCACACAAAGCAGGTAAAAATTATTAGAGTAACAATCAAAATAAAGATAAAAATTAAAAAAAAGTGTACAGTGCGAAGTATGAAATAAGCAGGGTAGTGTGCCTCACGGCTGCGCTAAAAAGGCCCAGTTCGGCAAAATAAATGCCAGACAACTAATGCCTGACGCAGGTTTTCAACTGGACCTGAATTGTGAGGTAACGGATGTAAATCAGTTTTATACTGCAACGTGACGTGTGTATATATACCTAAAAAAATAAAATTGTTCCAAATAATAATAGTGATGATTAAGTACATAAATAGAGTAATATTGCTAAAAATATACTGATAAATAAGTGAGACGGAAATAAAGAAATACTGCGAAAACGAGCCGCAATAAACCAGAAGTAACAGACATCATTTCCAATACTATTAAAAATCCGAAAATTCCAAGCGATTTACATTAACAGGATAAAGACGCGGCTCCTGACATTGATATGGCTTGAAAATCATATTCCATTTACACTACCACACAATACATAAAACACTGCAGTATTTTTTAATGCAATGAGAATGAAATGAATCATCGCGTTACTTCAGAAGCAGCCAATATGCATATGTTTGAACCAGTTGCATCTTATGCTCATTTGATACAGGAAGATGATATTTTAGGAAACGAAGATCTAGATGTTAGACCGAAGAAAAAACGTTGTGAGACCTCAAAATTTACAAAATAATGCATGGATTTTAAATTTGACGAAGGACAAAACAATTTTTCTTTAGGAAGCTCAGACCTTTGGTCAGAAAAAGAAGAATTTTCAGATAGTTCAGTTAATAATAAGAAAAACAAGTCAAGAAGGAGGTTAAAGCAAGCTGTGAAAACAAATATGTAGTAACAATAGTAAGATGTAGTACCGAAGAAGAAAACAAAACCAGAAAAAAATGAAAGAAAATGTTCTTATGTAACACACATGTGGCATACAAAAAGAAGGTCGGAAGTTACAGGATAATCTGTGTGCACAGGCTAAACTTCTAAGACAATGTTACGAAATATCTGATGAAAGAAGGCCGTCCATATTTGATTATTACTGGTCGTCAAGTAATGAATAGAAACGCGATTGTAATCCTGTAAACCTACACATAACATCACGCCTTGTTTTCCGAAGGGTTGGGCAGAGGTGTACCTATAGTGGCTATAGTACACCCACATTTCGCCAGTTATTTTTAAGTCCCATGTGATAGGGGGCGAGCCTATTGCCATGAACCGGGCACAAATCCAGACTCCGGGCTGCTACTGAGAAATTCCAGATAGAAAAACCCAATAATACGTTGCCCGACCTGGGAATCGAACGCAGTATCTCATGGCATAAACCTGAATCTTCATAATAAGAGTAAAACTAAAGATAGGCTTAATGACATCGACGATCATGAAACTGATAAAGATTTTGAGATTTTTTCAATTTCACTGTAGGGTTTCTATTGAGGAAGAAGTTAATTTGTTTTTTTGTTTGAATTTTTGTTATTTACTTAGGAAGACTGATTTGTTGATTTCGTTTTTAATGTGCATTTTACGTTTTCTTTGGACAATAAGTCTATTTTTAGTAAACCAAAATAACATTTTTATTGTTTTCGATTTTAAAAATAATTTAATAATATTGTAATTAACACTAAATTATTAAATAATTGTTTTAAACTATATTGTTTTGGTAGAGTATGTGATGAATGTATTAAATTCACTTTTTTATATTCTTTAACAGCTTATGCGATATAGAGTACACCATTAGGATACCTTTACTTTGAAGAACTCTTAATGTTTATTTCCTATAATGTCCCTTACATCAATGCTGTTCATTTACATCTCAAATTTTGTTAACGTATGCCAAACGTTTTCATTATTATTTAACGTAAGGGATATGCTATCTTTAAAACTATAGGACTTTTGAACTTTTGCTATTTTAGCTTATAAGAGTAAAGAAATCTAAGAAACTTTGTCCTAGACACTTTTTACATAAAACATATAGTTAAAAAATTATAGTCAGTTTGGTTAAGAAAAAAACTTATTTTTGCTCTCCTGAAAACCTTAGTTTTGGCCCTTGCGTTATTTCATATTTCCAGTATCGATGTTGTTGTTTAGTTCGTTCTCTCACTCCAGTTCGATCTCGATGTCCCAATGTAGTCTGTCGATAGCTGACCACCTAGCCTGTAGTGACCTCAATACGTCCTCAAATTCCCATGTATCTGAGATAGAGTCCACATCTATGTTTGCGGTTGTACGAACAAACGCTTTAAAGTTCGCAAACTGTTTTTTCAACAAATCGTCTATATTGCTGTTTGGCTCCATGTTCGACTTCTGAGCTGGTCGGTCGCTCAGATGCCTCGAGAAACCTGGTCCCGCCTCCTCACCTGTTGTCGCTTCTGCCGATGGTGATCTGTCACGAGCTGTTGTTTGCTCCCCTGTTGAAAGACTTCCTGTCATCATGACCCGCAGCTGATACTGTTGGTTGATCAACGCCTTGGTTGACTCATACACCGTACGTGTTTTCTCGGTCGGTAAAATAAGGATCGGTTTTACTTACCTCCCCCTCAATGCGCTCATGATTAATTTGGTAATCATTCCAATAACTCTCCAAAGCGTTAAGCTTCCGCTTAAAGTAGTCTACTGGTTTTCTATCAGCACTATCTTTCTTCAAGTTAATGCCAATTTTTATGATGCCATCATAAATCATTGATAGAGTTTCAATGAGTTCCGACATAGTTATAGGATGTAAGAATGCAGTCCTCACTGACTAATAATAATGGAAATTATATAAATATTGGTCCCATATAAATATAATTAACTTTGCTTGGATGGTTTTTTAGATATTATGATAGCTAACTGTCACTGTGTGCTTTGTAAATAAGATACGAATTTGTGTGGGGAAGGTACCACAACTAAAACGTGGTAAATTAAAACCGTTTTACAAGCCAACTTCCAAAAAACTCTACAAAATAAAAACAACTTAAATTTATGAAGTCGGTGGCAAAAAAACGAAAACACAAAACCATAGACAGACACCGACTTTCGAATTTTTAAGTTATTTTTCGAAGATATTCAAGCAATGTATTAGCAATGTCCTTTAAAATGATTCAGATTGTGATTGATAGTGTGTGTTACACAATAGGGATGATGACTAATATCAGATTTTTTTGTTAAAAGATTTTGAAGGGCATAATTCCCGTCCTTGTCGCGGTACGGACAACGTATGGCACTAGTATGAAGTTACATACCTAGTCGTGACGACACTTGTAGTGCTGTCTTTGTCTGACAGTTATTATAAATGTTTTTATATTGGCAATTTTTTAAGCTCTTGCACTTTTCATAATATTGTTTGAACTCTATAGAAACGAATATTTCTTTGAGTAAAAAAAAAACATCCCTTTATGGTGCTGGTTGCTACTTAAGTAGGTAAATCTAGCCATAACTTAAACTGTCCACTGTTTAACATAGGCCTCTCCCAAATTACGTCATAATAGCCCTAGGTCCTCCTAATGATCAAGTGCTTCTTCCAATTGTCGGCGTAACATAAACAGCAGGGTACCACAACTAATTAATGTAATGTTACCAAGTTAATTAATGCAAGTACGTTTGTAGGTCGTCTAATTTATTAATTGGAATTTTTAATTGTAGGTACCTTGTTTGGTAGTTATATTTGGAAACTTGGAACAAGTTATTGCAACAAAATATGTTGAACTATATAGCTTTTACTCGCGACTTCGACCGCCTGTTTGTCGCTTCCTCGACCCGCACTCCTCGTATGCCCGCGCTTTTGTTTCGTTTTCGCTTAGCTTTTTTTGACATTTACTCCTTTAACTCGGCTCCTAAAGGTGATGTTAAATAGTCTATAACCTTCCTCATGAATAGCGCTATCAAATAAAAATTGAGATTTTTCAAATCCGATTATTAGTTCTAGAGTTTAGCGAGTTCACACAAGCAAACAAACCCTTCAGCTTTATTTAAAAGTCGTATCTTTCGGTTTAGAATTGCATTATATTTCGTTGGTTTGTCGGTAGCAAATATTTAAATCGACATAATTAAACTTTACACTAAAGATCTTAAAAGCTATTTAATTAGCATAGAATTACGATTTCCGTCCATAGTAAATATTATACAGGGTGGCCCGTGAGTCGACGTCAAGCCGGAATCCAGTGATAGCCTGATTATGTCAAGTAATAATAGTTAACAGAAAAATAAAATAAAAATCTTTGATAAGTATTAAAAAAAATACAAGCACTTAAAAAAAAAAACGAGATAATCTACTGCCTGTGACGGTCTTTTAACGCCTGTTGCTACAAATTTTTAACTTTTTTTATAATTTTTTCTGTTAACTATTATCACCCGACTTGACGTCGACTTACGGGACACCCTGTATATTTGAAAGTAACTATATCTCTACGTTACGTTTTCACGCCTAAACCACTGAACGTATTTCAATCAAATTTGCGAGGAGATAGATAGCATCCTGGGGAAGGACATAGACTACTTTTTGTCCCGGTAGGAGGTTCCCGTGGGAAGATTGCTGACATCAACGAAGTCGCGGGCAGAAGCTGGTTTGATTATAAAGGTACAAACCCTTAATCAGTCGTACTTTTTTCGGCTGCCGTTAAAGAAACTTTGTGAGAATCTTTTAAGTTGTAGGTACACACGGCTACACATCAAGCCAGATTAGCCAGAAAGAGCTGGCCACCCATTGTACGGAAATCCTACACAATGCAAGATCAGCTTATACTGGAAATGTATGGCTTGGTGTGTACACACATGTCATAACATTCACGTCTGTTATCCCCGAAAGGGTCAGGCAGAGGTTTACCTATACAAGGTCAAATAAAATTAGCTAGGAAAACTCCGCAGATGTGATGGATCTTAACAAAATATAAATAAAAAAAACTCCATCCAACCATAATTTGATTTAAAAGAGTGTCCGAGGAGTTTCTTGCCTGTTATTCTCCATAGGTACCGACTATGCTTTGGAATGGGCAACTAGCTTCATTTTTCTGACCTAACGACCGTGACAATACAAAAGTGCCTGTGATTGATTCATTAGAAATAAATGCTTTGAGTTTTTGATAAAACGAAAAACGGTACTCCTCTGCCTAACCCTTCTGGGATTATAGGCGTGATGTTATGTTATGTTTTAAAACAAAAAATATTTTTTCTTGTGGTGTCTTCTACCGCAATTAGTGCAGTCATTACGAATAATTGTTGAAAAAATCTTTTTTTGTTGTTTTAACTTCACAGATGTGATTGGTATCGATATTTATGCACGATAAAACAAAAGAAAAAATATTTCTTAACTCATACTTCAACCTCAAAATCCCAAAAAAAATATTATATCATTCTTAGTTATAGTTTAGCCAGCTAATTAAATTTGACCCTGTAGTACACCAACAATTTGCCAGTTATGTTTAAGACCCATGTAATACGGGCCAGCCGATTGCCATCTACCAGGCACACATCCAGACTCCGGGCTGCTACCCTGCTACTGAGTAATTCCTGTTAGTATAAAGTTGTAAAACCTCCACAATGTCTTCATAATAAGAAGCAAAAGGTTAATCACGAACAATTTAAACACAAATAAACGAACTCACATTTATAATAACGTGAATAGAGTAATTTTCTAAGACATGCTTGTATCATCTTTATCATTCAAGATACAAAGTGCTTCTCCAAGCACCATTTGTTACTACTCATGTTCCACAATATTACCTGAGTGTTGTACCACAACATCTCGATATCGATTATCGATGGAACGTCGCAGCGAGTCGATAATATATCGCAGGTCAGACTCCCAGCATTAACCTATCAGTTTCGAGCCGCGACTTTTAAGGTAGAGTTCTACTGAAAGTTGATACTAAGCGATATGTAGATTTAATTTGTATTAGAGAAACGGTTTTTGTGAATGCTTTCCTTTGCTTTGCTTTTAAAACTATTTACACATGTAGTACCAAAACATCTGACTGATAAAAAAAGTTGACCTACGTATATTTAAATCGTCGCACGATTCGCTTCGCTTGTAGCGACCTGTTTGAGAGAGCCTTTAATCGGCACTATGTTACTGATTACCCTTGAAGGAAATAAGAAGCTTGGGTTCCATATTTTTTTTTTTTTACCGGGTTTTTATCAATTATAAATATTAAACCGTGAGAAATTTTTTTTTTCTTGACGTCAATACATCTTTAAATTTGCTGTCCACCGATAAACGGATTCAAATGATAACAAAATCGGTGGATACAGTTTGGTTTGCAGCTACCTACTCTATCATCTACATCCAAAACATAATTACAACACTCGATAGCTAAAGAATCAAAGAATGTGTTACGTCGAGTCAGGACTATGACGGCACGACCTCTACCCACCTCAGAAAATATTACTGGTTCAGTACACGTAAAACATACGCCCGTGTCCACGACTCAGCCACACCCCTTTTTTAGAAAAAAACTATTGACAAAAGAGCAAAGTAAAAAATAGTATAGCTACTCTTTTGGTACAATACCTTACAGAAGTAGTTTATTACGGCTCATACACGCTACATAATTTGAATGGGGGCTGAGTGAGCGTTATTTATAGCTTTATTTTATCCCCCATTCAGCTCTATTTGTAACGTCCATTAGTATTTTAAGCCTTACTAACTGCTGGAGTTAATGTAGACGTCTTAATATGTCGCGGAGAACTGACTGTGCTTTTGTGGACGATCGTTTGATTATATAACTTCTAATTTGTTTTTATTTATAAACAAACTGGTACATGAAGAATAGTTTAGAGAAATTGCATTTTGTATAATGTAGCATAAAATAACAGATGGCTGTTGGAGCCGAAAGGTTCCGGAGTGGCGAAGATGTAGCATTGGACGGCATCGTTTAAGGTGAACCGAAGACCTTGTGAAGGAAGCAGGAATGCGGGAGGCGGGAAGCACAGAGCTGGTGGAAGTTTTGGTGCTTCGGGAAGGCTTGCCTGTGGAGGAATGGTGACATAGCAATAACAGGCTGACTAGCTTATGGCATTGCAATAAAATCGATACAAATGGAAGTATTTTTATTGATTCCTCCGTTAGTTTCAATGTCCCTGTGTAATTAGTTCATTTCTATGTAACAAATTGGTTCCATTAACCGTTTGGGCGGGCGTTTTGCGGGACTGTCTTATGTCACGTTCGAAAAGTGCCGACTCTCAGCCTAATTTGAATAAATGAATAAAAAATAGAAAACTTTTGATATGACTTTGATTCGTTTCATGTTTTTAACTTTTTTATAATTCCTTTTTTTTCCAAAATAAATTTTATACTATAATAATGTACCAACCTATTGCACAACAGAATATCTACTGCCGTTTTGTGATCAGAAGAAATTCGAACATTATTTTTCTCAGCTGCATCTGCAATACTTCAAGCACATTTAATGTACAGAAAACACGGAAACGTCTAAGAGCTCACATTTGCCAGCAATATTAAAGTATTATAAAACCATCTGTAGAGTTGCTTCAATAAAATAGAAAACTTCACACAGACATTTTGTGAACTAAAAACAGGTAAGTTTAAATATAGTGTGTATTTTATTGTAGAAGTTGACTCCGCCTAACAAGCAAAAAATTCACCCTGACGCTAACCCAAAGAAAAGAAAAACTAAAAGTCAGATTCTAGTGAAGACTCTGAAAGTGAAGACTAATATATTTAGTATTTATGTACTAATAGTTAGAGTGAAGAAGAAGACATGACAAATTAATTGACATATTATTTGTGGCTAAATAATTATTATTTTAATACTAACTTCCGTCCGCGTGAAATGTCTTATTCCCCCGACGCACGCCTTCGCATCGCATCACCTGCCGCGCTATCAATTCGACCGGTAGTTCTACAGATATTCCTAGATACAAACTTACAAACAAATAAAAAAAAAAACCTCTTTACATAACATAACATAACATCACGCTTGTAATCCCAGAAAGGTTAGGCAGAGGTGTACCTACAGCACACCCACATTTCGCTAGTTATGCTGAAGTCCCATGTAATAGGGGGCGAGCCTATTACTATCAACCGGGCACAAATCCAGACTCCGGGCTGCTACTGAGAAATTCTAGATATAAAAAGCTGAGGATCGAGCCCAGGACCTCATGCTCAGCATTAGCTTTTGCGACCACTAGACCAACGAGGCAGTAGGCAAGAATCTAAATATAAGTGTAAAATTCATAAATGAACATTTTTAAGGCATTTGTCAAATACGTTTCATTCAAAAAGTTTCGAGAAAATAAAAATGAATGTTTTATAGGTTTTTTATTTATTTATTAAATCTTTTCAAAGTACTCTCCACTAGCCTCTATACAAAGTTTCATGCGTCTAAATCAGTTTTCGAAACACCTTTTCCAGTCCCCCGTAGACACCTCGTTTACAGCCTGCTCGAACGCTGACAGCGCATCTTCCGGCGACGAAAATTGTATCCTTTTGAGCAGATTTTTTTTTCAGGAATAAAAAGAAGTCACACGGTGCTAGGTCAGGGTTGTAAGTAGGGTAACCCAGGAATTTGACCGGCGTGCTGTCCAGGAAGTCCCTCGTTTTGAGCACGGTGTGCGAAGGCGCGTTGTCATGGTGGAGCAGTAGCCCGCGGAGCCCTGTGTTTGGTCGCTTGTTGATCACAACAGAGAAAACTTCTGCCAAGCATTTGGTAGTATACCATTCAGCGTTGATGCTTCTTTGGTTCCGTAAAAGAATTGACACCAAGTAGGCAATCAAATTTATAAAGTTCGCGATCAAAATCTTCCCCCCGCTTCTAGATCTCTTCACTTTGGTAGGCGTAGATTCGTTTTGAAACTACCAAACCGTCGACTGGCGTTTCGTTTCTGGATATTATTGATAAATCCAAGATCACCTATAATGAGGTCGTAAACATGCCGAGACGAGCCTGCTTCAATTTTGTTTATTTTTCACGGCACTATTCCACCCGGGCCTGCTTCTGAGCATCGGCGAGGTTGTGCGGCACCCAGCGTGAAACTATCCTCCACACGCGAAGAAGGCCCGATCCAACGTGCAGTATGTGCTGAATCTCTTGATACGTAATTCTCCTATCGTCTTTAATTAAATTTTCACTGCTAGGACGTTTTCTTCCGTAACAGCCGTTCAAGGGCGACCTCTTCTTTCTTCATCCCCCAAAATTAATCGACCGCGCTTGAAGTCGTTATACCAACGATACACGGTTGCCATGCTATCGTACGATTCGTCGGGTTTCAAGCGACACTTGAAATCATAAAAAATCATAGCGCGAAAGTGGTCCCGGCGGAGATCCTTTTTTTATGAGACACGATCATTTAAATTAGTTCGAGAACCATGTGGAGGGACATTTTGAAATTGGAACGTACGTAATTTTACTAACATAATTATAATAATATTTTCAAAATAGACCAAGTATTATCTGGCCAGTCTCTCATACGTAAAAACGTTTCATTTCAACTGATGCTGGGGATTAACTCTGTTGACAGCTCACTTCACCTAATTTTTTTCAGTGACATTTTTAAGGAATCAACATTGTACATCCCGTTCACAGTTATTTTATCTCTGATTTTGCATTACTGTCAATATCACAGTGATATTTATTTTTCATGTACTAAGGGCAGAAACCCAACAGGTTTCTGCCACTGACAAGCCTATCAAAATCACAGTGATCTTTATTCTCGTTACAATAAGGTTGTTATTGGGTCAGAGGCGAAAGTCGAAAGGGCTGAACCTTCACCACGCTTGAAACAGTTGTGAACCGTGATCTTTTTTTTTATGAAGTTTTTCAACGTGTTTCAATATCGAATTGGAACAGTGACGAGTCAGCAATAACTCCATTTCATCATTGCGTGTTTTTGTTCACAAGCATTTCATCAAAATATACATATATATGACGGCGCGAGCGTGGGCGTAGCGACAGCAGAGACATCGTCGTCGTTTCTTGGTAAAGGTTCCATGTTGTAGGTGGGTATTTGGGCAAACCAGTAAAACGTTGGTTGAAGTAAAAATCACAGTCACGTTTATTCGGTAATTTACAATGGTAGCAAAGAATAAAGGCTTGTACGGTGAACGTGACAGTTTAGATCGTATTATATGATCAATCAATCAATTTTTATTTGCAAACATAGGTATCTGAACAATATGGCGTACGCTGCAGTCATGCAAATCTAGCCTCCTAGATCGACTCTGTCCACGTGTATAGATGGCGAGAAAGTATTGCACCACCTCACGGCGTTCACTGTACTAACCGTGCAACCAATGAGAATCAAGTTACAGTTTGACCCATATTATGAAATCTACGAGTAGTTTGTCTTTAATAATGTTGTCTTCTTGAAATCGCTTCCGGTTTCTGTTTTTATATATATTTTTCGTACATTTGAAACGATTTCAAATGTGATTTAACTTTTTTATCTCGATACAGGGGTCACCTTTATCGTCTACAACTAATCGTATCCCTAGCCAAAAACCTCATCCGTTTCAAATGTGATTAAACTTTTCATCTCGATACAGGGGTCGACCTATATCGTCCACAACTAATCGTATCCCTAACCAAAAATCTCAAGAATTTTTGAACACCTCAATTTTAGACACGTGTAGGCATTGTGCAGTTATCTAAATCAAAATAAAAGCAATCGAACGCTGAAGATAAGAGACAAAGACTGTTTTAGCCAATCCAGGCAGATTGGCTGAAACCTCAACATATCTGGCTGCGCCTCTATCGGCATCAAACATTCTGCTAACGGACAGGATAAATGCGGGATTGGGATGCAAAGGCATGTGGTATTGGGATGATCGGAAACCTTTTGTGTCGAAGATAATCTATAGGTTACGTTCCTACGGTATGTTCTTGGTAGCAAGGTGCCGCAAAAGTTGTCACCCGATGTTCTTTGGCAGTAATTTATTTTAGGAATGTAAAACTTTGCTTTCGGATGATTTTATTTGTTTTAATATTAATTCGAGAAAATGATATCCGAAATCAGGACAAATGAACACGCATGCGTATTCATATAAGTGTTTAATTAGTGTTCTAACACTAACAATACCTTCACTAACTCCAACGGATTACAAAACTAACTACCTGCGAAGGTATTAACTCAATCCCACCTACACTTACCTCCTTCACACGTGGGTGGTTTTTGCCAACCCGCTCGCTACTTAGCATCAATCCGCGATCGATATTTAAAGTTTAACCGTTCCATTAACAATCCGGCAAGTTGGACATACTGCCAATATGACGTCACGAATACGTTTACAGTAAACAAATTTCTTTCATTGAATATGAAAACTGTAGAAGCGAAACTCTTGTTCTTTTCTTGTATGTTCAGTTGAATAGATCAAGAACTTGTATTGCCCATTTTTAAGTACAAAAAGCATCAAACTTTGTTATGTTTCCAACTGCCAGTTTGTGTAGGTGGGAAAGGAATGTATTTGCAAATTGCTTGACCAATTCGTTTTGCTAATGTACTTTCCACGAGCCTGTTGCAAACCGCACTCGCCCAAGCTAAATCAGGATTGACGATTTTGCTGATAAGCATGGAACACGTGGCGTATTTGTAAGTGACATTAAACCCTGCGTTGGCCATGTCCTCACTTCCTCAGGCCCTTAAGTGTACACCAATGAAACTGAAAGCGATCACTACATCTAAGTCGCGTTAAAGAGCTGTCAGTTTCAATATTTCAAAAACAATGATGAAACTGACAGGTCTTAAACGCGGTTTAGATGTTCTGATCGTGCTCAGTGTAATTGGTACTAAACTGTAATAGTGAGCTCTCAATGGTGTCAATCTGTAACATAATTAGGTAGTGCTATTCTGTAACCAACTCACCGTGAAGCGAGCGTGGAGTGAGCTGTCAGTGCCACTGATGCTAGGGTTTGAACAAGACGTGATGACATTAACAGCTCACTCCACGCAAGTCTTCACGGTGAGATTTTTATAGAATAGGTCAGCAGGAGTTTCGCATCTGAACGAAGCATTATTTCTTTATTCCTTCCGTTTCCTGAACTTTTACATTGTTTAAGATTACGTTGTAAAGTCGGTGAATTTGAATTCAAGCCTTTTGACATTCTTTGTGATTGTAATTAGGATTTGTTTGTGGAACTGTTTGAACTTTTCGGAGAAACAAAAGACTGCTGAATTATTTTGAGAATTGCTACGGCTGATTTTGTTACAGTTGAGGAGCCCATTATAAAGAGCTGTAGCACTACTTGATTTTCCCTACACAGATAATTTTGGATGCTTAATGAGGACGTCTGTCATAATTAATACAACAAATAATAATTGGTTTATTGCAGACAAAATGATTATGAGGGTACATAAAAAAGTGAGCTAGCTGTTGCCCGCGACTTCGTCTGCTTAGGTCTAGCTGTGTGCCAAGTTTCATCCAAATCCGTTACGCCGTTTTAGCGTGAAAGCGTAAGAAATGAACTTACTTTCGCATTTATAATATTAAATATACCAGCAGTTACCCGCGACTTCGTTTGCGATCAAAGATGAAAAGTAACCTGTGTTTTTATCCAGGTCATAGTCTATCTGTGTGGCAAATTTCATTCGAATCCGTTCAGCCGTTTTATCGTGAGCGTGACAAACTTAATTTCGCATTTAAAATTTTAAGTTACGATTACGAAGTTAAAATGTTACGATTACGTAGGAAGTGTTTAAATTTTAAACATTGTGGTGTTTATTTAGGTACCCATTTTTCTAAAAACAATATCGTTTTCCATCGTCATGAAGGTTTTCCCTGTTTTTTGGTGGTAATAAGTGATGATGTGGTCGAAGATGGTGCACGCTTCCCCAGAAGAAACCCATTCACTCAAAACTTGAATACTACCATTCGCTCCGGCAAGGGGATTGTAGTACCAAGTGATAGGTTCAGATTCAGTCAGGGAAATTAATTCATTTAATTTCAGGGAATATAGGTTATTTCATACAACTGTCAAACAATGACAGATGTGATTTGAATCTATAGACAATTTAATTAAGTTGGTAGTGCAATTTCGCCTAAAATAATATTACTACGGAGCTGTTATGCCTCAGTGGTATCGGCCCCGACTTACGACTTGTAGGTAGAAGGTTCAAACCCAGGCAGGCGCTTTACTTTTTGTAAATAATTTCATCATCACTGCTCTCAAAACGGTGAAGGAAAACATCGTGAGGACATGTGACATCTGCCAACCGGCACTGGGCCCGCATGGTACAGCATGTAACGAAAACCCTGTCCGATTCTGAAGGGAATTACTTGGAATCGTACTGCGTACACGAATACGTAATCATTTAATGGATACGAGATTATTATTTTTCCCCAATGAAAGTAATTAATTTAAAATATTAAAAATAATCATACCAAAGGCAACACTGATCGCTCGACATAGTTCACCTACAGTTTCGTGTCAAAGAATCCGCCTGAGCGAGGTGGTGCTTTGTCGCATGCCGCCAAATAAACTTAAGACTAAAGAAACCTACGTGATGCCTACGCGTAGGCATCAGCTGATATTTTATTGTAGGCATAGACGCAAAGTGACCCTGATTTCTGACCTTCTGTTTATCAAGAAACAATTATTATTGAGTTAATGTGATGTGCTTTTGGCAATGTACCGACTGAAGGTATCAGTTTATTAAAACATTTATTTGTTGTATACCTCGGAGATCGTGTTCAACATGTCTACGTCGGACATTAGTACACATTTTCCCTCACAGAGAGAAGGCCTGTGTCCCAGGAGTGGGAACGTTATAGGCTGATTATGTTTATGACAACTATTTAGTTCCAAATGGTCAATTGTGACAGTTCTCACTAACTAATCAATCTGACTTTACTTAGGTTCAGCTTCTAGTCTGACCGGATGCAGCTGAATACCACTATTTTATATGGAGCGAGCCTCTACAACTGCAGTTGCTGGGTAACACGACACTCCTCGGTAAGGCCGGTTGTTAGACTTTTGGGCTTCTGACTACCCGTAACTACTTTTCAAAGAACTACAAATGACTGCCGGGACTAACGGTGAAAATGCTTTCCGGGGCACAGAGGGATCTCGATATGCAATGGATGGTCACCCATCCACGAGCCTGCCGCATCAAGAGTAGTTTAACCGTCGACCGATCGACTGTTATTTGCGGCTGTTATTGCTTACCCACGAGGATGTTCTCATTAACCACCAGCCAATAAATCAAGTGTAACTTGACAGATGGAACTAAGTCGACGTACGCACGGACGTAAAAATATTGCTCTCCAAATAATATGCCATAGCACGTTACGAGGCGATTATAGGGTTATTTGTTGTTTTGCATGGCGGTCGGAAATTTCGGTAAATATCTTTTTCCAGATAATTGGTTCACAATTACAATGTGAACCAATTATCTGGAAAAAGATATTAGATAACTAGTAGGTACTTTAACACCCATGTTCTAAGTCAAAACCTCGTGATTTCCTCGACTTGACTCAATCTCACTTAGGTGGTTTGATATTAATAGTTGAAATTTTACTCCTTATCTCAAACAGTTCCCTCAGTCGAGGTGAGTTTGAGTTGAGGAACCAAGTTTTAAATATAAGGTACGTCCGCATCTACCATAATTAAGGCGTCTTTGAGGTAGGCAATAAGGAAGGTTTAGACAAAACGCGTAATTTATCCGTTTTCATAATGTATGTTTTCGTAATTATTGCATTCGTGACGAATCACCTCGAGTCATACTCATTCAAGTGACCTCAAAATTTTCTTAATCTGACGACTATAAATACCGATCTTGAGGATCTTCCGAGGCACGCCTTGAGGTCTCCTCGACAGAGTTATGAGTCGAGTAGCTTTAGAGGTTACGTCTTAGACTATGGGTGTAATTTATACGTCCGCCACCAACTTCCAAAAAAAAAGTATAGGTACACATAACATAAATAATATCACACCTGTATTTGCCGAAGGGTTAGGCAGAGTTCTACTTATAGCCCACTCACATTTCGTTGTATATGTAAGTTCCATGTAATACGGGGCGAGCCTATTGCCAAAAACCTGGCATTAATCCAAACTCTAGACTGAAAAAATTCTGATGAAAATAACACTTTGCCCGACCCTGGAATCGGATCTCATGCTCAGTAAATCATCAAAACCAACTTGTTCTAAAGTTTACACTATTAAATGGTTAAAACAAAGTTTAAACTTATTTTAGCTAGTTGGATAATACTTGTTCGACGTAGGTAGGTACGTGTTTAAAAGTTCTTGCATTGCTATTCAAGTCATGTTGGCTTCCAGTTGAAGTTTTTCTAGTTCTTATAAAAATTAAAAGTGTGTTATTAAATACGGCTTTAGACAAAGGTTTTTTTTGTGTGTAGTAGATATTATTTGAAATCAAAACCGGACTCAAAAAGGAAGGTAATTTTTATGGTATCATATGGCGAATTGATTGTTAAATTCATATTGTCAAGCATAGTTTTGAAGATGAACATAACATAAAATAACATCACGCCTGTAATCCCAGAAGGGTTAGGCAAAGGTGTACTTATAGTACACCCACATTTCGCCAGTTATGTTCAAGTACCATGTAATAAGGGGCGAGCCTATCACCATCAACCGGGCACAAATCCAGACTCCGGGCTGCTACTGAGAAATTCCATTATATATGAAATACAATACATGAAGTATTATTATTAAGGAGACTAAGAATTTTGAAAAACATCCATAAGTCCATTGGGCCTAACAATGATAGCTCCTCTCCTAATTTAAAATAAGTAAATACCAACCTTCCCCAATATCGTTTGATTATCCTTCATATGTCGATCACTGGACATCACATTTTTTCCGCCAAAAGTCGAAAAAATAGCAGAGAAAATGGTAATAGATTTTTGAGTAGCATAAAATAACAAATAGGCAATCTGTGGGAATAAGAGCGAACATAGTCGGGTTTCTCAGGGGCCGTGAGGGCCGCGGGCCTCTTAGATCTTGAGGAAAATATGTTTTGTTTGCGATTCGGGGCCCATTAGTCGTCTGATATGGCACATATTATTTGTTCTTGTATTTTTTTATTATTTTAGGAATTGCGAATTTGTGGCCATTATTTCGAGACATGCCTGGCAAGTTGCTGGGCTTCACTTCTACTGAGGGTCAGTGGGAATAGTTAAGTAGTCAGGAATTGTTTAGAAATTGCTTTTTGTAGTTGCTACTTTATTATGTCGAGAATTTACCAAACTAGTAGATAGAGCTTGGAAGTTAAATTCTGATGAAAATTTAGAAAAATTAAAAAAACTGAAAAATCGGGTAAACATCTAAAATCAGCGCACTACATAAAATGTGTGACCTGATGATCAATCTTAAGGCTCTTATGTCATCATGTCTAAAAATCTTATAGGTGTTACTAATCAAGTTTAGTGGCGGCCCTTGGAGGTTTTGTAGGACGAATGTAGGTAATGTCTGTTCCAAAATAATCCAATTGAACTGGCATCCTCAGGTACGTTTTCTGATCCATTTATTTACATTTCTATCAGACACTTTTGGAACAGACCGTAGCAATACGTAGACTCCAGTCGTCCCTAACATTTGTGCATCTATCATAAGGCTATACGGCTATGCGTACTAACTTTTAATATTATAAACGCGCAACGAAATTTGTTTCTTTGTTTGCCACGCTTTCACGCCAAAACGGCTGAACGGATTTGTATGAAGTTTGACACATAGTAGACCATGACCTGGAGACGGAAATAGGCTACTTTTGATCCTGAATTGCAGACGAAGTAGCTGGCAATCAGCTAGTAACATTATAATGGCGAAAGTAAGTTTGTTTCGTTTGTTTGTTACGCTTTCACGCCAAAACATAGGCTTAATGACATCGACGATGATGAAACTGATAAAGATTTTGAGATTTTTTCAATTTCACTGTAGGGTTTCTATTGAGGAAGAAGTTAATTTGTTTTTTTGTTTGAATTTTTGTTATTTACTTAGGAAGACTGATTTGTTGATTTCGTTTTTAATGTGCATTTTACGTTTTCTTTGGACAATAAGTCTATTTTTAATAAACCAAAATAACATTTTTATTGTTTTCGATTTTAAAAATAATTTAATAATATTGTAATTAACACTAAATTATTAAATAATTGTTTTAAAGTATATTGTTTTGGTAGAGTATGTGATGAATGTATTAAATTCACTTTTTTATATTCTTTAACAGCTTATGCGATATAGAGTACACCATTAGGATACCTTTACTTTGAAGAACTCTTAATGTTTATTTCCTATAATGTCCCTTACATCAATGCTGTTCATTTACATCTCAAATTTTGTTAACGTATGCCAAACGTTTTCATTATTATTAACGTAAGGGACATGCTATCTTTAAAACTTTAGGACTTATTGAACTTTTGCTATTTTAGCTTATAGAAAAAAGAAATCTTAAAGAAATCTAAGAAACTTTGTCCTAGACACTTTTTACATAAAACATATAGTTAAAAAATTATAGTCAGTTTGGTTAAGAAAAAAACTTATTTTTGCTCTCCTGAAAACCTTAGTTTTGGCCCTTGCGTTATTTCATATTTCCAGTATCGATGTTGTTGTTTAGTTCGTTCTCTCACTCCAGTTCGATCTCGATGTCCCAATGTAGTCTGTCGATAGCTGACCACCTAGCCTGTAGTGACCTCAATACGTCCTCAAATTCCCATGTATCTGAGATAGAGTCCACATCTATGTTTGCGGTTGTACGAACAAACGCTTTAAAGTTCGCAAACAGTTTTTTCAACAAATCGTCTATATTGCTGTTTGGCTGCATGTTCGACTTCTGAGCTGGTCGGTCGCTCAGATGCCTCGAGAAACCTGGTCCCGCCTCCTCACCTGTTGTCGCTTCTGCCGATGGTGATCTGTCACGAGCTGTTGTTTGCTCCCCTGTTGAAAGACTTCCTGTCATCATGACCCGCAGCTGATACTGTTGGTTGATCAACGCCTTGGTTGACTCATACACCGTACGTGTTTTCTCGGTCGGTAAAATAAGGATCGGTTTTACTTACCTCCCCCTCAATGCGCTCATGATTAATTTGGTAATCATTCCAATAACTCTCCAAAGCGTTAAGCTTCCGCTTAAAGTAGTCTACTGGTTTTCTATCAGCACTATCTTTCTTCAAGTTAATGCCAATTTTTATGATGCCATCATAAATCATTGATAGAGTTTCAATGAGTTCCGACATAGTTATAGGATGTAAGAATGCAGTCCTCACTGACTAATAATAATGGAAATTATATAAATATTGGTCCCATATAAATATAATTAACTTTGCTTGGATGGTTTTTTAGATATTATGATAGCTAACTGTCACTGTGTGCTTTGTAAATAACATACGAATTTGTGTAGGGAAGGTACCACAACTAAAACGTGGTAAATTAAAACCGTTTTACAAGCCAACTTCCAAAAAACTCTACAAAATAAAAACAACTTAAATTTATGAAGTCGGTGGCAAAAAAACGAAAACACAAAACCATAGACCGACACCGACTTTCGAATTTTTAAGTTATTTTTCGAAGATATTCAAGCAATGTATTAGCAATGTCCTTTAAAATGATTCAGATTGTGATTGATAGTGTGTGTTACACAATAGGGATGATGACTAATATCAGATTTTTTTGTTAAAAGATTTTGAAGGGCATAATTCCCGTCCTTGTCGCGGTACGGACAACGTATGGCACTAGTATGAAGTTACATACCTAGTCGTGACGACACTTGTAGTGCTGTCTTTGTCTGACAGTTATTATAAATGTTTTTATATTGGCAATTTTTTAAGCTCTTGCACTTTTCATAATATTGTTTGAACTCTATAGAAACGAATATTTCTTTGAGTAAAAAAAAAACATCCCTTTATGGTGCTGGTTGCTACTTAAGTAGGTAAATCTAGCCATAACTTAAACTGTCCACTGTTTAACATAGGCCTCTCCCAAATTACGTCATAATAGCCCTAGGTCCTCCTAATGATCAAGTGCTTCTTCCAATTGTCGGCGTAACATAAACAGCAGGGTACCACAACTAATTAATGTAATGTTACCAAGTTAATTAATGCAAGTACGTTTGTAGGTCGTCTAATTTATTAATTGGAATTTTTAATTGTAGGTACCTTGTTTGGTAGTTATATTTGGAAACTTGGAACAAGTTATTGCAACAAAATATGTTGAACTATATAGCTTTTACTCGCGACTTCGACCGCCTGTTTGTCGCTTCCTCGACCCGCACTCCTCGTATGCCCGCGCTTTTGTTTCGTTTTCGCTTAGCTTTTTTTGACATTTACTCCTTTAACTCGGCTCCTAAAGGTGATGTTAAATAGTCTATAACCTTCCTCATGAATAGCGCTATCAAATAAAAATTGAGATTTTTCAAATCCGATTATTAGTTCTAGAGTTTAGCGAGTTCACACAAGCAAACAAACCCTTCAGCTTTATTTAAAAGTCGTATCTTTCGGTTTAGAATTGCATTATATTTCGTTGGTTTGTCGGTAGCAAATATTTAAATCGACATAATTAAACTTTACACTAAAGATCTTAAAAGCTATTTAATTAGCATAGAATTACGATTTCCGTCCATAGTAAATATTATACAGGGTGGCCCGTGAGTCGACGTCAAGCCGGAATCCAGTGATAGCCTGATTATGTCAAGTAATAATAGTTAACAGAAAAATAAAATAAAAATCTTTGATAAGTATTAAAAAAAATACAAGCACTTAAAAAAAAAAACGAGATAATCTACTGCCTGTGACGGTCTTTTAACGCCTGTTGCTACAAATTTTAACTTTTTTTATAATTTTTTCTGTTAACTATTATCACCCGACTTGACGTCGACTTACGGGACACCCTGTATATTTGAAAGTAACTATATCTCTACGTTACGTTTTCACGCCTAAACCACTGAACGTATTTCAATCAAATTTGCGAGGAGATAGATAGCATCCTGGGGAAGGACATAGACTACTTTTTGTCCCGGTAGGAGGTTCCCGTGGGAAGATTGCTGACATCAACGAAGTCGCGGGCAGAAGCTGGTTTGATTATAAAGGTACAAACCCTTAATCAGTCGTACTTTTTTCGGCTGCCGTTAAAGAAACTTTGTGAGAATCTTTTAAGTTGTAGGTACACACGGCTACACATCAAGCCAGATTAGCCAGAAAGAGCTGACCACCCATTGTACGGAAATCCTACACAATGCAAGATCAGCTTATACTGGAAATGTATGGCTTGGTGTGTACACACATGTCATAACATTCACGTCTGTTATCCCCGAAAGGGTCAGGCAGAGGTTTACCTATACAAGGTCAAATAAAATTAGCTAGGAAAACTCCGCAGATGTGATGGATCTTAACAAAATATAAATAAAAAAAACTCCATCCAACCATAATTTGATTTAAAAGAGTGTCCGAGGAGTTTCTTGCCTGTTATTCTCCATAGGTACCGACTATGCTTTGGAATGGGCAACTAGCTTCATTTTTCTGACCAAACGACCGTGACAATACAAAAGTGCCTGTGATTGGTTCATTAGAAATAAATGCTTTGAGTTTTTGATAAAACGAAAAACGGTACTCCTCTGCCTAACCCTTCTGGGATTATAGGCGTGATGTTATGTTATGTTTTAAAACAAAAAATATTTTTTCTTGTGGTGTCTTCTACCGCAATTAGTGCAGTCATTACGAATAATTGTTGAAAAAATCTTTTTTTGTTGTTTTAACTTCACAGATGTGATTGGTATCGATATTTATGCACGATAAAACAAAAGAAAAAATATTTCTTAACTCATACTTCAACCTCAAAATCCCAAAAAAAATATTATATCATTCTTAGTTATAGTTTAGCCAGCTAATTAAATTTGACCCTGTAGTACACCAACAATTTGCCAGTTATGTTTAAGACCCATGTAATACGGGCCAGCCGATTGCCATCTACCAGGCACACATCCAGACTCCGGGCTGCTACCCTGCTACTGAGTAATTCCTGTTAGTATAAAGTTGTAAAACCTCCACAATGTCTTCATAATAAGAAGCAAAAGGTTAATCACGAACAATTTAAACACAAATAAACGAACTCACATTTATAATAACGTGAATAGAGTAATTTTCTAAGACATGCTTGTATCATCTTTATCATTCAAGATACAAAGTGCTTCTCCAAGCACCATTTGTTACTACTCATGTTCCACAATATTACCTGAGTGTTGTACCACAACATCTCGATATCGATTATCGATGGAACGTCGCAGCGAGTCGATAATATATCGCAGGTCAGACTCCCAGCATTAACCTATCAGTTTCGAGCCGCGACTTTTAAGGTAGAGTTCTACTGAAAGTTGATACTAAGCGATATGTAGATTTAATTTGTATTAGAGAAACGGTTTTTGTGAATGCTTTCCTTTGCTTTGCTTTTAAAACTATTTACACATGTAGTACCAAAACATCTGACTGATAAAAAAAGTTCGTTAAATGATTACGTATTCGTGTACGCAGTACGATTCCAAGTAATTCCCTTCAGAATCGGACAGGGTTTTCGTTACATGCTGTACCATGCGGGCCCAGTGCCGGTTGGCAGATGTCACATGTCCTCACGATGTTTTCCTTCACCGTTTTGAGAGCAGTGATGATGAAATTATTTACAAAAAGTAAAGCGCCTGCCTGGGTTTGAACCTTCTACCTACAAGTCGTAAGTCGGGGCCGATACCACTGAGGCATAACAGCTCCGTAGTAATATTATTTTAGGCGAAATTGCACTACCAACTTAATTAAATTGTCTATAGATTCAAATCACATCTGTCATTGTTTGACAGTTGTATGAAATAACCTATATTCCCTGAAATTAAATGAATTAATTTCCCTGACTGAATCTGAACCTATCACTTGGTACTACAATCCCCTTGCCGGAGCGAATGGTAGTATTCAAGTTTTGAGTGAATGGGTTTCTTCTGGGGAAGCGTGCACCATCTTCGACCACATCATCACTTATTACCACCAAAAAACAGGGAAAACCTTCATGACGATGGAAAACGATATTGTTTTTAGAAAAATGGGTACCTAAATAAACACCACAATGTTTAAAATTTAAACACTTCCTACGTAATCGTAACATTTTAACTTCGTAATCGTAACTTAAAATTTTAAATGCGAAATTAAGTTTGTCACGCTCACGATAAAACGGCTGAACGGATTCGAATGAAATTTGCCACACAGATAGACTATGACCTGGATAAAAACACAGGTTACTTTTCATCTTTGATCGCAAACGAAGTCGCGGGTAACTGCTGGTATATTTAATATTATAAATGCGAAAGTAAGTTCATTTCTTACGCTTTCACGCTAAAACGGCGTAACGGATTTGGATGAAACTTGGCACACAGCTAGACCTAAGCAGACGAAGTCGCGGGCAACAGCTAGCTCACTTTTTTATGTACCCTCATAATCATTTTGTCTGCAATAAACCAATTATTATTTGTTGTATTAATTATGACAGACGTCCTCATTAAGCATCCAAAATTATCTGTGTAGGGAAAATCAAGTAGTGCTACAGCTCTTTATAATGGGCTCCTCAACTGTAACAAAATCAGCCGTAGCAATTCTCAAAATAATTCAGCAGTCTTTTGTTTCTCCGAAAAGTTCAAACAGTTCCACAAACAAATCCTAATTACAATCACAAAGAATGTCAAAAGGCTTGAATTTAAATTCACCGACTTTACAACGTAATCTTAAACAATGTAAAAGTTCAGGAAACGGAAGGAATAAAGAAATAATGCTTCGTTCAGATGCGAAACTCCTGCTGACCTATTCTATAAAAATCTCACCGTGAAGACTTGCGTGGAGTGAGCTGTTAATGTCATCACGTCTTGTTCAAACCCTAGCATCAGTGGCACTGACAGCTCACTCCACGCTCGCTTCACGGTGAGTTGGTTACAGAATAGCACTACCTAATTATGTTACAGATTGACACCATTGAGAGCTCACTATTACAGTTTAGCACCAATTACACTGAGCACGATCAGAACATCTAAACCGCGTTTAAGACCTGTCAGTTTCATCATTGTTTTTGAAATATTGAAACTGACAGCTCTTTAACGCGACTTAGATGTAGTGATCGCTTTCAGTTTCATTGGTGTACACTTAAGGGCCTGAGGAAGTGAGGACATGGCCAACGCAGGGTTTAATGTCACTTACAAATACGCCACGTGTTCCATGCTTATCAGCAAAATCGTCAATCCTGATTTAGCTTGGGCGAGTGCGGTTTGCAACAGGCTCGTGGAAAGTACATTAGCAAAACGAATTGGTCAAGCAATTTGCAAATACATTCCTTTCCCACCTACACAAACTGGCAGTTGGAAACATAACAAAGTTTGATGCTTTTTGTACTTAAAAATGGGCAATACAAGTTCTTGATCTATTCAACTGAACATACAAGAAATGAACAAGAGTTTCGCTTCTACAGTTTTCATATTCAATGAAAGAAGTTTGTTGACTGTAAACGTATTCGTGACGTCATATTGGCAGTATGTCCAACTTGCCGGATTGTTAATGGAACGGTTAAACTTTAAATATCGATCGCGGATTGATGCTAAGTAGCGAGCGGGTTGGCAAAAACCACCCACGTGTGAAGAAGGTAAGTGTAGGTGGGATTGAGTTAATACCTTCGCAGGTAGTTAGTTTTGTAATCCGTTGGAGTTAGTGAAGGTATTGTTAGTGTTAGAACACTAATTAAACACTTATATGAATACGCATGCGTGTTCATTTGTCCTGATTTCGGATATCATTTTCTCGAATTAATATTAAAACAAATAAAATCATCCGAAAGCAAAGTTTTACATTCCTAAAATAAATTACTGCCAAAGAACATCGGGTGACAACTTTTGCGGCACCTTGCTACCAAGAACATACCGTAGGAACGTAACCTATAGATTATCTTCGACACAAAAGGTTTCCGATCATCCCAATACCACATGCCTTTGCATCCCAATCCCGCATTTATCCTGTCCGTTAGCAGAATGTTTGATGCCGATAGAGGCGCAGCCAGATATGTTGAGGTTTCAGCCAATCTGCCTGGATTGGCTAAAACAGTCTTTGTCTCTTATCTTCAGCGTTCGATTGCTTTTATTTTGATTTAGATAACTGCACAATGCCTACACGTGTCTAAAATTGAGGTGTTCAAAAATTCTTGAGATTTTTGGTTAGGGATACGATTAGTTGTGGACGATATAGGTCGACCCCTGTATCGAGATGAAAAGTTTAATCACATTTGAAACGGATGAGGTTTTTGGCTAGGGATACGATTAGTTGTAGACGATAAAGGTGACCCCTGTATCGCGATAAAAAAGTTAAATCACATTTGAAATCGTTTCAAATGTACGAAAAATATATATAAAAACAGAAACCGGAAGCGATTTCAAGAAGACAACATTATTAAAGACAAACTACTCGTAGATTTCATAATATGGGTCAAACTGTAACTTGATTCTCATTGGTTGCACGGTTAGTACAGTGAACGCCGTGAGGTGGTGCAATACTTTCTCGCCATCTATACACGTGGACAGAGTCGATCTAGGAGGCTAGATTTGCATGACTGCAGCGTACGCCATATTGTTCAGATACCTATGTTTGCAAATAAAAATTGATTGATTGATCATATAATACGATCTAAACTGTCACGTTCACCGTACAAGCCTTTATTCTTTGCTACCATTGTAAATTACCGAATAAACGTGACTGTGATTTTTACTTCAACCAACGTTTTACTGGTTTGCCCAAATACCCACCTACAACATGGAACCTTTACCAAGAAACGACGATGATGTCTCTGCTGTCGCTACGCCCACGCTCGCGCCGTCATATATATGTATATTTTGATGAAATGCTTGTGAACAAAAACACGCAATGATGAAATGGAGTTATTGCTGACTCGTCACTGTTCCAATTCGATATTGAAACACGTTGAAAAACTTCATAAAAAAAAAGATCACGGTTCACAACTGTTTCAAGCGTGGTGAAGGTTCAGCCCTTTCGACTTTCGCCTCTGACCCAATAACAACCTTATTGTAACGAGAATAAAGATCACTGTGATTTTGATAGGCTTGTCAGTGGCAGAAACCTGTTGGGTTTCTGCCCTTAGTACATGAAAAATAAATATCACTGTGATATTGACAGTAATGCAAAATCAGAGATAAAATAACTGTGAACGGGATGTACAATGTTGATTCCTTAAAAATGTCACTGAAAAAAATTAGGTGAAGTGAGCTGTCAACAGAGTTAATCCCCAGCATCAGTTGAAATGAAACGTTTTTACGTATGAGAGACTGGCCAGATAATACTTGGTCTATTTTGAAAATATTATTATAATTATGTTAGTAAAATTACGTACGTTCCAATTTCAAAATGTCCCTCCACATGGTTCTCGAACTAATTTAAATGATCGTGTCTCATAAAAAAAAGGATCTCCGCCGGGACCACTTTCGCGCTATGATTTTTTATGATTTCAAGTGTCGCTTGAAACCCGACGAATCGTACGATAGCATGGCAACCGTGTATCGTTGGTATAACGACTTCAAGCGCGGTCGATTAATTTTGGGGGATGAAGAAAGAAGAGGTCGCCCTTGAACGGCTGTTACGGAAGAAAACGTCCTAGCAGTGAAAATTTAATTAAAGACGATAGGAGAATTACGTATCAAGAGATTCAGCACATACTGCACGTTGGATCGGGCCTTCTTCGCGTGTGGAGGATAGTTTCACGCTGGGTGCCGCACAACCTCGCCGATGCTCAGAAGCAGGCCCGGGTGGAATAGTGCCGTGAAAAATAAACAAAATTGAAGCAGGCTCGTCTCGGCATGTTTACGACCTCATTATAGGTGATCTTGGATTTATCTAATTTTCAAAATAGACGACAACTGGCCAGTCTCTCATAGACAATACTTTTACATCGAGCGTCGTGCTAAATCCTCTGTACCGTTAGCAGCTGTAGCCGATGGAACTCAGAACTGTGCTCCAACGAGGTTCCATCTCATCCATATTCAAAGTTATTCCTTGATGCAGCAGTAAGCTAAAGTTTGGCACCCCGTTGCCATATTCGACGCTGAATTTGAGCGGCGCCGAAATATAATACTTCGTGTTAATAATCAACTCCTCAATAAAATAAAATATTCATTTAGTTCATAAATGAATATTTAAATTATGTAAATTATCGTTTTCATGAAGGTTTTTAAATTGAATCAACGATTCGTGATAACGATAAAAATTACGATGTGTTCGAATTTATTAAAAAGTACTTATTTACATATACAGATATTCACGCCCATTTTTCTATGAGGGTAAGCAGAAACATCAGAACCCTAACTGCTACGATCCTTTCATATTTATTTTTAAAAAAGTTTTTAGATTAAAACGTTTCGTAACATACCTCCGACGCATCATTCGCTGTCTTACTATTCTAAAGTCTAATAAATGCTCAGTTCTTGTGACTGAATGTGTGTGAATCGATCAATAATTTTAAACTCTTGTTTACCACTATCAGAGCTTGGGGACCCTTTTTATCAAGTTTTGATGAACAAAGATCTAAAAAACAATATTATTATGCATGTTTAAGATACAACTAAATAACCAGAGATTACTTATTGAATTGAATTTAATTTTACTAAACAGGTGTTTATGATTCTAAATATCAAAATTAAAAATAATAATAATTCATTTGAATATAATCATCACTATTTGGAAAACTCTAGCGATGCCATTGATCACTACATTAGCTAAGTTATTTTATATTTTCAAACTGTAATAACGTTTATGTGGGTGGACGAATAAATACTAAAATAAAGAAACAAAATGTAAAATACGGGCTTTGACTATATTTGCAATTACAAAATTTCTCAAAAATTCCAACACTACTTTTTATCAACCATGTGAATTTCAAAATTATCCCGATATTATACCCCCATGTGGAGAGATTTTACAAAAAACATAAGTACTTTTTTTCTTACCAAAAGCATAAAAATCTTCAATTATCTCGTAAAATGCTAAGTTTCTCATACAAACTTTAATCCCCTTTTGGGATTATTTTGAGGCAAAATGTGTCTTATTTCCTTTCCCAGGAAGCCATCTATCTCCTTGCCTAATTCTATCGAAAACCATTCAGTGGTTTAGGCGTGGAAATGTGAAATGTAACAGGCAGACAGACAGACAGCTAGACATACTTTTGCATTGATAATATTACAAAACATAACATAATATCACGCCTGTAATCCCAGAAGTATTAGGCAGACTTGGACGTTTAGTACACCCACATTTCGCCAGTTTTGCTTAAGTCCCATGTAATATGGGTCGAGCCTATTGCCATCAACCGGGCACAAATCCAGACTACGGTCTGCTACTGAGAAATTCTAGATAGAAAAACCCAATAACACTTTGCCCGACCTGGGAATCGAACCCAGGACCTCATGCTCAGCATTAGCTCTTGCGACCACTAGACCAACGAGGAATTATACGTAATAGTAGGATGCACATTCCAGTATAAGAGCTATTATTCCTAGGAATTCCCGTGTAGACTTAGGCTAAATGGAGGTACAGCTAGGCGCACTTTGCTTTAGTATAATGGATATGTAAATCAAGTTTATTGACGGCTATGTGTGGTATTGTAGGACGAATCTAGGTGGCTAGATAGACTCTAATGGCTTAGTATGATATTTATGAACCTGTCATGAGGTTATACAAAACATAAATAAAAAAACTTAACATCACGCCTGTAATCCCAGAAGGGTTAGGCAGAGGTGTACCTATAGTACACCCACCTTTCGCCAGTTATGCTTAAGGCCCATGTAATAGGGGTCGAGACTATTGCATTCAACCGGGCACAAATCCAGACTCCGGGCTGCTACTGAGAAATTCTAGATAGAAAACCCAATGACACGTTGCCTGACCTAACAGGATTCTATTAACCTATTATCCTATAATCCTCATAGACAACCAGCTGTAGCCCGCAAATTCGTCTGCGATTCAGGATGAAAAGTAGCCCATGTTAAGGACGTAGGTTACTTTTCATAAAGGTCTATCTGTTTGCAAAATTTCATCCAAAATCTGTTCAGCTGTTTTGGCGTGAAAGTGTAACAAACAAACGAAACAAACTTACTTTCGCAATTATAATATTACTAGCTGATTGCCAGCGACTTCGTCTGCAATTCAGGATGAAAAGTAGCCTATTTCCTTCTCCAGGGTGAACGGATTTGTATGAAATTTGACACATAGTAGACCATGGTCTACTTCAGCCGTTTTGTCGTGAAAGCGTAACAAACAAAGAAACAAATTTCGTTACGCGTTTATAATATTAAAAGTTAGTATGTATAGCCTTATAGCCTTATGATAGGAGTCTACGTAATCCTAAGGTCTGATCCGAAAGTTTCTGATAAAAATATAAATAAATGGATCAGAACACGTACCTGAGAATGACAGTTTAATTCGATAATTTTGGAACAGACATTACCTACATTCACAAAACCTCCAAGAGCCGCCACTAAACTTGATTATTATCACCTATAAGATTGATCATCAGATAACACATATTATTACGTAGTGTGCTGATTTTAGACTTTCAGCAGATTTTTCAGAATTTTCAAATTTTTAAATTGTCATCAGAAATTAACTTCCAAGTTTGGTAAATTCTCGACATAATAAAGTAGCTTACAACTACGAAAAAAAAATTCTAAACAATTCCTGACTACTTACCTATTCCCACTGGCCCACGGTAGAAGTGAAGCTCAGCAACTTTCCAAGCATGTCTCGAAATAATGGCCACATATTCGCAATTCACAAAAAAAATACTTAGGCAAATAATATGTGATGACCACATAAGACGACTAATGTTCCCCCAATCGTAAACAAAACGTATTTTCCTCAAGATCTAAGGGGCCCGCGGCCCCCACGGCCCCTGAGACACTCGACTACGTTCGCTCTTATTCCCACAGATTGCCTATTTGTTATTTTATGCCACTCAAACATCTATTATCATTTTCTCTGCGATTTTTTCGAGTTTTAGCGGGAATGTCCGGTGATCGAAGTATGAAGGGAATTTATTTTAAATTAGGAGAGGAGCTATCATTGTTAGGCCCAATGGACTTTTGGATGTTTTTCAAAATTCTTAGTCTCCTTAATAATAATACTTCATCTTCAAAACCATGCTTGACAAACGGATTGGTGATTGTACGTTGGCACTTACCTAATATTTTAATAAAATGTCAACCAGTGGTGTTCTTTTTAACAAGATGTGAGCATAATCAGCCTATAACGTTCCCACTGCTGGGACACAGGCTTCCTCTCTGTGAGAAAGAGTGGGCCATAATCTATCACGCGTGCCCAAAGCGGGTTGGAAGATGTCCATGTCTTCGAATTTTTGGTCCTAGGAGATGTCGGTTTACTCACTATGCGTTCCTTCACCGTTTTGAGAGTAGCGGTGATGAAATTAAAAACACAAAGTAAAGTGCCTGCCTGGGTTCGAACTCACGACGTACAACTCGTAAGTCGGGGCCACCTACGCTCATAAGATGTAAAACTAAGTATAGAATGTTACGTAAAAGTTTTTGTATAATGGCGGAATGAGTCCTGCACTAAGCTATCTGTAACATCCTTTAAATTTACCACATTTTACGTTTTTTTTTTTTTGTCTAGGTGTACTACATAAGGCACAGTAGGGACATCCTACAATGCCTTAAAGTACCAAAGAATCAAAAGCGAGATGCTTAACATTACTTTGTAAGTAATCAAGGTACGATTCGATTATTGCACACATGTCAAGTTTACTCAAACTAGGGACGCGTACTTCAATCAATCTCAGGACTGCCATTATTGTTTACGAATTTCGGTAATAACAGTTGAAAATAAATTAGATTGAGTCAAATGTGGTCGAGGTTGCGGTTTTGAATTGGTCATAATTGAAATTTAAGGTAAGGTTCACATAAGCCACTTTTATTGGGTTGAGCTTTTTTTCTTGCATCACCCCTTAATTAAATTAGGTAACTGAGTTTTTTTTCGATAACAACTAAGTTTGTCAAGCCTTTATTTATGAATTGAACAATTAATTCACCATAAGATACCTTAAAAAATTACCTTCCTTTCGAATCGGGTTTTAATTTCAAATAATATCTACTTCAGACAAAAAAAACTTTGACAAAAGCCGTATTTAATAAGAAACATTTCATTTTTATACGAACTAGAGAAACTTCAACTGGAAGCCAATATGACTTGAATAGCATTGCAAGAACTTTTAAACACGTAGGTACCTACCTACGTCGAAGAAGTATTTTCCAACTAGCTAAAATAAGTTAAAACTTTGTTTTAACCATTATTATATAAACAACCAAAATGTTACAGAAGGCATACGATGAATCGACTTTATCAAGAACACGTACTTATGATGTTGGATTTGCCTCGCTCTGGTAGGCCATTAACGTCTTCAACTGAATTTAACATCGCAAAAGTGAAGAAAATAGTGACTAAAAATCCTCATTCAAGATTGAGAGAGATAGCCGCTGAACTTTCTGTGTCTCAATAGTCGATCCGTACCATTTTAAATAATCACTTGGGTATTAAACATGTTGATGCTCGGCTAGTCCCAAAAACCAGAATTTTCTCCGAAAACGCAATCGCTGAGGACATGGTAGAACGAGACAATTCCGACCCAACATAAGTACATGAAACGCATTGTTACTGGTGACGAGAAGTGGGTTTACGAGTTTGCCATACAAACTAGTCAACAAGCTTCGGAGCCTTCCAACTGAACCGAAACCGAAAAAACCACGCCAAAGTCGGTCAAAAGTCAAAATCATGTTGAATGTTTTCTTTGACTATCGCGGTGTTGTGCACTCAGAATTCTTGCCGGAAGGTCAAACGGTAAACAAAGAATATTATTTGAGCGTTATGCGACGTTAAAGTGAGCAAATTCGACGAGGAAGGCCAAATTTGTAGAAAGATAATTCTTCGATTTTACATCACGAAAATTCGTCTTCGCAAAAGGCCTTCATTGTGAACCAATTTTTGACCAAAATGTCATCAATTATACCATCGAACAAGCACCGTATTCACCAGATAGGTCTCTAGCCGACTTCTTTCTTTTTCCTAAACTCAAATTACCACTTCGTGGCACC
Source organism: Dasypolia templi (assembly GCA_963555695.1). Classification (NCBI taxonomy): domain Eukaryota; kingdom Metazoa; phylum Arthropoda; class Insecta; order Lepidoptera; family Noctuidae; genus Dasypolia; species Dasypolia templi. The sequence continues at coordinate 14,828,668 of OY743140.1, forward strand.
CATTTTCAGTCGGTAGAAGACATAAAGGAGAATTCGCGGCAAGAACTGAACTCAATTCCGGAAAAAGCGTTTATTAAATGTTTTGATGATTGGATGTTTCGTTGGCGTAAGTGTCTCGTTTCTGAAGGAGCATACTTTGTAGGCGATAAAAGAAATTTGTATGGATAACTAAAATTTTGTGTATTTTTGATCTTGTCCAGGTACTTTCTTGACAGAGTAGTAGTACAGATTATACACACAATTCAGGTCAGTTTAAGTATACGTAATACCCAAATCAACCAACGAAACACAGCTCCGGCGGCATCTCATGGCTACATGAAGGGTGCGATTATCGCACCCTTCATGTAGCCATAAGTCCCCTCTTTGAAGAGTGGTTGAAGAGGCGCCACGGCATCCTCTCCTTCCGCCTGACACAGGTCCTCACCGGACACGGTTGTTTCGGGCGGTTCCTGTTTCGCATAAGGCGGGAGGAAACGCCCTGGTGTCACCATGTGTGGATCGCCCGGAGGAGACGGTGGAGGTCTGCCCAGCTTGCGTCGCCGCGTCCTCGCGGAGGCGATCAGCGGCGGCGATATCTCGCGTCCGGCCCTGGTCCAGGCCATGGTATGGTGGGAGAGGAAATGGAAAGCCTCCTTTTACGAAGCAGTTATGCTCTCGAAACAACCGTGGCGAGAGAACCTTGCGCCCTCACGCCCCTAGTCGCCGCAGGAGATGCCCTGGGCGTCGGGAGTCGCCTGCAGAATAGAATAGAATAGAATACTCTTTATTGCAGATTCCCGGCGACCGTTGACGCGGGCTTACAGACGGCGAGCAATGGGTAGCTCGCCACCCGGTTAAGACCAGCGGCGGGTCGACGGCGCGTCTCAGAGAGATGTCAGCACTAAATGACGGGGTCCGATAGGGCCGATGCCTCAGGGTCGCGGGAAATTCGAGAGAGATACCGTGGCCCTGGCACAGGCAAATGAAGGAACACGGGTGGGTCAGTAAAAGTCTGACACACCCTCCCGCTCCACCCAGAGCGGAAGAAGTCATTTGATAATTTCCCACCCAAAAACAAAAGGCTTGAATGCATGCAGAACAGAATTTGAAAACTGACGAAGATTTTCGTCAGTTTTCAAATTCTGTTCTGTATCAAATCAGGACACATAATGTATATTTCATACGGCACTGAGCAGACTATTACATAAAAAACAATATTTAATACCTTTATTGACCAATGACGAGTTGATATCCACCTCAAACATTGATACAATACAAATAAAACACAGATTGTAGTCAATCAAACGGGTCAAAATTACATAAGACAGTCCCCCAAAACGCCCGCCCTTCACCACTTCCTAGTGCTTTAGCTTGAAAGGAGAAGTTGCGCAACAAATTCCCAACAGCACAGCTGTCTGTTCAATTATAAGAACTTGGAATATAGTAAGTACGAAACTCAAAATATTAAATAAAAATTATTTGTCATATGTCAGGCTAGCACACGCTAATTTATCAACAAAAGCATTGTTAACTGCACTCAAGCAGAAATAAATAATAAAAACAGAAAAAGTTCTTCGTATCTAAATCAAAGCCTCAAGGCATAAAGGGCGTGCCCGCTTACATACCTATTTGCTAATAAACCAAAATCCGGGTTTCCCCAAGTCTTTGTTAGTGGAACTAAAAAACAACCCTTGTCTTGTGCTACTTGCTCTTGCGCACAAACAGTTTTCATCTTACCTGTTCGACCCTACTCGTCTTTTCCAAACCCTCAATCCTATAAAAAAAGTTCCAAAACCACTAACAAAACGTGACGACGTTATTAAGGCCCACGTAAACGAAGTTCAAGTACAATCAACTAACTTTGTTCATAATCACACGATTACAATGCGCAATCACGTCGTTCTGACTTTTTACTACGAAATGTCGCAGTTATGTAAAACGCCCAGCCGTTTATGCTTCGACCGAATTAAAATTCTGACTGCGACATAGATGTAATGTTTTAAAAAAGTATCAGTGTTGCCTGCTCGCCGTTTTTAATATGCTAAATGTACGAAACTGCCACATTTGTGTGTTACTGCGTACTGTAAACATTTATGACATATTACAAAGTTGCAGTTTTATTTTTAAGATTCCGCCACCCATTTCCCCGCCATTACTAATCCTCTCCTGTCCGTCGGTCTGTCACAGGACTGTTTCTTTTGAACCGTAATAAGTAGACACTAGGGTTGAGTGTAAAATGTATGGAGAAATATTTTTTTGTATTTTTTTGTAATAGCATAGTGATAAAAAGCTGCCTATGGATGATTAAATGAAGTATGTTAAATATCATATGTGTATTATAATGGTTTGAGGCCTCATTCACATGTATATAAACCTTAATAATCCATCGGAATAGTATTATTTATGTTGTTTGAAACCTATATTTTTATTTAATAAAAATATATATATAACCACTTGAAGTTAGTAGAGCACCCCTTAAAAAGAAAATATATCAAGTGTTTTGAAAGGCTTTATTATAAAAGGCATTATTATAAAGTTTTGTTGGTTCTGCACTATCGAACAACATGTTTCAGATTTTTTTCAAAACCTGTACAAAACATTTTTTCGCTTTAACTTATTGTGCCTCACGCAGCTTTTTGCGGGACGCAATAGTTTTTTTTTCTCTGTGAATTTCAAGTGTTAAACCTAGTTATACACTTAAAGTTCACAGAGCACCTACCTATAAATTTCTATAGCCGCTATAACCACAAATAATAAAAAGAAAACAATGTTTAAAAGTTAAAGAAACGTGTTTTTTTGTTGTTCTTTACTCGATGTTTTACTAAAGCAGTTTTTTGTTATGTAGTGTTAAATATTGTAAGGTGGTACGGAACCCGTCGTGTGCGAGTCTGACTCACGCTTGGCCACTTTTTACAACAGATTTTGTGAGTTAAAGTCTGAAAATAGTCTTTGAAATTTTCTTCAAAATGTTACTAAGGTTTTATTGCTCCTTGCAAAACTCCGGCATACTACATCAACAGATTTCTAACACAAAATAATGATAGTGAAACCATTTGCTCCACGAAAAATTAAAAACAAGTTATAACGTATTCCGATTATTCAGCCAATATAAATTCATCGACGGTAGCGGAGCAAAAGATACGAAAAAAGAAGTCTATCAATGGATAGAAATGGGCTCAATAATAATAATAATATCTTTATTCAGGAACTAGAACCAACCGTCAACGTCTCGGCCCAACGACTGTCGGATCAGGTGCGGATCATCCAACGCAATCATAGGTTGGACGATGCCGCACTTGATAGGCTGCGCTCAGAGATACTTAGCAACCTTATCGTCTCGGCTCCAGCACAAACCGCGGTACAAGCGTCAACCATTGATCTACCGCGGTCCAATCATGGTATCGAAGAAGAAGATGATAGGGTTACCACAGTAAGTAGCCAATGCAACGACCGATTGAGGAGCGCACTGGAGGATGCGTTTCGCGAGTATAGATCCACTCCGACCGAACTTAGACCGCGATTACCACGCCTACCTATGCACAAAAAAAAAAATAGGGCGCTCGTGTGTGTCTGGACTCGCAAGTTTGAGTTTGAGTTTGAGTTTGAGTTTTTCAGGGAGGGCAATACAAGACCACGAGTGATGCGCTTTGTAAGGCGGGCATTTTCGGGGACTGAAATAAGCCCTCGAGAATACATGTCCCGTGTCACAGAGCGCATCGACTTCCTGAAGTAGAAAGTTTGTGCATGGGCGAGCCGTATTCGGCGGTATAAGCGGCGGGTTGATCGATACTCGCAGAATCGCATGTTCCAGAGAGATGAAAGAATGGTATACAGAGCTTGGGAGCGACCGAACAAATTTGACGGACGTGTGCCGCCCAGATGATGCCGCCACAAGTGCGTTCTGGCGCTGGTCAGTACCCGTCTGTCACACTGAAGCTGGCTGGATACAGGATGTCGAGCGAGTGTGTGAAACAGTCAGTCTTAATTACGCCATCAGACGTTGCCAGAGCAGTCCGTCCGTTACCTTACTGGAAATCACCAGGACCGGATGGATTGCACAACTTTTGGTTGAAATGGCTTATTAGTTCGCATACTTGCCTGGCATCTCAGTTCCAGTCATCCTTAGAGTCTGGGTCGCTACCGCAGTTTCTATCAACAGGCGTTACCCACCTGCTTCATATGTCAGGTAGTCTCACGGAACCCAAGAATTATAGACCGATCACGTGTTTGTCGACGGTCTATAAACTTCTTACATCCATTTTGAGAGTGAAAATTAATACACACATTGACAGTAACTCGATTATGTCTGCCTCTCAAAATGGATGTAGGAACGGGTCCCGAGGTACTAAGGAGCTACTCGTCATTGACATGCCCATGCCAACAGGTTCGTCGCTCCCGCAAGGATCTGTCGACATGCTGAATAGATTATAAGACAACAAGATAGATGCAACTCTACGCACCTTACTTAGGTCCTGTATGGGGCAATGGAGGACGGTCCTTCGCTATCCGGGGTGTCAACAGATCCAGGGGAATGTCGAGCTGTTTGGATTAAACGGGGAATATTTCAGGGCGACGACAGTTTGAGTCCACTTTAGTTCTGCTTGGCTCTGAATCCTCTAAGCACACTGCTGGAAGATTCAGGTCAGGCTATCGGTTGAAGAGAGGTGGTCAGGTCATATCTAACCTTCTGTTCATGGATGACTTGAAAATCTTTACATAATCAGCCTTTTATGTTCCCACTTCTGGGACACAGGCCACCTCTCTGTGAGAGGGAGTGGCCGTAATCCACCACGCGGGCCCATTGCGGGTTGGTAGATGTCACATGTCTTCGAGTTTTTGGTTCTAAGACATGCCGGTTTCCTCACGATGTTTTCCTTCACCGTTTTGAAAGCAGTGGTAATGAAATAATTTACACAAAGTAAAGCGCCTGTCTGGGTTCGAACCTACGATCTACAACTCGTAAGTCGCGGCCGTTACCACTGGGCCACCACTGCTCTTCTTTGCCCCCAACAAATTGCAACTGATGGAGCTACTGATGGTAACTGAAACATTCAGTAGCGCCATCAGAATGGAATTTGGCGTGGACAAATGTGCAATCATGCATGTTAAGCGAGGTGAGATTATAGAATCCGAAGGTATTCAACTTTCGGATTCCATACACCTTAAATCCCTCTCTTCATCCGAAAGCTATAAGTATTTGGGTATGTCGGAAGCGTTAGGCATTAACGTTATTAACATGAAGCAATCGTTGAAGGAGCGCTTCTTTGGCCGCCTGAAGAAGGTATTAATTAGTCTTCTTTCGGGCGGAAACTAGGTGCGCGCCTTGAACGGTTGGGTCCTGCCGATTTTGATGTACTCTTTCGGCATACTCAAATGGACCCAAACCGAACTCACGCCCTGGATAGGCGGGTCCGTACCCTTCTGACCGCAAATCGGATGCATCACCCACGATCATCGGAGATGAGACTGTACATCCCGCGAGGGGGGGTCGAGGGGGTCGAGGTTTTTAAAAACGAAGACCCTCCACAACCGCGAGGTGTGCAGTCTCAGGGAATATTTTTTTAAAGCCGAAGTGGGTATGCACCGTGATGTGGTCGCAGTGGATAAGGGGCTTACCCCGCTCTCCACCGATGACCGCAAGGCGGTATGGCAAAGCAAGGAGCTTCACGGGCGCTTCTATAGGGCTCTTCACGACCCTGGTGAAGATTTCCTAGCGCCCGTATCCTGGCTACGTTTTGGTGACCTTTTCGGGGAAACTGAAGGTTTCGGACGAAGTTATCTTGACGAATAACTACATGAGAAATATTATGAAGGACGGGACGGTTGACGTGTGTCGGGCATGCCACCGTCCAGGTGAGTCCATCAGACATATTATCTCTGGTTCTTCTCGACTGGCTAACGGCTAACGGTGTGCAAGTACAGGCATAACCAAGTAGCCAGGATTGTTCACCAGCAACTTGCTTTGAAATATAAACTTGTGGATTCTAAGGTACCGCATTACAAGTATGTGCACGACCCAGTTCTCGAAAATGACCTTGTCACGTTGTACTGGGATCGGTTTATCATTACTGACAGGATTATTATCGCTAATAAGCCTGACATAGTAGTGATAGATCGATTTGCGCGCCGCACAATGATTATCGATGTTAGCATTCCACATAACGAGAACCTCGTGAAAGCTGAGAAAGAGAAACAAATTAAATATCTCGACTTAGCACACGAGGTTTTTGACATGTGGAATATGAGCTCAGCTGTAATTGTGCCGATTGTCATATCGGCCAATGGCCTGATGGCAAAAAGCCTCGACCAACATCTCTCGAGGCATTCGTTAGGCGGTTGGATCAAGGGCCTGATTCAGAAGGCAGTACTCCTTGATACGGCTCGCATTGTGAGGAGATTCCTGTCTCTGGAGCCCTAACCACCGGTTGCTTGGACCCTGCTCCCGATACCGGAAGACCTCTTTTTTTTTAAATGTTTTTTTAAGTTGTTTTATAAAAATATTTAAAAATGTAGCAAAATAAGCATAAAAATAAATAAACGACATAATAATAATTTTTATTTCAACTTCAATTACATTCAATATATCACAATATATAATGATCAATTAAGCTATTAATGGAAAGATATTAATAGTCGATTATTTTTAGTACACAACTCAATGAATCCGCCTAGATTTTTCCCAACTATCTTGGTATCAGTATTACTGGTTAAGACTGTACCGCTTGGTAAGACTGCGGGGTAATTATTGCGCAACTCACTATCTGTTATTAGTAATCACTTTCATTTTGACACTTCACAAGCATTCATTGCGTTATTTACGTTGTTGAGCAGACAAATTTTTCAACATTTGAAGCAATGGATTAGCAATATGCTTGAAAATGATGCAGATTGTGATAAATAGTGTGTTACGCATTATGGGTGCTGGTTGAGTTTTGGGCTTCTGACTATCCGTAACGACTCTCAAACATCTACTCTTTCCGGGACCAAAGGCTCAGCGGGCTTTTCAAAGCACGGGGGGGTCTCGATATGCAATGGATGATCTCCCATCCTCGAACCGACCACCGACAAGTGTTGCTTAACCTACGATCGAACCGTGCAGCTTTATCGTTTAGACACGAGCCCCTCCAGCATGTCAATTCTGTAGTAGTCTCACAGTGAAGACTTGCTTGGAGTGAGCTGTCAGTGTCATCCCGTCTTGGTCAACTCCTAGCATCAGTGGCACTGACAGCTCACTCCACGCTCACTTCACCAAGTTTTCACGCTGAGATGGTTTCAGAATCGTACTACTGGTTGAGTTTTCGGCTTCTCGACTACCCGTAACGACTGTCAAAGATCTGCAAATGACAGCGGAGACCAATTGTTTAACGTGCTTTCCAAAGCACGGAGGAATCTCGGTATGTAATAGATGGTCACCCATCCCCGAACCAACCGCGACAAGTGTTGCTTGACCTACGATCGACTGGAACTCTCCTATTTGTTTTCATGGTCCTCGGAACGCGCCACAGTTGGGTTCAAAATAAATAAACGACATAATAATAATTTTTATTTCAACTTCAATTACATTCAATATATCACAATATATAATGATCAATTAAGCTATTAATGGAAAGATATTAATAGTCGATTATTTTTAGTACACAACTCAATGAATCCGCCTAGATTTTTCCCAACTATCTTGGTGTCAGTATTACTGGTTAAGACTGTACCGCTTGGTAAGACTGCGGGGTAATTATTGCATAACTCACTATCTGTCATTAGTAATCACTTTCATTTTGACACTTCACAAGCATTCATTGCGTTATTTACGTTGTTGAGCAGACAAATTTTTCCAACATTTGAAGCAATGGATTAGCAATATGCTTGAAAATGATGCAGATTGTGATAAATAGTGTGTTACGCATTATGGGTGCTGGTTGAGTTTTGGGCTTCTGACTATCCGTAACGACTCTCAAACATCTACTCTTTCCGGGACCAAATGCTCAGCGGGCTTTTCAAAGCACGGGGGGGTCTCGATATGCAATGGATGGTCTCCCATCCTCGAACCGACCACCGACAAGTGTTGCTTAACCTACGATCGACCCGTGCAGCTTTATCGTTTAGACACGAGCCCCTCCAGCATGTCAATTCTGTAGTAGTCTCACAGTGAAGACTTGCTTGGAGTGAGCTGTCAGTGTCATCCCGTCTTGGTCAACTCCTAGCATCAGTGGCACTGACAGCTCACTCCACGCTCACTTCACCAAGTTTTCACGCTGAGATGGTTTCAGAATCGTACTACTGGTTGAGTTTTCGGCTTCTCGACTACCCGTAACGACTGTCAAAGATCTGCAAATGACAGCGGAGACCAATTGTTTAACGTGCTTTCCAAAGCACGGAGGAATCTCGGTATGTAATAGATGGTCACCCATCCCCGAACCAACCGCGACAAGTGTTGCTTGACCTACGATCGACTGGAACTCTCCTATTTGTTTTCATGGTCCTCGGAACGCGCCACAGTTGGGTTCCCAGATAACGGCGGGAGAGGTTCACCTCGGCGTCGAGTCGACGATGAAGTACCTGGGACTCATCCTCAACAGCCGGTGGAACTTCGTGGAGCATTCCGACGTTTGGCTCCTATACTGGAGCGGGCTGGGGCTGCGATAGCGGCGATAAGCCCCTTCTTTGAGGAGTGGTTGGAGAGGCGCCACGGCGTCCTCACCTTCCGCCTGACACAGGTCCACACCGGACACGGTTGTTTCGAGAGGTTCCTGTTTCGCATAAGGCGGGAGAAAACGCCCGGGTGTCACCATTGTGTGGATCGCACGGAGGACACGGTCGAGCATACGGTGGAGGTCTGCCCAGCTTGGGCGGAGCACCGCCACGCCGCGTTCTCGCAGAGCGATCGGCGGCTACTAGTGTCAAACAACGGTTTAACGACAACCGTTTGATTCGAAGGTTAGAAATTGTACGAGATAATATCAGAAAAAACTAAAACGGAGTAGATTTTCATGATTATAAAATATCTGTGCCGTACCTACTTCTTGAATTAAGCGTGTTATAATATTAGTTGTGTAAATCTTTCAGGGGAAGTTAGTTTTATGACAATGTATATCTGAGTTGTTGCGAAATTTCAACTTTCTCCCCGATTTTCTTGTAAATCAATGGTTTTAGTTAATAATTATAAATAAGTTTACATAATAAAGCTCCAGCCATATTGTCTAAGTTATATGGCAACCTCTATAATACACTAATATAATAAGAAGGTCGCAAAGACTTTTCCTTGAGACCATGACGCCTCGGCCATATATATTAAGTTGACTTTAGGGTTCCCTTATCATTACTTACTTTTTAAACGAAATTGATTTTGTGTAACGAACCCTTTTATGTCATATATAAATATATATCCCAAACAAGACCTTTAAATGAGTTAACAGTCTATTTTAAGTTCCGTAACCGTTGAAATTCAACATTTTAGTCGCTTACACGTCTTAGTTGGTCTTCCATACGACCAAAATAGTTTTGTTATATAACGGTCATGCACGAACGTTTAAGCGACATTGTGTCCCGACGACGCTTGTCTTAGGAAAACATTTTGTTTAACTGAAACGTCTATATGGCCAACACATTGTCCAATAAACGTCATGGCTGACACCAACATATGTAATCACCATTATACGACGTCGTATAATTTAGTCCTGAAAACGTTTACTCAAATAATATAATAAGACATTACAGTCTCGCGGCCGAACTTAGTAAAATAAACGTCTAAATAACGTCTTAGTTAGGTATATACCATTATAGAACCTTTTTCTAACAAGAAGTCTTATTAGACAGGAATTATATGACCATTTTGTTAGTTGGGGGCTTTCCCTCCAATGGCACAAAAAAAAAACAATTGAAGCACCTCCTTGGTAGTTCACATTCACAACAATACACAATTTTCGGACGCAGCTACGTGATAATTATGTCTGGACTTTGAAAGTGACCTCTGAATTTGTTTCGGCCTTGCTTCTCAGAGAAGTCAGAGAGGAAAAGCCGACCTCATCTAGTTTTTAAAATATTATTGACGTGTAAGTGTTTGTACAAACCTACATAAATTAAATCATTTATCATTAAATAACTAAAAAAAAAACACTTAACGTCAATTTGCCGTTTTAGCCCACGTTCGCACGGACGTAAGAATATCGCGCACTGGATTTTCAACGCTCTGCTTAGCGCGGAGGGTTGAAAATCCAACAGTGTTTTTTGGATACGAACTATTTAGGTTGGTAGTCAATCTGCTTAAATGTTCCCTGTTGTTGAATTTCGTAAGAAGCTGCCGACTTACTAGCAATTTCAAAGTTGTAATATGTAGTTGTCATAAAAATTTAATTAAACTCCTAAAGAAAAGAGGTACCTTCACATTGATAGAATTTTTCAGACAAATCTTCTAAACCCCACAAAAACTAACGAGACTAGAATATTCCTTACCAAAAACCAACAGCAAACCTCCAACAGCAAAATAGCAATAAACATAACAAAACAAGTACGCCATTCAAGAAACTTCTGACACAAATATTCCTGAACGAAATATTCTTTCGCCAAGTTCAAAGAAATTAGGTATTCTACGTAAACTGTGCGAGATATATTTGCACTCATGTGTTCAGGGCATTAACATTCAGCAAATGATGTCTTTTCGCGTCTCGACACGAAGTACTCTTGTCTTTTAAAAGGACTACACCTATTTACCAACCTGTATATTTAATACTAAAGCCGCTTTATGTAAAAAAAAGTACTCAACCAATATACAAGCTGCTGCTGCTGAAGAGTTGGTTGCGCCACATCCCAGCTAAAGCACTAGGAAGTCGTGAAGGGCGGGACTTTGAGGGACTGCCTTTTGTATTTTGATGTTCGAAAAGTGCTGATTTTCAGCATGGTTTCAATTAATGAGTCTTGATTTTGATTTCAAGTTGAAACTAAAACAACTGAAACTCATAATTAGTAACGACTTCTACTGTAGGACCGAAAGGGTGTCGCGAAAAAAAACCCTGCATTTAGTAGAGTTCTGCGAACATAAATGTAGAACAGCTGATTTTTTAAAGAATTCTGGACTGATCCCATGTCGCGGGCCGTTTGAAAGAAATACCGTGGCCCCTGGCACAGGCACCTGAAGGAAAAAAAGGTGGGTATTAGCCCGTAAAAGTTTGCCATAGCGGGAAAAGTTATTTGATGATTTCCCAACTTAGAAAAAAAAAGTTGCTACTGGATCAACTTTTTTTTTAAAAAGATTTTCATAATGATGAGGACAATAACCCCGAGATTTTCAGTTATTTTAATTCGATACACCCAGTACATGGAGTTAACACGATAGTATCTTTTGAAGATAATTAATTTCTGTTTATTAGGACTTTGATACTATATATTCTTATTGAGTTTGTTTGTGATCCTCGAACGATAAATGTTGCAATTTGTAGTTTAATACCTCAAAGTCGATTATATTTTATAACTCGAAGTACAAATATTTATATCTTAGCATTAAATAGTCAAATATATAATGTTTTTCATTCGCCTCTGGACCGCTTTTATCGCTTTTGCTGCGTTTCTATTTCAGTTTTATTCAAAAAAGCTTGAAATATATTTGAAGTTTTATCCCTCTATACACGGCAGGTGCTAAAAATTCAATCTATCTCAAAAATCTCGTAAAATCTACGAGAGAAATAACTAGGGACCTTTTGGTGTACACATTATGCTGTTGAAAATTTGTTGTAGGTATTCAATATCTGCCTGCCTGACAGCCTCGTTAACCTTTGAAGACTCCGGGGAACGAAATGTGCCCTCAGGTTCCTTAAGTCCCGCGGGATTTCGCGATTTCAAGGAATTTCGCGGCTGCGATCACAAAAACTTGTTCTTTATTATGACGTTAAAACCAGTGATCGATAGGTTTTTCTATCTCCAGTACGCCAAAATTGAAGATAAATACATTATAGGGTTCGGCCGTTAGTTTACTAACTAAGCAGGCACGTTTTTTCGATTGTCTAGTGGTCTGCTGAGTTTGATTCCTGGGTTCGGCAAAGTGTTAATTAGGTTTTTCCATCTGGAATTTCTCAGTACCAGCTCGGAGTCTGGATTAGTGTCAGGTTGATGGCAATAGGCTCACACCTTGTCACATGGGACTTACACATAACTGGTAAAATGTGGGTGTACTATAGGTACACCTCAGCCTTACCCTTCCGTTAAACAAGGCTTGATGTTATACGTTACTAGCTTTTGCACGCGGCTTTGCTCGAAATTATCCCAAAGAAACATACTAGCGGGATAAATAGTATCCCATGTGTAAATCCAGGTCATCTGTGAACCAAATTTCATGCAAATCCATTCATACTTTTTTACGTGAAAGAGTAATAAACATCCATCCATCCTCACAAACTTTCGCGTTTATAGTATTAGTAGGATAATAGGATATTAGTAGGATGCGTTATTCGATATCTAGGTACATTATTTACAGGTAGGTAGGTGTTTACAAAGCAATTTCAAAGTGAGGATAGTTCAAAGTCTTCTCATATTGTAAGTTAAACTTCAGCCGATCCCGTAACAGGAAACATAACATAGCAACAAACTGGTGAAGACTCAGTTATGCCACTATTGTATGACTACAATACAAACTCCTATCTATCACTGAACCACGTTTCATTATAAAACTTTTCATATTACACAAGTTGAAACATTATAACGAAAACTTTTATAATACCCTGACAATAACTATTGCGCATCTTCTCCAGATGGCGCATCATTAATTCAGATCTCGGAATCTAATAAAACCTGCTGTCTTTCTGGCATTGAGTTACCTTTATAAAGGTATAAATTGGTAAAACAGGTCTGTAAAGCTGTCGGGGCCTCATTTCTTCAGTTTATCCTTCCCAGCTGTCCCCGTAAGAATTCCCGAAGTGATCGTTTCTGTGGCACTTCATTCATTCCGGCCACCCTCTTTTGTCTTTCCGAGATCCTCATCTCTCAGATGTATAGAATATGGAAGAGATAAAGTTCAGTGATCTAAAGCGGTACTCGGTCAGTTGGCAGTTGGAATATTAAATGAAGGTAGAAGTTTGTTAACTTAAATGGGTTTCACATTATGAGTTAGCTTACAACTGTTCTTCTCTTTTAGTCTGAGTCTTTTATAAAGTGAAATACAACTTCTATACGCTTTCTCATGAGTTTTTTTGTGTGAGAACTAAGAATATCAAATCTTGATAACCTATGTAATGGTTTAGTTTTACTTGTATAAGATAAAAAGTACAGGTTTGATTTTTTGTATGTTTGCTTGTTAAGCTTTTACGCTAAAACGGCTCAATGAATTTTGATGAAATTGGGTACACGGGTAGACCATCACCTGCATTAGGAAAAATATACTTTTTATCCCTATATTCCGACGGGATTATGGACTTATTCGAGCAAAACCGCGGGGCGCAGCTAGTTTCATATAAAGACGAACTTTTCAACTATGAGTAAGTAAAACAAAGCATCATAAATGCTTCTACATACATTTCAGATACTTTTACAGACGAAGACATACAGTAAACTACTTGCAATCGCGTCAGACGATCGTAAAAGGCAATCTTAAAGTCAAAATATATTTTATTAAATTTTTATGAGATTATATTATTTTAAATAGCTGCATACATCAATCAGAAAGAATACTGGTAACTTGATGGAATATCGTGGTCACATAACACACATAAGATAACATCACGCCTGTAATCCCAGAAGGGTTAAGCAGAGGTGTACCTATAGCGTTCACCTAAAAGAGAAATCGAAGTAACTTTAACATTTTCTTATTATGTTGTTGTGGGTGGGTATTTATAATGTTTACCTAATAATTTGATAACCACCTGCACCAGCCAGTGCTAGAACCAAAAATTCGAAGACATGTGACATCCGCCTACCCGCACTGGGCCCGCGTGGTGGATTACGGCCCACTCCCTCACACAGAGAGAAGGCCTGTGTCCCAGCAGTGGGAACATTATAGGCTGATTCTGCACCTGCAGCAGCGATAATTAATGTTCTATTTTTTTCTGTTTTCGTAATTAGTCATTGAGACCACAAAAACTACTGAAACTTAAACACAACTGGCGGAATGTGGATGTTCTATAAGAACATCTCTGCCCAACCCTTTAAAGAAACAAGGCGGGATGGTATGTCTGTTATATCTTAATGCAAAAAAGCAAAGCGTAATACAGTCCGCGAGGCCTAAGCTGAAGTTTGCATTGGTGTGCATAGCGACGCGTAATTTGCTTGGCAATCGGCCAATCGGACAATCGGCCTGAGGCGCTGTGCGTCCCTAGCGCGATCACATTAGTGCGATTGGTAATCACTCACACAAATGCATAGCTCAGCTTAGGCCTCGCGGACTGTCCCTAATTTTCTTTTTTATTATTTATTTAGACACTTATGAAATCCCCTGCTGCAATTTCTTATTCTTCCTGCATGTCGATTCGGTAAAAGTCTCAACGTGAAGACTTGCTTGGAGTGAGCTGTCAGTGTCATCCAGTCTTGATCAATCCCTAGCATCAGTAGCACTGACATCTGACTCCACGCTCACTTCACCAACATTTTCACGGTGAGATGGTGGATGGTAATAGCACCACAGGTATCCTTTTCCTGAGCTGAGCCACCTCGAACCAGCCCTCTATAAAATTTAATTCATTATTTAAAAATTTCCGGCTCTACATTTACGATTTAATTTGTCTTTAAATCAAACCAGAATCATGTTAGCTGAACGGTGCTAATCCATGTGTCATGTTCGTCAACGGGTGCCGTCAGTATGGACTGGTCATCTCTTAGCTGCCACGGCTTGTTTTAATATTTTAATTGTTTTTATCTTTTAATTACGGACGCTTTTGACGCATAATTTCAACAAGAATGATGTTACCATATTTTGAGTTAAAAGTGTGCGTGGAGTATCTTGCCCGTTCTTCTCCATAGGAACACCCGTTATGCTTTGGGCGTATCCAAAGCGTAATGGGTACTAACTAGCTTCATCTTTCTGAACGACAATTCAAAAGTCCCTGTAATTGTACAGGGACTTTTGAATTGTCAAGCTCGGTCGTTCATTACTTTATTTGAAACAAATGCTTTGAGTTGAGTTGAGTTGTAAATAATGGCTATGAAATTAATATGTTTACGAAAATAATTAGATGCGTCGTTCAATCAATTCCGGCGCGCGAATGAAATTAAATGCTAATCAGAAATACCTACGTGCGGCGTGTAATCAGTGGCGTTATTTTGAAACTTAAACGTATTACAACTCAAACTACATCAAATTGTACTTAATTTAATCGGATTACTCATTAATTATTGAAGCAATTTGTAACTTTATTTCTTTTTTAATTATATGTGAGGTTCAGTAACAGCGTACGCACGTGTCAGAAAGGTGGATGAAAGGGGAATAAAAACTATAAGTGTAGGTAATTATATCCAGTTAATTAGCAAGCTTTGAGTGTCAAAATTGTTACGAAAGAACCCATCAACATGGTGTGTAACAAAATAATTTTATGAAGAAAAGCACATATAGACATGACTCGGCACTTATTTAAATTAGCCTTGTCAGTTAAATACTTTAATGAGAAAACTAGTAGTCTGTTCCAAATCTAGGTCATCATGGAGAAGAAGGTCTAAGAAACTCCATGGCAGCTTGTTTAAAAGTTTTATAACAACAAATTTTTACATTAGCATAAACTATTGTTATAATTGTCTTGATTTAAGACACAAATATTATAAGTGTTATATACATACAGAAAAACATAGTTATCAGCACTTATCAATGAATGAATGAATGAAATGCACCGACCCCAGCATGGTTTGACCAGACTCGATTAATCGAATGATAATATTTAAATACTCTGACTACTGAACAAGGTGTGAGTTCTTGTTACTTAGGAGTAAGGACTATTTCCCCTTTTACAAATACCGATAGCCACAACCCATCCTAACCCTCAGGGGAAAAGTAATTGGACCTTCAGTCACACGCATATCATTAATAAAAGTATCCTTGGCATTGAGCTAGAAATGAGCGACCCTAAATCCAGGATACGTTATCGAGCATTTACTGGAGACGAATCGTTTAAACTTAACCGGGAAACGCGGATTTAGACTGTCACGGTCTTCATCACTCATCATAGGATCATAATATATATACTATATACATCATTACTACTGTTAATGTGTTAAGCAATGACCCCTCGTAACCACGGGCGATTTTTAAATGCGCACTGTAATTTCAACTCACTGCTTTGAGCCGAGAGTTGAAAACCCAACAGTATTTTTTTTTTGGTAACTTTGTTTGATTCTTAATGCTCAGCTTAACACAGAGAGTTAAAAATTCAACGCTCAAAAATGTAACTTGTGTAAACTTGTGATCAAAGTCGAAGCATTTATTTCAAATATGCACATAAAAGGCACTTTTGAGCGTCTACATTTACATTAAAATAGAATTGAATCTAGGCGCCCCTTCCAAAAGGTAGTTTCTTATGGAGAAGAACGGGCAAGAAACTCCACCGTTACGCTTTTAAAATGTTATACAATATTTTGTATTCATTTATTATATTTTATATGTGAAGATGATCCACCAAGAATAAAATTACTATACCACAATAGGTAAAAATAATTTAAAATGAAGCAAACACAGATAAATCAATCACGGTACAAGCGCGCCAAATCGATTACAGCTCAATTCGGAAAGCGGCCTAGATTGTTCTAGGGAGTTGGACCATGGACATTATGTTTCCAAGCATTCCTCTTGCATATAATCCTCTAATTTGTAATATTCTTGTTTACAAAGTGTACTTTTATATCATATATCATAAACATTTGACACAGTACCCTAAGATGTATGTACTTTTGACTTTAGCTAATCTGAAAAATGTTTGATCTATTTCATCTTAATTTCTAGAATTAAAAAAAATTATGTCTATCACTTATTTTATTAAAAAGATGTTTTATTTTTATTTTTATAAATGGCATCTCGCAGGTCAACCTATGAGGTTGTCGTCTGCTTAGACGGACTTGCCTGTGGTTGCCCTAATAAATTAAGGCCTCCAGCCAGGACTTAAACTTAAATACTAACTAAAACTATGCGACAACGCTAAGGGCACCCCTGTGGGGTACGGACCTCGGCTTAGGGCGTCGCTGTAAGAGGGCAGCAAGGGACTAGGTGGATCAGGATTGATATTAATTAGGGACGAATTTAAAGCTACAGGCTCAGCGGCGCGGGCTGGCTCGAGCAAGGGTCGGGAGGGGCGTAGATTTGGGCGTCGCGGCGGGCCTCGGCGGCGAGGACGGTAGGACGGCGATCGGGTTTTGGGCTTATGAAGCGTGCTGGTGGCCTTACTACTCTCCTGGAGGAGGGTTGTGGCGTCGTCGGAGGCGATTAAGGTATGTCTTGGTCGGCGAATACTACTAATACGGGAGGGAGTGTAGCGGGCGGCCGCTGAGATCAAGGGGTTGGGGTGTTTTATGCCACAGTCAAAGAAACGCTTCGATAAGCGTTTCACGAACTAGTTTATGGTAGGCATTTTTAGGTCTACTTGGAGATCTATATTTCGGACATAGTAGGGGGCACCCGTGACCTTTCTAAGGAAACGGTTGTGGAGGGTCTGCATCTTATGGAGATGACGTGGGTGAGCGTGCGCGAATACAACGCAGGCATAGGTCATGATGGGACGGATGACTGCGGTGTAGATGCGCAGCTTGCATTTAAGTGACAGTTTGCAACGGGCTGTCAGAATAAAGTGGAGTCTACCAAGAGCGAAAGCGGCGCGCGCGCGAACAGCCTTAATGTGCTGTTTAAACGTTAAGTTTTGATCAAGGATCACGCCTAGGTATTTGGCTTGCTTCTCCCAAGGGATTGGCTTGCCGTACATAGTGATCGGGCTGGGAAGGGGGGGTGGGACTCGACGACGTCTCGAGAAGAGAACCGCCTGACTCTTATCGGGGTTGACCTCGATTCTCCATTTCCGGAACCAAGCGCCTAAGACGTTTGCGGAGGTTTGGAGAGTACGAGCTATAGCGTTGGGACAGTGACCGGTATAGTAAACGGCAGTGTCGTCGGCGAAGAGAGCCAACTGAGCCTTTTTACTCTGTGGGATATCGCTAGTAAACAGCGTGAAGACTAGAGGAGATATAACGGAACCCTGAGGGACTCCGGCGCGAATAGGGTGAGGGGACGAGAGTGCACCCTCGATGCGATAGCGGAAGGTGCGATTCGACAAAAAGTCTCGTAAGATGAGCACGAGACGATCTGGCACTCCTAGTTGGTAAAGCTTGTATATCAAGCCGTTGGGCCAGACTTTGTCGAAGGCTTTCGCTATGTCGAAGAATAGCACACCCGTCGTCGCGTTACGCTGCAGACCAGCGCATAAGTGCTCTACTATACGGTGGACCTGGTGGATACTCGAGTGACTCGGGGGACGGAAACCGAACTGCTCGTTGGGAATGAGGCTCTTTGCTTCGGCGTAGTCTTTGAGACGCTTATAAATAAGCCTCTCGTAGATTTTTCCGAGAACATTGAGTAAGCTAATAGGGCGGTAGCTGGAGGGCTCAGACTTTGGCTTGCCTGGCTTTGGGATACCGATGACGGTGGCTTCTTTCCATGCTTGTGGGAAGATGTTGTTGCTCAAGGCGCCATTGAAGATGGCGGTCATAAGCATTATTAGCGGGGCAGGAAGGAGTTTATATACCTTATTGGTAATACCATCCGAACCGGGGGCCTTACGCGCGTGGAGCCCTTTAATGATGTCGTGCACTTCGTCTGGAGAGACGGGAGGCAGAGGATCATCAGGGTCTTCGACGGGAGGGAGGGAGGCTCTCCGTTCGACTTCAGCGTCGACCTTGTTCAGGTGAGCTTGGTCTACTGGTTGAGAGCTGGGAGAACATTGGGACTCTAGGCTGTCGGCAAGGCATTCGGCCTTGTCGGTGCTGTCGAAAGCGACGCTCTTGTCGGGGCGGATGATGGGAGGCATAGAGACCTCCTCTGAGGAACGCAACTTCCTCTGAAGGTGCCAGAAGTCTTGGTGAGTGGGCTCGAGCTCACTGAGCATCTTGTTCCAACCCTCTGAGCGAACCTCCCCTATGCGTTTCTTTGCAGCACGCTGTAAATGGCGCATGTGGGCTTTGTTCGCGTCACAAGGGAAGGAGTCGTAGGCACGAATAGCCGCATTCTTCTCGGTTATCAAGTCACGTACGTCAGTAGGTAGTTTACAGCGATGGTCTTCTATCACCGGAACTTCCCGTGAACAATCCGTCAAAACGGATTGAACGTGCTCAGTAAACGAGTCGATTGCGGCCCCGTCGTGTCGGCGACTGACACTATGTGATCGGGGATGGTGTCCAAGTGAGGCGACGTGGTGGATTTCAGTCTTTCGCTTACTTTCCTCCAGTCGGTTATCATCTGGGTCTGAGGGGGGCGGTTGGGATCGCTTGGGCCAGAGTAGGGGGCTAGATGCATAACTACTGGGCGGTGGTCAGAGTTAAGCTCGTGGAACGTCTCTATCGATTGCAAACGAAGGTTCACATTCTTGAGTAGCGCTACATCGAGTATATCAGGAAGATGGTTGGGATTTCCGGGGAAATAAGTCGGACTCATTGGAGCGATGTCGTCAAAGTTAAGGGATTCGCTTAACTTGAAAATGATCCGGCCTCTGGTAGAAGTCGTGCTGCTATTCCACGCCGCGTGTTTGGCATTAAGATCCCCCGCCAATATGACGGAGTCACTCATACCGAAGAGGGCGGTGAAGTCCTTTTGAAGAGAGATGGGATCCTCCGGACCATTGTCTGGTGGAATATAAGCCGAGATTATGGTGATCGGTTGGTGACCGGTCATGCCGAGCCGACAGATAGAGGTCTCCAGATGGGAGAAGAGAGGAGGTGGGTTTATAGGGATGCAATACAAAGATT
Organism: Dasypolia templi; assembly: GCA_963555695.1. NCBI lineage: Eukaryota > Metazoa > Arthropoda > Insecta > Lepidoptera > Noctuidae > Dasypolia > Dasypolia templi. The sequence goes on from OY743140.1 coordinate 14,848,549, forward strand.
TCCTAAAGTATATTAATGTGCCACCCTTGTGGCATCGAGACCTATCATTGCGAACTAGTTTAAAGTTGGCAATATTCGGGTTTCGGTGATGAGGTTTTAAGAAGGTTTCCTGTATGAGGAGGATGTCAAGCTGATGGTCGCGGAGGAAAGCGGCGATCTCATCGCGTTGACCTGAAACGCCAATTGCGTTGAAAAAGCCTAATTTAAGGGATCGGGGTTTATTACAACTTACTCTCGTATTATCCATTGGGAATTAATATTTGAGGGAGTTCAGGACTTGCGCGATATCGGGATACGCACTGAGGATTTCCATTAGGCGACGTGCGTTGCCATTAGCAGCAACGATTTCTTCCGCCATTTTATCCGCGGCGGTGGTGAAGAGAGCTGCGTATGTGCCTTATATAATTTGGGCGCTGTTTCGGCCCTGGGTTCCCTGAGGTGCCACTGGTGAAGCCATAGGGGCCGCGGGGGCAACCGAAGGCGCTGGGGATGGCGGTAGCCATCAGCGCTGGAACTTCAGCGGGTTGAGCGGGTTTGGAGGGCACCGAAGCTGCAGGAGCTTTGAGGTGGGAAAGGTTTGCCCAGGGAGAGGGCCTTTGAGGACTAAGCCGCTCCGGCACCTGCGCGGAGGGAAGCTTTCCCCAGGGGCTTTCCCTGTGCTGGCGGTCACTCGCGCGTTTCGCGAGTTTGGGAGAGGAGGACTTTGGGGCTTTAGAACAGCCCCGGTAGTTAGCTGGGTGCCCCGATTGGCCGCAGAGTACGCAGCTGGGAGGCTCTAGGCATAGTTCCCTATCTTTAGGGCGGGAGCAGTCAGCGGTGCCATGCTCGCCTAGACACTTGACACATCTAGGGGTGGCGTAGCAGTTGGACTGCGAATGTCCGTACAATTGGCAGCGGTGACACTGGCCAATTAATTGAGCTCTGTAAGGCTTTTCGATGGAGATGCCTGAGAGCGAGCAGACCGACTTCACCTTCATGATCGGGTGGTGCCCTTCAGTGGGGTCACATATGACCAGGACTTTGTCATAAACAACGCCCTGTCTCGCTTTATGCAAGCGATGTATGGCGGAGACCGGAACGCCTTGTGCAACAAGGTTGCTTTTTATGTCTTCCATGTCGATTTCACGAGGTACGCGCCTAATGACGACGCGAGTGAGGGTTTCCTCCGGAAGGGAGTATGTGTGAAAGGAGTAGTTCCTTTCACGCCGCGCGCGGGAGAGATCCCTAAAGTCCGAGGACGTGGGGACTGTGACTTTGATCCCCCGAAGGGTGGATCGGGCATTGGTGTAGTTGATCTTGCGATCTACACACATCTTTGATATTTCTGTCCATTTGGCTTTGTCTTGGACGTAAATGGGGGGAGGGGGCTTTTGCTTCCTCGCGGTAGGAGCGGGTGGGCAAGCAATAGGGCTGGCAGGGCGACTGGCCCGCGGATAAGGGGCGGAGGTAGAGCTGGACGATAAGGTATTCGTCTCTTGTTTCTGGGCCTTGGTGACCGGGCCAGCGGGGGCGGAGGATTTAGCCGCCTTCCTCTTGCCTCCTTTGACCACGACTTGGAAGTCGTCATCGCTGGAGGAGGAGGTGCGGGCTTCTTCCTCGGAGAGTGGGACCGACGTGTCCATGCTCTCCGTCGTATTTATTACAGCGGCGCGCAGCTGCGTTGTCTCTGAGACAATGGCGGCCGGAACAATGGAGGCCGTGACAATGGCGGCAGGTACAAAGGCGGGCGAGACAATAGGGGCCAGATTAGCGGCCGGAGTATTATCTACCGGAACAAAGGCGGGTGTAACAATGGGGGCCGAATTAGCGGCCGGACATTGTTTGACGGAACAAAAGGCGGAATGCCTTGTTCGCATGCAGGTGCCGATAGCGGGCTTTCCAATGCGTCACTGAATTCGCCGAGTGCGCCTTGACACGGAGTAGGGGTGGAGCGATGACGTAACTTGGCGCCATATTTTGCCAGGAAATCGGGGTCCTTGAAAAGGACCTCTTTGAAGAACGCCACAATATAGGCGTCCTCCATGGTCGGAGGAGGGGGAGCTACTTCGGGGACGGAATGTTGGAAAATAAATTTCCACGATGCCTAACCCTATACCTATCTCCCCGGGTGGATGGGCCCGGGGATGTGTGACCCTCTCTGTCGGGTGTAGACAGAGAGGTGAGTACCTATTGGTGAGCCCTAAGCTTGTAACCCGTCGCCAGTCTTATTGTGCGAACGGGGCCCTGACCAGTCTAGCGCGAAGGGTGTAGACACACCCTAAAGACACTAGGTGAGTAGCTGGAAAGCAAAACTGTCACCAGAGCCGACTAGGAGATCCGCCAAGGCCGGTTATCTGGGACCCGTCCAACTAACTGCCTCGCCCTGAAGGGGTTCGGCGGGTGTGAATTGGGTCAACACCCCACTCGGCTTCGTTGACACCGTAAGGTTTCAACCGAGGACCACGAAACTGTGGTTTTACCCAGAAGGGGCCTAGTGAAGCTACTCACAAAACTCGCGAATAAGAAATAAGATTTGCCTTGAAAAAGGCACTTTTTGATTGAATAAAATCAAATCAATTTCTTGACTTGATTTTGAATCAAAGTCGGGGCGACTACGATGACGTCACGTGGTAGCGACGAGTAGAAAACACGAAACACAACACTGGAGCGGGAGAGCGCACAAACACGTCCGTCCGCGGCGAGAGTCGAGCGTCGAGTCTGTTAAAAAGATGTAGATTTTTTCATACATACATAATATTTTCAATGAATTGTCAAGGTACTGTCATAATATTAATATTTTTAAATTGTTACCTAAGAGATTCGCGACGAGGTAGATTGTATCTTATTGATTGATTGTGTATTGGATTACGTCAATAATTTAACGAATGAGATTCGAAATCTTGATTAGCGTCGGTCTTCTCTGATGTACATATTTTCTTACGTTTTTTGCGATATGCAGGTCAGTATCAGACTGTGTGTTGATCAAATAAGATTCGCGAACCTAACAAATACGTACAAAAGCGAACATCCAATAATTAGTACCTAGTTAGGAACTATAGTTGTCGCGCTTTAGCATGGCAATAGCGGTCATTGCCCTCTCTATTATCTCTCCGTAGGAACCCAAGGTTTTTCGTAATTGGAACATGTTAAAGATCACGATAAATAATTATTCAGGAAGTTTACTATAGGTACACCTGTCCAACCCTTCGGGGAAACAAGACGTGAAGTTACGTTATGTGTTGACTATAAGACTTTTAATGTTAACATTACTGTACAATAATAATGGTATAATTGTGGAGGTACCTAAATAGTTGCAAACAATGAGTATTGTTGTGAAAGTTGGTACATGTATGTACACTTGGGAGCAAATAAATCGAGCCACTACCTTTTTTCACGTAAAATGGTAAATATTTTTGGGAATATGGAACGTATCAATTCGAACTATATATCGCCTAAAAGTTAAGTTAATAACCTTAACAATGAGGGTAAATTATTGAATAATAACCTTATTGAATGATAAATTATTGGCTCTGCAAGAAAAATGGTAATTTTGATAGAAAATTTAGTAGGGCTAAAACAGTCCATAAAAACAATAAAAAACAAAATTATTGCAAAAAAAATATTCTTAATAACTGGTATTACCCCCCCGTGCCCTGATGCATTCTTGTAGCCTATTAGTCATCGATCTGATCAGAGTTACGATGACATACTGTGGTATGTTCTCCCACTCTTCAAGCACAGCGACTTTAAGCTCGGGAATGGATGAAACAGCGGGCAACCCTGGCTCGGACTCTCCGTTTTAGCTCGTCCCATAGGTGTTCGATCGGGTTCAAATCGGGACTTCGTGCTGGCCATACCATTTGTTGAATCCCGATCGCAGACAAGTAGTCCGTTACGATCTGCGCGGTATGAGGTCTCGCATTGTCATGCATAAACAAGAAATTTTCTCCGACAAAACCAGCATACGGCATTACGTGGTCTTCAAGAATGTCTTTTTTTTGAGTCTGGCAATACTGGCAGCCGGTTGTCAAAAATTTTCATGTTATATTTAAATTGTAAAATTAATGTTTTTCGCTTTTAATAATCTAAAAACGTACTTAATATCGATAGATTTAGTTATAAATATTAAGGATCTGTGTTTGTGAGTTATTTCGCTGCAAAATCAATTAATAAATCAAATAACTAGTACCAGCTGTCATCTCAACGGACGGATTTGAAATCATCACCAAACCCGGGGAGTATTTATTTTAATTTAAGCTTAAAATACAAAAAAAATATTAATATTTATTGCTACTTTTTCCCTTTAACGTTTTTACTGCTCGTCCCAGTGTGCTTCGTCGTAAACAACCCCTTAATTGTCATTACTCTGGTGGACTTAATGTTCTTGTATTTAATGTTAAAAACCTGTAAATATCACATAAAATACGTTATTGAAAATATAGATATCACTGTAATTTAATTGTAGACATACCTCTGTTATGTTTAATTGTTGAATTAGAATCATTTAATTAAATTATTGTTAGAAACTGAATTTACAATAGTAGTACCCTCAACCATTTTTCAAACTTACTTTTTGTTTTTCCCTTTTTATTGTTGAATATTACTATCTCAATTAAGACATATCTATGAATAATTAACTTATTATCACACAATTGAGATTTTACACTTTTCTCAACTTAAATTCTTTTGTTTTTGTTCACTTTTATATTGAACTTCCAGTAGGCCCTTTTCCTAGTATTAACTATCCACATCTCATCCCTCTCTCTTATTTCTTTCACAAACTTAGCTTTTTCTTCTCTAATTCCAGGGTGCCTCTAGGGTTGGCCTGTCAATATGTTAACCCGTAGAGCTGCATCCTTAGAGGAAAAACTGAGGGCTACATTGAAAGAATTGGAGTCTAGCAAAAACCAGTGCAATCAGCTGCTACAGGAAAGAGATGACAGCGAGGTGGAAATACAGTTTATAATTAACAAGAACACTGAGCTTAAGAACCAGTTGGCTGAACTACATAAACAGCATATGGACATACTTGACCAGCATCAACAGCTCCGTCAACGTGTGTCCAATTTCAAGGAATGTAGTGATACACACGAACTGGCTTTGAGACGCATATCTGAACTAGAACAAGAATTAAGCAGGGCCCACAACACAATAACCCATTTGGAATCTCTCAAAGCCAGTGAAGAGTCTGCGATCACATGCAGTCTCTATGATGAGTTGGTTGCTAATGAGTCTGGACCCAGATGTGTTGAGCCAATTGTTACAATAGACTTAACTGATGATACTATCACAAAAAGCAAATTGTTTACTAGTCATAATAAGATAAAAAAAATATATTAAAATTAATAGACTAATTAGAAAATATCAGAAATCTTTGAAATGCCAAAAAGTTAACAAATTAAACACAAAACTTAGGCATAAAAATCTACATTTTGTAATATTATAAATTTAATGGATAATACGGTCCCTGATTGGGAAGCCAAATGTAATATTAAAAATTAAAAGAATAGGTGTGTGTGTTTCTGAGTGTGTGATCTCCTAAAAAAAAGTATGATAAGGTAAGAAATTAAATTTCGGGCGCCGTGGAGCGACACACTATTAATAGATAGCCAGATAAATAAAGTTGGAGAGATTGGACCATTAATCTTAGGATGGGGGCCTGTGGATGTCAATGGTGATTAAAAGTCTCACTACCTTGAACATTCCCAGTTTATTGTACCTTTAGCCTAATGTATACAATTATATTAATATAAAGTTTACTTGCTATATCATCATTGCATCTTTGTAACTTTAAATTCGCAGCTGAAGGCTGTTATGTTCTATAGGAAAAAAATATAAAAAATATGTAACTTGAAGCTTGACCCCGAGAGCCGGAAGGTGGTACCTCTCAGGTAATCAGCCCCCGTGGAAGGCCAGTAGAAATTTATTGAAGTAAAGGTGGAATAAGCACCCACAATTGTAGGCTGTGGACAAAAAGGAACTCTGAGATGTGATTTCACTCCGAACTCGGACACGCGGGGACGCATCGACCAACGAAAAACTTACCGCTTATTCCAGGTATATAAACTCGCGTCTCCCTCGGTGTACCGTGAAGATATTTGGTATAAGAGACGTAGGGAGGCGACGAGGAAACCTGCGAAAAACCGTAAGATGGTCACAAACGAACCGCCATCGTCGAAGGAAATTTTCTCTCGAAAAGAGCAACTTACCAAAAATCGGATAGAAATATCCACCGGGACCATTCCACGGGTCCTTTGGTTTAGGATTAGGGCATTAAAGCGCCACTATAAACTAGATTAGTTACGATTCCATTCAGGAAAAATCAAGAGACCTGTCACATTCACCAACAAAGATCGCAAAAGTGACCTGTCCAATTTTGACGTCCAAAAATGTCATACGAAATGTATCACAGATAAAAAATAAAATTAAGAAATCGTTCCGAAATCGACTACAATCATCAATACATGTAACGGTGTAAAAAAACTCGTTACATTACATCCCTCCCCGAAAAAAAATAAAAGAAAGCAATTTCTTTTATGCCAAAAAAACAACGATCAAGGTAAAACGAACAGTTTCCCAAAAAAACAGGAAATATAAACAGCGTGTATACAAACAACACTTACAGGTGCAGACTAAATACTAGCACAACCGACCCATAATGTCAAAAGAACCACAAGAGTACAGTTAAGCACCTTCGCCACTGACTAACAAGTTAAATCCGAGTTCTACTATAGAATCAGTTAAGTGCAGCAGTCGCTTAACACTGTAAAACAATACAACAGAACTATACCCAATTGAGTGCGGTTGGGCACCATCGCCACCGACTAACAAGTATAAAATTCTAAAAAGACACAAAAAAAATACCAATACAAATTCGGTTAGGCACTATAGCCGCCGACTAGCAAGTATAAAGCTTTACAAACAAACAAAAAAATACTAATAAGAGTTCGGTTAGGCACCATAGCCGCGGGTCCAGGGACGACGGATTCGGGGACATCCGTCGCCCCCCAACATCAGGACCCGAGAAGGCGGCGCGCGTAGTGTTCCGCGTGCGCCGCTCACAGACGTTGCGGGGGGAGTACACCTCACTCCCCCCGCCCGAGACGGGGCCCGCGCAAGCGGGCCGGCACCAGCCGGGGTTGTGGAAGAATAATGTGTTCCCGCGACCCCGGCGTAGGTGTGAGATGGAACACCGGGGTGGTTTTTAGTCAGTAAGAGTCTGACAGACCCCTCCGCCCGCCCCAGGGCGGAGGACATCCATGAGGATTTTCCACCCCGGGAACAAAAAAAAAAAAAAAAAAAAAAGGCACCATAGCCGCCGACTAGCAAGTATATGTTTAATGTAACAGGATAAAAAGAATATTAATTCGAGTACAGTTAAGCGCAAAGGCCGCTGTTTAACGAGATTAATCCAAAAAATTATATATGAGTGCAGTTAGGCACCATCGCCACTGACTAACAGGAACAAATTATAACTGTGAGAAACAGTTAAGAACCTTCACATCTCTAAAGATGCAAAGGAAAAAAAAATGTTGTGATCGGCTCAACTCCACCAACTTTCCGGGCACAAACAAAATAAATGTTGTGATCGGCTCAACTCCACCAACTTTCCGGGCACAAACAAAAAAATGTTGTGATCGGCTCAACTCCACCAACTTTCCGGGCACAAACAAAAAAAAATGTTGTGATCGGCTCAACTCCACCAACTTTCCGGGCACAAACAAAAAAGAAATCACTGTGTTCTTCCTAAGTGCACCGCGAAATATTCCGGGTGACAGAGTCACTATAGGAGCACAATGATAAAAAAATAGGTAAACCTCTACAAGTGTAAACAAAACGTACAAAGGTAGTAGGCACCAATTCAGGAATTGCATGCAAAAATTTACAAAGGAAAATTGCATACAAGACTGTTTAAAAAAATATATATACATGATAATAATAGTATAATAATAAGATCTTTCGATATGGAAAATGTATCTGTGTGGGTTGAAGAAGTTTATAAAAATGTCCTAAGTTGTAATTTAGAATGTTAAATCAAGATTTTAATAAATTTATAAGAAGTTACCTAACATACATCTTCATTCAAACTGCTTATAACCTATCATCCATCCCAACGTGCATCACACTATCAAAAGCAGCCTTCAATCAAAATCATCAAAATCAAGATTAACAATGGGAAACCAAATTAAAATTTAATTATATCCTTAACATGATAACGACCAGTCGTTCCCTTATTAAGGTCTTTCAGAATATAAACATTTTCAGAAATCTTTTCAATAATTTTACATTTAATAAACTTAGCAGCAAGTTTTGCCGAAAAATAAGTAGGTGCATGAGATTGAACGAAACTTCTTCTCCACACGACATCACCCACATCAAAAGAAATGACTTTGCGACCTTTGTTATAATAGCGAGCATTACGCTGATAAGCTTTTAATAAATGAGTTTGCACTTTAACAAAAATATTACTAAGTGAATTGAGAGAATCGGCATAGTGAACTCTATTGGAAATTTCCAGTTCATCTATGTTATCGATAGAATTACTAAAACGATGTAAAGAAGCATCAAAAATAAGTTCTCTACCAAACATCAAAAAATTAGGTCTGAAATCTGTGGCCAGATTAACACTATTATTCAAAGCTAGTTGAATATTAGGTAAATATTTAGACCAAGTTCTATGATCATCTTTGACAAAACAAGCTATGCAAGTTTCAACAGTTTTATTATATCTCTCAACAGTATTATTTTGAGGCGTGTATAAAGTATTATAAAATATTTTATAAATGTTAAAACCCTTCAAAAACTCTACAAAATGTTTAGAAGTGAATTGTGTACCATTATCACAAACAATTATTTTGGGACAACCAAATTTAAGAAATATTTATTTTTCAAAAAGTTTATTTATTACTCTAGTAGTAGCATTTATCATAGGAAAAATCCAGCAGTATTTAGTGAAAACATCAACAACTGAAAGAATATATTTATGTCCAGAATAAGATTTAGGCAATATACCTATAATGTCTACTGAAAGCATCAACATAGGACGATCAACTTTTTTAGGGTTAACCATAATACCAAAAGGAGGTTGAGTGGTATGTTTATAAGCTTTACAAGTATCACAAGCAAGAATATATTTTTGAACATCATTAAACATCCCTTTCCAAAAATAGTGTTGTTTTAATTTATTTAAAGTTTTATGAATACCTAAGTGTCCAGAATTAATATCATCATGATTAGAACGAATTGTATCTAATATGTGTTCTTTAGGAATAACTATCTTCCAATTAAGATTACTATTAGGATCAAACTTACTTTTACAAAACCTATATAAGGCTTTATTTTCTACTCTAAAGTTCTTATATCTGCAAGGAGACTTTTGACAATTAATAAATACTTTTTTATACCAAGGATCATAAATATCATCATCATCGGGTAAGACTAAATTATTTTCAGAGATTCCTATAGCAGCTATTTCAATACGAGACAAAGCGTCTGGGACTAAATGTAAAGAACCTTTTTTATGAACTATATCAAAAGTAAGTTGAGAAATTCTAGTAGCCCAACGCGCTAAGCGTCCACTAGGATTGCTAAGACCTAAAAGCCACTTTAAACAGGATAAAACCGCATTAGACTTAACAGTAGGTTTTTCAGTTTTAAAAGTTTTATGACTTACAAAAACTTCAAGCTCTTTTGCAAGAACAAGAAATTGTTCCACAGAATCTATAGGTTTACCAAATATAAAAGGTGTGTAAATAGGTAGCATGTTATGTTTAATAATAGTAACCAAAACCGCATCAAACAATGGCGAAGAAAGACGACTAGCCATGTCCAGTATTTCTGTAATAATGTCTGGAAGAGATTCAGAACTCTTTTGTTTCCTTGTACGAAGATCATGTTCCAAAAAATAGTCGAAGTCCGGCCTGTCAAAACGTTTAAGCAAAGCAAGCTTAAGCTCACGCCAGGATGGAATACGAAAACGAACTGTGCGGAACCATTTCAGAGCAATACCACTAAGCAAATCCGTGAATGAACCAACCAACAAAATTTCGTCAAAATTTTTGTATAAAAAGTATTCTTCAACTTCAGTAATAAATTCCCTAACACAAGATTTCCCATCGAATTTAATTCTACTCTTTTTCAAATCAGGCAACTTAATTGCAGATGGCAAGTTCTTCTTAATATGATCATTAACCAAAACATTCATAGAATTAAACGAAGGCAGAGCGTGCAAAGCAAAAGCTGAGGAAGAGTGTGCAATCCTTTCATTATGATCAAAAGGGTGTGGTACTTCTGTCAAATTAATCATGTCCGGAGCAGTTTGTGCAACATTAGGATCTGCGCAAGCGCCATCAGATTCTATGTGGTCTTTAGCAATAGGCGGAAAAGACTGGTCTTCATTAGCCATCATGAATAAACTAAACGAAAATTGATGAGCAAAGCAAGATGTAAATTTAAAAAAAAGTAAAATATTTGAGGGTAAGTGTAAAATATTTTCTAAGTTTTTTTGTTTTGATGAAACTATCAAGTAAAAAGATGCAATAATAATTTACAGGATAAGTTTAAACTACTTAAAGTAAGGTTACCAAGTTAAACCAAAGTTTACTTAAGATTAAATATGAAACAAAAACTTCCAAAGTTGTAAAATACTTGAGGTTAAAAAGATATGTTCAAAGTTTGTTTTGATGAAAATTTCAAGTTTAAAAAATGCAGTAACAATTTACAAGATCAATTCAAGTTACTAAAAGTAAGATTACTTAGTTAAACTAAAGTTTGCTTTAGATTAAATATGAAACAAAGTTTCACCGCACTTAATTTACACTGTTGAGACACTTAGATAAAACAAACTGTCTTACCATACAAAATGTTGGTTTTGTAAGAGAAAAGAAGAAGTAATGCTGTAACCATAAACATTTAACATACACAATAGTACAAAATACAATAATGTTAGTAGAAAATACTGTTTACTTAAAAGCAAACATCCAAAGAATTTAAGTTTTAAATTACAACATTGTACAATAATGTGTTACTACAAAATATCAAGATGCAATGAATCAATAACAAAATAAGTAAGCTAAATTCAAGTCCCTGTTCGCTTGAGCGACAAATGTAATAATATAAATTTAATGGATAATACGGTCCCTGATTGGGAAGCCAAATGTAATATTAAAAATTAAAAAAATAGGTGTGTGTGTTTCTGAGTGTGTGATCTCCTAAAAAAAAGTATGATAAGGTAAGAAATTAAATTTCGGGCGCCGTGGAGCGACACACTATTAATAGATAGCCAGATAAATAAAGTTGGAGAGATTGGACCATTAATCTTAGGATGGGGGCCTGTGGATGTCAATGGTGATTAAAAGTCTCACTACCTTGAACATTCCCAGTTTATTGTACCTTTAGCCTAATGTATACAATTATATTAATATAAAGTTTACTTGCTATATCATCATTGCATCTTTGTAACTTTAAATTCGCAGCTGAAGGCTGTTATGTTCTATAGGAAAAAAAGATAAAAAATATGTAACTTGAAGCTTGACCCCGAGAGCCGGAAGGTGGTACCTCTCAGGTAATCAGCCCCCGTGGAAGGCCAGTAGAAATTTATTGAAGTAAAGGTGGAATAAGCACCCACAATTGTAGGCTGTGGACAAAAAGGAACTCTGAGATGTGATTTCACTCCGAACTCGGACACGCGGGGACGCATCGACCAACGAAAAACTTACTGCTTATTCCAGGTATATAAACTCGCGTCTCCCTCGGTGTACCGTGAAGATATTTGGTATAAGAGACGTAGGGAGGCGACGAGGAAACCTGCGAAAAACCGTAAGATGGTCACAAACGAACCGCCATTGTCGAAGGAAATTTTCTCTCGAAAAGAGCAACTTACCAAAAATCGGATAGAAATATCCACCGGGACCATTCCACGGGTCCTTTGGTTTAGGATTAGGGCATTAAAGCGCCACTATAAACTAGATTAGTTACGATTCCATTCAGGAAAAATCAAGAGACCTGTCACATTCACCAACAAAGATCGCAAAAGTGACCTGTCCAATTTTGACGTCCAAAAATGTCATACGAAATGTATCACAGATAAAAAATAAAATTAAGAAATCGTTCCGAAATCGACTACAATCATCAATACATGTAACGGTGTAAAAAAAACTCGTTACAATTTATTACAAGATTTAAAGAAGTGTAATATTGAATTACAATTATGTAATACTATGTATGACACTGATACTCAGCACCTTCAGGATGAGTTGTTTGTTAGGGAATATGCTCTAAAGGATATCTTCAGTAAATTTGAGGCTTCTCAACAGGACCTGAGTAAATGCATGCAGGAGGCCAATGAGTTGGCAGACCTAGTCAAGTTCAATGCAGAGAGGTATGAATCTCTGACAAATAACCTTTCTTTTAGCTGTACCTGCTCCCAGGCACCCCAGCCTCAACTTATTACACCCATGCCCACAGTGGCCCAGCCAGTAGGTAGCTGTATTAAAAACAGTATTAATCATGACAAGAATAGTATTAATAATTTGGTTAACACTACATATGTATTCTCTGACAAATTTGGTCAAGGTTTTGGTAGTATATTTAATCAGTGTTCACAACATTATGTTATTAATAATTGCTTACCGGGTGCCAGTATTAGCCAATTAATTTGTAATATTAGATTGACAAAAATTAACCCCGGTTCAACTGTTATATTATTATATGGGGATAGCTTATCTGTAAGAAAAAAGGACATTACTGAATGTGTCCATTTGATGTTACATCTCAATGAGACTAATAATTGTAAATTTATTTTCTGTGCTTTGCCTTATTCTCAGTATTTGTCTGATGAGCAAAATAGTTACATTTATCATTTAAATATGTTAATTTATAATAGGACTTGCCGTTATAGTGACATTATTTTATATTTTGATTGTAATCAATTTATTACTGATTACAAACTGACAAATTATACAATGTATTTGCCACCTAGATGTAGGAGACAAATTGCTAATCTTTTAGCATACAATTTACACAGTGACAAGGGTACATTGTAACGAGTTTTTTTTACACCGTTACATGTATTGATGATTGTAGTCGATTTCGGAACGATTTCTTAATTTTATTTTTTATCTGTGATACATTTCGTATGACATTTTTGGACGTCAAAATTGGACAGGTCACTTTTGCGATCTTTGTTGGTGAATGTGACAGGTCTCTTGATTTTTCCTGAATGGAATCGTAACTAATCTAGTTTATAGTGGCGCTTTAATGCCCTAATCCTAAACCAAAGGACCCGTGGAATGGTCCCGGTGGATATTTCTATCCGATTTTTGGTAAGTTGCTCTTTTCGAGAGAAAATTTCCTTCGACGATGGCGGTTCGTTTGTGACCATCTTACGGTTTTTCGCAGGTTTCCTCGTCGCCTCCCTACGTCTCTTATACCAAATATCTTCACGGTACACCGAGGGAGACGCGAGTTTATATACCTGGAATAAGCGGTAAGTTTTTCGTTGGTCGATGCGTCCCCGCGTGTCCGAGTTCGGAGTGAAATCACATCTCAGAGTTCCTTTTTGTCCACAGCCTACAATTGTGGGTGCTTATTCCACCTTTACTTCAATAAATTTCTACTGGCCTTCCACGGGGGCTGATTACCTGAGAGGTACCACCTTCCGGCTCTCGGGGTCAAGCTTCAAGTTACATATTTTTTATATCTTTTTTTCCTATAGAACATAACAGCCTTCAGCTGCGAATTTAAAGTTACAAAGATGCAATGATGATATAGCAACTAAAATTTATATTAATATAATTGTATTCATTAGGCTAAAGGTATACAATAAACTGGGAACGTTCAAGGTAGTGAGACTTTTAATCACCATTGACATCCACAGGCCCCCATCCTAAGATTAATGGTTCAATCTCTCCAACTTTATCTGGCTATCCATTAATAGTGTGTCGCTCCACGGCGCCCGAAATTTAATATCTTACATTATAATACTTTTTTAGGAGATCACACACTCAGAAACAAACACACACCTATTCTTTTAAATTTTTAATATTACATTTGGCTTCCCAATTAGGGACCGTATTATCCATTAAATTTATATTATTACATTTGTCGCTCAAGCGAACAGGGACTTGAATTTAGCTTACTTATTTTGTTATTGATTCATTGCATCTTGATATTTTGTAGTAACACATTATTGTACAATGTTGTAATTTAAAACTTAAATTCTTTGGATGTTTGCTTTTAAGTAAACAGTATTTTCTACTAACATTATTGTATTTTGTACTATTGTGTATGTTTAATGTTTATGGTTACAGCATTACTTCTTTTCTCTTACAAAACCAACATTTTGTATGGTAAGACAGTTTGTTTTATCTAAGTGTCTCAACAGTGTAAATTAAGTGCGGTGAAACTTTGTTTTAGTAACTTGAATTGATCTTGTAAATTGTTACTCCATTTTTTAAACTTGAAATTTTCATCAAAACAAACTTTGAACATATCTTTTTAACCTCAAGTATTTTACAACTTTGGAAGTTTTGTTTCATATTTAATCTTAAGTAAACTTTGGTTTAACTTGGTAACCTTACTTTAAGTAGTTTAAACTTATCCTGTAAATTATTATTGCATCTTTTTACTTGATAGTTTCATCAAAACAAAAAAAACTTAGAAAATATTTTACACTTACCCTCAAATATTTAACTTTTTTTTTTAATTTACATTTTGCTTTGCTCATCAATTTTCGTTTAGTTTATTCATGATGGCTAATGAAGACCAGTCTTTTCCGCCTATTGCTAAAGACCACATAGAATCTGATGGCGCTTGCGCAGATCCTAATGTTGCACAAACTGCTCCGGACATGATTAATTTGACAGAAGTACCACACCCTTTTGATCATATTGAAAGGATTGCACACTCTTCCTCAGCTTTTGCTTTGCACGCTCTGCCTTCGTTTAATTCTATGAATGTTTTGGTTAATGATCATATTAAGAAGAACTTGCCATCTGCAATTAAGTTGCCTGATTTGAAAAAGAGTAGAATTAAATTCGATGGGAAATCTTGTGTTAGGGAATTTATTACTGAAGTTGAAGAATACTTTTTATACAAAAATTTTGACGAAATTTTGTTGGTTGGTTCATTCACGGATTTGCTTAGTGGTATTGCTCTGAAATGGTTCCGCACAGTTCGTTTTCGTATTCCATCCTGGCGTGAGCTTAAGCTTGCTTTGCTTAAACGTTTTGACAGGCCGGACTTCGACTATTTTTTGGAACATGATCTTCGTACAAGGAAACAAAAGAGTTCTGAATCTCTTCCAGACTTTATTACAGAAATACTGGACATGGCTAGTCGTCTTTCTTCGCCATTGTTTGATGCGGTTTTGGTTACTATTATTAAACATAACATGCTACCTATTTACACACCTTTTATATTTGGTAAACCCATAGATTCTGTGGAACAATTTCTTGTACATGCAAAAGAGCTTTAAGTTTTTGTATTCATAAAACTTTAAATAAATTAAAACAACACTATTTTTGGAAAGGGATGTTTAATGATGTTCAAAAATATATTCTTGCTTGTGATACTTGTAAAGCTTATAAACATACCACTCAACCTCCTTTTGGTATTATGGTTAACCCTAAAAAAGTTGATCGTCCTATGTTGATGCTTTCAGTAGACATTATAGGTATATTGCCTAAATCTTATTCTGGACATAAATATATTCTTTCAGTTGTTGATGTTTTCACTAAATACTGCTGGATTTTTCCTATGATAAATGCTACTACTAGAGTAATAAATAAACTTTTTGAAAAAGAAATATTTCTTAAATTTGGTTGTCCCAATATAATTGTTTATAATTGTTATTTTGTAGAGTTTTTGAAGGGTTTTAACATTAATAAAATATTTTATAATACTTTATACACGCCTCAAAATAATACTGTTGAGAGATATAATAAAACTGTTGAAACTTGCATAGCTTGTTTTGTCAAAGATGATCATAGAACTTGGTCTAAATATTTACCTAATATTCAACTAGCTTTGAATAATAGTGTTAATCTGGCCACAGATTTCACACCTAATTTTTTGATGTTTTGGTAGAGAACTTATTTTTGATGCTTCTTTACATCGTTTTAGTAATTCTATCGATAACATAGATGAACTGGAAATTTCCAATAGAGTTCACTATGCCGATTCTCTCAATTCACTTAGTAATATTTTTGTTAAAGTGCAAACACATTTATTAAAAGCTTATCAGCGTAATGCTCGCTATTATAACAAAGGTCGCAAAGTCATTTCTTTTGATGTGGGTGATGTCGTGTGGAGAAGAAGTTTCGTTCAATCTCATGCACCTACTTATTTTTCGGCAAAACTTGCTCCTAAGTTTATTAAATGTAAAATTATTGAAGAGATTTCTGAAAATGTTTATATTCTGAAAGACCTTAATAAGGGAACGACTGGTCGTTATCATGTTAAGGATATAATTAAATTTTAATTTGGTTTCCCATTGTTAATCTTGATTTTGATGATTTTGATTGAAGGCTGCTTTTGATAGTGTGATGCACGTTGGGATGGATGATAGGTTATAGGCAGTTTGAATAAAGATGTATGTTAGGTAACTTCTTATAAAATTTATTAAATCTTGATTTAACATTCTAAATTACAACTTAGGACATTTTTATAAACTTCTTCAACCCACACAGATACATTTTCCATATCGAAAGATCTTATTATTATACTATTATTATCATGTATATATTTTTTTTTAAACAGTCTTGTATGCAATTTTCCTTTGTAAATTTTTGCATGCAATTCCTGAATTGGTGCCTACTACCTTTGTACGTTTTGTTTACACTTGTAGAGGTTTACCTATTTTTTTTTATCATTGTGCTCCTATAGTGACTCTGTCACCCGGAATATTTCGCGGTGCACTTAGGAAGAACACAGTGATTTCTTTTTTGTTTGTGCCCGGAAAGTTGGTGGAGTTGAGCCGATCACAACATTTTTTTTTTGTTTGTGCCCGGAAAGTTGGTGGAGTTGAGCCGATCACAACATTTTTTTGTTTGTGCCCGGAAAGTTGGTGGAGTTGAGCCGATCACAACATTTTTTTTTGTTTGTGCCCGGAAAGTTGGTGGAGTTGAGCCGATCAGAACATTTTTTTTGTTTGTGCCCGGAAAGTTGGTGGAGTTGAGCCGATCACAACATTTTTTTTTCCTTTGCATCTTTAGAGATGTGAAGGTTCTTAACTGTTTCTCACAGTTATAATTTGTTCCTGTTAGTCAGTGGCGATGGTGCCTAACTGCACTCATATATAATTTTTTGGATTAATCTCGTTAAACAGCGGCCTTTGCGCTTAACTGTACTCGAATTAATATTCTTTTTATCCTGTTACATTAAACATATACTTGCTAGTCGGCGGCTATGGTGCCTAACCGAACTCTTATTAGTATTTTTTTGTTTGTTTGTAAAGCTTTATACTTGCTAGTCGGCGGCTATAGTGCCTAACCGAATTTGTATTGGTATTTTTTTTGTGTCTTTTTAGAATTTTATACTTGTTAGTCGGTGGCGATGGTGCCCAACCGCACTCAATTGGGTATAGTTCTGTTGTATTGTTTTACAGTGTTAAGCGACTGCTGCACTTAACTGATTCTATAGTAGAACTCGGATTTAACTTGTTAGTCAGTGGCGAAGGTGCTTAACTGTACTCTTGTGGTTCTTTTGACATTATGGGTCGGTTGTGCTAGTATTTAGTCTGCACCTGTAAGTGTTGTTTGTATACACGCTGTTTATATTTCCTGTTTTTTTGGGAAACTGTTCGTTTTACCTTGATCGTTGTTTTTTTGGCATAAAAGAAATTGCTTTCTTTTTTTTTTTTTCGGGGAGGGATGTAATGTAACGAGTTTTTTTACACCGTTACATGTATTGATGATTGTAGTCGATTTCGGAACGATTTCTTAATTTTATTTTTTATCTGTGATACATTTCGTATGACATTTTTGGACGTCAAAATTGGACAGGTCACTTTTGCGATCTTTGTTGGTGAATGTGACAGGTCTCTTGATTTTTCCTGAATGGAATCGTAACTAATCTAGTTTATAGTGGCGCTTTAATGCCCTAATCCTAAACCAAAGGACCCGTGGAATGGTCCCGGTGGATATTTCTATCCGATTTTTGGTAAGTTGCTCTTTTCGAGAGAAAATTTCCTTCGACAATGGCGGTTCGTTTGTGACCATCTTACGGTTTTTCGCAGGTTTCCTCGTCGCCTCCCTACGTCTCTTATACCAAATATCTTCACGGTACACCGAGGGAGACGCGAGTTTATATACCTGGAATAAGCGGTAAGTTTTTCGTTGGTCGATGCGTCCCCGCGTGTCCGAGTTCGGAGTGAAATCACATCTCAGAGTTCCTTTTTGTCCACAGCCTACAATTGTGGGTGCTTATTCCACCTTTACTTCAATAAATTTCTACTGGCCTTCCACGGGGGCTGATTACCTGAGAGGTACCACCTTCCGGCTCTCGGGGTCAAGCTTCAAGTTACATATTTTTTATATCTTTTTTTCCTATAGAACATAACAGCCTTCAGCTGCGAATTTAAAGTTACAAAGATGCAATGATGATATAGCAACTAAAATTTATATTAATATAATTGTATTCATTAGGCTAAAGGTATACAATAAACTGGGAACGTTCAAGGTAGTGAGACTTTTAATCACCATTGACATCACAGGCCCCCATCCTAAGATTAATGGTTCAATCTCTCCAACTTTATCTGGCTATCCATTAATAGTGTGTCGCTCCACGGCGCCCGAAATTTAATATCTTACATTATAATACTTTTTTAGGAGATCACACACTCAGAAACAAACGCACACCTATTATTCTTTTAAATTTTTAATATTACATTTGGCTTCCCAATTAGGGACCGTATTATCCATTAAATTTTTATTATTACAACATGTAGTGTACAATCGATTACAGTTAGTAGTGGTACTAATACTACTTTTGATACGCCTTGTAGTTTAAACTATTAGGTGCGACAACGGGTGAGCCGCATATGTTGAATGTTGTACATCAAAATATGCAGGGTCTGTCCGGCAAAGAGCTAGAGTTAAGTTTATTTATGGAGAACTATGATGTTCAGGTGTTATGTTTGACTGAACACTGGTTGAAGGAACATGAAGTAGTGTTTATCAATGATGATAATTTCACAGTACAAAGTGCATTTGTAAGGAAAAGTGCCATTCGCGGTGGCTCTCTAGTTCTTGTCTCAAACAAGTTGAAATGTAAACAACGTTTAGATTTAGTTAATCTCTCTATTGAGCGCACTATTGAGTTGTCTTGTGTTGAACTCGAGCGATACGTTATAATTTGCGTTTATCGACCCCCTTCTGGTGATTTAATTAGTTTTGAATCGGTAATGGAGGATTCTTTCAATAGGTTAAAAACAAGTAATAAGAGTATAATTTTATGTGGAGATTTTAATATTAATATTTTAGATGTTACTCCATTAAGTATTAGACTTCTCAATCTGTTTAGGTCTTATAATTTAATTAACTTGTTTTTTGAACCAACTAGGATCACGGCATCTTCATCAACTTGTCTTGATAATATGTTTACTAATTGTGATGCCAAAACTAAATTAGTGTTAAGTGACTTAACGTCCGACCACTGTGGTTTATTAGCTAGGTTCCCGATGTCATTACCTAAAAAGCCGCATAAACTTGAATGCAGGCCATATACAGCTAGTCGTTGTAACAAGTTTAAAAATAATATAGCTCATAGAATTACACCATCGATAGTAGAACACGAAAATCCAAATGAAATATACGGAGCCCTTTTTGATGTTGTGCTAAAAGAATACCAATCTATTTTCAAGACAAAAACCATTAACATTAATGGCACCTCCGTTGGCTTCAACCAATGGGCTACTCCAGGTATTTATAAAAGTAGAGCGAGACTATACGAGTTATATGGTTTGAAAAAATACAGGTTTGATACTCCTTTCCTAGAGTATGTAAAAAAATATTCAAAATTATTTAAAAAGATTTGCGTTTTTGCTAAATCAAAATTTTTAAGCGATTCAATTAAAAATTCCAATAATAAAGTAAAAACCACTTGGAAAATTATTAACAATGAAACGGGTAAGTCGGTTAAACAAGAAAATCAACTTGAAGTTATGGTGGACAACAAATTAGTTAATAAGGCAGCTGACGTAGCTGAGGCTTTTAATGAGTTTTTTGCCAATATACCTATAACTACGACTTGCTCCTTAAATTCGTCCCCGTCTAAAGCTGAGAATCTTTTGAATAGTAGTGTGCCAAAATGTACTCGCATATTTAGCTTCGAACATGTAACGCCTAATGATGTAATTAACGTCTTTAACACACTTAAATCTAAAAACACTGGTGATTACTGGGGCATCTCAATTAAACTCTTAAGTAACATAATAGACATCGTAGCCCCCTATCTAGCTGTTACTTTTAATAAATGTGTTGATATAGGAACTTTTCCTGACCTCATGAAGAGTAGTAAAGTCATACCATTATTTAAATCTGGTAATAAAAATAACATTGGCAATTTCAGGCCTATTTCTATCTTACCAGCATTTAGCAAAATATTTGAAAAGTTAATACTTAAGCAGTTGCTAAGACATTTTAATTTAAATAGCCTCCTTCATAATGAACAATATGGCTTTACAAAAGGACGTTCAACTACAGATGCGGGTGTTGCTCTGCTGAAACACATATTTAATGCATGGGAGAAATCGCAAAATGCTATTGGAGTTTTCTGTGATCTCTCTAAAGCCTTTGATTGCGTGCACCATGACACGCTTTTGCGTAAACTACGTCATTACGGTGTCGAAAACGAAGCTCTCAACGTAATAAATTCTTATTTACACAATAGGTTCCAATGTGTAGATGTCGATGGTGTGAAATCATCCGGGCTTCCAGTTCAGTTAGGTGTTCCTCAAGGCTCAATACTAGGTCCATTCTTGTTTTTAGTGTATATCAATGACTTACCATTCTATTTAAATGATATCTGTGACGTTGTACTGTTTGCAGATGATACCTCTCTTATTTTTAAAGTAGACAGGAATAGACAAGAGAATGACGACGTAAACAGTGCACTCTCAATGGTTACGGATTGGTTTACGTCAAATAACCTAGTTCTCAATGCTAAGAAAACTAAATGTATAAAGTTCGTCTTACCGAATGTTAGAAATCTAGGACCCAACATCGTCTTAGATAAAGAGCTGCTTGAAACAGTAGACTCGGCAGTTTTTCTGGGCATAACAGTAGATGCCAAACTTCAGTGGGGCCCACATATATCAAGCCTAGCGGGGAGGCTCAGTTCAGCCGCCTACGCTGTCAGGAAAGTAAGACAATACACTGACGTTGATACAGCACGGTTAGTCTATTTTAGTTATTTCCACAGCGTTATGTCCTACGGTATTCTGCTGTGGGGCAAAGCTGCTGATATTCAAAATATATTCGTCCTTCAAAAACGAGCTGTCCGAGCAATTTATCAACTAGGAGCCAGAGTTTCTCTTAGAGATTTTTTTAAAGATATTGGTATTCTTACGGTAGCATCACAATTTATCTTCGCCAACATCTTATACATTAGGCAAAATATACACTTATACACTAAAAACAGTGATTTTCACAATGTTAATACTAGAAATAAGAACAAACTACGTGCTCCCTTTCACCGGCTTCATAAGGTTCATAACTCATTTGTTGGGCTAGGCATAACCTTTTATAACAAACTACCCTCTTCTTTGCTAGATTTGCCTTTTAATGCGTTTAAAGCTCAAGTAAAATCCAACCTTTGTTCAAAGGCATATTATTCAATTAACGACTACTTAAACGATAAGAATAGCTGGTCGCTGTAATTAACTCAAGACAATGTTTATGTTCTTTCTCCAGAATCAGCTTACAGACTGACAGGGTATACGAGTTCGTATATTTATTTTAATTTTACTTGACTGTATAAGTCAATTAGTTTTAGTTACCTTCATTTATGATTGACATGATCCGCTCATTACAATGTTTTTCAATGAGTTGTATTGCAATAAGTGGTTAGCTAGCGACCTCGACAATTGATCTTAAATTATTCTTGCCTGAGCAACCGGCAGCGAGTTCGTCATGCTCCCGTAGATGTCACTGCTTGCGGTAGCGTCGGGGATCAGGTTGCCTCCTTCCCTCAAATATGGCGAGGGGGGCAATGGCTGATCTTTGCGTTATGCTCGTGAACGGGTGCTGCTTGTGGTGACTGGTCGTCTTGCTGTCTATGGTTTTGATTTTGTTAAAGTAATTGTTCTGTTAACTTATTTTACTTCGATGGTCCTGGTTTGTCATTTGTGTTTACTTAAAAAATAATCCAATAATGCATATGTAAGATGTCACGCCCCTTATGCCTGGAGGCTTTTATTTGTGTATTAAGTTATGTTGTTTTTTTCATTGATTTTTTTATTGGTTTCTGTTTTGGGTATATTGGCGTGGCTCGCTTAAATATGGCATATAATTTAATATGTAATTTTTTTGTGTTTCGGTTTTTATTCTTTGATTACCTTATAATTATATAATTCAATGGTTTTCTAACTAAACAGACAGCTGTGCTGCTGGGGAGTTTGTTGCGCCACTTCTTCTTCCCAGCTAAAGCACTAGGAAGTGGTGAAGGGCGGGCGTTTTGGGGGACTGTCTTATGTAATTTCGACGTTCGAAAAGTGCTGACTCTCAGCCTAGTTTGAATAAATGACTTTTGATTTTGATTTTGATTTTGTCAGTTATGTCTCGGTCAGCTGTTAATCCACGTCTACCACTGCCATCGTTGGCGGGGTCGACGAAGCAAGTTCCGTTTCTCCGTCTAGAGAAATTCCTCCCCACACCATACAAGAACTACCACCAAAACTCACAGTTTCTCGAATGCAACATTGGGCAAATCTTTCACCAGGACGTCTATACACTCGGTTTCTCCCGTCATTGCTAAAAAGACAGATTCTTGACTCGTCAGAAAACAAAACTGACCTCCAGTCTTCTAACGTCCAATTAATGTGTTCTCTTGCAAACTCCAAGCGAGATCGGCGATGAGCTACAGTCAATTTTGGGCCAGTTGCTGGTTTGTGTGATGTTAAATTTCGTTCCTTTAGTCTTCGTCTCACTGTCCACCTACTGATTGCGACACCTCGAACGTCACGTAACGCTTGCTGTAGCTGAACAGCATTAAGTCCACGGTCGCGCAACGAATTGGTTGCAATAAAGCGGTCGTCACGTTCTGTTGTTGCCCGTGGTCGGCCAGTTCCAGGTCGCCGAACAAAAGCACCAGTCTCCAGATACCTGCGGTATACCTGCTGTACCTTTGAACGACTCAAATGAAGTCTGCGTGCCACTTCACGTTGTCCGTGTCCAACCTCAAGTAAAGCCACAACTTGGGCAGCTTCCGTCGGTGTAGTATCCATTTTATCAGGTTATTTTGATTACACAGACACAGATAAAGACAACAATAACAAGTAATATGGGTATGATTAACAAAAACCTCAAATTTAATCTTTTCTTAACAGAGTACAATAAAAATGTCATAAACAAATTAAATGCGATAATTTTATTCTACCCTTTAAACTTTAATTAAAATGAAATTTTGACAACTAACTACCCTCATTGTAAAGGTTATTAAATACCCTTTTAGGCGATATATGTTTCGAATCGATGCGTTCCATAATACCAAAAATAATAACCATAATGCGTGAAAAAGGAAGTGGCTCGATTTATTTGCTCCCAAGTGTAGTTTATATTTTCCGGTAGTCACTAAGTCAAGATTGTTTGATGGCACGTTTCGCCATATTCAATATTTATTTGGAAGAAGGCACATAGATGTATAGAGTTTCGCCATTCCTGACCTAGGACAAACTGTCCAGTTAGGTAGGTCCAACTTCGAGAAAGAGGTCAATCGTCGAATCCGACTCTGCTGGGCAGCGTTCCGGAAGATCAAGTAGAAAGTCTTTGACCAGTGCGTGTTGCCAGTGATGACCTATGGCCCTGAAACGTGGTCATAGTCAAAGTCAAAGTATTTATTAGTATGATTTTTGGTGATACAGAATGTAGGTTTTATATTTAGGTTATGGTAACTCAAAAAACTACCCATACACTATTTAACAACACAATAGGCCAGTAGGCCTCTATGGCCTCAATGTCTGTCAATATGTCAACAAACTGATAATGTTCTCAATCTGGCATACTTTTTACCGGCAGTGTTTCAATAATAATTATAAAATTATTCAAAAAAGTAAGTAACATGTTATTGTTACCAAAAGTTAATGATTATTTATTTTAAGTGGCATCTTTGAGTATAGCTTTTATTGTTATTTCGATTAGTAAACTTAAATTTTGTAATTTAATAGGTGGCATACAGAAAAAGGGTTATCATTCATTCGCGAATAGTGAATTGAATGATCCGTTGAGAACTATAAAACGTAAAAGTTGTGTAGTCATCGTCCTGAATAAAGCCTTTCGGCGAAACCATACCAGTTTGCTGCGCTATTTCAACGCATTTTAGGCTGCGTGGCAACGCAACAACGCAAAATGACGCAACACAAAAATACCGTCCCACGTCGCTCTTTTTAGCACCGATTTTAGCCCGATGTCAGCGACAGCATCTGAGCGAGCGCACCACGCATTTCGTTGCTTTCGTTATAAATAATGAAGCTACGCACGTGTGTATAAGTATCCATTGTCGCCCTTAGTGCCGACACACATTAAATGCGATGCGGTGTCAAAAATTAAACTTTCTATGTGGCGTCCCTAATTATTTCGTCGCGAGGTCGCAACGCTTTTATGAATAGACGGAATTACACAGTATTTTTTTCGTTGTATTTTCAAGCCCTGTTGCGCATGGCCGTTCATTGATGAACGATGATACACTTGATCGAGAGTCACTCGTGAAAATTGACCGATTTTTTATTAGCTTCGCTTGCTTCCTTTACTAAATAATGGGGCCTTTTATTTTTCACTAAAAAAAGGTGCTGTATTTGTGATCTACGTGTATCTGTCCGTTGGGAATATAAACCGGTAAACTAAATCGTATAGTTTAATTTAGGTTGTAACTATCTGATTAATCTGTATTTCCATCCACGCGGCTGTCATAAGTACGCGAATCCGTGCTTGGCATGTATAATGGCGGATTATAAGTTTCATATTTGTTGTCTTGAGTTGCTATTGCGTATGTGAAGCAACCTACTGGTTTGGATCACTTAATCTTAAACTTGTCAAAGTAATATCTTTCTGTAGTTGCAGTCCCGCTGCAGAGGGGCTCGAAACCTAAGGTGAAGGGGGGAGGGGTCTAGAGAGGCTGATGGGTGACCATCCATTGCGTATCGACTATCATTCGTAGACCTTTGACCGTCGTTACGGGTAGTCAAAAGTCTGGCAACCCGTCTTACCAAGGGGTATCGTGTTACCCAGTAACTGGGTTGTAGAGGTCAGATAGGCAGTCGCTCCATGTAAAATACTGGTATTCAGTTACATCCAGTAAGACTAGAAGCCAACCCCAACGTTATTGGGAAGGTGGTTGGTAGGTAAGGCAGATTGATTTGTATTATTGCAGTCCCTCTACTGTTGAGGATACTCGTCTCTTTCTACGCTGGAAAAGGACGGGCAAAGATCACCATTCTTATTTGCTGTGCTTTTAATAGCCTCAACGTGTGCCTTAAACTGACCCCGGTACAAAAGCTGTACCCACTAGCAGGAGCGCCACCAGCAGTTCGCAAAGCGGTGGCAAGCTCCAGCGAAAGAACCGAAATGGTCTCCGGCACACGAGATCCTTTGCATGAAAATGACCTTGTGCCACAAAGCCCCACTCACTGGAGAACGTTCTAAAGAAAGACTGTAGCTGTGGCGAGACAGTGCTCCTTACCCAAACCTTTCGTTCCACCCGCTGAAGATCTTCCACCTGGACATGAGTTGCCTTGGGTAACCAGGAAGTCTTTAAACAGACTCCGGACCCAGTTTTACCGAATAAAACCTGCTCTGGTGGAGATTCATAATCGACTCAGCCTTGCAGTGTACATGCGGTGCTGTTCCACAAACGATGGGACACTTGATATCATGTCCTGCGTGTCCTGTTAGCTGCACGTTACAGGAACTGATGGACGCAAGTGATTGCGCCAAACACGGAGCCGAATTCTGGGCTCGTCCATTTAGATTGCCATTGACACGATAAGAGTAGATGGACGAATCCTATTTCAACTTTGGATAGTGCCGAAATGAAAGAGTAATCCAAGTTGGATCAAGATTATGTTTAGACTTTAAAAGAGACTGCAGTGACCTCCGAGAAAACACAGAACTCATCGAGTTTTAAAATACGTGTAAAACTATATTTTGTAACCAACTCACAGGAATAAATATATTATTTCATAAATAAATGGATTATAAAAGAAAAACAACCTAGTGTTAAATATGTAGATATAAAATACCAATTGTAAAAGTTTAATTTTTCTAATTTTAAGTGGCTCTATGAATAAAAGGCAAATCGTATTGAAATAACCGGCTAAGTGCGTGTCGAAACACGCACAATGAAGGGTCCGCAGTTGGGATTAATTTATCCCACGCACAAACTTAACATTGTAGTTGAAAATCATGTTCTCCCATACATTGATAAACGTCACGGTCAATTCTCCAACTGGGGTTTTTTTTGTGATGAAACTACAAATTAACGATTTTCGGACTTTTTCCTTTATTTGTGCTGGTGAGACCTTGCTTCTCGGCAAATTTCATGATTCTAGGTCAAAGGGAAGCACCCTATGGGTTTTGATTTATTTGCAAGTATCAAATTATGTCGAATAATTCGCCATATTTTTCATTGTAAGTATTTGATATTAATTAATTTCAAATTGATACCTCCACGCGTTCCTGAAAAAAGGGCCTTGACAAACTGACAGACAGACAGACAGACATCTATGATCTTATAAGGGTTCCATTTTTATCTTTTGAGGTACGGAACCCCTAAAAAGAAAAGAGGAAAAAGATACAAAATACGTTAACGGTGAACAACGTTAAGAAAATACACAAACAAAAAAAGGAACGATCTTCGTGAAAATATGCGTAAAACAGCCATCGATCGGCATAATGGCTCCCACAAACAGGCGCGACGCGACAGTGCGACATAGGTAATCACTGCGTGTCTCGCGACGTGCTGTGTCTTTGTGCGGATGACTGACTATGCGAGACAGAGCCACAGCGCTTTTTGTTGATGTCATGACGTCATGCAGTACAGCATTGAATGAGACTAATAGACTAAATGACCAACAGGAGCTTAAAAAGCGAGTCTATGCTTTGGAACACAACAACTATTCGATATCAATACTAAAATCAGCTCAGCAACATTTAGTTCCAGTTAATCAATCGCATAAATAATACCATATTTCGCAACAAACACAAATCCTGTAATCCTATTCTAGCAATATTCTAATTACTTTTTACCACTTCCAGCACTCATTAATCCACAATACCTGATTAGGGTGACAGTGAGCCACAGTGACAAGAGACAATTCCGGTTTCCGAACGATAAATAACTTCGCGTAAAAACATTGACGCTACGTTCACACTGCGTGGTTACTGCCTCACCACGTAATTTATCGTCCAACGCGACTTATTGGATTGTTTATTTTATTGCTATTATTTTGATTGATATTAGGTGTTGCGTAATAGAATGTGACATAACGGTAACTGACAGTTTATAACCTCTGGGCGAGGCAGACTTAATACTAACTTTATAGACTTCTTGGACACTCTGACCTAAGTAAGTAACAGCGAAGCCTCTCAATTTTAGGCCACCCAATCACCATTTGTCGGGCACTGTTCCAATCCAAAGCAGTAACTTAGTTTTTTTGACACAAAGACCTAATTAACCACACTTTAGGAGAAATTCCTGACCATAGAAATAAAGATAGTAACAGTTAGCTCAGTGAGGTAAACTAACGAAATGCTAATTGGAACTGTTGTTAATATTTAAATACCGTTCCCAAATTGGATCGATTGGTTATTATTTGAATAGGGCTTACAGGTAGATTACTCTATAACAAACGAATCCCAAAGGGGTCTGAAAGGGTTCAACTTTAGTGTATTTCTGTTAATTTTGAATATAAATTAAACTATAATGCTCTTCGGAAATTGCTCCAATTAATTTCAATAAAGGGAGTGAACCAACCTAACCAACCTAACTAGTGAACGGAGGAAGTTTTTTCATATTCAATTTTATAATTGAATTCAAATTTCAAAGCCCGAACACTAACAATGCTTGGCACTTGATCACGTTTCCATTGCTTTTAAAAAGAGAAGCACTTTAATTAAATCAGTCAGTTGACCATTTATTATCTTGCAATTTCGTTATAAGGTGTTTTAATGTTAAATCTACCTTTCGCCCGCAGCTCCGTTCGTGTTGAAGAATAAATTATAAATTATGCAACAGTAAAAGTACATTAAGTTGGCACTCCTATTTAATTATTTGCATCATACTAGAAATAAACAAGGTTTTTTTCCAATGAAAGCAATGTTTTATGACTAAAAAACCTTTAACAAACATGGAAAATCGCATTATACTTAATCTGACTCTACCGAAGTTAAGAACAAGCAGAAAAGTAGCTTTATTATAGAGAATTAAATTAAAGATTACCTTACATAGCTATTAGGCGGTTATTTTTAATGTGTATTCCCTCGATACGGCCTTCGCCTGGTACTTTTAAAAACAACTCAATTAAATATACTTTTATCAATAAAGAGAATCTTCGAACAACAATATTTTAATCGACATTTTTTATCAAAATGGAATGGTGTCAAATATCATCATCATTATAATTAATTCTTGGTTTAAATAAACATGGAAATGTGTTAAACCTTAATTAAATCCAGCTTAAAATGTTTTACCAATGATAACCGTCATGATTTCCAAATATTAATAATATTTGTAGTGATTTTAAATACCAAAAATAAAATTTTAAGTACGTGAAAATGATTTTTGTATCAATGAAGTTAAAACGTATCTCATTTGACAGCAATCGAAAAAGATGTTAGGGTACATCGCCTTCACCATTGTGTGGATCGCCCGGAGGACACGGTGGAGCATACGGTGGAGGTATGCCCAGCTTGGGCGGAGCACCGCAGTGTCCTTGCGGAGGCGATTGGCGGCGGCGATCTCTCGCGTCCGGCCCTGGTCCAGGCCATGGTACGGAGCGAGAGGGAATGGAAAGCCGTCACCTCCTTCTGCGAAGCAGTAATGCTCGCAAAGGAGGAGGCGGAGCGCGTGAGGGAGAGAACCTTGCGCCCTCACGCCCCTAGTCGCCGCAGGAGACGCCCTGGGCGTCGGGAATCGCAAGCAGATTCCCGGCCACCGTAGGCGCGGGCTTGCGGACGGCGAGCCATGGGTAGCTCGCCGTCCGGTAAGGACCAGGCCCGGGTCGACGGCGCGTTGTGTTCCACGCGCGCCTCAAAGAGATGTCAGCACAAAATGACGGGGTCCGATAGGGCCGACGCCTCAGGGTCGCGGGTTATTCCACAGAGAAAACCGTGGCCCTGGCACAGGCAACTGAAGGAACACGGTGGGTTTTAGTCAGTAAAAGTCTGACACGCCCTCCCGCTCCACCCAGAGCGGGAGAAGTCATTTGATGATTTCCCACCCAAAAAAAAAAAGAAAAAAAAAAGGGTACATCGCCTACTCTCAAAGTTAATTCTATTCGAGTTTCGAAATCAAAAGGTTGTCTTCAAGAAGTCTTTGTTGATATTATGTTGAGTACCTGATAAAATTTGTTTCAAGCCAAGTTTGTATGTGCGCAAGAATTGAAATGTCTATACTGTTGTGTTCATTTCAGAATATTTAAAAATATCGAAACAAGTAACGCTATTTTTAGACACCATTTCTCGTCTATCTTGTTTCGTGGATATCAAAACTTTTTTTTAAAAAGAAAGTTAGAAAATTAAAGCTTCTCTCCCTGAGAAAAGTTAATTGGGTGAAATTTTTTAACATTAACCTAGGATAGTTTCTTTTGCGGTAATAGCTTGTGGTTTCTCATACCCTGGATTATTGTAACAGATTATTGTAACACAAGCACAAGCAGTACACAAGCTTTTAGACGAGGTATATACTTACTTTCGTCTGAAAAAAGGCTTTCAGTTCATGAAGTGCTCATGGAAGATGTACATAAAAGAAGGCATGTCTTGTGTACTTACATATTTTTAGGCGTTCGTGACTAAAATATTAAGCATTGAAATATTAAGTCACCGAAACTGAAATATGACTGTTGAAAAACATAAATTTTACAGGCTGAAGTAGACACAATAAAATCAATAAATTTTCACCAGATATTGTGAATAACTTTTGGCCAAACACAATTCAAGTTTATCACGAGACCCCTTGGATCCGTACGATCGCGTAATTTATGCCGCAGTCACTTTCCGGTATGCAAATAACTCACATACCTGACACGCCTGCGGACAGGTTTCCACCAGCCTACCCGTACACTCAGCTGGCCCACAAATCTATTCAAATAATAGCCGTCTCATTCAATTGTCTAGCTCTCATCCTGTAATGACTCAGTTGATCAAGCCACGCTTCAACGGACGGACAGTCCAAACCCGACTGCGCAGTGAGACGCACGCGTGCCCCGTCCGTGAATCCGAACGTGGTTTACGAATTTCGAACGCCGCGCCGCGTATTGAATTTAATTTAAAAACAGATACAAAATATAATTATTCAGTGAGCCATTTTATGTGTATCCGAACAATTATGTTGTACAAGTGTTGTGAATAAATTTGAATTAAACTTGTTTTTTTATGGATTAATGAATTCTGTACACCATATTTTTTTATTTTGAATAATCTGTGTGAATTATTGTTTTGGTTTATCTTAGTTCGTGTCAAATATTTCAACAAACTACTTTTGTAAGTTATTTGAATTTTAATTACGGTCTTTGATTAATATTAAACAATATCGTAATTATTATAATTATATCGATTTATGTTCTGCATATTTTTATCTATGAAATGTGTGTTTCGGAAGATTAATATTACCCATTGATGACATTTATAGATGCTTATTGATAGACGCATGATATTTATTAATTATCTTTACGTAATTACATGCATACTTAAGTTTGGAGAGAGAGTAATAACAAAGTACCAATTACGCGTTATTGTTACAATAAAATATTGCGTATTTAGTATTATTGCATATTTATTAAGCGATATGGACTCCCAAAACATACAGCTTTTCAGTGTTAAATTAATTTTTGTTATGTTTTTTCTGGTGTGCCTATAATAAAGTCAGTTTATATATTTTTATTATATAGCTAGAATTGGTGATTAAACGAACGTTTCCCTTGTTAAGGTCTATGGGGTGAATGCAACAAAAAACTAAATTAATTGCATCTCCGAACATCCCCGCTGATCGATCTAAATTATGGGTACATATACTTTTATGGGTACACTTTTGGAGTTTATCTCATAAAAAACTGTTACTTGTCGACTGTCAATAGAACTTGTGTATTACTTCGTTGACGCTTTATTTTGAAACGAATTGCCTCATTTATGTTAAGTTATACGCTAATTAACTTGGCAAATTAGAGCTAGATCGAAAAAAGTGTAGCATTTTGACCGTCACATTTTGTTTTTAAATTACCTAGTGCCTCTCAGACGTTGCTAATTTATTTAAATGTGTCTGATACAGAGACATTTTTTCATCTGAACTGACTTGAACTTCGTTCAACCTGGTATCCGACAATAATCGACTTTTTAGGCAATATTCTAAGTATGGTTTAGGTTTTCATTCGCCAACTGTACCTACTTTATTTATTTTAGGCCAGTAGTTGCTTAAATCCACCATATTAAACTAAGTTTAGTTTAAGCGCAAAGTTACTATCCTCACTGTTTTAGTAGTACACATTCTGGCATATTTGTCAGGCCGTAAATACCAGTGTTGGGGCTACTATTTTAACGCTACTATCGATAAACATAAAGTTGGTACAATATGTAACTTTTGGGCGTTAATTTTTCTTTTATTTTTACAACAAATCGAAAGTTATCTAAATTATCTGTTAGATGCTAATCGACGATGACGATTCTGAATTTAACTATGTAGTAATACATATATTAGATCTTCTTCGCTTGGGGATAGGCAGAAACTGTACAACGCCACCTCCTACAACCGTTACATACTTCTTTTACTTTGTTTATGTTCATCCATGCACTATCAAATAATCGTCAGAAGATTAAAAGATGAATAATCGGGATAAGAATAAAATGCAAATAAACATTTTCAGTCCTTGACTGTACATAATAATTCTAAATTAGGTGTTGTAAAGTTTCAGAGGCATAGCCGCATGTGTTATCTCATAGGTACAGAACTTGTAAGCATGACATTGAATATCTCGAACTTCCTAAAAGCTTTATGGTGTTAAAACTAAACTTGAAGATCGAAATTATGTAGCTACCTACACGGCGTGATAAGCTTGTTTTTGCTGAACTTCAAGATTTTGATGGCACTTACCATTTCTAGGCAAGTTGTCATCATCTAGTAGGCTCCGGTAAATGATAGCAGGCGCATTGGTCGATCGAAGGTTAAACTACGCTGGGTGCTTTCGGTTCGTGGATGGGTAACCATCCATGACATATTGAGACCCCTCTCTGCCTCGGAAAGCACGTTAAACTGTTAGCCCC
This sequence comes from Dasypolia templi, assembly GCA_963555695.1. NCBI lineage: Eukaryota > Metazoa > Arthropoda > Insecta > Lepidoptera > Noctuidae > Dasypolia > Dasypolia templi. The sequence continues at coordinate 14,881,212 of OY743140.1, forward strand.
GGCTGTCATCTATAGATCTTCGACCATCTAGTCTAGTCAGTTTATTCAAAAGTCCAAAAGTTTTCACAAATATACAGTAGTAGTGCTTATAACATACGGATAAGTTTACATTCGTAAAAGACTGAAATAGCCATTGCTACGCCTGTGGTACACACGACTACATATCAAGCTATACATTTCCAGTATAAGCTAATCTCGCATCGAATAGGATTTCCGTACAATGAGAAGTCAGCTTATACTGGGAATGTATAGCTTGATGTGTAGCCGTGTGTACAAGTCACCAGGGCTCCACGACGATGCTTCATAAGCAGCTTACAGTGGGTGTTTTTGTGAGACGGAAGAGAACTAAAAATATACGAAATAAAAAATACAAATAAGATAGATGATGATGATGTTGAAGATGCAGAGATCTTTGTTGACTTTTGGAGCTCTAACTGTTAAACAGGCATCTTTTCGAGAACACGCATACTTAAATGCCAAAATGAGTGCCATTGATGTTATCTCGAAAAGCAGCCCATGTCCTTACCCAGGTCATGGTCCATCTGTGCGACAAATTTCATCCAAACCCTTTTAGCCGTTTTTGTGTGAAAGCGCAACAAACAAACAAACTTTCGTATTTATAATAATAATCCTAATTAGTTTATAATATTATTACTATTTTATTATCAAACTACAATATTACTGGATTAGGATAATATCACGCCTGTAATCCCCAAAGGGTCAGGCAGAGGTGTACCTATAGTAAACCCAAATTTTACCAGCTGTGTTTAATTTCCAAAGTAATTGGGGCGAGCCAATTTCCATCAACATTTCGAATGGAAAAAGTCAATGTCACTTTGCCCGAACGAACCTAGGAACCTAGGACCTCATGCTCAACTCAACAGTAGCTCGCACTTGGGATCACTAGACCAACGAGTTGGTTATTTAAACCAGTATTAGGTGGTCGCGTTTGATTATATGCCAATCATCATTAGCACGTTGATGGCAGTTGTATTGCATTGTACCTCAAAGCATTCTCTTACTTAAACCGACTTATATAAACAAAAAGTCAAATTTATAAAATCAAGAAAGATAGATAGATAGATAAAACATATATTCAGTGCACACATAAGACATTGGCACAACCCACAAAAGCATTATAAAACTATATCAAATTACATTAATGAGGTATAAACGAGGAGACAATTTACAAAAAAAAAACACATTTAAAACAAATAAAGTGACACAATGACATACTTTGCGACGGACAAAGTGATGTGTGCGTGTCAAGGTTGCACCAAAAGGGAGTCCAGCTCAACATGTGTCAGGCAAATATACCTGATGTTGGTATTCTGCTGGATCCCTGCAGTGACACTAGGACGTCGAGCAGACCAGATAAATTAGTGTTGTGACAAATTGTTTAATCAAAAAAGCGACTGCGAAATTGAACGTTAAAAAAGATAGAAACAAGAAACTACTAAACTGAATATGATAAACAGCCTCATGCAGTCGGAGACACTGTATTAGGTGTTTATTATGTTGTTGAAGATGCCTCCGACAGCATATTTTTAATATATTTTGTTTATTTAACACTTTTTAGTTGATAATACTTAACGTTTTACGTTAGTAAGACCTATTAAACGACTATTTAAGAACTTTATTACAGTTTTATTATAAGTTTTGAAAAAAGTGAAAATGGTTGGTTGCTAACCAACTTTGAATTGTTATAGATCTTGGTGGTCTTGGATCTTGGTCATTCAAAATGAAAAATGACAAGAGAAACCTAAAGACGATTAAATATCAAATACCTGTTCAATGATACCTCACTAGACATTGTTCGTCGACTTTATTTTTTTTCTTTTTCAAACCGTCTGGTTGTCGTCATATTGAATTTAGATTGCTGTGAAGACTTTAGTGACAATCGCAAAATTAAGACAAATCGATTGACGTAAGAATCATCAAAATCGGCTTACGCGTTCGGTCTCTAGAGTGCCACAAAGGAATAAACATACATACATACATAGGCTGATGAACATTACCCTCCTTTGCGTCGCGCACTTTGGTTAAAAGGAGGAGATTCTCAATTTGTTAGCAGAATACTTTTTTTTTTATTACAAGTTTAATGAAAATGCCTAAATGCTAAGCCGCGGGGTAGCGAGGCAGATTTCTTTTGCCACAGTGATCAAAGCCGCCTGTGCGTGCGTCGGCAAACATAGCCGCGGCACTACAGTAGCGTGGCAATCGCAAACAATACCCTGGATGCGTTTCTGTATTGGATACGCAAAGCATTTGATAAGTCTTTTGGTATTCATGCCATAGGCATTTTCTACCAGTTAACCTTTGGGTGATGCAGAGACAAATAGTGGTAAGTATAGTCGTCGGCACGTAACATGGCAAAAGTCGTTAGTTTTTTTTTCCTTTCTTTAACTCTCTTCTAAACAGACGTTTAAAAAAAGACATTATAAGAACCATAAAAATTAAATAATGACAAACAATATAAGTACTTTAAAAAATAAATGTTGCACTAAGTGCACATGCGTGAACATACTCCGACTACGCCAAAACCTGGCCAAGTTACGTGCCGGCTACTGTACCTATGAGTAAAATAAAACATAACCCTTAATTTTAGCGTTGCCGTAATCGGGTAAAAAGGATGAAATAATAGCAAATATAATTATACCTTTGTCGTCGCTTGCCCTGAAGCTCCTGTTTACACTTTGACGGCCAACCTCGCGGGATTTCAAACCCTTTAGATATAAAAATATTAAAAAAACAAAAGCAATGCGCTGTTATTGTTTCATCCAAAAACTCAAAAGAAAACAATTGCGAACCGATAAGCTAAAATATCAAAAAAAAAATCGTTGTCGTCGTCATTTTAGTTTATTATTAACACCCTGTGGGTATTTACCAATGTTTCGGAGACATGTGATTCCATCTGCCAAACCTTTTCTGAAATATTCTGGAGTAAGCTTTTTGTCTGACCGGATGCAGCGGAATACCAGCATTTTATATGGAGCGACTGCTTATCTGACTTCCACAACCCAGTTACTGGGTAACACGATAGTAAGTTAGTAAGAAAGGCTGTCAAACTTTTGGGCTTAAAGATCTACGCATGACACCCGGGACCAACGGCTTATCGTGCTTTGTGAGGCACGGCAGGGTCCCAATATGTAATGGATGGTCACCCATCCATGAACCGACCGCGCACGCAATCTTCCATAATCCCGTGCGGCTGTTGCTTCTTGAACTTTTCTCTAACAAGAATCACGTGTCCCCATGTCCCCATGACCCTATGTACCCATGTCCCCCTGTCCCCTTGTCCCCTTATCCCCATGTGATTCTAGGTAACGAAAAGTTTAAGTTCCCATGAAAATGAGGAGCATGCTTTGTACTGTCTGCTAATTCCCAGTTTGACAGCCAAGCATGATGATTATTTCAGCAGTATGTTCCTTCATTTTAATCCGACGAATAAAAGGTGGTTGTTTTTTTAGGCACAATAGGATCCAATGAGGAGCAAAGTTCAGCATTGTACGTCCGCAGAATAAAATGACGAAAATAATTTCACTTTGAGTAAAGTAAATGAAAATAAATAGATCCGGCCGTAGGTATTTGAACAAATGGTCGAGATTTTCAACATTTCAAGATAAAGTTTTGTCTTTTCTTCGGAGGGACGTTATCTCTCTCCTGCTATATCTCCATTCAGTTAGACTATGACCCAAGGACGAGCGACGAACTTTAAATTTTCCACTTTATTATTTTTATCAAACTCCCAGCCTTTATTTTAAACATTTTGCATCAGGGACCGGGCGAGGTTAATTACTTACTTTTTGTGTGTGTGTCTTTGACTTTCATTTGATTCGGGTCATTTTATTAATGAGTCGGACTTGCATTTTTGTATAGACTAAAAGCTTTTTAGGCTTATCTACCATAGTGCTGGTCCATAGATTTGAATAATTTTATACGTTTTTAGGGGTCCGTGCCCAAAGGGCCAATTTCGCCAATGAAACTGAACGCGATCGGCACTTTTAAACCCAGTTTAAGAGCTGTCAGCGTCAATATTCCATAACAATTTTGACACTGACAGCTTGATGTGCTGAACGCGTTCAGTTTCATTGGTGAATTCGGCACGTAGGCTCCGGTGTCCATCCATCCGTCTGTCTCAAGGCTGTATCTTTTGAACCATAAAAGGTAGACACTTGAAACGTTCACAGAGTGCGAACTATTATGACCGATATAGCAACAACTAATAAAATCACAAAATAAAATTAAAAGGGGATCCCTATACAAGAAACGTGTTTTTTTCGGCGTTTTGTTCCCTATGTGCTGATCCATGCGTCGTGTTCGTGAACTGGCGCCTTCAGTAGGGACTGGGGTCATCTCTTGCGGCCAAACCCTATAACCTAACACAGATCGCTACTGCTGATAGCCAGTACAATTCTATTTGTCCCTGTCAAACAAATAGCTGTCAGCACGTTTTAGAGCCGCATACTTTGGCCTTATTGGGACGTTTAAACCAGAGATTGATAGCTGAGTTAATTTGTTGAAGTTTTATGGACGAGGCTAGTTCGGAATTCCTCTTGTTCTCTGTTTTTTGTCATTGTCATGTGTTCATTTCAACTCATAATTATGTACTTTCCGGGTTTATGTTGGACATTACTGACATCGATAAAGCAAAACATCTGCATCGTGAGGAAACCTGGACTTATAGTTAATATAAGCCTGATATCGCCAACCTGTCTCGAGGGTGGTCAATGCTCGTACCTTATCAGTATGAGAAGAGGCCTGAAGTGGTTCAATAATATATTCTGGTATTAATATTAAACATTATAAAGGATGTAAAAAGACACATAACGAAGCCGAGATTCACTTGTACTTCTCGCCATTGTAATATATTTTTTGCAGCAGACCATACTTACAACCTTCTGGTTACGGAGATATTGAAATCGAAATGAAATCAAAAATATTTATTTGCAAGAATATGGTACTAACATAAGGTGTTAAATGTACTCACAATTTGCGATGTTACAAAACTATTGAATTGTCTTCTAAATAGGAAAAAAGGTCAAATTACAACTTTTACTGACGTTTTTTATACGAAAACAAGTTCTTTTAATGTTATAACACAACTTTAAATACCCCCACGACCCCTGTACCGTTACATGCACCCATAAGCACAATGTTTTGCGTGTGTTACATTGCGCACTACCGCAAACAGAAAATTTCCACATCGAAAAAAAAAGTCGTTTCCCAGCAATTACTTTTGTTTAGTGTTACTTTGTTTGATGTACAGAATTCGTAGGCTGGCTTTGGACTCCAGGGTGTCCAAAGCCTCATCACATAGCCGGCATAGTAGTAGGTATAGTCGTAATACATCACAGACCAGAGACGTATTTCCTATTTGAAAAACAGCAAAGCATTCAATTGACTTATATCACGCATATTTTCAATTATCCAAACAAAATGTCGCGAGTACCAACACGCCATTCATACACACGGAGTTTCTCATTCTATTCAAACCTACTAACTGGGAAATGGGAAAAATGCAGGGAATATTCTCTCAGCGAATGGATATTGCGACTATTCACTACCGACTTCCCCACAAACGTACCAAAAATTGAGTTCCTAAAAATGTACTGAAGTGACAGTTTAAAATTGTTCTGAACGCGCGTGTATCCAATTTTCTTACTTTTTTGTCAACAACTTAAAAAAACGCTTAGATATTCTACTCGCTGTTAAATTCAACACGTAGACTGTAGTCCCAATTCGTCACTTCTGGCGTGACGTAAAACATTATGCGTAGTCCTGAACTTTTGTACAAAGTAAAGAAACTTATCTGATCAATCTAAAGTAGTCTAAGTACTGTGAACTCCATAATTACCGTACTGTAATGGTACCTACAAGTCAACATGTGACAATATACGGCAGTCGTTCATACAATATGTAAGTGGTCGCTAGTTTGATTAGGTAGGAACTCGCCGACAGAATAAATTATTCAATACAAATCGCTCTGTGCACCTAATTAACTAATTAAGGACAAAAGCTGGGACTCAATGAACCAAAACTATGCGTATAGAACATTCATGTGCGTCCGCCCTTTGAGTTCGTTAGTAGTTGTGTACGCTCGTGGAACGAAATGGTTTAAGTATATTCTAAGCAATTTTCAAATATATTATTTTACCACAATATGTCAATTTTGGGCTATCAATTTCAATACGAGAGAATTTCGTGTTTTAATATTCAATATATCTTATGAAACATGGCAATGCCGTACCTTCCCATTAGTAAATGAATTTCCAGAATCGGATCATTCGTTCCAAAAATTACTCATTTATATACAAACTCACAAGTTTTATCTCTTTATTTGTATAAGTATCAAAGTCAAACTTAAACTCAAAGCATTCACTTCAAATAAACCAATTACAGTCACTTTTGTATTGTCAAGGTCGGTCGTCAAAAAGATGAAGCTAGGTGCCCAATCCAAAGCGTAGTAGCTACGAGTACCTATGGAGGAGAAGAGATAGAAGAACAGTAAGATAGAAAATAGAAGTATGGATTCTTATGGTGGTTGCAGGCAAGTATTCGAAAATAAAAACGTCTCAAGTCTGCAAATGGTCCTTAAAATTTCGTTCCCTGACTGTACACATATTCGGAATTCACACAAAGTTTAAATAATTTACTGGAAAACTAAAAGGTGTACAACCCCAGGAAGTGTTTTTTACAGTACGTTCTTAAGGTGAAGCGGTTCGTTACCATTTCACCGTTTTCATGAACTAATTAAATTGTTACAACAACACAACCGGGAACGGAAACATCACGCCTGTGTTCCCCAAAGGGTTCGGGCAGAGAGGCAACTACTTGTCACCCACATTTTCGCCAGTTATGTTTAAGGGGACTGCCTCGTTGGTCTAGTGGTCGCAAGAGCTACTGCTGAGAATGAGGTCCTGGGTTCGATTCCCAGGTCGGGCCAAGTGTTACTGGGTTTTTCTATCTAGAATTTCTCGGTAGCAGCCCGGTGTCTGGATTTGTGCCCGGTTGATGGGAACAGGCTCGCCCCCTATTACATGGGACTTTCACAGCGACCTAGACCTACGAAAATAAAAATAATAATAAATGTCGAGTTTCAGTACGTGGTTTCCATCATATTTCAGACATTAAAGATTATTGAATTCCATAATTATATTTAATAAAAAATTGCTTACGAATACCAGTCATTATATTAATATGAATGTGAAAAACATATTGACTCATAAATGGAATACATTATTTTCAGTTATTCCTCAATTAAATTAAATTAGTGAATAAGAAGGAGTATAGAAAAACCCTAAATTTATGGGACACACACATACATTTGGGTCGAGTACGTATTGAAGAAGAGCTGATTATTTTTTCTCGATTACGTTGTTGGTCCAATGGAGAATGTTGTTAAGATTAATGGTCTCTACCACATCTTTTAAAACAGGAGCAAACATTTCTGATAAATGCTGCTTATACTCGTAGGATGGCACTGACATCTGCAACTCACACAGAAAAATTATTACTTGTCAAACATTGTAGGGAAATCATCTACTTTTACATTATTTGTAAATATGTGAGCACCATGTATCTATCACGTAATTAATTTACCTGCCATTGCTTTATATTTGTTTATTTTTACCTATTGTGGTATAGTAATTTTATTCTAGGTGCATCGCATCGTCTTCACATAAATTTAATGTTTAAGAACAAAATATTCTAGAACATTTTAAAAGAGTAACGGTGGAGTTTCTTGGCTATAATTCACCATACACCTTTTGGAAGGGGCAACTAGTTTTTTTTTTTTTTTTTTGTAAATGTTAAAATGCATAATGCATAATCAGCCTATTATGTTCCCACTGCTGGGACACAGGCCTCTTCTCTGTGAGATAGACTGGGCCGTAATCCACCACGCGGGCCGTGTGCGGGTTGGTAGATGTCACACGTCTTCGAAATTTTGGTTCTGGGACGGTTTCCTCCCGATGTTTTCCTTCACCGTTTTGAGAGCAATGGTGATGAAATAATTTACACAAAGTCAAGCGCCTGTCTGGGTTCGAACCTACGACCTACAGCTCGAAAGTCGCGGCCGTTACCACTGGGCCACCACTGCTTTTTTAAATAACCGATGAAAAAATTCACAAACGCAGGGGGTTTCAGAATTATGTTCTTAATCCAAGTTAACAGATTGCGCGTCGTTGTCTCCATGTATTAAATTTCTTTACAGAGTGGCGACGTGACATCCACCCTAAGTAAGACTGCATTTACGAGAATGTGTTTTAAAAACATGCTAAAAAGCGTGGCGTGATACATTATAATAGCCCCCATTCCCTTCCCCCCATCCCCTTGCCGTCCTACTAGACTTCTTACAAAACTACTCCTTGAAGTTGAGTTAAGTCCACAGTCCGAGTTTTATGCCCGTTTTCACTAACACTAAGCGGCGCCTTAATTAATGCCGTAATCAAATCACGTTGTTTGATTTTCTAAATTCGGTGCCAAGCCGAGGGTAGAAAATCTAACGGTGCAGTAACATATAGGAGTTCTTCTAGGTGTTTCCTACTGTAAGTTGAAACAGGCAAAAGTTTCCGATCAAGATCACAATGAGGCTACTATATCTTTAGAAGTTATATTGAACATTTCTTCGTAACATTGCTTCATGGAAGCACTTTAAAGCGCCACTTAAGTATTTCCCTATAAAGGGTTCCTCGTTACTTGTCGGAGTTTCGCTCAGCTTGACTCGAACTTGTTCAAGTATTTATTTATAACTTGTAACAGATTTATCTGCATAAATCCCTTGTTTTCAATAACGGAACAGCGCACCGTAAATTGTAGAAACTATAGGTTTATTCATTTGTTTTCGGCTCAGCATAGGGCTTACCGACTTTGTGTACGGATGTAAACTTCAAGAGGGCCAGTATTTATGTTGACAAAATCATTATCATCGTCGTTGACAGCTTATTAAAACTAAGTAACATACTATCTTTCACAATTGGAAGGATTTTGAAAGAAGTTCCTAATCAACTGATTCCTATATTTGAAACATTCGTCTGCTTGGCAAGGCAAGTAACGCAATGAATGTTATCGAATTGACAAAATTAAAGGCATCGCATTGAGCATTGGCAACGGCATTGAGTTCTTACTTTTGAGCCATACTTCACCGGTCATTATGGTGCGAATTTCACCCATGTCAGGCTGCTGGTCTCCCGGTAAGGTTCAGTTAGGGCTTGACTCCACCTGCTATCACCACGTCTAAAAAAATATTATTGTATCAACTCGGACAAAATTTAATCTTGGTGATATTTCGTACTTGCACAGATTATTAAAAACACTATATCTTCATAGTTTTTAATCAGTCCGCTCAATAAAGATGATGGCTAATATTTAAAAATGTTCGAAAAAATAATGTAATTTCAAAGAAGGCATGGTAAAAATGAGATAATCGAAAACAATCTGTTCAATCGATGTACTATTGAAGAAGCCACACGCTTTAAAAGTTTTTGTAGAGGAATATTCCCGTCCTTGTCGCACGTTACGGACGATGTATGGCCAGTATGGCGTTAGTATGAAGTTACATAGCCGTGACGTCACTTCTACGAAAGTGCTATCCTTATCTAATACTTACTTAAAAACGTTTATAACTTGCCAATTTGTTAAGCTTTTACACTTTTTGTAATATTGTTTGCACTATTTGGAAACACACAGTTATTTAAGTTAAAAGTTGTCATCATTCCTATTATCTCCTGTGTAAACAAGAAGTATTTCCCCTCAACATACTCGCTCCTAGTCGGCTCAGGGACAGGTGCCTTAATATGAGTAATGACATTTTACATGTTCAAAGAATGAGCCTCCTAATATATCGTTCTCCATAACATATTCCATGTATGATGATAAAATGTAATGTTGTGATCTACTAATATAAACGTAATCTTTATGATGACTATTATGGCATAAAAGGTAATGAAAAGGTGTTTTATATTTGCCTGAACGTCAGACAGAGTCATAATAAGGTCTACATTATGACTAATGACAGCTACAATGAATATTCAAACGAGATATCCTCTTATGTTACTCAAGCTTGGCATACGAATGGCGATCGGAAAATATTAAAGGTCCGTTCATCGGTCGAACGTTTACGAAGCGTAGACGCTACGCAAACACGAATCTAACGTAGTTTAGATGCAATCCCGTCTACAAGACGCCTACGCAGCGAAGCAGGCCCCTGCCAGTCTCCGCGGCGTCTACCCGTTGTATTTTACACTAAACGAAATCGCTGCGTTAAAAGTTTAAACTCTATTTTGACCCGCATTACATTGTTTTCACTTACACTAGGATTTTCAAAAGCACACAACACGCACGCAATAGCAGAAAGCGTATTAAAGCTACACAATTACAAACTCCTTTCTGAGAATTTCCTTTTGCAGACTATAATTATTGCCTTCCAGGAACCATTAAAGTACCCATCGTGCTCGCGATCAAATTAATAAGGCAGTCATTGAATTCTACTAATTAATAATTATCACAAGCAGGCAGTATCAATATCTGCTCAAACATCACACCGAAATTGGAACACTGTTTGGATTTTCTTTTGAAACAAATGAAATCGTTTCCGATTTCGATTTGTGTACGTGTATTGAATGGATATTTCACAGCCTTTCAGTGGGATTTTATGAACTAAGAGGATGGTATTAGTGATTTTAATGATTAGAATCAATTACGTATTATAAATAGAAGCGTCATACACGAATATTGGTTCGCTCAAAAACAGTGTAAGCCATGAATGTTAGCTACGTAACACACACAATCATGCAGAGCGCGAAGAAAAGGAAAGACCCACCGATACCTGTTGTTAGAGAGAGATGTACATACATAATTACTAATTAGTTATGTTACTAGCTGCTGCATGTTCATTGGCGCAATAAACAACAGTTTTAAGTCAGGCAATTGCCTTGCTTTTATCTTGACAATATTGAGCGCAGGTGACGCATCTAAGGTATTATACATCGTTGAACTTCTTACGAATTTATTTATTAATTATACACTGACCTGCACATTGCACAAGACGTATGAAAAATTTAATATCGCTGTCAACCTGGCGCTTCTCCTTTAACGAACCCGAGAGTCACTTATTACGTACCCGTCTTGATGTGATGTTCTGATATTTTCTTGTACTGGAACATACATGAAAACCAAGTTAAGGATATATTGACATTCAAATGATACCCCTACAACATACTCCTGTACCGTTGCATAAACCCATCATCTGGGGTTTTTTTAAACTGTTTTGAGAAACACATTTATTACACATTTAGTAACAGATACAATAATGATACATAATCACAGTGTTACCTTTTAATGTGTTAATATGTCTAACATAAATAAATAGTTAACATAACATAAAATCACGCTTGTAATACCAGAAGGGTTAGGCATAGGTGTACCTATAGTACACCCACATTGCGCCAGTTATGCTTAAGTCCCATGTAATAGGGGGCGAGATTATTCCACCGACCGGGCACTAATCCAGACTCCGGGCTGCTACTGACAAATTCAAGATAACATAACATCACGCCTTGTTTCCCCGAAGGGTTGGGCAGAGGTGTACCTGTACACCCACATTTCGCCAGTTATGTTTAAGTCCCATGTAATAGGGGGCGAGCCTATTGCCATCAACCGGGCACAACTCCAGACTCCGGGCTGCTATTGAGAAATTCCAGATAGAAAAACCCAATATCACTTTGCCCGACCTGGGAATCGAACCCAGGACCTCGTGCTCGGCAGTAGCGATTGCGACCACTAGACCAACGAGGCAGTCCAGTAAACAGTTTTAGGTATAATTCCACGGTACCGCAACAACGAACAGACGCGGCGTTTCCAAAATAGCCTCAATCCAGTCGGGATTGCGACTCTTTTAGCAAAACTGCGGTTATCTGTTACACTTATGAACACTGTTAACACTTTTATGTCTGTTAAATATATATCACTGTTACACATTTGAAAGTGTTTTGGTTTAACCAATTCAAAATGTATTGCTTACTTATAATTCTGTAACACTAATGAAGGTGGTTTTTGGTTGGTCGCTGCCCATAATCACAATGTTGTGCGTACACAAACAGATTCTTCACACCAAAAATATTAATAGTTTCCCAGCAACAATTGGCTTGTCCAATGTTCCTCCGAGATAACGGCTCTGTGATGGGTTGTTTGACACCCTGAGGTTCAAAGTGAACTTTACAGAAAATGGCTACTTTCTGGCCTTAATTAGAATAGGATTTCTGGCCTACTTTGTCTTATGAACGATGGTACCTATACAATTAATAGTGGTCACGAGACACTGTGATCGTGGTTTGTGTGTTCTGCATGCGGTTTGATTGTCATATCACTTACGATCAAATGCATATCTTATTACATTTGACAGCTTCATTTAGATTACAAACCTCAGTGATAAAGTTTAGTTAACATTGCAGCTAAATATTTTATGACAACTGTTTCAATTGTTTTGTCATTCCTAATTAGTGAACCTTAGTTCACGGTTTTAAATTAATTGTGAATGTAAAATAAAGCTCATAATTTGCAAAATAAAAAATGTTCGGTATATATTTTAAAAACTTTCAGTATGTCAGTACAGACACCTACTAAGTGCTGTCAGGCGCGGATTAAGGTTTTTGCTCTGGGGGGGGGCAAATATTTCTCTCTGAATAATGGCGGGAGGGAAGAGGGTTTGGGATTTCGCAAGCGTTAGGTTTATATCTAATTTGCCCTCCCTGTATCCGCGCCTATGTACAGTCTCGACCTCGAGCATAACACCTTACACTTGCGCAAAACTCGGAAGCAATGTACTCGTAAAATAGCTATTAAATCTTTGACCTATTTCTAACTAACAGTAGGTTTCGAAAATACTATGTTCGTAACATCATATAATTCGAAAAATTCCTATCAATACTTTAGAAGATACACTTAGATTAGTGTAAAGTATTCATACTCGACAGTGTACTTTAATATTATATACTTAAATACGTTGGACTTTGGTATAAAAAAAAGTTCCAAGTTTGGCTCTACAAGTCTCATTTTGCATTTTGTTAACAAAATCCATAAGCATGAAGCCTGATTTATAAAATGACACAAATGTATTGTCAAGATTCTGTCTACAATAGTACAAACATAACACAACATGACGCCTGTAATCCCAGAAGGGTTTGGCAGAGGTAAAAGAAAATAATGAACGAAAAAAATGTTTATTTGCGATAAACATGACGCCAAAAAGAACAAACACAAAAAAAAAGAAAAGGTTATGGGGAACATGCGTCACATTCACGCAAAACGGCTATGGCTCAGCATAATGCTGCGACCCTATGCAAGACAGAGCCCCAGCGCTGGTTTTGACGTCCACCGATGCAGCAAACAAATATTTAGACGCTGTACCGGTACAGCGTACTTAAAAAAGGTATTTTAAAGGCATTTCGCCAGATTAGCTTAAGTCCCATGGCATAGGGGGCGAGTATATCAACCCACCCTGCACCCTGCACTTCACCAACCCTGTTCAACCTTTACATGGACGCGCTGATTGTCGCGCTCAGCACTCTCATGTCGGCTGCCACGTTGATGGTGTCTGCGTCAATAATCTGAGTTATGCTGATGACATGGTGCTGCTGAGCGCGTCGATCTGTGGTCTGAGAAAGCTGGTTGAGGTCTGTGAGGAGTACGCCGGTAGGCATGGGCTCAAATATAATGTTGACAAGAGTCAATGCATGGTCTTTGGAGCCAGGGGTGCAAAATGCCTAGAAAACGTGCCACCAGTCTTTCTCAATGGTGTTCCCCTAAACAAAGTGGACCATTTTAAATACTTGGGGCATATAGTCACGGCTGACCTCAAGGATCATGCTGACATCGAATGGGAGCGGAGGGCCTTGTCACAAAGAGCGAAAATGTTGGCTCGCAGGTTTGCACGTTGCTCCGATCAAGTTAAGATCACCCTCATTGAAGCATATTGCACTTCACTGTACACGTGCAGCCTGTGGGATCGCTACACACAAGCGTCGTACAGCGCCCTCCGCGTCCAGTATAACAACACGTTCAGGGCGGTGTTGGGGCTGCCCCGCTTCTGCAGCGCCTCGGGCATGTTTGCGGAAGCACACCGACTGTTTTCACGCCACCATGCGCAAGCGGTGCGCGTCCTTAGTGCGCAGGGTGCGGGCCAGCTCCAATACTGCCCTGATAATGATGGCTGAGCGATTTGATTGCCCCTACATACGAAATTGCTGTAACAGACATGTATAGCCGGGGCGCAAAAGTTAATGCCACGATTATGATTTTTTCATTCAATTTGTTTTTGTATTTCATTTTATTATTTTTAATTTTATTGTTCGTGACCCTTATAATCTGATATTTTATTATGTAATTGATACGTACTCAGTCGTTCGGTTTGAATTTGTGATTGTACTTTAATTCTATTTCTGTAACATTTATAATTTGTACCTATTATGTTATTCATTCGTCTGTTGACATGCACATCACATTGCCATTTCATATTTTCTGTTACAGTACTGTAAAAAAAGTGTTTTTTTTGTGGTTTTGCCTGAATTAAATGTTTTTTTTATTATTATAAATATACAAACGCTACTACTGCAAGTAAGCTCCGACAACCAGTACTTACCAAGGGGTATCATGTTACTTAGGAACTGGGTTGTGGATGTCAGATATTCAGTCGCTCCATGTACATGGCATACAATACTGGCATTCAAGTGCATCTTCACCCTATTCGCGTAACAAACTGTCGTTCTTAATCTTAATGCGAATCATTTTGAAGGACATTGCTAATCCATTGCTTCATATGTTCGAAAAGTGTGTCTGATCAATAACGTAAATAACGCAATGAATGTTGTTGAACTATCAAAATGGAAGCCATTTCACTGTCAGTGTGTGACGCGATTACCCGCCGGTTAGACCTGAAACCGATTCCAACGTATTTGGTAAGGGGTGGTAATAAAAACGAGTTCAAGAGTTGTCAGTATCCATATTCTATAAAAAATAATTACACTGACAGCTCTTAAACGTAGTTTACTTGTTGGTCGCGCATTGTAACATTGTTGAAATCGGCACTGAGTACTACAAATAAAAACAACCTTTTTCTCAAACATCAAAACAAACAATCCTTTATCTCGAAGTGCATTTGCATTTCCACCTGTCTTCCAACTCCTATAAGCCGTGAACGGCGATCAAAAATGTCTTAAGGAATTCACACGTTATAGCAAAGTGTAATCCTTGGAGAATGAAGCGAGCTTAGAGCGCCCGGTCTGTTTCTACTTGAGAAATGGTACAGCGCAAAAAGATAAATCTTTCATTTACCAAAATTTGAAAGAGATTTTCTCTCAAAAAGCTCGTAAGTAACATATAATTTCAATCGCTACGATATAAATATGGATTCCTAGCTTTTGCGAGTGGAGGTCGACAAAAGAACCTATAAATCTTATAAAACATTAAAAATACATTATACAGGATAAGTTTTTAACCAGTGCGCAATCTGTAATCATGAATTCAGTACATGATTTTCACCCATTAATTAGCATAGACCTCTTTCGTCGGTTATAAAAAAATAGGTTTTCAGTACATTTTGACCGCGTAGCTAATGCCTTTTTCTATGAAATAGCATTTTATTTTATTTTCAATAACTGCCGATAAATGTCTACGCTAGGGAGTCTAGAATTATGTGCTGAATTCATTTTTAAAGTTTGCGCACTGGTTAAAAATTCATTCTGTATACTTACTTAAATGCCAACTTTCTTGGTATTCAATCAAACGGTGTTGGAGTTCAGTCATAAAATATATTACTTATAAAAAAATAAACTAAACACACTACTAAAGTTTCTATAGTATAATTTAACCATAATTCGAAAGACACCTAGCGCCATCTAGCGACCTAAAGCAATTGTGATTGTCGAAAGTTACTGTTGTTTCCCGCGTTAACAGTAACTCTTTTTAATGGGTAAAAGGTAGGTACCCCTTACAACTTAGGTTTATACAAAATCTTATGATGATCGGTTATAATATTAGTTAGGAAGACAGGACTAGCTTTTGATCGCGGCTGCGCCCGCGTCGATGTCATATATTATCCTTCGGGAATGTATTGCAAGGATAAAAAGCATCCTTTGTACACAGCGGAGTAATAGGGTTAATGACTTTTTTATGTCAATAAAATATTTGCATCCAAATAGTGCAAACAATATTTTAGAAGTTTTGAAATAAGTGTTGGACAAGGACAGCACTATCGTAGAAGTGACGTCACGACTAGGTAACTTCTTGGTAGCGCCATACATTGTCCGCGTCCATGTACCGCGGGACAAGGACGGGAATAATCCCCTCCAAAAAATTTTTAAGCGTGTAGCTTCTTCTTCATCTTTACATCGATTTAACAGATTTTTTCGTTTAGCCCAATTTACTATGCCTTTTTTGAAATTACATTATTTTTCTAACATTTTTAATATTAGTCAACATCCGTATTGTGTAACACACTAACCGTTGGAATGGCTTTCATTTTGACAGTTCAAGAACATTCGTTGCGTTATTTACGTTAAACATATAACAGACAAAGGGGGATGCCCGTTTTCGGCCCTAAAGGCACAATAACTTGCGTATAAGTAAAAAAAACGTCGCAATTTCTGTTTATTTAACAAGTTATTCATTTATCCGAAAAAGTTAGCAATATTTTTGCAATAATAAAAAGTACCGAAATGATATATGACATTCACGGTTGTGGATAACGCAGCAGTGTTGCCAATACTTATCAATTTCGTTCACGAAATAATCGATTGTGATTTCATGGATTTTTTTATTAATAAAATCACATCCTGCTTATTATACGATCTATTATAATATATACGGTGTCATGGTTTTACTTGTGATATTAAATGGACAAACTATTTAATAGTTGATATTGTAATAATGAATAATTAGGATTATAACAAAAACGCTAACACACATTTTAATAATAATTCAATTCATGTTTAGCACAATTAATATCAAATATGACAAAAACGTACTTATCTTCAGTGGGGTTATAGTAGTGATTATAATTTTGTATTAAATTACGATTCGAATAAAAGTCGATATCTATTTTTTTGTTTTGCTAATATGGCAACATTGAATTACGCTGGCCGGCTGTCAAGTCAAGAGTCAAGACACAGTCAAGTGTGAAATCACAAAAATCTACAGAATCTACTTACATTGTTTGCATTTGCCTTACTGAGTTTAAATCTTGCGGATTTGTTATATTAACCATAAAATAAGCTTATTTAATGGATTCCGGCGATTATTTTAACCCTAACTTAAATATCCAAAGATTGTAAAGCAATTATGTTAGTCAAGATTAAAAACTATTTTATCTTAAAAACCGTAACATTTTTGTAAACCAATTCCTTGACCAGGTAATTGTTGAAATTGCATATTACACTATCTATATACTTTTAGATGTGTGCACTCGTGGCCGAAGTGTCTATGGACGGTGGGCATTCCCCTTTTAACAACTTATGAAATAATGGATTAGCAATGTCCTCCAAAATGATTCAGATTGTGACAAATAGTGCGTTACGTTACGGTGCAGGTCATGTACTACCTTTGTGCCAAATTTTATCCAAATCCGATCAGCCATTAAAGCGTGAAATGGTAACAGACGGGCGGAGGGGGAGAAGTTACTTTCGCTGTTCGCATTTACATAAAATATTAAGTATGAAAGGTTTGTCTGAAAAGTATCTGCGTATTGCAACGGTTTGTGGTAATTATTTTAGATTTAAACCGAAGCTTTAATAAAACTTCGATTTTATGTGGTTAATTCAAAATGTTTTTGAATTAACCACATAAAATCGAAGTTTTCTAATTTAATCGAAGATTTCTCATATTTTTAGGAACGTTCCCATTCTAATATCAGTCTCGATCTGTCAAAAAAACTCAATTTTTCATACAATTTTGACCAGTTTTTGACATTTGATTTTGAAAGCTTTTCATAACGGAAATTGGCCTTCTGGTTGTTAGAATTAAACCTTTCTTGTTCTTGCAGCGACTTATTATAAAACTATACACTATACGCACACCGAGAGTTGCCATCTTTTTTTAATTTCAAAAACATTATTTCCGAAACCATTGTCTGTAAAAAAATAGTAGATGGCAAAAAAAAAGGATTTTATAATGTTTAATTTAAAACGCATATTTGTTGTTTTTATTATGACTCAATTGTTATTTCACTCTACATTAATGTTACTAAATACCACTAATTCAGCTTTTATATTTATAGATTAATACTGGCCCTATTGCGCTCATTTATTTAGTACTGAAATTAAAATTAAATTTTAAATATGGTATTTTGGCCTCTAATATAGTAGGATACTTTATTATTGTTGACGACCCTACAGACACCTGTCCGTTATTCGAAACCGCGTAACGTAATAGTCTCCAAAATGTACTCAATAGCCTGATAATCAATCGCACGGTTGTTACACGAACAGTCGTTACCACAGCCTTATTATATGCAGTGCACCAACCCACCACACCCTGAATACAGACAGAGCCGCTAGTCAATACACGTAACCACAAGCTCACAGAGTAATCACGTCAATAATAAAGCGCACTACAATATTGAATCTGCGGATTCCGATGTATTGAATGCTGAATTATCACAATATTTCAGAACCCAGCAGATATTTAAATATTTTAATGAAATTTGCTGGAATGTCCCACTGCAGGAAAAACTGAAAGAAATATTGATCACCACTGTTGCCGCGTTTTGTGCATTGAATTCCATGTTTTCTGACACCGGCCGGACGTCAAAGGGCACCATATAGAGGGGCCTGCGGGCGATGAAATTGGGTGTGGTCGTTTGAGCACTTGGGCTCAACGGGGTGGCATGCAGTATATGCCCATTAATGTAAGGAAGTGCTGGTCGTGGCATCGGCTGCACTTGGTGATGGGGCCCGTTAAGCATGACAGGCTGATACCAGTCGGGGGTGCGATGAATATACAAGTATCTCCCGGGCCCCCGACTTATAGTACAATCAGTGCCCTACATTACATGAGCCCTCTTCCCGCCTTCTTCTTTTTAAGAGGGGTCAGGTAATGTAGAGCACTGACTGTACTAGAAGGAACAGTGAGGGCTTTAGTCGGTAGGAGTCCGAAATAGCCCAGGCTCTAACTCGGAATCGTACGGTCCATGGCGCTCTATGGAGCGCCTGTATGGGCAGACAACCTGACGGCCCGCAACATTGCGATACTGAGAAAACCACAGAGAGCAATGGCCGTCAGGGTGATAAGAGGATACCGTACCGTCTCCTTCGAGGCGGCGAGCCTCTTGGCCGGATCACCACCCTAGGATCTTGACGCCAAAATCCTAGCGTCACTATATCAGTGGGGCCGGGATGCGCTGGAACGGGGCGAGCACCTGATGCCTCGTCATGGCGAGGTGTACAGGGCTGAGCTCCGCCAGACCCTAGTGGTGGAGTGGGAGCAGCGACTTGCTCACCCCAGCGCAGAGCATGCCACTATAGAAGCGGTAAGACCAGGAGTGGCTGGAAAGACGGCATGGCGCCCTTACTTTTCGGCTGACACAGGTACTGTCCGGACATGGATGCTTCGGAAAAAACCTTTACCGTATAGGCCGAGAACCGACACCCGGTTGCCACCATTGCAGCTGCCACGACGACACGACGCGGCACACCCTTGAGGAACGCCCTGCTTGGTGCTGCTGCTGCGGATACTCTCTCGCTTCCGAACATGGTCTGGTCCATGGTCGGAAGTGAGAGCGCGTGGGATGCCGTCGTCTCCTTCTGCGAGGAAGTGATGATCGCAAAGGAGGCGGCGGAAAGGGAGAGGGAAGTTAAAACCTCCCTTCCAATCCGTAGCAAACGCACCGGGCGCCGGAGGGCGCGGAATGATCTCCGTCCGCCTTAGGGTGATGCCTGCAGGCAACAGACTTGGGGAGTTTGTTGTCTGAACAGTGGAAGGCCCGAGACGGCGGCGCGCCGTGTTTCGCGTGCGCCTATCTCTAGAGGAATCGCGGCCGTATGCGGCCGCGGTGGGTGATGGGGTCCGTATGAGTTCATGCGGGACAACATCTAGCCGGGGGAGCGTGACGAAATGCGCAAGCACAACAGCACCCCGGCTAAAGGTAGCAGCAGAACACCGTGTGGTTTTAATCAGTAAGAGTCTGACAGACCCATCCACCATCCCCAGGGTGGAGAACATTCGTGAGAATTTGCACACGTTAAAAAAAAAGGAGTCCGTTATAGCCCACCGTTTTTCCCAGACGGATGGTATTGATGAGATGAGAGATGAATATAGTATGTTAAAAGTGGGAACAGCAAACACTGCGTTCTCTTGCTTTGGGTAATAGATCTCCGGCTATCGTGTCCAGCTGGTCCTGTTCTCTGCACGTTACAGGAACCGATGAACGCTATTGAAGGTGCCAAACTCGTAGCTGAATTCTGAGCCGACTCGAATTAAGACTCCTACGAACAGGTGCGACACGCAACGCGGACCTCGCGCGACACAGAGGCACCGCGTGTCGCGCCTGTTTGCAGGAGCCTTTGGATTGCCATCGACATGCTTTGAACAAGTAAACAATTAATATCGTAAGCCAAGCGAACCCCATACACGAATATACATATTCATTTACTTACCTGTAAGTAGGTCACAGGTGTGCTCAGCACACCTAATACTGTTGTCGCTACACCGCGCGACAGCGAAACACGAACTTGCAATAAATCGCACGCTGTAACCTGTAACACGACCGGTTGGTGTCACAGCCTGTAGAGGTACAGCTCACTCAGAAACACTGTCCATTCTAAGTTTGCCTGGGAAGACGGACGACGACGGGTTGGCGATTCCAGACTACAGAAAGATTATAAGTCCAGGTTTTCTCTCGATGTTTTGTGTAAACAACATGACTACTTATTATTCTAAAGGCTCGACCATACTGGCACGATGCGACTGTGTCGCGCGATCGCGTAGAGCCTGTTTGTAGGAGCCTTTAGCTCGAAGTGGTCAAAAGTGTGCATTTTGGTGGCTTTTTGTAACATTCGACGTTCAAAAGGCGCTGATTCACAAATAAATAAATAGTACATATTTTTTGTTCACCCACTTATTTTGGTATTAACAAAAGTCTTATTACTCTTTCAAGAATACAGTTCGAAAACGGTTCGTGAAAAAAATAACTTATCAGCGATTAGATTACTTGATTAACTCAATTCTGTAACTACTATTTCCATTTTCCATTCAAGTGTTACCTCATTCGCATCAAAAGTTCAGCAATACAAAAAAATACTAGACATCTTTGCAGATTTGTCGCACAATTACCAGCCAGAGGCATACAAACCAGAGTCTACAAGGCTACAATTTCGAGCGTAAACAAAACGGCTACGTGGCCGCGTGGCAGGTACACCACCAGCTCAGGCACCTGTCTCACTGTCCGCTGACGAGGAAGCGACTAGCTATCAATGATTTTCTCGCTAAATAAACGTACAAAAGATTGTAGGTCCCGTGAAAGTAATTTTTTTTATTTTTATAAATGGCATCTCGCAGGTCAACCTATGAGGTTGTCGTCTGCTTAGACGGACTTGCCTGTGGTTGCCCTAATAAATTAAGGCCTCCAGCCAGGACTTAAACTTATGTACTAACTTAAAAACTAAGCGACAACGCTAAGGGCACCCCCTTCGGGGTACGAACCTCGGCTTAGGGCGTCGCTGGGAGAGGGCAGTAAGGGACTAGCTGGATCAGGATTTGAGTGATTTAGGGACGAATTTAAAGCTACAGGCTCAGTGGCGCGGGCTGGCTCGAGCAAGGGTCGGGAGGGGCGTGGATTTGGGCGTCGCGGCGGGCCTCGGCGGCGAGGACGGTAGGACGGCGATCGGGTTTTGGGCTTATGTAGTGTGCTGGTGGCCTTACTACTCTCCTGGAGGAGGGTAGTGGCGTCGTCGGGGGCGATTAAAGTATGCCTTGGTCGGCGAATACTGCTAATGCGGGAGGGAGTGTAGCGGGCGGCCGCTGAGATCAAGGGGTTGGAGTGTTTTATGCCACAGTCAAAGAAGCGCTTCGATAAGCGTTTCATGAAACTGGTTTATGGTAGACATTTTTAGATCGATGTGGAGATTTATATTACGGACATAGAAGGGGGCACCTGTGAACTTTCTGAGGAAACGGTTCTGGAGGGTCTGCATCTTATGGAGATGACGTTGGTGAGCGTGCACGAATACAACGCAGGCATAGGTCATGATGGGACGGATGACTGCGGTGTAGATGCGCAGCTTGCATTTAAGTGACAGTTTGCAACGGGCTGTCAGAATAAAGTGGAGTCTACCAAGAGCGAAAGCGGCGCGCGCGCGAACAGCCTTAATGTGCTGTTTAAACTTTAAGTTTTGATCAAGGATCACGCCTAGGTATTTGGCTTGCTTCTCCCAAGGGATTGGCTTGCCGTACATAGTGATCGGGCTGGGAAGGGGGGGTGGGACTCGACGACGTCTCGAGAAGAGAACCGCCTGACTCTTATCGGGGTTGACCTCGATTCTCCATTTCCGGAACCAAGCGCCTAAGACGTTTGCGGAGGTTTGGAGAGTACGAGCTATAGCATTGGGACAATGACCGGTATAGTAAACGGCAGTGTCATCGGCGAAGAGAGCCAACTGAGCCTTGGTAAAGCTTGTTGTGTCGAAGGCTTTCGCTATGTCGAAGAATAGCACACCCGTCGTCGCGTTACGCTGCATACCGGCGCACAAGTGCTCTACGATACGGTGGACCTGGTGGATACTCGAGTGTTGTGGACGGATACCAAACTGCTCGTTGGGAATGAGGCTCTTTGCTTCGGCGTAGTCTTTGAGACGCTTATAAATAAGCCTCTCGTAGATTTTGCCGAGAACGTTGAGTAAGCTAATGGGACGGTAACTGGAGGGCTCAGACTTTGGCTTGCCTGGCTTTGGGATACCGATGACTGTTGCTTCTTTCCACGCTTGTGGGAAGATGTTGTTGCTCAAGGCGTTATTGAAGATGGCGGTCATGAGCATTATTAGAGGGGCAGGTAGGAGTTTGTATACCTTGTTGGTAATACAGTCCGAACCGGGGGCTTTACGAGCTTGGAGCCCTTTTATGATGTCGTGAACTTCATCTGGAGTGACGGGAGGCAGTGGATCATCAGGGTCTTCAACGGGTGGAAGGGAGGCTCTCCGTTCGACTTCAGCGTCGACCTTGTTCAGGTGAGCTTGGTCTACTGGTTGAGAGCTGGGAGAACACTGGGACTCTAGGCTGTCAGCAAGGCATTCGGCCTTGTCGGTGCTGTCGAACGCGACGCTCTTGTCGGGGCGGATGAGGGGAGGCATAGAGACCTCTTCGGAGGAGCGCAATTTCCTCTGAAGGTGCCAGAAGGCTTGGTGAGTGGGCTCGAGTTCACTGAGCATCTTGTTCCAACCCTCTGAGCGAACCTCCCCTATGCGTTTCTTTACAGCACGCTGTAAATGGCGCATGTGGGCTTTGTTCGCGTCACAAGGGAAGGAGTCGTAGGCACGAATAGCCGCGTTCTTCTCGGTTATCAAGTCACGTACGTCAGAAGGTAGTTTCCAGCGATGGTCTTCCATCACCGGAACTTCCCGTGAACAATCCGTCAAAACGGATTGAACGTGCTCAGTAAACGAGTCGATTGCGGCCGTCGTGTCGGCGACTGACACTATGTGATCGGGGATGGTGTCCAATTGAGGCGACGTGGTGGATTTCAGTCTTTCACTTACTTTCCTCCAGTCCGTTATCATCTGGGTCTGAGGGGGGCGGTTGGGATCGCTTGGGCCAGAGTAGGGGGCAAGATGCATAACTACTGGGCGGTGGTCAGAGTTAAGCTCGTGGAACGTCTCTATCGATTTCAAAACCTCCGTTTGCACATTCTTGAGCAGCGCTACATCGAGTATATCTGGAAGATGGTTGGGATTTCCGGGGAAATGAGTCGGACTCATTGGAGCGATGACGTCAAAGTTAAGGGATTCGCCTAACTTGGAAATGATCCGACCTCTGGTAAAAGTCGTACTACTATTCCACGCCGGGTGTTTGGCATTAAGATCCCCCGCCAATATGACGGAGTCACTCATACCGAAGAGGGCGGTGAAGTCCTTTTGGAGAGAGATGGAATCCTCCGGACCATTGTCTGGTGGAATATAAGCAGAGATGATGGTGATCGGTTGATGACCAGTCATGCCGAGCCGACAGATAGAGGTCTCCAGATGGGAGAAGACAGAAGGTGGGTCGATAGGGATGCAATACAAAGATTTCCTAAAGTATATTAGTGTGCCACCCTTGTGGCATCGAGACCTGTCATTGCGAACTAGTTTATAGTTGTCAATATTCGGGTTTCGGAGATGCGGTTTTAAAAAGGTTTCCTGTATGAGGAGGATGTCAAGCTGATGGTCGCGGAGGAAAGCGACGATCTCATCGCGTTGACCTGAAACGCCATTTGCGTTGAAGAAGCCTAATTTAAGGGATCGGGGTTTGTTACTGTTTACTCTCGTATTATCCATTGAGAATTAATATTTGAGTGAGTGTAGAACTTGCGCGATCTCGGGATACGCGCTGAGGATTTCCATAAGGCGAAGTGCGTTGCCGTTTGCAGCAACGATTTCTTCCGCCATTTTGTCCGCGGCGGTGGTGAAGAGAGCCGCGTATGTACTTAGTATAATTTGGGCGCTGTTTCGGCCCTGGGTTCCCTGAGGTTTCGCTGGAGAGGCCGTAGGGGCCGCGGGGGCTACCAAAGGCGCTGGGATGGCGGAAGCCATCAGCGCTGGACGTTGAGCTGGTTGCACTGGTTGCGCGGGAATAGAGGGCACCGAAGCTGCGGGAGCCTTCAGGTGATTTAGGTTAGCCCAGGGAGACGGCCTCTCCCGGCGGGCGCCGCCGGCTGGATCACATATTGTGGTCGGGGGGGTCCGGATCGCTGTCGAGCCCACCATGAAATATCTGGGATTGGTGCTCGACAGCCGGTGGGACTTCGGACCCCACTTCCGGCGGCTGGCGCCCAAGTTGTTGGGCGCGGCCGGGGCGCTGGCAACGCTGCTTCCCAATTTGGGGGGCCCGAGCGCCGCTTGTAGGCGGCTCTACGTGGGGATCGTGCGATCGATGGCCCTTTACGGGGCCCCGATCTGGGCGGCGGACCTGACGGCCGCCAGCATCTCTGTGCTGCGAAAGCCGCAGAGAGCAATGGCCGTCAGAGTCATAAGGGGGTATCGCACGATCTCCTACGAGGCGGCTTGTGCACTGGCCGGATCCCCGCCATGGGACCTAGACGCGAAGGTGCTCGCGTCACTTTATCGGTGGCGCGAGGAAGCGAGGGCGCGGGGCGAGCGGCCGATGCAGTGCCATATGGAGCAGCGTCGGTCGCAGCTTCGCGAGGTCCTGGTGGCGGAATGGCGGGACAGGCTTTCATGCCCTACCGCCGGCCTCGTCACCATCGAGGCGGTCCGGCCAGTGCTCGACCTCTGGCTCGGGAGGAGGCACGGCTCCCTGTCGTTTCGGGCGACGCAGGTGCTCTCGGGGCATGGCTGCTTCGGGAAGTACCTGTGTCGCATAAACAGGGAGCCGGACGCTCGGTGTCACCACTGCGTCGACTGCCGGGAGGACACGGCGTGGCATACGCTGGCAGAGTGTGCCGCTTGGGAGGAGCCGCGCCGTGCCCTCATCTCAGAAGTAGGCAGTGACTTGTCGCTGCCGACCGTAGTGAGTTCGATGGTCGGCGGCGCCGAGTCCTGGGACGCGGTGGTTTCCTTCTGCGAAACAGTGATATCGCAGAAGGAGTCTGCGGAAAGGGAGAGAGAGATCTCGTCCACTCTCCCGATCCGCAGCAGGCGCACCGGGCGCAGGCGGAGGGCGGACAACGCCCTCTTCCAGCCCCCCTAAATGGGTCCAGGGGCGACGGATTCGGGGACATCCGTCGCCCCCCAACATCAGGACCCGAGAAGGCGGCGCGCGTAGTGTTCCTCGCGCGCCGACCACAGACGTTGCGGGGGGAGTACACCTCACTCCCCCCGCCCGAGACGGGGCCCGCGCAAGCGGGCCGGCACCAGCCGGGGTTGTGGAAGAATAATGTGTTCCCGCGACCCCGGCGTAGGTGTGAGAAGGAACACCGGGGTGGTTTTTAGTCGGTAAGAGTCTGACAGACCCCTCCGCCCGCCCCAGGGCGGAGGACATCCATGAGGATTTTCCACCCCGGGAACAAAAAAAAAAAAAAGAAGGGAGACGGCCTCTGCGGACTGAGCCGCTCCGGCATCAGCGCGGAAGGAGGCTTTCCCTGTGCTGGCGGTCGCTCGCGCGTTTCGCGAGTTTGGGAGAGGAGGACTTCGGGGCCTTAGGACAGCCCCGGTAATTTGCCGGGTGTCCCGATTGGCCGCAGAGTACACAGCTGGGAGGCTCTAAACATAGTTCCCTATCTTTAGGGCGGGTACAGTCGGTGGTGCCATGCTCTCCTAGACACTTGACGCATCTAGGGGTGGCATAGCAGTTGGACTGCGAGTGACCATATAATTGGCAGCGATGACACTGTCCAATTAATTGAGCTCTGTAAGGCTTCTCTATTGAGATGCCTGAGAGCGAACACACCGACTTAACTTTAAAAATCGGGTGGTGACCGTCTGTGGGGTCACAGATGACCAGGACCACGTCGTAGACTAGGCCCTGTCTCGCTTTATGTAAGCGATGGACGGCGGAAACTGGTATGCCTTGTGAGACAAGGTCGCTCTTAATCTCCTCGGTGGAGATTTCCTGTGGAACGCGCCTAATAACGACGCGTGTAGGGGTTTCCTCCGGAAGGGAGCTAGTGTGAAAGGAGTAGTTCCTTTCACGTAGGGCGCGGGAGAGATCCCTAAAGTCCGTAGACGTGGGGACGGTTACTTTGATCCCCTGGAGGGTGGATCGGGCGTTGGTGTAGTTGATCTTGCGATCAACACACATCCTGGAAATTTCAGTCCATTTGGACTTGTCTTGGACGTAAATGGGGGGAGGAGGCTTTTGCTTCCTCGCGGTAGAAGCGGGTGGGCAAGCCATAGGGCTGGCGGGGCGACTGGCCCGCGGACTAGGGGCGGAAGTGGAGCTGGACGATAAGTCGTCCTGTTTTTTCTGGGCCTTGGTGACCGGGCCAGCGGGGGCGGAGGATTTAGCCTTCCTCTTGCCTCCTTTAACGACTACTTGGAAGTCGTCGTCGCCGGAGGAGGAGGTGCGGGCTTCATCCTCGGAGAGTGGGACTGACGTGTCCATGCTCTCCGTCGTATTTGTTATTGTTACTGCGGCGCGCAGCCATGTTGTCTCTGAGACAATGGCGGCCGGAACAATAGAGGCCGTGACAATGGCGGCAGGGACAAAGGCGGGCGAGACAATAGGGGCCGGATTAGCGGCCGAAGTATTGTCTGCCGGGACAAAGGCGGGTGTTACAATGGGGGCCGAATTAGCGGCCGGAACATTGTCTGCCTGAACAATAGCTGGAATGCCTTGTTCGGCAACAGGTGGCGACATCGGGCTTTCGCGGGCGTCGCTGAAGTTCGCGAGTGCGCCCTGGGACGGAGTGGGGGTGGAGCGATGACATAACTTGTCGCCATATCTCGCTAGGAAATCGGGGTCCTTAAAAAGGACCTCTCTGAAGAACGCCAAAATATAGGCGTCCTCCATGGTCGGAGGAGAAGCTAGTTTAGGGAGGGAATGGTGGAAATTTGTTCCCACGTAGACTAAATCCTATACCTATCTCCCCGGGTGGATGGGCCCGGGGATGTGTCACCCTCTCTGTCGGGTGTAGACAGAGAGGTGAGTACCTATTGGTGAGCCCTAAGCTTGTAACCCGTCGCCAGTCTTATTGTGCGAACGGGGCCCTGACCAGTCTAGCGCGAAGGGTGTAGACACACCCTAAAGACACTAGGTGAGTAGCTGAAAAGCAAAACTGTCACCAGAGCCGACTAGGAGATCCCCCAAGGCCGGTTATCTGGGACCCGTCCAATTGACTGCCTCTCCCTGAAGGGGTTCGGCGGGTGTGATTGGGACAACACCCCACTCGGCTTCGTTGGCACCGTAAGGTTTCAACCGAGGACCACGAAATGTGGTGTGGTTTTACCCAGAAGGGGCCTAGTGAAGCTACTCACGAAAGTCTGTTAAAGAAAAGAGATTTGCCTTGAAAAAGGCACTTTTTGATTGATTAA
Organism: Dasypolia templi; assembly: GCA_963555695.1. NCBI lineage: Eukaryota > Metazoa > Arthropoda > Insecta > Lepidoptera > Noctuidae > Dasypolia > Dasypolia templi. The sequence goes on from OY743140.1 coordinate 14,909,381, forward strand.
AATCAAATCAATTACTTGATTTGATTTTAAGACGGAGTAGTCGGGGCGACTACGATGACGTCACGTGGTTGCGACGAATAATAACACGATACACAACACTGGGCCGGGAGCGGGAGAGCGTACAGACACGTCCGTCCGCGGCGAGAGTCGAGCGTCGAGTCCGTGAAAGTAATTGAAATACATTTTATTAATAGTGGAGCGCTGATTGGTGCGAGTACTCGAAGTAGCTATCAAAGATAGTACTCGCTCAGCGACGCTTGTTCGGCAGACAGAACACTCGCTTGGTCCATACGCATAGCACAAACAGCCTGTAATGTTCCCACTGCTGGGACACAGGCCTCCTCTCGGTGAGAACGAGTGGGCCGTAATTTACCAAGCGGGCCCAGTGCGGCGAGTTATGGCTCGTCGCCGTCGACGCGTCGCGCACTCACTGCTCGTTGCTCGTCAACTCGCGTCTCGCTACTCGCCGACACAGTGAGGCAGGTACAACACCACTTTAGCTGTCAGTCCTGACAGTTGGAGAGACAGTCCTATTTATAGCCGACTGTTTAGACCGCTACTCGGACGGACGGAGATTTAATTGTTTTTGAATGAATATTTTAGCTCTTTAGAGATAATGAACACCTGATTATGTAAAGAAGAACATGGTGTAAAATTCACTCATACACATGGAAAGGGAGGATCATCAGGCCAAACGGGTGTCGTGCCTGGTGGGCAACTGCCCGACGATCGACGAACCTCATTCCCCTGCCAGACCCCCTATGTAAAAAACCTGTCAAGTGCGTGCAATGAAGGGTTCCGTAGTGGGAATAAATTTATACCAAGAACAAACTTAACATTGTATTTGAAAAACATGTTCTCCGAACGAAACCCTAAAAATACTGGTATTCAGCTGTATTTGGTTATACTGGAAGCCGGCCCCAACAGTAAAGAAAAGGCTAGACAAATGATAATTCTGCGGCTGTCGAGCAATGGTTAGCTCGCCGTCCGCTAAGGACCAGGCCCGGGTCGACGGTCGCGGTGCGTCGCGTCGTGTTCCACGCGCGCCTCAAAGAGATGTCAGCACATAGTGACGGGGTCCCATATGGCCGATGCCTGCCAGGGTCGCGGGATGTTCGAAAGAGATACCGTGGGCCCTGGCACAGGCAACTGAAAGAACATGGGTGGGTTTCAGTAAAAGTCTGACACGCCCTCCCGCTCCAGAGAGGGAGAAGTATTTTGATGATTTCCCAACCAGAAAAAAAGGCAGATGACAATTCTGTCTCTTCAGACAGACATATTACAGAAATTATAGATGGTTTAATTATTGTAACGCTAAATGTAATTAGTTATTTATGGTGCAACAGCACGTGTACCACAACAACCATAGACTCAATTCATTTCATTCATATATTTAATTGATTTGATTTTTTTTGGGTGAATATCAGTCATCTAATTTTAACGTTACAAAATTGACAAAATTGAGTTGTGTTGTGTTTATATCATACGAGTATATGGGTCAAGGACCGGAAATAAATGTGTTTTTTCTTTTAGATATGACTTTTGTCGACGTAAGAATAGACATAGAAATCTGTCATTTTGTCAATTCTTCAGTCGAAAAATGTGCAAGAGGGTTTTGTGATATATTTGTAAACATTAGGTTCTGGGTTTTATTTTAATAAATTAATTCTGACCATTTTTTTGTACAGAAATATTACCTCTGGGAAAATCCAGCTTTGATTATTATAATAAGATAGTTGATGATTATTATAAATGTGGTATGCGCTAAGCAAGTTTTGCTCAAGCGCAAAGATCAACAAAAAATAATACTTTTTACAAGTATATGTACAGGGTTTTATACAAGATGTCCATGAACTGCTAAATTGAACTTAGTTCACATTCTTCAGATAAGTAGGTATTATGAGTTAAACATGTATGGTTTGCTTACAACAATAAGCGCTTACCTTTTTAAAATCATAAAAGGTTCATTTGTCTACACAGCACGATATTGGTTTCGACCGTTCCATTTAAAGTATAAATATTTTCTGTCGATAGTTTGGATTAAATAGAGCCAGATTGGTGTTTTAATTAGGTTCGTGCTAATTATAAAATTTTGAAATATTTTCCGGTTACTATCATTCTATTGCTTATCAATTATTTATTCTACTTACTTTAATTGTCCGTATATCCAAATTACAACTGTCATTCTTTGAAGTAGTGTGTCAATTTGATATTTCCGGACTATATTTGTATAGAGGCAACTAGGTTCAAAGCCAGAGTCGAAACTTGCTACTAAAGGCCAATTTCAGTGTCAGTATTTTCTGTGGAATATTGACACTGACGGCTCTTGTACGCGGTTTAGATGTGCTGATCGCGTGCAGTTTCATTGGTGAAATTGGCACTCAGAAATTCCTAATGAATAAACCCAGTAACCAACCACTGTTGGCCTCTGCCCAAAGGTTGACAGGTAAAAATGCCTAAAGAATTAAGTCCACCTCTGTACATTTGTGTTCATGAATTATTCAAGAAATAAATAACAGCTCTTTGCCGGTCCAGCACGTGTTTGCTTGACCACAATAGAAACAAATTTTGTCACAGAATAATAGACATAGACTGACGAATAAAAGAATTCTGTAATTTTTTATATTCTTCCTTTGACAAAACTCAGTCAAGCAACGCGTGCAGGGACCAAATTAAGCAGTCTTATTTCCTGTTACAAAGAGGAAGAGGGGAAGAGGGGTCGGGTTATGCAGGTATGCACTGACTGTACTTGCGGAAACATGAAACATTGACAAAGAGATAGGTACAAGACGGTCAAAACAGTGTCAAATATTAGTTTTACGTCTCCCACTGAGCCAAATAATTGAAACATTTCGTACAGTCCGCGAGGCCTAAGCTGAGTTTTACATTTGTGTGAGCACCAATGTGATCGCGCGAGGGACGTACAGGGCCTCAGGCGGATTATCTGATTGTACGATTGGCTGATGCGTCGCTATGTGCACTCACATAAATGCAAAGCTCAGCTAAGTCCTCGCGGACTATACCCATTCTTAGTTTTCATGACACTTTCTCTATTACGAATACTATTATGATTTCCGGCAGCCAAATATCTTGCCGAGAGCAGTTTCAACAAAACTTGTTTCCGTTAAAAAAACGACCAATACATAGATACCTACAAGCTGTCGGAAACTAGTTCTTAAGAAAGCGATGACTTGTAGAATTTACCTACTATATTCGTTACCTTGACCTCAAATCAAAGTTTTTTGACAAGGTTTTTATTTCAATCAATCAAGGGGTCAAGCAAGTCCACAGGCTATATAGTGACTTAACAAAGGAGAACCAATATCGATATGTTTTTTGATATTTTTGTAGGGATTTTTGTAGATTACTGGTTTTTCAAGGACCTTAACCGTTGCAGCTTCAGGAAAACGTTCTTAGGAGACTGTCCCTCATTTTTGAGTAATTGCTAACATTGCATTAACAGAATTTGTAAAAAGGTACAAAGTTTGTCATTGTGACCTTTCTGCTGTTGTATTTAACAAACCCAAACCATTTACTTCAATTAAACCATTTACAGGCACTTTTGAATTGTTAAGGAGTCGGTCTGTCAGAAATATGAAGGTAGTTGCCCATTCTAAAGCGTAGTTGGTACCTATGGAGAAGAACGGGCAAGAAACTCCATGGACACTCTTTTATCCTTATGAGATACAAAATCGATTCTTATTAATTGTCACATTTCGCTTTGTAAATATTGTCCAGCTTCTTGCTGACACCACGTTTTTTTTTTAAATCTTTACTGCCAAACTGGTCTCCTTAAAATGTTTTCCTGTAGCTATAACGACCCTTACTACCCCTTAGAATGTTCAGCCTGTATGCCTGGCCAAAATTGTCCAGTCAGATTTTGATGCCCATTTGGACAAGGGTAAAAATGAGATATCCCTACAAAAATATCTAAATCGTATCGCTATTGCTCCTTAGATCACATTTGCCAAGTCTCCTTTAAGTTTTAATGCTCTCTTCATTTTCTTGTCAAGCCATTTTATAATTAATGGTTAAAACTTGCGATCGTTGATTTACCCGAGTACGGCAAAGCCAAAGGAGGTTTATGATTGGGCTCAACTCATAAACCACTCGCTGTATTTTGGCAAACGACGTATAAACAAATTATCTAGATTTGGTTTTCTTCTAAACAAAGTCACACGTCATCACTAAGTGAGGCATCAATCGAACAGATACAGTGACTTTACGAAAACCGAAGAAATGAAAACGCTTAAGTAGATGACTTGTTTATCTTACCTTTTTAGTTGGCTTTTTTGTCGTAGTTGGGTCTTAGTTTTTCAGTGTCTGTATGGGTTGAGGAATCATGTCTCATATATAAACTCAGTATATTACAAATATTTAGTAGTAAATTAGCAGACCATTTAAGGCGGCTCATCAATCCAGACGTCTGAATTGATGAGTCACCTTAGACGTCCTGTAACTGTTTGCGGGTTTTTCTACAAATTCCAGGATCGAGCCTACAAAATCGGATAATTTACGACTAAATACTTGTATTATCTGCGTTTATATATAAGACATGACTTTTCAATCCACACGGATACTGAATATATTGGTAGTATCTGCTTTTATATATGAGACATGGCTCACCAATCCATACGGACACGTTTTTTAGCCAATTCCAGTTATCACACGCTTTGATGAAAATTCAACATAACATAATATCAAACAAGAACAGTGTGAAAAGCTAGCAGAAGACTCAAGATTATGAAATATAGCTTTTAACGACCTTATAAAATCGCATCAAAATCCATTGTGTAGTTCAGATGAACAAAGCGATCACGCAGTCCGACGAAAAAGAAATTTAATTTTAAAATACTAGGTATTTCTAGATCTGCTTTTTCATAAAATAGTGGAATACCAAATCATAATGTATGAAACAGATTGTACAAGCGCTTCACTTAAAAAATACATTTTTTTAACAAACCTTACATAAAGCAGGAGTGAAGATTTCCGAAACTTAAGAAAAATTATTCCTTGAAACGTTTCCTAGTTCCTCAAGGATTCCACGTCCAAACAATGTGACACAGCAGTTCCTATCCATACACGTGTGGTTTGACACTTACCGACCCCTGACCTCTATACCTAAGTCCGAACTACCCCCAAGGGAATAAGCCTTTGTCAGGTAACTAGACTTTCCACCAGCATTACCACAAAAATGTCCACATAACAAACGTGGTCACGTATAAATTCATTCGCTGTGAACATTTTCTGAATGAAACGTCAAATAAAATCGTAACTTCACTGCAGCAGTGAGTTCTGTGTCGGAATTCGGTGTGACGACACGCTACAATATGTAATAACTCGACACAGCGCTCGGTGGAATCCCTTCAACATTCCACCTAGATATTACCCAATAGTACTGAAATAAATAGAAGTCTAAGGGCGAATTCACCTATAAAAAGGAACGCGTTCAAATTGGAGGAAGTGTCAGTGTCAAAATTATTGTGGAATATTGAGACTGACAGCTCCTGAAATGGCTTTAAAAGTACAGTTCGCTTTCAGTCTTTTTGGTAAAATCGGAACTGAAAGGACGGTAGAAAAAACTTTCGTCATTAAGAGTAGTAAAGTATCTTGATATCAAAACATCGAGTATTCTGAGGCGCGAGTACGACGCGTGACGTAAACGTTACGTGAATTCTAACAATATTCTAACAAAATTATAAAACAAAATTGCGAGTAAATTCGTGCCAATCAACTAAAAGCCGAAAACACAAGTAACTTACAGCATTTTAGTAATTTTTTGAGACATACACAATAAGCATCATAGATATGAAGAAAGTCTTACTTATTCAGCCTATAATGTTCCTACGACTGGGACACAGGCCTCCTCTCGGTGAGAGGGAGTGGGCCGTAATCCATCACGCGGGCCCAGTGCGGGTTGGTAGATGGCCCATGACTTCGAACTTTTGGTTCTAGGACATGTCAGTTTCCTAACGATGTTTTCCTTCACCGTTTTGAGAGCCGGGGTGATGAAATAGATTTACACTAAGTGAAGTATGTTAAATGAAAAAGTCGTTGGAATTTACGTTACGTTTACTCCGCGAGTTTGTACGAGGCTCACAGATCGACGCTGTCGAAACTCGGGCAATAATGTTTATATAATACCTTACCTGATGAATTAATTAGAAATTTGGAAGCTCATCGTAAAAAAGGGCCACGGGTGCTTCGAATCGGAGCGGAATCTTTGGTCTCGGATCGATGCGTCGACTCTGAGATTAATAACTTACCACGCCTTATAAATCACTTAACGCATTTTAACTCAAATAAAATGTCGTAACTAAAATATTATGTTATCGATTATCGATAGAAACAACTTTGGGAACGTTAAACAGCTTTCTTGCTCGTTTGCCGACTAATTTCAAGTATATTGGATTATTTTTCTCCGGGCGGTAGTCGATAAGATCAATAGATCACTGTAGTTTAGTAATGTTTGCCATGGTTCATACTCCACGGCCTTCGTTTGAAGTTGTGTAAGTTGTAGTATATAACCTCAATACATTAAATTATCTTCAGAAAAACACAACTAACGTACGGCTGGCAGAATAGAAAAGTAAACAGGCGAACAGTGCTACACTACGTTCACCGTTATTTTACCTCTGAGTTTGCATCGCTGTCAAAATCTTAGTTGTCTTTATTTCAATGACAATAAGGTTGCTGTTGGGTTGTGCCACTGACGAGTCTGTCAATTTCACAATGATCTTTATTGTTGCTACTATAATATTGCTATTGGGTTGCTGCTGTCACAGGTAATAATTGTGATCTTTTATTGCTTAAATGACATTGACAGGGCACGCCGTTGGTAAAGAGCAGTGGTGGCCCAGTGGTAATGATCGCGACTTGTAGGTTGCAGGTCGTAGGTTCGAACCCAGACAGGCGCTTAATTCAAATTATATCATCACCACTGCTCTCAAAACGCCGTAATAATATCTTGATGACTGTAGCGGACAGGTCCTCTGTGGAGGTCGTTAGTTCGCCGTGTCATTTAATTTTAAGTTGATAATATTAATTTCTCGTGCGCCTATTGATTTGTAATTATCCGAAAAAAAGAATACTTTATTTTATTTATTTAAAACGGTGAAGGAAAACATCGTGAGGAAACAGGTATGTCTTAGAACCGAAAATTCCAAGAAATTTGTGACATCTATCAACCCGCACTGGGCCCGCGTTGTGGATTACGGCCCAGTCCCTTTCACAGTGTCTGTGTGCCTGTGTCCCAGCAGTGGGAACATAATAGGCTGATTATGCCGTTGGTAGACATTTTGGAAAATTATTGTTTTGGAAAAACAAAATGGTGGCGTTAGTTCTGATTTCGAGAAATGATCCTTGTACAATTTTATAACTACATATAACTAGCTAACCCCGCAAACGTTGTTTTGCTTTTTTATTTTGGAAATGGGTGTTGTGTCTCAGACCTACCCGATGTGCACTCAAAATTTCGTACAAATCGGTACAGCCGTTTCGGAGGACTTTGCTATCAAACATTGTGACACGAGAATATTTTTTAAGTATTAGTAGATTTTGACATTGCTCGCTTTGTGCGTGTCAAGTGCATAATAAGTACATAACTATGTATATCATTTACTTACAATATGAAATTGTAATTTCGCGAAATTTAACATGTCAAGGTGACCCAGGGGCTTATTAAGACTCGGTCCTAAATTCATTCAGGTTCCGGGTTTATAACCTGTTAATTATCAAATAGTAAATACTAATTAAGGTACCTAAGATTTTCAATTTTGACTATGAATATTTGCTATATTATTTTAGACGCCACTTCTTTTCTTAGAAGATGTTTACAGAAAACCATTCAGTAATGCTAGGGTTTTCTAAGACTGCGGAGGCCGCCACATAGCGGCCGCAATTGACCGTCGAATGACGTCACTAAAACGTTATTCATGAAAGTGGGTTGGTGTGTTTCCCTAGAGAGCTTTTTTATCACCGTAAAGTAAGCGTTGCTTTATTGGCAATATGCAGTACGCAACTGAAACAAACCTCGTTCATTTTCAAATGAGACCTTTGCTTAGAAAATTCACATCAATAGTAATGACGTTTACCGACCTAGCGAATAACTGATTGTTAAGGCGCTACCCCAACCAAAGGACCTTGAGCGTTCGCTCCTTCTCCGTCCCACCGCCCACGCCGCTAAGCCTCGCTTTGTCCCACTCCCTGCGTACTCCACTTTATCATAAGTGTTCACAATTTTTGGAATTATTTTAATAAAAAAAAAAAATATCGGCGATCTTTTGAAATAAAATAAAAGGTGAATTATATAGATTTTAAATTATTTATTCATTAGTGTTATCCTAAACATATTAGAACGTCACCTTTAGCAACAGATGCAAGCAATCATTAATTTTAGTTAGTTTTATACAAGGAGATTTCAGATGTGCTTTGTATGTGTGTAATATAAGTCAACTTTTTGTAATGTGCGTTTTGTTTGTGCACAAACAAAACACAATTTTTCTTTCTTTCTTTATTTCTTTATAGGATATCGAACATTAATAATGTGCTTTTGAAATGTTGTTGATTGCTTTTAATTAATGAGTTAATAGCCTCTGAATAACGCACTATCGCAAGGTTTTGCTCGGGGTAGCACCTTAAGCCTGTCTGTTATGTGCCTAAATAACGTACGTTTTCTATAGCTGTAAACACTTAATTATATTGTAGGGTCTGTTCCAAAAGTATTGTATAGTACAAAATATAAACAGAAAACGTACCTGTGGGTGCCATTTTTTTGTGCCACTTACAAATTGTATACTTTGATTTGATTATTTGAATAATTCAACGGATAATTCTAATTTCATTTGACCATTGATGGTTAAGGGGAGGCCTGTGGCCCAGCAGTGGGAACGTTATAGGCTGATTATGATTGAGTTTAATTCTTTAACCTCAATTTTCATTGGAGATTTTTCAATTTTTTTTTAATTTTTTATTTAGGTACACACAGCTAAATTGATAATGATACGACACATTTGTATTACTATTTATATGTGTATGTGTGTTTATTTATTATTGTTATTCATACTATAATTGTTGCCTCATGTAATACGTATGATTGTTACGAATGGTAAGATTTCCCTTCAGTGAGGTTGTTTACACTTTTATCAGATAATTTTACAAAACACCATACCTAATAAAACAACATGTGCGTTTCCTACGGCCGCAGCTGTAAACACGTAATTATATTGCAGTTCAAGTCTATATTATGTAAGCATTTTTCGAGCTAATTCTCACATCATTACGTCCCTTGGAATGAATTATAAGCGACGGAATTATGGTCATTAAGGTAGAATACTCGCACTATAATCTTATTTTATTTTAGACATTTAAAAAAAAAAAAACAAGCCGGGAGGTGTCAAACTCGAAATTAGAATTCGATATCAAAAATGTAAACATAGCAATGTCAGTCGCGCCCGCGCACCCTCCCTGTGCGGACGTCTTTGTTTGTAATTGAACGACGCGCATCGCGTACCGAAATCGACATGATGAACGTAGTAAAGTGTGCGTCTTGTAATATCGTGATTGATGAAATGTTAGCGTACATTCAGAACAAAGTGTCAGTGATAGATGAGGTCACGTTAGCTCGAATTTGTACATCCTCATTCTCTAAAGAAGAAATTGAAAAATCTAAATTATTGTTGTTTGAGTCTGTGCCTGGGATTAAAATCAAACGTAAAAATAAGGGCAAGGAGGAACGGGACCTAGCTGATATAGTGCAGGTCTTTAAATCGAAGGAACCGGATCTATTTCCGATATATGTCGCCAGGGATTTAGAACGTCTCCCTCCAGTGCTGTTTGATCACCTGGACTGCACGAAACTACTTAAGGATTTACTTCTAGTTCAAGAAGAAGTGAAGAATATTAAGTCTACATATGTTTCGCAAAGTCAGTTCGATCAATTGAAGTCTGAATTATTACAAATTAAATATGACTCTTTGCTACCGAGCTCAGAAAACGTAAGCAAACGACGTGGCGCCTGGATGCTAGATAGTGGTCCTGTAGGGCTTTCACACATCGATCATTTATCACTGGAGAATAGTAATAGTAACTTGTGTAAGCAACAGGAAATCGAAAATACTCCAGATCAATTTAGAGATAGTTTGGGGGTAGCTGAAAATAATCATCGCAACGTATTAGCTGTTTCTCAACGGTCGGCTATTGTTGCCGGTAACGGTACTAATGTCACAAAGCCGTCTACGTCTGCATCGAGTGATAGGACAGTAACCATGACGTCACCGCCGCACTCTGATACAATCCAGAATAACAAGAAGAATGAAGCCGCGTCGAGTGCTACTGTACTTAACGTAAACTCAAACTCGAGGCGAAATAACCATGGAGATAATAAGCATAACGACTGGGAGGTAGTGAATTATCATAAGAAACCTATGAGATATCGCTATACAGGCTCGGCGGTAGTATGTCGCGACAATGAAGGGAACTTTAAAGCAGCGGATAGAAAGATACCGATTTATATTACGAGAATACATAATGATACCACTGAAAAAGATATAATAGATTATGTATTCAATAAAACTAAGGAAATTGTTCTGTTAGAGAAAATATCTTTTAAGTACGAAAGGGAAAACAAGGCCTATAAATTCTTTATATTGGAAAGCAAGTCATCATTATTCCTCGATAGCGGTTTATGGCCTCAAGGAATCATATTCAGGCGATTTGTAAATTTCAAGCGAAAAGTAACGAACGTCGAGGCGTTGCCGCGTCGTGTCCGGTCTGAGAATGTAGTAGATGGATATAGACCACCTATACACATTGGTTAGCTTCAATTGTAAAAGTGTCAAGCGATCGGTAGACTATGTCAGGCAATTGTGTCATACCTCTGATATAATAGCTTTGCAAGAAACATGGCTTCTACCGAATGATATACATTTTCTAAGCAACATTGATCCTGATTATGGCTATGTGGGGACGTCAGCTGTGGATACTACGGCGGGTATGCTCGTAGGCCGACCGTATGGAGGAGTGGCGATATTGTGGAAGAAGAGTGTCATACAAAATGTGTCTATAGTGCAGTGTGACAACGCTCGCGTCTGTGCCATTAAAGTGGAGTTAGGGCAAAGGTCGGTTTTAGTGTTCAGCATTTATATGCCTACCGATTGTGTCGTGAACCTACCGGAATTTACGGATTGTCTTAGTTTGGTAAGTGCTATTATTAATAATAAACATATTGAGACGGTTTATTTACTCGGGGACTTTAACGCTCATCCGGGCCAGTTATTTTTTAACGAGTTGAAAGACTTTTGTACGGAGGCTGAGTGGATATGTGCCGATGTTGAATTACTCGGACTCTCATCTGATACGTATAGCTTTATAAGTGACGCGAACGGGTATAGACGCTGGTTAGACCACTGTCTAGCTACGGAGTCGGCTATGCAAACGGTTGTTAATGTCGAAATTAAGGAAGATGTCATGTGGTCGGATCACTTTCCTTTGGTTATATGTTGTAATTTTAATAATATTAAACCTAAAATAGCACGTAATAGTATCGAACCGTGTAATAGAATACGTTGGGGCGAGAGAACGTCTGAACAAATTGCACTATATAATAAGTTATGTAATGAACGATTAAAATTAATAGATTTTCCGAGTGAGTTAAGTAACTGTTGTGATTCCTCTTGCGATGATGTGGAACATAAGAACATTATTGACAAAATGTATGACGAAATTGTAGATATCTTAGGCCGAGCAGCTAAAGACAGTTACTCTGGTAGTAGTAGAATACGTAAGAAGAAACCTGTAATAGGTTGGAATAGACATGTCGGTAGTGCTCACCGGGAGGCCAGGTCTAAGTTCCAGGTTTGGATATGGTATGGTAGGCCGAAGTCGGGTCGTGTTTGGAGTGAGATGCAAGAAAGCCGTAAAATATTTAAAAGCCGGTTAAAATGGTGTCAAAATAACAGTGAGCAACTTAAAATGGACATTCTGGCAACGCATCACTCTAAACATGATTTTCGGAGTTTTTGGAAATCTACTAATAATGTTAACAGAAGGCCGGGGTTTCCTGTGAGCGTTTGTGGCATTACTGATCCAAAGAACATAGCTGAAATGTTCAAAAGCCATTTCATGGTTTCGTCACCATTGGAACCATCACGGTCGGGACTCGAAGGTGTGACTCGGGGGCAGGAGCTCAGTGTAAGGTTTACGACCAAAGATGTTAGAAAGGTTATCATGATCATGACCCGAGGCAAGTCTCCCGGCCACGATGACTTGAGTATCGAGCATCTTAAATATGCTGGCGTCCATCTTCCAAGGGTTTTGGCTATGTTTTTCTCCCTTTGTCTAGGACATTCTTATCTGCCTCCAGCTATGATGCAGACCGTGGTAGTACCGATCGTGAAAAGTAAAACTGGTGGCTACAATTTTGTCTAAGGTGCTCGACAGTCTTCTTAACACACTGATGAGAGGCTGTCTCGAATTACATGACAATCAATTCGGTTTCAAATCAGGACTTTCCACTGAGACAGCTATTCTCTGTTTGAAGGAGACTGTCAAGTACTATACTGATCGCAAAACACCAGTCTATGCTTGTTTCCTCGACCTTACGAAAGCGTTTGACCTGGTTTCCTATGATATCCTCTGGGATAAACTTAACGACACATCCCTGCCAAGCGAATGCATACGTATTCTCAAATACTGGTACGAGAACCAGGTCAACGTAGTTCGATGGTTGGGGACGCTGTCTGAACCATACAGGTTGGAGTGCGGGGTGAGGCAAGGGGGGTTGACCTCGCCAACGCTCTTCAACCTTTATGTTAACGCACTCATCGAGAGGCTGAGCAGCACGCGTGTCGGTTGTCATGTCGGTGGGGTTTGTGTAAACAACATTAGCTATGCGGACGACATGGTGCTGCTGAGCGCTTCGGTTTGTGGCCTGTCTAAGCTGCTCGGCATTTGTGAGGAATATGCTCTCAGTCATGGCCTGCTCTATAACAGCAAGAAAAGTGAGTGTATGGTTTTTCGGGCCAAGGGTAAATGCCCAGAGAGTATCCCTAGCATCAAGCTTAACAATGTACCTCTAAAGAGGGTTGACACCTTCAAATACCTTGGGCATCTGGTGACCTCTGACCTGAAAGACGATTCAGACATAGAGCGGGAACGTAGGGCGTTGTCTGTTAGAGCGAACATGATAGCTCGCAGGTTTGCACGATGCTCGAAGGAGGTGAAAAACATTCTTTTCAGAGCGTATTGCACCTGTTTTTATTCGAGCGCCCTGTGGGCTACCTATACTCAAAAACAGTACAGCGCCCTACGAGTCCAATTCAACAATGCCTACAGGATGTTGTTGGGGCTGCCTCGGTACTGCAGTGCGTCGGGGATGTTCGCTGAATCGCGTATTGACTGCTTCTATGCGACGATGCGGAAACGGTGCAATTCCTTAGTCCTCAGGGTCCGCGCCAGCTCCAACACCATCTTGAAGATGATGGCTGTGAGGTTCGACTGTCACTATATTAACCATTGTTGTATGCTTAATGTAGTGACAATAACAAAACCTAATATGTAAGAATCATAACACAACATTGTTCATTATCTGTCGCTCCTTTCTAGTCTACAATAATTTCAAATGTTGATTATTAACAGTATAATTAATTAATTTTTAAAGAGTTATTATTTTTAAATAATTGTAATTTATGATTATTTCTAATTTTAGTTTGACTTTGCCAATTTAATTTGTAAGTAATAATGAATTTTGTGTGTTGTGTTTTGTCTTATTTTTATTATTACTATTTTTTAATTTGTTTTTTTTTCTAATATTTTTATTTAAATAATACTATTATTATGACCCAATTGTTGGTTGAAATAAACGAATTGAATTGAATTGATAGCCATGTCATTATCAAAGTGATGTTTCAGGCGTAGTCCACATTTTCCCTGAAATTCGAATTATTTGATTTAATTAAATTTCATGCTTTTGAAGGCACGCTAGAGCCTCGGCAAAATTAAACTTATTTTAACCTAAGGTCCCGTCGTAAACTAATGAAAACCCTCGAGGGACACATTCAATCACGACAAACGTCAGAAACCGGATAACAGTATTACTCCGAATGACCAAAACAAAATGGTGACCAGTAGGGACGCCCACTTGAATTGATTTTAGGATAACGCAATATCATATTCAAAAAAAGGTGAATAAAACCTTTTTTCGTTTCGTGACGATTTCTAATATTTTCAAAAAAAATACTCCGTTCGCAAGCGCCGTTAAAGAACTTCGTTCGAAAATATCTGCTGTTTCATAAAAAAGTGACCTACGCGGTTAAAATGTATGGAACAACACTTTTTTTTTTAAACTGACGTAAAGTTTCAATGCAAGGGGGCTCAGAATTATATACTGAATCCATAGTAACAGGTTGCGCAAAAAATATTTTTAACTGTCCCATACATAATTCAATACCTTCTCGACCCAAATGTATCATGTGTTAGCTGATTACTTTTTCGGGATTACGATGTTGGTCCCGTGGAGAAAGTTGTTCAGTTTGATAGTCAAGCACACATCAAGCTATAGATTTTCAGTATAAGCTGACCTCTCATTGTACGGAAATCCTGTACAATGTCAGATCAGCATAAACGGGTGATCTTGATGTGTAGCCGTGTGTACCCCATGACACCTTTCTGATACATGGCTGTTTAAGCTGGCCACATAGACCACATTGTATGGACGTAAAAATATCTCGCCGTGATTTTGAGACGAAAAAACATACTGTTGGATTTTTAACTCTCGGCGCTAAGCTGTGCGTTGTAGATCCATGCGCGAAAAAAAACCCCGCGTTATTTAACGTCTGTGTGAACGGGGACTTATTCTATTGAAACTGCTAGGCCAGTTGTAGGTAGCAGCTACATGCGGAAGATTGTACTTGTGCCAATTTTAAATGCATTAAAATCTAAACTTATCTTGTAAATATAGTGAATTATGTATTTCTTAAACGTATCATCAGGTATTCAATGTATCCGTTGGTTGAAAAATGGGTGAAAGGTTAAGGTGCTTAGTGTTTCACTTAAAGCGCTGCCCAAAATAGGACACCATAAAAACTTGAGTTTTTTTGTCGCACTTTTAGGCGTATTGGTACTAAAAATAAAAATAAATTCAGGTTTGTAATATGTGTACATAAGAAGAAAAAAAAGTGTATTGTCAAATATTCAAAGAAAAGACTTATTCAAAAACATTCATAAAAATAATGAAAAAAACAAACATTGTAGAATTCAACCAACTAAAGAAATACCGTTTTTTTTTATTATTTCACTGAGCCGTAAATTTATTTTTTATTATAATTAAAACTGCAAAATTTTCTGGTCATTCGATTCAACTAACAACAAACGCATCGCTGTTTTGAGCCTTATTTGTTGCCGCGATGCGCTATTGTCAACTACCTGGCTAGATTAATTAAAAAACAAGGAACAGGTTCATCAGGTTTTAACCAGTTTTATTTTACATTCGTATTTCTCGGTGTCATAGTTAGACAGATTTCTTTTTTACTGCTGTATTTTCACTTGCTGCGTTGTGTCTCCGTTTCCTTTTAAATCCATTTAAAGGTTGACTTGAAAACATCGCTTCTAGCGATAAATCCACGTTCGCTTTGATGTAAAAATATCGCGGCGGGATTTTTTCGCGCAATGGATCTTCTGGCGCCAAGAGTTAAAAATCCAAAAGTGTTTTTTCACTTTGTTGTTGTTTTGCACTTTATTAGATTCTCAATTATCGGTTTAACTCCGAGAGTTGAAAATCGTGTGCACGACAAAAATCCCGCCATGACATTTTTACGTCCGTACGTCACCTATTTAAAATTACCTATTACATAACTACATACTTTTTATCATTTTTGTCACTTGTCTTCAGCACTTCTTTTAACCTTTAGTTAAAACGTGGACAATGGTGTGAGTTACACGTTTGCTAAATCTTAGTTTAATTATTTCTCTGTATTTCGTAGCATGTAGCTGTTTTTTGTCCCTAAATCCCTAATAAATAAATAAATATATATCTGTCATTCTACATAAAAATGAGCATTCTATTCTATTTCATCCTGGAAAATGTTAAATGTTCACACAACGTACTTATCACGGATTATTCAAGGTACTGTACTTCAAGAATTGAAAACACGAACAGCACTAACTGACAGCAAAACAAACATACCTATAATGACAATGTCATTAAAAAAAAACACGCAACCAGCTTCGTCCCTTACGTAACACTACTCATAAATTGGAGTGTAGTTCCATTTAGTTACAAAACATGAACTTTGGATGGCGTTGGCGGTTACATCGTTTTTATCATTACGCAAAAAGATCAGACTGCCTCGTTGGAATAGTGGTCAATCTATAGATATGGAAAAATCTATAGAAATGGAAACATCCCAAAAGATTATTCAAAATTCCGCGTCTTTGGGGAGACTGCATACATTTTATGTGAAAAATCTTATTCCTTTGGTTAATAAACTTGAAAATTGGCAATGTATTTATTGTTAAACATCACCTCACAATTGATTAAGAGGGTTTAATTTAAAAGTTAATTATTAAATTCGCTGTCGGAATAACTCTAAACTCAGTACTAATATTTGAAACAAAAAATAAAGAGTAAGTAATTTAGGAATTTTTACATATTTTTTTTTTAATTTCTGTTAACTATTATGACTATCACCCGATTCCGGCTTGACGTCGACTTCTGGCACACCCTGTATATAAACAAACTTTAAGTAGTAATAATGCATTCCAAGGCATTATCCACAGACACTTAAGACATACTTATTTTAAATATCAAACTCAAACTCAAAATCAGTGGTTGCCACTAGACGAGCATTATAACTAAGTTACTATTATGCTAGATAGAGCTATGTATTACTGGACTTAACATCAGGAATTTCTCAGTAGCAGCCCGGAGTTTGTATTTATGCCAAGTTGATGGCAATAGACTCTTCTGATAAGTATACAAAAGTTAGCATGGCGATTCTAAAAACAAAGACCAATTTTCAATTGATTTACCATTTATCAAGTTCTTGTGCGCATTCTTGACATTTAGAGATATCATTACTGTTTGTGAAGGCATGACAAAAGTATGTAATGTTTTTGTCTCATCTAGTCACGTAATGGGGATGCCTAAGTAACATTAATATACAGCGTGTTTCAGAAATGTGTGGCCTTATTTATGGCAGTTGTACACACGGCTACATATCAAGCTATACATTTCCAGTTTTAGACTTTTCGTACAATGAGAAGTCAGCTTATAGCCGTGCGTACAGTCCATCAAACTGAACAAATTTCTCCAACCGACTTCGTAATTGTGAAAAAATAATCAGCAGCCTGCCCCCATTTGGGTCGAGCAGATATTAAAGTTTTGTATGGGACAGCGAATATATTTTTATTTACATTTTTAGAACGTATGTAGTTCAATTCTAGTTCACACGATTTCGCGCTCGTGTTGCCTCAAAGGGTATCTATCTACTTCGTATGAAAGGTGTGCCGTATACTTATTGAAATACACCGGGATATTTAAAGCTTTCCAGAAAGCTGTTCATAAATACATATATTTAACGAAAGGTTGAATAAACCTTTAAGAAAGCAACATTCATCTATTGAATCCTACCATAGAATTCAATATGTTGCTCGCGTCTTCGTCTGCGTGTTTTTTTTTTTTGCATATTATCCTGGATGGAAAGAGCCTATGTCCGTCTTGAACGTGCTGAGATACCGGCCGGACCCATCAGTCAAATTTTATAACATTTGGCTTAGTGTTTTAGGAGTAAAAAAGTATATTAAAACTAAAACCAAAACTGGTGTTCCATAAATGGTCAGGGTAAAGCCGTGGTCGCATGCTTGTATGACACGTGAGTACCAGCAACACCTAAATATTAAAATGGCATGTGATCACTACTATACCCTGACTATTTTTGTACCTATATGTCTTGATTTCTGTCTGAAATCTTTTCTTGTTTCGTACTTTTTAGACCGTGATTTTTCAGTAGCCCTTTTTTGTTTTTGAACTTGTTTTTTGAATTAAAAAAAATGGGTTATATACTTCATATATATGCTTATACATATTTATATAATGTGCAAATAAAGCCCCTTCATTTGGTAACCAACAGGTTTTTTTTTAGTTCATGACTTTACGTCCTCTAGAGGGTGCCATATACAATTTAACGTGGCTATAACCAGCAGACGATCAAGACGCTCCCAACAGTTATGAGGGAACAGATGAACATACATACCTACCCACATTAAAATACATTCATACATAGATGCATACTGGTAAAAATCACCATAGTCGGGTAAAAAGGTTACGGACAGGACACAGAAATACAGAGAGACTGAGTTATTTTTGCATTTACCTCTAATATAAAGGAAGGATGGAAGTACAAATAGTATGGATTAGTCAGAGTCAACAAAAACTAAATTAAACATTAATCACTTACAGCTTAATTAAGTATTAAAATAATAATTTATACCTACCAAAAGCAATACAATGCATGAAAGTTCAGCAATTCACCAATAAAATTATCCCTAAAAAAAATTTATTCAATGACTTACTTAATATCAACTTGCTAGTACTCAACTGCCATGAACGCATGTGTTACAAGTACAGTCAGGGAAGTTAAATAATTAGGCTAATTGACGACCGACGTCAACTTGTCGTGATAAAGTAATTTCATACAACTGTCAAAGAATGACAGTTGGATTGCATACAACATTGCTTATTTATGTTTTATTTGATTGACTATCAATTTCTGTATCTGTCTACCATAATACCAGATCAGAATACCAGCGCTGTGACCGTTATTTGTAAGTAACGCAACACTTTGCTGAGATTTTGCATTTGGCCACTTAATCTAGTTAGTGGGTGCCGTAGTGTTCTCATAGGTTACAAAATAACCTGTGTTAGGAGAAACAGTTCCGATCCCCGTCATAAATCGACTTATAACTGTGTTAAATATGTATATAGCATTACATCAAGCTACAAAATGAGAGACCATTTAGCAAAAAAACAAAAAATAAAGAAAATAATTAAAAATTGGCAATGTAGCCAAGTTGAAGTTAATAAGTAAAAAAAAAAACAAAAAAATTAGTTCAGTATGTTGGTGTGGTGAGTATATTGTAGTTGTGATTTCAATATACCTACGGACAGTTTAGTTGGTAGTCAATTTTCTTAGCAATTATTATTCCCTGACTTTACGTAATGCCTTCACAACAATATCCATATAAACAGATACTAACATAAACGCCCACCTAAACTTAAACTTAGGACTAAGTTTAGACTAACTAGTTACTGCTAAGCTAACCTTATTACGTCGAAAATGCATGGCAGACAATCCTGAAGGAATAGAGTTGTTTCCCTTTGGAATTGTGGTGCGAAGTTACTATCGATATACACTACTACAGTACTACACTATACACTGTACTTACAGTGAGGGAGGTTACAGTCAACGAAATAGTTTGGTGTCTTTGCATTTTGTGCAATCACGGGACGAAAAGGTTAGGCAGTTTTTCATATTCCTTTTCGGTCTTTCCAGTCCCAGACTGAACTAAAACGGAATGTTATTTTTTAAGCATGAATAAATGAATAATTTTAAAATACAAGTTACACGCAGACGATCAACGTCAAAGATAAGTAGATAGAATTCTGAAAGTACTGAACTCACGCATTCCAAAATTTAGAAAGAAGCTACAGTGAGCCTGGGGATACCTTTCTCTTTCCTTGACTGTACATAGTCTACACACACCGACCTTGAAAATTTCGAAGCTTTTATAAAATATGTTCGACACAAAATATTAAAACGTATTCTGTACATACTATTATTCACCTATATCGATAAGGCAGGTGGAAGTCTTAATTAATATGCGTACCCGGGACAATTTTCTTCGCTCAATGTATACTTATTTCGCCCTGTTTGATCCCTAGCCGTTCCACGGTCGTTTCCACGCAATACTTCAACGATAATAAATACCTTTGCACAATATTTTACAATGTTACGATATACAGACAGAGTAACATTCATTTTTGGGGTTCCGTACATTGAAAGGAAAAAACGGTACCCTTATAGCATAACTTTGTTGTCCGTCCGTCCGTCCGTCGGTCTGTCTGTCAAGACCCTTTTTCTCAGAAACGCGTGCAGGTATCAAGATGGAATCCATATCAATACTCAGGTCTACTGTCCCTTGGAGCTGTGAAAAATTCAAACTTCTAAGCCAACTCAATCAAAAGATACAGGCCGTTTGCCGCAAATTTCCGCAAACTTTCGACACTCGCAAGGGAATCAAAACCTACAGGCTCCCGTGAATTCAGAATCTTGAAATTTGGTACGAAGCAACGTCCTATAGCACAGATAAAGGAAAAATTGCGAAAACCGTAAATTTTTAGTTCCATCATTAAAAAAAAATATTATTAATAAATTTAAACTTACTACCCCTTTCCTCATGAACGCATATGAATTTCTACTTACATACCTACAGGTTTGTACGGAACCCTGCGCGAGTCCGACTCGCACTTGGCCGGTTTTTGTTAGTCAGACGTGACCGGAGTCATTGAAGAAATATTGGAATAATTAGTTTGATAGAAAACATCGAATGGCTATTTGGTGTGCGTATGACAGCTCAATAATCTCAATGTTTGTTTTCAATATCTTGCGTTATTATTTGGATATAAGATAATTTATTCATCGAGCGACTTGAATGACACAAATAACATGACCGTAGAACTGATCTGTGAACAAGAGGACACTTTTCAATGCTGACCTGCCGATCCATTCTATTAAAACCTCACCGTGAAAAGTTCTGTACAAAACAGACCGGCTGATCTTTTGGCGGGCTTGATGTCAACAAAGTCTTTGATTTCGAGGACAATTGGCTTTGAATATGTAAGTACTAAAGGATACACTACAACAACATGTAAACTAAGAATCTTTACGAGTTCAATCACATACTTGCAGTTATGTCATGTGCTGACGCTACTCGTCTTCACGCACACATTCACAGTGTGTTAACTACGCTTTGTAATTACCACAAGTAAAGCGCGTGACGCTTCGTGAGATAAAAATACCGTGTACTTTATTTGATAACCGCCATACCTATAATGATTACTGGGCTTTTTCAACCCTCTTATAACTTAATATAACTTATTACTTAATAAGCCGTGTGCCCGTCGGCAATAATAACGATCTTCCATAAAAATTATGTTTTTTGAATAAATTCCTTTTGATCACTTTCGTTATTCATTTTGAGGGAACCCTTGCACACACGGCTACATAACAAGCTAAACATTTCCAGTATAAGCTGATCTTGGATTGTATAAGAAAAGTTCTATACAATGAGAGCTTAGCGTATACTGGAAATTATAGCTTGATGTGTAGCCGTGTTTACACGCAAATGTTTCTAAACCCAGCGGTTTCGGTTGTGAGTTGTATGTCAGTGAAAGAATTAAAGATTCATAAAAGATTCGAGAAAATATTTTTTTACTGTTTTGTATATCTGCGTCAATTTGTTAAGTACTTAATTAAAAAACAAGAGGTTGTAGAGTAATCATTCCTAAAAAAGTGATATTTCTCATGAAGAACTTTCTTAATGTCTTCCGTTAACAAATGGGCCAACAAACGCGGCGCTTCGTAATCTCGAAGCCGCCATTCCACGCCTCTTAGTTTAAATTTTTAATTTTTCAACTCCTGCAACTAAGTAATTGTTTCATGTCAACGACACTGCAAGCCAGATGCGGATAGGGTTATCAGAGGATAGACATTTTCGTAAAATATTCCGTTGCTTTCAGTAATTGTATGGTTCAAACGAAATATAAAATCCTACCCAATTCATTATTAAAAGACGGAGGAGAAACATTTTTTTTCTTCGTGTTATAATGATTGTGTTAGGTTTATGTTCTTTTTTTTTTCATTGTTTGTATATAACCAACCTACTCGCCTTTTTCTCACAATTTTTTAATCTTTACCTCTTAGGACTTAAAGGGTTACCAGATACAAAAAGTGTTTCTTATTCCGAGGAAACACCTTTGTAAAGGCTTTGTTTTAAATCTTTACAAAAATAAGGTTTCACACACTTTTGGTCGGAATATCGCACACTTTTCGTATCTGGTAACCCTTAAGTTTGGTATAATTAGACGGTAAAGCCCTCAGCTATAGATCACATCTGAACATTACTGAACTTTGACAGCTTGTTCAAAGTTCGTTATATTTCGTTGACATGTTTCCCCTATTCAAACTACACATGTCAGGTATGAAATATTTTGTAACTACGGGCCGTATACATCGTTGGAAAGTTTAAGATAATTACTTTTC
This sequence comes from Dasypolia templi, assembly GCA_963555695.1. Classification (NCBI taxonomy): domain Eukaryota; kingdom Metazoa; phylum Arthropoda; class Insecta; order Lepidoptera; family Noctuidae; genus Dasypolia; species Dasypolia templi. The sequence continues at coordinate 14,931,697 of OY743140.1, forward strand.
GCGAATTATATTCGATTGCAATAATGTTTAGTGGTGTGGAATTTATTTTTCGAAAGCAAAACAAATATTTTTGCGGCGACAGATACGAGGACTATTGCTGTATGAAATAGAACAACAAACACGATGAAACTACTTGAATTGAACCTCCGAATTCTAAACAAGCTAAACAAGTAAGACATAAAGTAAAAAGTTTTCTGATTTGCCTACCACATGACCCCAGAGGGTCCTCACACTGTCTTAAATCTGTCTTAAGGTCGAATTTGACTTCTAATTTTGAGTTATTCATGTTCAAATAGGGTTTCAAACCCTACTGACATCCCTTTTTTTGATCAATGTAAAATTCTGGGAATACAGAGCGAATGTAATTTTGGGGAAAACAATTTCCCGGTGCTGTGAAAACAATTCGCTCTTTGTGAAATATTTGTTCGTGAATGAAGTTAAATTCGTTGTTGGTGGGTTTCGAGGTAAGGTACCGTAGAACTTTAAGTTACTTGTGGGACATTCTGGATACCTTTACAGCGATCTATGCTGACATCGAAGTATTATGAATTCGAGAAAGCGTAGTTGAAATTTTTATTTGTAGGCGCCTCTAACAGAAGTATATTATCGTGACTAAAAAGTTAACAGTACTTAATTTTTTCTATTGCTTTTACTGTAGTTTTTATTTGTTATTTTTTTTGGATCTCGTGATAATGTGATAATGAGATTAATAAATTGTAAACTAATATCCTACTCTAAATTAACGTAACTCTTAACTCTATGGATACTTATCTGAATTAAATGAATGTTTTTAATATATTTTTTTTATTTCATTAAAAAAGTTATCAATTATATTTTTCAATATTTTTATAAAAATGCTATTAGTATGATTAACTAGAAAGCCTCGTCGGTCTGGTGGTCGCAAGGGCTTCTGTTGAGCATGAGGTCCTTGGTATGATTTCCAGGTCGGGCAAAGTGTTATTGACTTTTTTCAAAAGGTATTTTTCAGTAGCAATCCGGAGTCTGGATTTGTGCCCGGTTGATGGCAATAGGCTAGGCGCCCCCCATAACATAAACAATAAACAATATTTATTTGTTTAAGACTTATTATACCTATTTACAATGATGATTTTTACTTAAATTACACTTTAACTTAGTGGCAAGATAAAAGACATGTGCAACTAGGCTTAAACTAGAAGGATTCCTGTGCTATAAGCACCAGTTACTTCCGTCACCACCATGATCGAGATGCCATTACGAGTGTGGGTGGAATCATTACTATCGTGCTTGTGTGTGACCATAAGTGTGGTGTGTGATTTTGTGTATGTGTGTGTGTGTATGTATGTGTTTGCGTATGTGAATGAGCCTAAGTGGCTTTATTTGACTTATTTTACACTTTTTAACATATTTTTAGTATTTACATAACTTTGAGAGAGAAGGAAGTAATCTATCGTAAGTTTTAGTTTTTTTTATCGGTAAGTTATGTAACAGTGTATTTTTATTAATTTTATTATAAAGGTATGTAGCACGGCTGCCTCGCGGTTTCAGGTCAAAAACCAGGTCCTTCCTACGTTTGTTTTTTAGTCTCTCCGGGGTTGTACGTTAAACCTTTGTGGCTTTTAAGCAGAACCCTCCTGATATAAAGTTGTGTTGTGTGACTTAACATAACTGGCGCAAATGTGGGGTTCTATAGGTACCTACACCTCTGCCTCACCCATCAGGGATTACAGGCGTGATGTTAAGTTATGTATATTTGGTGTGAGACACATTTGACATTAAACCAAAGAATAATGAACAAAAGATGCTTCATGTTATTCTTTCATTTCCAAAACGAAGTGTTTCCGATTCAGTTGTTCCTTCAACCTTTTTTGTTGTGACTAGCAACAGGGTACTAAACAATTTTTTGTATACTAGCATCTGCCTGCGATTTCAGTTGCGTGAGATTTCTTGTTTTAACATTTAAAACATATCCTTTAGCTTTTTTTCTTTTTCCTCATTTCGTTTCGTAATTTTAAATATCTTTTCAGCATAATCAAAAAAAAAAAACTACTGGCAGTTCCAAAGATCAGCGCGTTCAAACAAAAAAACAAAGAAACTTCAGCTTTATTATATTACCAACTTATGCCCGCGACTTCGTCCGCATGAAATTTCTTGTTCCCCCGACACACGCCGTCGCATCGCATCACCTGCCCGCGCTATGAAGTATTCCTTTTTGAGCACCTATTTTTGGGGCACCTATGTGTTGAGCACCAAAGATATACCTACCCATTTTGAATGCTCAATGCATAGGTTCCCCAAAAATAGGTGCTCAAATGGGAATACTTCCGCGCTATTACCTACTTCGTTTTCGCTTAACTTTCTTTCTTACTTTTTATAATTTTGCGCCGCTCCTAAGGATTCGCGTTAAATAGCCTCAAATCCCACTGGTAGCTGCAGAGAATAGCGCGTTCAAACAAACCAACAAACTATTAATCTTTATTGTTAGTAGGTTTGGATATAAAATATTATTATTTTTATTGTTTCGTAATATGCCTTCTAACACGAAACAATACTCCCCGTATTGTTTCGTGTTAGAAGGCGTACGAGGGGCGGAAGCGCTTTCAATTAATATTATTATGATGAGAAATCTTTTTTATTTTTTATGGGAATAGAAAACATTTCAGAGTTAAAATAACATAAAGATAGTAAGAAGGGCACTCAGGTTCTTTTTTTCAACTGAAATCTTTTTGTTTTCAATGGTTATGTTCCTTCTGTACGTTTTAAAATGTACGTAAAAGTCTTTCAGTGTTCTTGATATATAGTATAAAAACCAATTGCAAAAGCCCTCAATGTTGACTTTTAACCTTTTTGAGGGTCCCGTACATCAAAAGATAAAAACGGAAACCATAAAGGATCGCTTCGTTTTCCGTCTGTCTGTATGTCAGTCTGTCAAGACCATTTTTATTAGGAGTGACGTATCGTATCGAATCTACGTATTTGACATCAAATACGTAGGTATAAGGTCCCTTGAAGCTATAAAAAAAACGAGCTTGTAAATCAACTCAATAAAACACACGACGATGCGTGTGAAATCAAAACCTACAGGGTACTTCCCGTTGTATGAATCATGAAATTTGGCAAGAAGCAAGGTTTCACAGTACAAGTTTAGGAGAAAGTCCGAAAATCGCTCAAAAGTAGTAAAATGACAAAATATCTTTATTTGCAATTACAAACTAACATTTTCAGTAGGAGACTTGACCGTGACGTATTTCGATATAATGGAGTTGTGAATGTTTTTAGGATAAACTAATCCCAACTACGGAACCTTTCATTGTGGGTATCCAGGTTCAATCCATCACAGGTATAAAGGATGTCCTACCCTGTCAATTTATTATTTATGTTTGTTGAAACAATAATATATCTTCACGGCTACATTCTTCAAAGGGGTTAGCAGAAGTTGCCTGAATTGTCCAAAAAAAACGGGTGTAAAAAGAAACGCTTAAGGATGTAATTCTGTTGTACTGGACCATACCTGTGCGGGGTGGTTGCATAACACACTATCAGTAGCTATGGCTTTCATTTTGACAGTACTGTACCATTTCTCAAGTAGAAACAGACCAGGTGCTCTAAGCTCGCTTCATTCTCCAAGGATTACACTTTGCTATAAACGTATGAATTCCTTAAGACCTTTTTGATCGCCGTTCACGGCATAAAGGAGTTGCAAGACAGATGGAAATGCAAATGCACTTCGAGCTAGAGGATTGTTTGTTCTGATATTTGAGAAAAGGGTTGTTTCTATGTTTAGCGCGATCAGCAAATAAACTACGATTAAGAGCTGTCAGTGTCCTTATTTTCTATAGAATATTGACACTGATAGCAAAAAGTGTTTTTTAAGGAAAAAACATGAACTTTGACCAAGCTGTCAGTGCCACTGACACTAGCACTGACAGCTCACTCCACGTTCACTTCTCAAAGCTAAGTTGCCTAACCTTTTCAAAGCTAAGTTGGGGTCAGCTTCCAAGCTAACTGAATGCTGCTGAATATCAGTATTTTACATCAAGCGACTGCCTATGGAGCAGCGGTGGCCCAGTGGTAACGGCAGCGACTTACGATTGTAGGTCACAGGTACGAACTTTGTGTAAATGACTTCATCACCACTGCTCTCAAAACGGTGAAGGAAAACATCGTGAGGAAACCAGCATGCTCTAGAACCAAAAATTCGAAGATATATGACATCTACTAACCCGCACTGAGACCGCGTGGTGGATAACGGTCCCTCTCACAGAGAGGAGGCCTGTGTCCCAGCATTGGGAACTTTATAGGCTGATTTTGCAATAGGCAAGTAATAGGAGCCTATAATTGCTATTAACCGGACCCGTATATGTATAATCATGCAAAGTGAATTTTCTACTGGATAAAACCTGATCCAGGAATCAAACGACTAGTCCCAAAAGGTAGTTTTCAGTCAGTATCATTGTTGGATTTAATAACTGGGTATACACCCAGAAGCGAGCTCTGCCATTTTGACCGGACATATCCCTTATCAAGGGTTGCTAGCGTCAATTTCCTCAATCAAAAATCCAATAACACTTCCCAACCTACAAAACGAATTTAGGACCTCCTAAATAACAAATGTAGGTATCCACTTGGCACCCTGCCACTAGACATATATATATTTTACTAGCGACTCACCGCGGTTTCACCCGCATAAATCTTGATCCCGTGGGAGTATCGAGATAAAAAGTACTCTATGTGTTAATCCAAGTTATAAACTATCTGTGTGCCAAATTTCATCCAAATCCGTTCAGTAGTTTTTACGTGAAAGAGTAACAAACATCCATACTCACAAACTTTCGCGTTTAAAATATTAGTAGGATTTACATGCTTAAGATTTAAATTTAATGTTATTGTGACAGACATGCATGAGTAGACATTGGGTAAGAGATATCACAAATACAATCAAACTTGAAATTTATCTTCGATTGTAAAAAAAAAATTGTTCCATACATTTTGACCGCGTGGGTTTTGCACTTTTCTATGAAATAGCATATTACTATCAACTAAGTAGGTCTGTGGTCTCTTGAAGCTCTAAAAAACTCGATTTTCTAAGTCAACGCAATAATCAAATACGGAAATTTATGCGATACATTTTGAGACTCGTTAACTACGGAACCCTTCATTGTCCGGTTTTTTTTTCTGCAAAATACACTTATAAAATGTTTTAGTTCTAGCAACTATTTCAAAAATAGGCATAGTAAATTACTTGAAATACACGGTAATACAAACCAATAAAAAATATCTTACCCTATGAACACTATAAAACATTCTAACAAAATCAATCTCGGAAATCGCGTGAAAGCATTTATTCAGGCACAATACATTATGTTCGAACGAAGACGGTTCTAAGTTTTCGCAAGTAGGGCGAGAAATAGCGTGAAATCGATCATCGGGAGCGCGATAAAATCTATTTAACTTGGTCACGTCCACACTAGCGAAAAGGTTATACGTTATACGAAACTGTTATTCGAATTATTCGAACCACAGAAACATTAGTTACGTTGGCAACCTGGCACTGCAACTGTGTTTTCCGGGCAAGAGGTACCGTCCGAGAGAGTCCTAAAACCAGGTGGGTCAATGTAGTGCAACATACAATGTTTACAAAACGGATATCAAGGACAGAACGAAATGGAGAAGAAAGACGTGAAAAGCTGACGAAAATAACTTACAAGTATTTTTACTTGTCACTCGCTAGTTGATTATAAAAGGTTAGAATGTAAACACGTAAACGCATAGTTGAACAACCTCACACCGCAGCTCAATTTTACTGCGAAATATTTAACTGATCCTCACTTCTTTAAATGAATGAACCTCAAAAACTTTTTGCGCTTCTAATGATGCAAACTTTAAAAAATTGATAATATAACATAACATCACGCCGGTAATCCCAGAAGGGTTAGGAAGAGGAGTATCTTTAGTACACCCACATTTCGCCAGTTATGCTTAAATCCCATGTAATAGGGGGCGAGCCTATTGCCATCAACCGGGCACAAATCCAGACACCGGGCTGCTACTGAGAAAATCTACATAGAAAAACCCAATAACACTTTGCCCGACCTGGAAATCGAACCCAGAACGTCATGCTCAGCAGTACCACCACTAGACCAACGAGGCAGTCAAAATTATTGAGCCTGTTTTTAACTTTCTGGTCGCTTCTGGTTGCTAGAATAGTACACAAAAAGAGTCGCAATCATTATAATAGTGCTCAATAATATTTGAGTTTGAGATTCGAATTAATACGTGGTAATTTAAATGTTCGAATCGCTAGAATACCATTCAGTTTTATAACTAACCTTCGTATCAATATTTTGTTAAATGAAACTAAAATATGAGTATGCCATTATGACAGAGTAAGTCGATATCCAGTCGGTTCGTTATCGAAAAAAAAATACCACTAATATTTGGAATAGCCGCGGGCGTACGGTATAGTCAGCTGATTCGAATAACAATAGGTCATTGCAAGGCGAATCGAAAAGAAAAAGACAATAACTCGATTGATAAAACATTTCGGAATCACGCATCACTAGTTCAATCAATTGAAACGACTGTCCCAATATATCAAAGGTAAAGGTTCAAATAAATAACATTCCTGATCGACAGATATCATTAATCACTGGCGAAAGCTTGTACAATGTATTGGAGGTAATTAGGTGTAATGGCTCGTTCACACGTCTCCAATGAACGTCGCTAATGTTAGACTCCGGAAAATACCAAATGATTGTAGGAATTTCAGATTTAAAAGACGTTACGGTTACTTTTTAAATAATAATGAATTACGTAATAACCTCTATTGTTGTGACAGCTTTGTTCAAGTTTCAGTTTTTTCGTTTTTATTTTAGTCCAATGTATGGCAGAATGTATTTAAAGTGAATGATGAATGTCTTTTGAGTGTCGTTGGTCAATATGTGTAATAGACACTAAATTAACAAAATTGGCCAAAGAGAACCAGAAAAATGAAAACCTAAGTGCGTCTAGATTTCGAAGCATCGATTGAGAAATGGGTCCAATTAGTCACATATAATTAATAAAATAATAATAAAAAATTAATTAATTTACATTAATATACCATTCATATAAATCCTTAAGCTCCTTACTTACCTGTAAGTAGGTCACAGGTTTAAATTGTGCTCAGCGCACCTAATACTGTTGTCGCTACACCGCGCGACAGCGTAACACGAACTTGCAATCAATCGCACGCTGTAAACTGTAACGCGACCGGTTGCTGCCACAGCCTGTAGAGGTACAGCTCACTCAGAATCACTGTCCATTCCAAGGTTGCCTGGAAGAGAACGCAGAAAGCGATAAGGCCGCCCTTTGTATATTTTGTAGAGTTCGATATTTTATTTTGTTATGTATTTTTGTAGTGTACAATAAAGTATATAGGACTTCGAATACAGAGATAACAATAAAAATACAACTTTCAGCGCTGAGGCGAGCGTTGAAAATCCAACAGCGACCTTTTATTTGGACATTCATTATGGTTTCGCCTGATGTTAGTTAAGGCGCTGCCCAAACATAGGACACCGTACAACGCTTAGTTTTTGGCACATTTAGACGTATTTGTAAATATTCCTAGTAAAAAAAATGTGTATTGTCAAATGTTCGAGGGACTTATTCAAAAATATTTCATAAAAATAGAATATTATTATGATTAAACAATGGTAAAACAGATCAATAAGATATTCTTCGTCGCATAATTCTCAAAACGTTGAGCGTATTTCTACCATTATTTCATGTAATGGTAATAAAAGGTATACAATCAACTTAAGAAATACCCAAACATTATTCCACTGAGCCGTGAGTTGATTTTTTAATATTAATGAAAACTGCAAAATTACTGCGCACTTCAAAATTTGATTCAACTAACATATAACGCATCGCTGTTTAGAACCTTATGTGTTGCCGCGATGAGTTGTTTTCAATTGACAAAAAATTTGCTGCTCAAAACGGCATCAATATTCTGATAATTAACATAGGTACATAGTACCTATCGCCCACCTGGCAAAAGTTCACAAAATTGCAAACAAGTATCGCGACTTAAATCTAAAACTTTCTAGGTTTATTTCAGAACCTAACCTTAAATAAAAAAAAAATTAAAATAAAAAAAAGAATTGAAGTTTCCTTTGTCAGCATTGCAATACATCGACTTGGCAATGCTACCAGCCTTTTGGGCCATTTCCTGTTGACAGCGATGTGGACGAATTTATTGATGCCCTATGATTCGTTCCCCTCCTTTTCTACATACTTGTACATATTATATGTAATGTAATATACATATTATGTATGTATATATTATGTAAAGCAACTCCTTTGTTTGGCCTACCCCGAAAAAAAAACACTAAAATGGTATTACGACTGCGGACAACGCTAATCTGTTATCAGCCGTAGTTGCCTGTTACGACACCCATGAGGACCAATGGAATGAGCTATTCTTAGGACGGGACTACACGGCATCATGTGATGTCATGTCCGATAAATTAACCTACTCTAATCTTAAATAGGGGCAATGTAGGCTACTGCAACATAAAAAAAGTTTCATCTTTGACCTTAGCCAAAAATTTCAACCTTACTTTTTTGGATAACATATTAAATCTACACGCTTAAGCGAATAACGGAGATTTTTTAAGAGCAAAATTTGTAGGATTTGCTTAATATATTAATAATAACTCATGCGGGCAGAAAAAAGTCGCATTAGCCCCATGTTGGGTTAAATGTTACTATTTAAAATAACTTATTAAAACCATAAAGTCCTAAGCAGTCTCAATTTAAATCTTCTAATCCTTCTGTGGGAGCCTGGGCTAGCGAACCTTAAAACAGGTTACCATGTTGCCTAGCTAGGACGCCAGTTCTATTATTGGTTACTCTTGTGATTTATCCATAGATTGTTAAATTATGTTAATTGTAACAGACTGTTCCACAATTTTTGGAAAAAAATAAAAAAATATTACTTATTGTTTTTTGTAGCGTATGTGCTCGCAATCACACACATTATCTCTAAATTGAATCAGTAAAGTCCAATCCGACTAGTAGTGTAAGTATGTTTGGTATTTTTGGGGGATAATGTGACCAAGTATTTTATGTAGGATTAGTGTTGTGTAGACGTAAATATATAGATAAATTGTAAAAGATGTAGGTGGCATGATATAAGTTAAACTATATTTTGTCTCCAGCAGGGCTAACATGACAAGCGCGAGAACGCTCGATATCTCGATTTCTCGAAATTTGTCTACGATATTGACGTCATCCTTACACCTAACATGACCGCCAAGCTCGAGTAAACTCGAAAAAGGCACTTTGACACTTCTGTATCTCGCGACGAGAAACCGATGTAGCAAGTTATTAAAAACAAATCATTTTTATCACTGCAACATCGGTCGATTTTACGCATGGAATAAGTATGTTCTGTATTGATTTAACGTCCACCTCTTATAATTTTTGTTTAGTTCCATATAAAACCGACTTTTTTACTGTTTTTCTTTGGCATGCTAAAATTAAAATATACAATGGGTGGCACTTATTATACTCACTAGATAACCCACCACAATTGATAAATCGGCCGAAGGTCACTATTCGACAAAGCGAAGGTTGATATTGTAACAATCACCATAAAACACATGATATTGCTTTTACTCACCAACTTAGCGGACTTCACTGGCGATTTTCGTAATTATGTTGCGTAGGCAGGTACAGCCATAACTCCCTAGATATCGATAATCACCGTAATTGACAAACTAAGACTGATTATTACTGCACTTGATGCTCATCTACGTAATAGTGCTTCTCTGCGCCAAACTTTCTCTCGCGGCCGCCGAAAGGAACTTCATTCCAATGTGTATAGTAGGCTGTTTAAAACTAAGTATTTTCATTCAATTCAATCAAATCAATTATGTCAAATCAGTTTTTTTTTTTTTTTTGTATCATAATTTTGTCTACTCTTCTTGTCGTCAAAATCGAGGACGACTAAATTAGAGAAAATCACGATTTTCTCATGTTGAATTGTCAAAATGCGAGATAAATTAGGTGGTCATGTTAGGGTTTAACGAGAAAACATCAAGTTTGACAGAACAAGTGAAGTATTTTGTATGGCAGTGCTGTCAGAAAACGAGTAAAGTGACGGTATAGACGCGACGAGAAAATACGAGAGTGAGTAATTGTCGCGTCCTGGCATGTTAGCCCTGCAGGTCAATATATGGCATTATATTTTAAAAACAATAGAATGGAAAATCCTAACCGCTGTTGGTTGTTTTAGCCCCCTAGTTACAAAAGCCTTCACTGACCGTATCCTTATCGAAAACAAGATAAAAGTCAGTTAAGTCTAATGGTAGTGTAAGGACCTTAACAGACGAACGATACTTAAAATGTTTTGCGTGTCTATTGCCAGTATACGTTTCGACTGACGGCGACTGTTGCCCGACCACTTCTAATCTAAACTTCTTTTACTTACAGGTACTAAGGAGTTACGACTTTTGTCAATGTAGTACCTTGTATCTGTCTCTCTCGTGAGGGCCAGCTGAGCCACGAGCTCCTTGTACGCTGCGATCTTCAGTTTTTTTTGTAAGTACATACTCGTAATTCTAATATATTAGTAATGCCGAGGTACCAGCTACCATCTGGCATTTCAAACTAACCAGCACTGGGCCCGCGTAGTGGATTATGGAGGGGGCCTGTATCCCAGCAGTGGGAACATTACTGTTACTTATTAGTAATTTTTTGGTAGTGGATACCTAATCTTATGGATTCGCGTATCTGTAGCTTGACAGGGACTCAAACTGTAACTGGTATCAAAGTCTAACCTTTACCATGTGTTAAAATGTGTAATAGAAATAAGCAATTTTAGGTATAATTGCACGGTACCGCAACAACGCCGCGTTTGCCTGTTACACTTATTAACAGTTTTAAATCCGGGGACAGTAAAGACACCAATAATTATAGACCCGTGTTCGTGTCGCCGGTTTTCAGCAAAGTGTTTGAAAAGGTTATGCTAAATCAAATGTTGAATCATTTTAACACCAATACAATTTTACATGATCAACATTATGGTTTCACCAAGGTTGTAGCAAAGGACGAAGGCAGCCAAGGTTGTGGTGGCCCAATGGTATTGGCCCCTACTTAAGAGTTGTAGGTCGAGAGTTCGAACCCAGGCAGGCACTTTACTTTGTGTATTTAATTTCATCACCACTGCTCTCAAAACGGTGAAGGAAAACATCGTGAGGAAACCGGCATGTCCTAGATCCAAAAAATAGAAGACATGTGACATCTACCAACCCGCACTGGGCCCGCGTGGTAGATTACGGCTCACTCTCTCTCACAGAGAGGAGGCATGTATCCCAGCAGTGGGAACATTATAGGCTGATTATGCTAATACACCATAGAAATCTTTTGTGACCTCTCCAAGGATTGCATCGATCACGAAACTCTTGAAACTTGAGCTCACGGACTTGAAAGACTTGCGCTCAGTTTAGTAAAATCTTATTTAAATGATAGACAACAGCAAGTTGAAATAAATTGGGTTAATTCACTAGGTTTAAAAGTAAAAATGGGTGTTAACAAGGCTCGATACTGGGCCCTTTCCTCTTTTTAAGTGTATATTAATGACCTACTCCATTTATTAATAAATCAACCACAAATGGTGTTATTCGCTGATGATACTTCCTTAATTTTTGAAGTAGGTGGACGTTTCAAATGAAATTACATCCGGAAAGGGTGTTATTTCATTTGACACGTCTAGTATATTATACCGACGAAAGCATCATTCTATTTGATCTGATACCATTTGTTATATCGAAGGCTCTAGGGGTATTATTAAGTTCTAGCTAGGTCACAATAAGTACTTTAATTGTGTTTGCCTGGCGGGTAGTAACCAAAATTGCCTATCTTCAGTTTGATTTTTCGTGAAATTGATAAGGCTCAGGTATAAATAAAAATGCTCAACTCATAACTTCGTTCACTTTAGACTTATTAACTAAATGAAGAATGTACTAGACCAAAAAATTAAAAATATATAAACACATAGTTAAAAAAATAAACCAAAAAACCCTTTTATAACGCACAAACAACAAACAGTTATTAGTGCTTCTTTTATATCTGATTATACGACCGACAAACCCCTCGGAGCTGTAAAAAAATCGAACTTCTAACACGTTGACTAAGAATCTTAACACTCGCAAATAAATTAAAACCCATAGGGTTGAAAAAGAATCATGAAATTTGGAAAGAAGCAAGGTCTCACAGCACAAATAGTTAGACAGAATATAAGAAAAAATATAAGAAAAAATATAAGATATTCGTTCATTTGTTGTTATAATAGGTCTTTACATATGACATTGCCGTGTTAGTATAGAGAAAGTTAAAATATATATTTTTTACTATTTTTTGTTTCTATCAATCGGCGTTCATTGTATTTTTGCGTTCTGCTTTAGGGATCAGCAGCTGACGTAGATTCAATTTTCATTTTACAAAAATGGGTTGCCTTTTCTTTATATCTTAGAAATATTTTGTATGTTCACAAAAACTTAGACTTTTTTTAAAAATAAGAACCGTAAAATACACGTAGTAAAAATTAAATTGTTACGAGTATACCCAAATTTAGATTAATTATAACAAGCAAGTCATATCTGATAAACAGTGTCCGCTTTTATAACAAGTTGCGAAAGTCGGTTACAGAACTTATCGATGGAAAGTTCAAAAAACCACATCAAACGTTTCCTTATCAAAAAATCATATTTTAATATTAATAAAGAATACTTAACTTTTGTTAGTCCGCCCGTAAATATTGAAACTTTTTGGAAACATGGCAATTTTAACAAAACAAAGTTGTGTGTAAGAAAGAGAAAATACGCGTAATGTTTGAAAATAGTTATTTTAGCACAGTTCTTGCATCCTAGGGGGCTAATTTATGTACTAGAATAAAAAGTATCCTATGTGTTACTACAAATTTGGCCAAATCAGCCTGTAATGTTCCCACTGCTGGAACACAGGCTTCGGCACTGTGAGAGGGAGTGGGCCATAATCCATCTGTGTTTTGTTAGCAGTGACGATGAAATAATTTACACAAAGTAAAGCGCCTGTCCTGTGTTCGAACCTAAGCACTTCAAAAATAGGCCACCACTGCTCCACAAAACGGGGGGGGGGCTATTTGTATGGAAGATTACATTGAAATAGCTTCAGCCGTTAATAAGGAAACAAAAATACCAACTCGTTTAAGTTGAGTAGGATAACTTTTTTCATGACAAAATAACTTTAAAACTTTTCATACAAAAGCGAGCACCCATGAATCCAACAAATTATTCTATCGAAGCAAAAACGTATGTCTTAAGATTAATATAAATTATATAATTGTTAATAGTCACGTGAAATCCGCATTAGCAGCCCGTAAATTAGCATGAACAAAATGACCAGTTTTTTTTTGTTGTTTTATTAATATATAAAAAGCTTAAATCCAACAAATTATTATATCGAAGCAAAAACATATGTCTAAAGAATAATACAAATTATATAATTGTTAATAGTCACGTGAAATCCGCATTAGCAGCCCGTAAATTAGCATGAACAAAATGGCTAGTTTTTTTGGTTGTTAAATTAATATATAAAAAGCGTAGTTAAGTTAACTGTTATAGAAGGCATAAAGAAGATTGGATAAAAAAGCAACAGTTAGACTGGCAATATAACAATACCTTCCTATTATCTGTTTAAAAGTCTTGTAACAAAGTATCAACTACCTATCAGAATATTATCCTCGGTTAGTTATAATTTTTATATTTTTTTGTTCTTGATCTCGTGTAACTTTACAAAGAATTACACAAAATCTATTTCAATCAGTTAATACTAGAACAGCTCCCTAAATTCGTACACACTATAAATCCCAATTTGATCTATTTTGAAGGATACCTACTGCTAATCCATTGCTTCATATGATCCAAAAAAAGACTGTAAATAACTCAATGAATGTTGTGGAATTTCCAAAATGAAAGCCATTGCTACTGATAGTGTCTTACGCAAGTACCCCGGAGTTATTAGAAAATATGAACAAAACTTTATTTCTAATGCTTTCGCTATGCGAAGAATAAACCTGGAGCCTTGATTTCACTGTAAAACAATGGTAACTGTGATGTTCACTGGCATGAAAAGCTATTACTATTTTTGGATTACCATTTATCTTTAACTCCATCGTTGGTGTAGTGGTCGCAATCACTACTGCTGAGCTTGAGGACCTGGGTTCGATTCCTAGGTCGGGCAAAGTGTTATTGCGTTTTTATCTAGAATTTGTCGGTAGCAGTCCGGAGTCTGGATTTGGGCCCGGTTGATGGCAATAGGCTCGCCCCCTATTACATGAGACTTGAACTAACTGGCGAAAAGAGGGTGCACTACAAGTACACCTCTGCCGTCACCCTTCGGGGAAACAAGGCGTAATCTTTAACTAAAACATACCGAAAACAGTATTTTTCAAACTTCTTTCGTATAAAAGCTCCTACAAACAGGCGCGACACGCGAGACAATCCACCGCTAGTTTAGTGTACAAACTTAAAAAGCTATGTTAAAAGCGTTCGAAATGTTTTTTTTTTGTTCGATTTGAATTAAGTAGGCATTATTACTTTGGATATAACTGGGCATAAGGCCACCACGCTATAGCAATATCCGTTTCTATTTCTACGGTTGGGCAGGACGTGGCCCTCTAACAAATTCTGCAATATCCGGTTTTCCACATGTCCACACCTGCAGCCATCCTCAGGTAACTATGGAAAGAGAGGTCTACCTACGCCTGCTAGTTTCCGAATACCATTGTGTGGCTACAGTTATTATGTAAATTGTATGGTCGAACGATTCTATATAAGGTCAAAATACCAATACTTGATGTAGCGAGGGTCCTCATATCTTTTGTCGCGTAAAAATAGATTTGCCAAATCGACATAATAAAGAAATAAAATATTAACGACCACATAAAATAGTCTTGTTTTATCAGTTTTATCTATACTAATATTATAAAGAGGAAAGATTAGATTGTTTGTTTGTATTACTCCGAAAGTACTCGACCGATTTGAAAAATTGTTTTACCGTTAGAAACCGAAATTAAGTCTGATGAACTACTTTTGATGGCTACTTTTTTTAGTCTAGAATATTTTTGTGAGATTCACCTAAATCTAGTGTTAGTTATGTCCCAAGCTATAAATTAATTTGTTTTAGTTCAAATACAAGTTTTACTTGAAATATAAATAACGCTATTGTGTCAGTAATACAAATTTCTTGTCAACAGAATGGTACCTACATATACCTACTGTTCTCGATACCTAGTGCTTATTGTACCCATACAACGTGCCACTACAAGGGTGACATTAATTTAACACACGGGTAGGGTTACTGGCCAGTAATCATTTGAAAACTGCCGCCTGCGCCGCTCGCCTGACATGAGTTCTCTCTTTCCTTCCATTCGCATTCTCTTTGCACGTTATTCGTTTTAATTGCTCTGCTTTTGTTATGTTATTTTTTTTTCTTTAATCTATTTGTTTTTGTTTATAATTGTTTGGTATAAAAACATGCTACCTGCCTGTTTATTTATGATGCCACTAAGTGGGTTCTGGTGACCTGTTATACAGGTTTTTTCTAAAACCTCCTTCAGGTACCAGCTCTCACAATGTGAACATATATAGTTCGAAACTGTTAACGACTACAAAACCATTGTGAGAAAAAAAATAAAAAAAAAATAAACTTAATTTCATTACTATTGATGACTTAATGATGCGATGTTATGACCCGTGATCCTTCCAAATGACCTAAAAGCTTCTTCGTCTTCTACAGTTCTTTAAGAGCAATGGGATACTAGCCAAACACATATTTTCGAACACATGATGCAATGGATATGTAATATACTTCAAAATGATTGAGATTGATATTTTGTTACGCAAGGAAGGTGCTGTTGCTCTAAGATGCTATATTAGAAAATTGGAATTAAATGAATAAATATTAACGTGTAAATTAAAAAATTCTTGGATTAAAATGTTTTCCTAAAACGAAAACGCGAAACCGTATACGTGTGTTAAATTAAAGCGCCCGCTTTATGGTACAGTACTTCCCAATGCAGTAGCAAAAATATTACCATCATTCGTTAAAAAGCCGTGACTGGAAACTTCAAAGTTGGTTTAAAATGAAGTGGCTCTGAAGTGAAGTTTTAAACTCTGTCGATAGTGATATGATGTCAGTGGCTGCGAACGAAATAGAGCTTTATCACCTACACAGAAAGATGAGAATTTCGTGCTACTGAATCGGACCCTATATTTAACTCATATTTTATTTTATTTTAAAGTGACTACGGCCTGTCACTATATGAGGGCAGAATACTAGAGGTTATTTCGACCCTCATTCAAATGACAGCATTATTAGCCTTTATTGTTTCCACTGCTGAGACACGGGCCTCCTCTCGAGTCTCTGTGAGAGGGCAGTAATCCACCACGTGAGCTCAGTGCTGGTTGGTACATGTCAAATGTGTTCGAATTTTTGGTTCACGATGTTCTCCTTCACCGTTTTGAGAGCAGTAGTGATGAAACAATTTACTCAAAGTAAAGCGCTTGTCTGCATGGGTTCGAACCTTGGACCTACAACCCTTAAGTCGCGGCCGTTACCTCTGGGCCACCACTGCCGCTGTAGACTGTTCAAGTGAAAGCACTCTATTCGAAAGCTAACTCATTTGTTTTAGCGGATTCCCAACTCAACAGACGTAAAATCAAAAAAAAGAAAACTCTATGTGTGAGATTCAAAGTATTTTCGTCAAAAGCCCTTATTTATTTGTAGTTTTTAAAAATTGCGAACGCAGAGAGCAACGCTCTGCCCAGTTTACGCCGGACGTATTTAATCATCATTCCTGAAGGCTTTTAATGCACCCTAACATTATTATAAGTACTCTACCAAGGTTATTTTGAGAGTAAAACCGCAGTAAAAATGGTCAGCGTATAAAATAACTTCAGGTTCGTCGTTTCCACCGCTTGTTGTGCCTACAATATCCGATTTCCACGTATGTGTAGGACTTATGTGTGCTTGTTCGTGGCTATTAGGAGATGTGTGGACTGTATCAGGTTACTGCACAAGCACTAGACTGCTTCCTTTATTACAGAAGCCATTAATGGATAAATTATTGTATTGTTGTTTCTACTTGTAGGATAGAAACTAAGGACGAATTTTACTAATGAAACTGAAGGTGATGGACACATCTTAACCACGTTCAAGAGCTGTCAGTGCTATCACTGCTAAGGAATATTGACACTGACAGGTTTTATATGTTTTTGAGGATGTGCTGATCGCGCTTAATTTCATAGGCGAAATTCGTCTTAATACATATAGGGTGGGGTATTAGGGAGTTTCTGAGCATCCGTATCTAAGAACGAATTGCTTTCCTTCTTTTTCCCTCGTATCGGCAAGAACCTATATCATGCCGTATTTATTTAGATATACTTTATTGTACGCCACAAAAATAAATGACAAAAAAATAATCGAACACTACAAAATATACAATAGACGGCCTTATAGCTTTCTGAGATCTCATCCAGGCAACCTTGCTGTAATAAAATATGAGCCTGCAAGCAAGATGTTGGCTGGGTTCTCTGCTCAGAGTGCGCGTTACTTACCCACATTTCAGTATTTCATTCTACTTTAATGATCCTTTTGATGGTAGCAGACAACAAATAAAATCTGTGAAAAGTTGTAAAAAAAAAAATTGAGTGTGTAAGATAAACAATCTGTGTCAACATGATAGTTTTATATATAGCAACTGATGTCTAACTTTGCCTTCGACGAAAGACAGTGCAAACAAATAACCTCTTAAGCGACATATAATCCCTGGGAAAGGAATAGGAAGGCATATTTTGTAGCTGGAAACCGGAAAAAAGACGAGCCAACTACGTCGTTGGCACTTTGCAGTCCTTAATGGATTATTAGGAAAATTACTTGCAACAGGAAACTACAACTTTAACGACGATATTTTCCTGTAAAACCGACTGAGAATGACAATGCTGTCTTCAAAAAAATCTGTTAAGTTAGAACGAAGAAAGCATTTCGCAAAACAAGCTATTCATTTGCACGTTAGGCGGAATTGCAGTCGCGAAGTATGAAAAAATAATATTGTAAGCAGTTCTCGAGACGTCATTGCATTGATGTTTCATAATTGCATAGAAAGGAAGGAAAATGCCAGAATCGAGTGGAAATTCGGTCATCAGAATTTTATAATGAAAAGATTAGGATTCCGTCGCTCTCTGTATACAAAAGCTTGGGTCGTTTGACACGTGTTTCGGATATTCGTGTTTCAAGGAAACATGTTACTTAGCTTATTGTTATATATCCGAGTGCTTTGTGTAGCCATAAAATTGATTTCATCATAGTGGTTTTCTTGGGGTTTGCCAATAGACATTTCTCAACAGCTGCCTGCAGTCTGGATTTGTGCCCGGTTTATGGCAAGAAACTTTAGATTCTCGTGAAACACACCATTGTCCCAATTGTAGGTACTACTTTTGGCTCGTTCTGGGTTCGGACTCGTCTTTACCACAATACCTTTGATGTATGTGATCACATTCTGCAATCCTCTTTGAGGTAACTTTACGGAAGCATGGAAACCTCATTCATTCCACTTTCAAACGTAATTTCCGAATGCGCTCTACAACTACCCATTCATACTCTAGTATATATCGAAGTGAAACATACCGTCTAACTTCTAAGACGGCAACTGTATTGAGAACCCCGTCGGTGAAATACAAAGCGATTCTGTTAACTGTTTACGAGCGTCCGACGATAATGTTGGGCTAACATGACCCTTTAGATATTAATTATTTATTTTGTACGCTCACCTATTTGTTTGTAACTAGTTACGTGATTTGTTGTTGCTTGTTTTCTTTAAATCCTGTTTATTTTCATAAGAATATAAAGGATATTGATGTTCGTGGCTAAGAAATAACAGCTGTACGGATCGAACAGTTTAAGCTTAGCTTGTCGCGGTCGGACTATGTATGGGTGACCTTCTTTACATACCGAGACCCCTCCGGACCTCAGAAAACGCGATAAGCCTTTGGTCCCGGCTCAGCTGTCATTCGTGGACCTTTGATAGTTCGTTACGGGTACTCAGAAACCCGAAAGTATGGCAACTAGTCTTGCCAAGCGGTCTCGTTGTACGGAGTAAATGGGTGGTGGAGGTCAGTGGGGCAGTCGCTTTGTGTAAAATACTGGTATTCAGATGCATCCGGTTAGACTAGAAGCTGACCAACCCAACCCAAAAATAGTTGGGAAAAGGCTATCCAGCAGCCTTATTGCGTAACACATTTTCGCAAATTAGTACGTCTAATCTGTTTGATTTTGACAGTTCAACAACATTCATTGCGTTATTTACATTGATTAGCAATCTGTTTCAAAACGATTCAGATTCTGATTGATTGTGTATCACGCAATTAGACTTACACGAAGATAATTTATCGGGGGATTGTTTGTTTTAAACAATTCTAAATAAAAGTCCGCGACAGCATATATCTACCTTTTATGTGGAGGCTATAATAGCCAAAATAGTGAGCCATCAATACAGTTAAATAGGATACTTTCTTTACAATTCACATTTTATAGTATTTAGTTTAGTCTTATCAAAATTAATACCTTTATCGCTTTCGGTATTTTAATGTAGAAATAATTTGTCTTTTACCTTATGTAATGTGGGCTGGTGGTTCAAAAGTTACCACAGTAAGAACGGCAACACGGGCGGCGCAGCGGCGCGCAGAGCAGGGCTGTGATGTTTCACGGCTAATCAGTTCAAATTTGTCTGAAGCCTAGGGAAGGACGTAGGCTACTTTTCATCAAACACCACGCGATCGAAGCCGCGGGCGGAAGCTAGTATAATTACATATCTAGAGGACTTCTTTTTCATATTTTTATATGCTATGGTGAGTTGTTAGATGTCGAAAACTAAATGTAATATTTATAACAACATAGACATTTTAAAGGCCACATATTTGAAATAGCAGTGGTTGATAAAAATAGTATCTTGATATGGATTTTATTACATTTTAATGACCTATGCAAATGTATTCTTAGAAGTTTGTGTAGGAATTTATTACCGATAGATAAAATACTCTCAAGAAAATGCTAATATTTTCAAACTTGTGAATCAGTACTACGTGGGATACTCACAAGTTTTGCAAAAAAAAAGGTTTTTAGGTAAATATATTTTTATTAAATCTTTTCAAACTACTCTCCTCTAGCCTCTATACAAAGTTTCATGTGTCTGAACCAGTTTTCGAAACACTTTTTCCAGTCCGCCGTAGACACCTCGTTTACAGCCTGCTCGAACGCTAACCGCGAATATTCCGGCGACGAAAATTGTATCCCTTCGAGCAGATTATTTAAAAGTCACACGGTAGGTCAGGGCTGTAAGGAGGGTGACCCAGGAGTTTGACCGGCGTGCTGTACAGGAAGTCCCTCGCTTTGAGCGCGGTGTGCGAAGGCGCGTAATCGTGGTGGAGCGGTAGCCCGCGGAGCCCTGTGTTTGGTCGCTTTGCTCACAATAAAGAAAAATTCTGCCAAGCATTTGGTAGTAAGTACCATTCAGCGTTGATGTTTCCTTGATTCCGCAAAGGAATTGACACCAAGTAGCCAGGTCAAATTGAAAAATCTCGCTATCAAAATCTTCCCCCCGCTTCTAGATCGCTTCCCTTTGGTAGGCGTTGATTCGTTTGGAAACACCCAAACTGTCGACTGTTGCTTCGTTTCTGGATCGTATTGATAAATCCAAGACTCATCACCTGTAATGATGTCGTAAACACGCCCAGGCTAGCCTGCTTTAAATTTGTGTATCATCTCACGGCACCATTCCACCCGGGCCTGCTTCTGAGCATCGATGCGGTTGTGCGGCACCCAGCGTGAAACTATCGTCCTCACGCGAAGAAGGCATACCGATCCAACCTGCAGTATGTTCTGAATCTCTTGACACGTATCTCGCCTATTGTCTTTGATTAAATTTTTCACTGCTAGGACGTTTTGACGTCGTAGCGCAAAAATGTTCCCGACGCAGATCCATTTTTTTGTGAGACACGATAATTCAAATTAGCTCACAAACAATGTGGAGGAAAAGTTTGAAATTGGAACGTACCTATTTTTACTTACAAATAATCTTATTTCCAAAATAGGCTATAGCTGGTCAGTCTCTCATACATAAAACTTTGTATAACATCGAAAAACAGAATGGGAGTAGCCTTGACCAAACCCGTACTATGTCACGTAGATCCCTATTGAATGAGAAAATTCAGAGTCAGTTCATCTGCATTAACAGGTGGAAGGTCAATCCTTTTCTTCACTTGCTTGGTACGAAAAACGGCCGCGACTTACAAGTTGTAGGTCGTAGTTTCGAACCCAGACAGGCGCTTTACTTTGTGTAAATTATTCCATCACCACTGCTAACGTAGCAATGAAGGAAAACATCGTGAGGGATCAGGCATATCATAGAACCATAAAATCTAAGTCATGTGACATCTACCAACCCGCACTGGGCCCGCTTGGTGGATAACGGACCACTCCCTCTTACCGAGAAAAGGCTTGTGTTCCAGCTGTGGGAAGGAGTAGGTATAGAGTTTATAGGTTACCATAGACAATCGTGCACAATTGTCCACCGCATCATCGCTTACCACCAGGTAAGATCAGCTGGCCAAAAGCGAACATCTAAACTAAAAAAAGGCAAAAAATTATTAAATTGAAGTAACACCCAGCCTACCTATTATTCAAGGGTTTTCCGTCCTTTTCTGGTTGTTACGAAAGATATGTGAGTACTTATATGACTTCTAATATATTGCACTCGCTTTTCTATTTGACATCAAGGTCTTACAACTTGGCGCAATTTTTTGCCTGTGAAAGGACAACGTTGAGTCAAATGAAGAAGGACACCCGGAGCCCCAAAAGCATGGAACAAAAAGTATGGAAACAGATTTTTTATGCAGCCAGACTTTGTGGAACAATGACCTTGTCGTCTTACTGACCCTTATGTGACTTAAAAACGTACTTATATGTACAGAAATAAGGTAGACATACCGTGATTTGAGCGGTGGTGATGTATGTTTCTGTCACAGATTGATTGTCAAATCCGCTGATTTTCTTAACCTCTAGCCGTTTCACAAAACAGCTCCATTATGTTAAACAGCTGAATGACGTTCAGCGATTTTCCATAATTACTGAACTCTAACACGCAGAATTGAATTAGAATAAAAGTTTTGCATTTATCAATGCAGCGGATCGATGACTAGAGGTTTTGCAAAGCAACGTGACCTCCGAAACAGAAATAAATAAAACGAGTAATATGGGTGAAAATTACCCTCAAATGAAAACAGTGATTTTAATGACAATTTTAATAAAATATACCAATTTATTTCAATGATTACTTTACAGATAAAGGACATGGCCAAAAATTGTATGGGCTTGTGCCCCAGAATGTACAGATACAAAATATTTGTCATTTAATAGTACTGATCTTCTACAAACAAAATTAAAAAGGCCTAGGCATATTGCTGAGCGTTTGTGGTCAAAAGTTATGAACGTTTGAAAAGGTTGATTTTTGCACTATGGCTAAGGTATTTCATGTAAATTAATGTGTAAACTCTTAATGGTCTAACCATGACGTTTAAATGCCAATAAACAAAAATTTAAAAAAAAACTGTTCCGTCCAGTAGTTCCAGAGATTAGTCCCTTCATACAGACTTGTAAAAAAAACAAATTTTACCTCTTTATAATATTAGTATAGAAACCAAAACATAACAAATCACACTGGTACTCCCCAGTCGGGCAGCGGTGCATAGTACACCCTCATTATTCCACAGTAATATTTACCTCAGTCACATGTTATAAGGGCCCCATTAAAATGCCATCATTGCCATAAAAACTACCCGACATGCATAACTCTTTAACTATAACCATTTGAAACACTTCCGTGCCGAAAAGAACATCAATATTTGTTATCAAAAGATTCCTCCAAACGCTGTTCACAAATTCAAAACCCGAAAATGTGGTCATTTTATCAAATGGACGACCGCTTTTCTTCGATAGATTTTTGCTGTCAGAGGACCAGGCAAATCAGGTAATCAAAATAGGGGGTTTTTCTACACGGCAGCCTGTCGAATGATTGTTAATGATGGTCCAACTCAAGACCCCATGCTACAAACACAGCAGTCAATATATTTTTCAACACAGTTGCTCATAAAGTGGCTCTTATTGTACTGCTTTTAGGTTCATATTGCAGTGTTTTATATTTACCTTTTTTTTTTCACCTCCATATAGAGTTTTTTTATGTCTAAATACAATGCATATTTTTATCATCTCCGACACATATCCAAAAAATGAAAACAACGAAATCATTAATAATAAATACCATAACACAAACTGTAAACATGCCAACAAAAACTGTTCGGTATCATTTTGAGAATTACAATGTACTAAAAGGTGAAATTAAAGTTACCAGCGAGAAAAAACATAAGATTTTACACATTATTTCACAACTACAGCTGACTACGGAGTCAACGACCGCAGGAAAGTACGTACTTAAAAATACGAGTCCATACTAGTATACAAATTAACATTATAAATATGAAAGTAACTCTGTTTGTCTGCATGTGTTGTCCTTTTCACGACCTATAACAGCTGAACGGATTTCGATGAAAAACACACAAATTACACCTGTGTTAGGAATTTAGGGAGTAACATACTTTTTATCCCGGTAGTGCGTTTCCGAATTTACGACATCCACGCCGGCAAAGCCACCATCAAAACCTTGTTCAGAAATGTCATATATTTCTTTGTTTAACATCAATAGCACTTTTTTAATATTTCGTCAGCTTTTTAAATTAAATTTAACTTTACACAAGACATATTTATTTATGACAGTTCATTGTGAAAATCAACTGGAACATTGATCCACAGTTCCATGAATACCTTCCATCCTAATTCCATATCAAACACGAACCTTGTTTAAACAAAAGTTAATATTTAGACAATCGAGTTTACTTTTAGATAATAACATATCGTACGTACATCAGTACCTACAAACACAGCTGGACCACTGTTGTTTACAAAATCTATATTTGATCCTAAATTATTCAATGTAAATAATGTGTGGACAAAAGCGGCTAAGGTTAATGGAAACCGATTTGGGCGCAGTATTAATTTATGTGGTTATGAGTTGAAGCATTAATCATTCTCGAATTGGCATAAATTTTGGATTTTAATAATATGAGCGGCCAACACCCATATTCTAAGTCGTAACCTCGACAGCTACTCGACTCACAACTCCGTCGAGGAGACCTCAAGGC
The DNA here is from genome assembly GCA_963555695.1 of Dasypolia templi. Taxonomy (NCBI): domain Eukaryota; kingdom Metazoa; phylum Arthropoda; class Insecta; order Lepidoptera; family Noctuidae; genus Dasypolia; species Dasypolia templi. The sequence continues at coordinate 14,956,017 of OY743140.1, forward strand.
GTTGCCTCGGAAGACTTTCAAAATTGGTATTCATAATCGTCAGATTAGGGATATTATGAGGTCCCTCGAATGAGTGTGAGTCGAGGTGATACGTCAAAATTCAATAAACTCTTCAAAAGATGTTATGAAAATCTCATAAAATACTCGTGTTTTGGTTAAAACTTCCTTGTTGACTCAAGCAAGCTTAAAAGTACATGTCGTTGTACCATATATAGGACAGTTGGTTCCTCAACTCAAACTCACCTCGACTGAGGAAACTGTTTGAGAGATGAGGAGTAAATTAACATCAAACCACTTAAGTGAGGTTGAGTCAAGTCGAAGGAAATCATGATGTTTTGACTCAGAATAAGGGTATTAGACTTCTTTTTCGAGAACAAATCACAGTGATTAAAGGTACACACAACAAAAACATGTTTTGTATGTTAATTAATACAAATCCATATTGTCCAAGACCTACTAATAAAATATTCCATCTGCCTGTGTCAAGCGTGGCCAATACTTTTCCCAGCTAAGTCGGGGTCGTCTTCGTAGTATTTTAAGTAGAGTGACTGCCTATATGACGTCGACAACCCAGTTACTGGGTAACACGATAACCTTTGCTAAGACTGGTTGTCTGACTTTTGGGCTTCTGGCTCCCCGTAACGGCTGTCATAGATCTACGAATGACAGCCGAGACCAATGGCTTTTCGTGCTTTTCTATGCACGGTGGGTCTCGATACGTAATGGATGGTCACTCCTTCCACAAACCAGCTTAGGACGACCCGTGTGGCTGTTACATAACACATAAAATAAAATCACGCCTGTATTCCCCTATGGGTTGCGCAGAGGTGTACCTATAGTACACCCACATTTCGCCAGTTATGCTTAAGTCCTATGTAATAGAGGGCGAGCCCATTGCCAAAAACAAACATATGCTATTATATTTATACAAAGCAATATTGTCCAAGAGCTAATAATACAAAATACCAACTCAATAGTGTAACTTGAAAGTTGAAAAGTCATTCCGGTAAAACCCAGAGGGTGGGATCCACGAGAGTGACGTCATCAACTCTTGAACTCAACAAAAAACAAAATATTTATCGTAATTTGTTTGAGCTCATCTCGTACACTTCCGTCTCAAGAGTATTTGCTAATCATTATTAAGACAGTTCGTTAATTGATTTGCCAACATCCGTAACTTTTATCCTAATTCGCAAGGTCGATTACTTCAAAACACAATTTGGAATTATGTCGAGTACTTTATCTTATTAAGATCGTGATAAAGGAGATCTGTTGTGCAAATTATGTAGATATTATCTTCTGCCCGCGGCTTTGTCCGCGTAATGTCGTAAATTATCCCACGGTAACGTCTTACCGAGACAAAAAGTAGCCTGTGTCCTTCCTGAGGATGCCGTCTATCTCCTTGCCAATTTTATCGAAATCCGTTAAGTACTAAGGCGTGAAATGGTAGCATACAGACAGGTAGCATATAAATTCTATTCTATTATTTCGTTTATAAAACATAAAGGGCTCATATCGGGCTGTAGCGTGAAGGACGTGAATTTAGTGGAAATATTATTGGTTAAAGTTTGGTCTAGCTCTACACCGCTCCTCTCTGCTCCGCTCCGCTTCAATGTACCGTACCTTATATTTTTTATTGTTTCTGTATATTGGCACGTTGTTTATATTTATTATTGTAACTTTTTAACATTCTATTATGTTCTTGTGTGTTGTGCTGCGTCTTTTGTGTGCACCGAATAAACGTTTTATCTATCTATCTTATCTACCCTAGTCGTGGATCAAAGCCCCAGATAAACTGAAACTGGCTTGCGTTTGCGAAGCTTGTCTAATCAACGTTTTTGTTGGGCAAGGTGTAATACCACTACAAACGGCAAATGTCGGACACGATTGGTATGTTTGTTTTATAGTAGATAGCTTTATTTCTTTTTTGAGTGGTATATCATCAAATGACTTCTCCCGCTCTGGGTGGAGCAGGAGGGCGTGTCAGACTTTTACTGACTAAAACCCAACCGTGTTCCTTCAGTTGCCTGTGACAAGGGCCACGGTTATCTCTTTCAAATTTCCCGCGACCCTGAGGCGTCGGCCCTATCGGACCCCGTCATTTTGTGCTGACATCTCTTTGAGGCGAGCGAGGAACACGACGCGCTGGCGACCCGTGCCTGTTCCTGGTACGAACGGAACGACGGTAGTCCGGAAGCCCGCACCTACGATGGCCGGGAATCTGCTTGCGATTCCCGACGCCCAGGGCGTCTCCTTCGGCGACTAGGGGCGTGAGGACGCAAGGCTCTCTCCCTCACGCGCTCCGCCTCCTCCTTCGCGAGTATTACTGCTTCGCAGAAGGAGGTGACGGCTTTGCCATTCTCTCTTACTCCGTACTATGGCCTGAACCAGTGCCGGACGCGAGAGATCGCCGCCTCCGATCGCCTCCGCGAGGACACTGAGTTGTTCCGCCCAATCTGGGCAGACCTCCATCGTGTCCTCATAGTAGATAGCTTGATTTGTACAGATAAAGATCCACTTTTACTATATAGATTTTCGCCGTGTGTAATCCCCAGCTTATATAGAGAGGTTGATAAAAATCGCAGGTGACTTGTTCATTACGCATCAAAATGTTGACCTTCAGGCGGCGGGCAATTGCCTGCGACTGCGCATTTTCACGGTAGTTTTTAGTGAATCGCCGCTACTCTACTTTCGAACTCGCGAATTTAGCCATCTGAGGCCTAGCCAAATCGCCATATAAACTGTATATACACTGTGTTTTCATAATGTGCACATATCGAAATGAGGGAAAGTAACTTTATCGACGGGAAAATATGCTGCTGTGACCCATGTGTAAAAATACCGGTATAACTTTGAAACTAAACGATCTATCACGATTTAACAAACTCAGTAATGTCTGGAAAAAACAGTGTCCTCATAGAATAAAAATTAAAGAAAAACTTGCCGTCAATTGAGAATTAAGGTGTTTTTAGTTATAAAAATCTGATATTTTGTCATCATTATGGGCCCCGATTACTTACTCTAAATTATTCTCGATTGTATTAGCGTTCTACAATTAAAAATACCAGTTTTCTAACTCAATCACAACATTTCCTATAAACTACATATTAAAGAAAGACCTTGCACTCGGCTGCGTACTATACTTTAGCAGGTAGAGGCACTTATTTTATTTTTAATATTTTTTTCCGTCAAAGGCAAAGGCTACTTTTCATCCTCGATCGCAGACGAATTCGCGGACAACAGCTTGTTACTAGTAGTTTTATAAATGCGAAAGTGAGTTTGTTTATTTGTCACGCGTTCACGCTAAAACGGCTGAACGGATTTAGATAAAATTGAGCACGTGAGTAGATTATGATCTGGGTTAGGTTAGGTTAGAGAGAAGGTCAAAGGCTTTTCAGTCTGAAACGATTGTAAAAACAACGGGAGAAAATGTATGAGTCTTAACTTTAGTGCTAACTGGTCTAGACTCACAATTAGTTTCTTCTATTAATACGAAAACTGTCTTTAAACGAACGACTGTTATCGACAAGATTAATTGGTCTACTATCGGCTGCTTTTAGCTTTAGAGAACGAACTTATTAATGATACAATTTCCTCGTAATACAACGAGTCTGTGGTTGTATAATTTTAGGAGCTGGAAACCTAAGTAAGCTTACAAACTTATTATGCATAAAAATTTTACCCTTTCACCAGTCCGATTCGGTAGATCACGTACGCGGTAGAGCCACAAAACGAGAAAGATTATCGGCAAAAAATATCTCGAGTTGAAAAAAGTCACCCGTCTTTTTGGTAATACATTAATATTAGAAATCGACTATCGCCTGTCAAAATACTGTGAGGATGAAGTATTGTTACAATGTCGTTATCTATTGATAACTTGTTTCAAACCAACAGAATAAATGCTTCCTAAGTATGATTAATTAGGTTGCGACTTTGATGATATTGTGATCAAAACGTCAAATATTTATTTACTCATTTTTCACCAAGAACAAATTAACCCGATTTAATTCAACTTAAAACCAAGCAAATTCAATCAACACCCAATACTAATTTTCGACTATGTCTACGATTTCATCAAATATATCAGCCTTAATGGCAAACCGCTGAAATTACAAACACTACATTTTCATTTCGGTTCGTGGGTCTCTCGCAAGAATGCTAATTGTACCTTTACTTGAGTCTGTTGTAACCACAAAAACATTTCACACACAATCCAATTTTGTTTCGAATGTTCATGTAGGCACGCAATATTTGATGGCATTAAGAAGATTATTTAGCTCATAAAAGTTTGTGTTTCAATTGAAAGGCTCTTCTAATCTCTTACACCTGTGTGTTCAGTTCGGTTACTGTAGAATATTGTTAAAAAAATATGTTCTTAGAATGGATTCCGAAACCATTTATTCAGTGCACACATAAGCACAATTAAATGATAACAAAGTACGTTACTACATAAAAACAAGGTGTCACCTTACGCAAAATAAAAAATGAAATCGTACTAAAGAAATTAAGTGAAACTGTGACATACTTTAAATCAAAATAACGAATATACAAAGTGCGGTGCGTGCAAAGTCTGTCTTGATTTTGAAAATAGTGCCCATGAGATTGCGATTACCATCTATTATTTTTGATTATTTTACACAGTTATAATTACATAGTTGTTTTGATTGAGTTTATAGCAACAAAGGCTAAGCAAAATGTGTAAAAGAATTATTTTGAATTTTTTTTTCACAGTTAGTTTAAAAGACATTCGACATTGAGGTAAGAACTAAACTAAACTAGGTCTTCAGAAAGAAAACAAAGATAATATGAACCACGAACCAATAAGATGAACTTATTCAGTACATTTTTAATCATAAATTGATTTAATAATATCAAAGTTAATTTTTTTCAGGAGCAAGACTTTTATTTATGAAAAACTTAACTATTATAGTTCAAAAGATAATAAATATGCATTCTCAAGGTATTCACTTTAATATCTTTTGATAACTTATCACGATTCTTTGTACAACTTGTTAACAGTTAATAACAACGAGATTCTTTTATGTTCTGTTCTTTCATGTAACGAATAGTTATCAAATGGAACTAACAAAAAGTTGAAGCTTTTCTTTTCTTTGAAGTTCTTTTCATTTAATACCCGTGTATATTTATGAGCAAAACTAGGATAATTCAAAATAAATAACTTATTTCATTATAAAATATACTTTATAGTCAACTGCTTTTGAATAATCCATTAAAGCTTTGGCTAGTAAATAACTCTAATATTCCAGAAGTAATTTCAGTAAGTATTTGTAACTCACCACCGGTGTTTTTAAATTTGGGTCTAAGTATGTTTTTTGTTTAACTTCCTAACTATAATATTAATAATGCGAAAGTAAGTTTGTTTATTTGTTTGTTACGCTTCCACTCCGAAATGGCTGAACGGATTTGGATGAAATTTGTCACACAGAGAGACCACGACCTGAGTAAGGACATAGGCTACTTTTCATTGATGTCAGAAGTAATAATTTATATAGGTAACCGTTTATTATTATTTTTTGGTGCAAAAATAAAAGACATAAACCAATTCATAGCCCCGCTGACTTCAAAGCCTGACTAACACAGTGAAGCCACCAGACGCGCCGGAACCGAGTGACCCTGGTCCCCTGCCTTAAATTTCCGTTCAATTACCTGGATCTTGTTCGATGCTAATCTAATGATTCATTCTGTTTGTTTAAGGGTGCCAGCACATGACCGCGACCACGGCACGACCATTTTTTTTTTTTTTTTTATAAATGGCATCTCGCAGGTCAACCTATGAGGTTGTCGTCTGCTTAGACGGACTTGCCTGTGGATTCCCTAATAAATTAAGGCCTCCAGCCAGGACTTAAACTTAAATACTAACTAAAAACTAAGCGACTACACGCTAAGGGCACCCCCTGTGGGGTACGAACCTCGGCTTAGGGCGTCGCTGGAAGAGGGCAGCAAATGACTAGCTGGATCAGGAATGATATTATTTAGGGATGAATTTAAAGCTACAGGCTCAGCGGCGCGGGCTGGCTCGAGCAAGGGTCGGGAGGGGCGTAGATTTGGGCGTCGCGGCGGGCCTCGGCGGCGAGGACGGTAGGACGGCGATCGGGTTTTGGGCTTATGAAGCGTGCTGGTTGCCTTACTACTCTCCTGGAGGAGGGTAGTGGCGTCGTCGGGGGCGATTAAGGTATGCCTTGGTCGGCGAATACTACTAATACGGGAAGGAGTGTAGCGGGCGGCCGCTGAGATCAAGGGGTTGGGGTGTTTTATGCCACAGTCAAAGAAACGCTTCGATAAGCGTTTCATGAACTGGTTTATGGTAGGCATTTTAAGATCGATGTGGAGATTTATATTACGGACATAGAAGGGGGCACCCGTGACCTTTCTGAGGAAACGGTTCTGGAGGGTCTGCATCTTATGGAGATGACGTGGGTGAGCGTGCGCGAATACAACGCAGGCATAGGTCATGATGGGACGGATGACTGCACTGTAGATGCGCAGCTTGCATTTAAGTGACAGTTTGCAACGGGCTGTCAGAATAAAGTGGAGTCTACCAAGAGCGAAAGCGGCGCGCGCGCGAACAGCCTTAATGTGCTCTTTAAACGTTAAGTTTTGATCAAGGATCACGCCTAGGTATTTGGCTTGCTTCTCCCAAGGGATTGGCTTGCCGTACATAGTGATCGGGCTGGGAAGGGGGGGTGGGACTCGCCGACGTCTCGAGAAGAGAACCGCCTGACTATTATCGGGGTTGACCTCGATTCTCCATTTCCGGAACCAAGCGCCTAAGACGTTTGCGGAGGTTTGGAGAGTACGAGCTATAGCATTGGGACAATGACCGGTATAGTAAACGGCAGTGTCGTCGGCGAAGAGAGCCAACTGAGCCTTTTTACTCTGTGGGATATTGCTGGTGAACAGCGTGAAAACTAGAGGAGATATGACGGAACCCTGAGGGACACCGGCGCGAATAGGGTGAAGGGACGAGAGTGCACCCTCGATGCGATAGCGGAAGGTGCGATTCGACAAAAAGTCTCGTAAGATGAGTACGAGACGATCTGGCACTCCTAGTTGGTAAAGCTTGTATAACAAGCCGTTGTGCCAGACTTTGTCGAAGGCTTTCGCTATGTCGAAGAATAGCACACCCGTCGTCGCGTTACGCTGCAACCCGGCGCACAAGTGCTCTACGATACGGTGGACCTGGTGGATACTCGAGTGTTGTGGACGGAAACCAAACTGCTCGTTGGGAATGAGGCTCTTTGCTTCGGCGTAGTCTTTGAGACGCTTATAAATAAGCCTCTCGTAGATTTTGCCGAGAACGTTGAGTAAGCTAATGGGACGGTAGCTGGAGGGCTCAGACTTTGGCTTGCCTGGCTTTGGGATACCGATGACTGTTGCTTCTTTCCACGCTTGTGGGAAGATGTTGTTGCTCATGGCGCCATTGAAGATGGCGGTCATGAGCATTATTAGAGGGGCAGGTAGGAGTTTGTATACCTTGTTGGTAATACCGTCCGAACCGGGGGCTTTACGAGCTTGGAGCCCTTTTACGATGTCGTGCACTTCATCTGGAGTGACGGGAGGCAGAGGATCATCAGGGTCTTCAACGGGTGGAAGGGAGGCTCTCCGTTCGACTTCAGCGTCGACCTTGTTCAGATGAGCTTGGTCTACTGGTTGAGAGCTGGGAGAACACTGGGACTCTAGGCTGTCGGCAAGGCATTCGGCCTTGTCGGTGCTGTCGAACGCGACGCTCTTGTCGGGGCGGATGAGGGGAGGCATAGAGACCTCCTCGGAGGAGCGCAATTTCCTCTGAAGGTGCCAGAAGGCTTGGTGAGTGGGCTCGAGTTCATTCAGCATCTTGTTCCAACCCTCTGAGCGTACCTCCCCTATGCGTTTCTTTACAGCACGCTGTAAATGGCGCATGTGGGCTTTGTTCGCGTCACAAGGGAAGGAGTCGTAGGCACGGATGGCCGCGTTCTTCTCGGTTATCAGGTCACGTACGTCAGTAGGTAGTTTCCAGCGATGGTCTTCCATCACCGGAACTTCCCGTGAACAATCCGTCAATACGGATTGTATGTGCTCTGTAAACGAGTCGATTGCGGCCGTCGTGTCGGCGACTGACACTAAGTGATCGGGGATGGTGTCTAAGTGAGGCGACGTGGTGGATTTCAGTCTTTCGCTTACTTTCCTCCAGTCGGTTATCGTCTGGGTCTGAGGGGGGCGGTTGGGGTCGATCGGGCCCGAGTAGGGTGCAAGATGCATGACTACAGGGCGGTGGTCGGAGTTTAGCTCGTGGAACGTCTCAATCGATTGCAAACGGAGGTTCACATTCTTGAGCAGCGCTACATCGAGAACATCGGGAAGGTGATTAGGATTACCTGGGAAGTGATTAGTCGGGCTCATTGGAGCGATGACGTCAAAGTTAAGGGATTCGCCTAACTTGGAAATGATCCGACCTCTGGTAGAAGTCGTGCTACTATTCCACGCCGGGTGTTTGGCATTAAGATCCCCCGCCAATATGACGGAGTCACTCATACCGAAGAGGGCGGTGAAGTCCTTTTGGAGAGAGATGGGATCCTCCGGACCATTGTCTGGTGGAATATAAGCAGAGATGATGGTGATCGGTTGATGACCAGTCATGCCGAGCCGACAGATAGAGGTCTCCAGATGGGAGAAGAGAGAAGGTGGGTCGATAGGGATGCAATACAAAGATTTCCTAAAGTATATTAGTGTGCCACCCCTGTGGCATCGAGACCTGTCGTTGCGAACTAGTTTATAGTTGGCAATATTCGGGTTTCGGTGATGCGGTTTTAAAAAGGTTTCCTGTATGAGGAGGATGTCAAGCTGATGGTCGCGGAGGAAAGCGGCGATCTCATCACGTTGACCTGAAACGCCATTTGCGTTGAAGAAGCCTAATTTAAGGGATCGGGGTTTGTTACTGTTTACTCTCGTATCACGGCACGACCATAGTCGTCGACAACCCCTTATAGTAACACGTTGGTTGATGCGACCATACTCCGCAGTCGTTTGCGGCAGGGCTTAGGGTGCCCCAACTACTATATCTCTTTTATCTTCCATTATTATCATGAATAAAAGGGATAAGCTCTTTTCTTTGTACGGATTCATTTGATTCGATACATACAGACTTATTGTCTTTGTGTTGGTCGGGGTTAATGAAGGATGATGAAATTGGGTCTGAAGGCTGTATTTTAGTGATGATAGAATGGAAGTGCAAATATTTGATTATTAGACGACTGTGGACATTGGCATCATGAAATGATTGCTTAACGAAGACACTGATGATGAAGTTAGATATAAAATCCTCTTTATTATGTACACCAATGATTTACAGATATAAATGTAGAAATTTTCCTTTGGTCGACACAATGGGCTTTGCCAATGGGATATTTTACAAGCAACGCGATTACGATTTTACGCATTGTACATAAGCACTATCTACTACTAAAGAAATACAATATTTGCCTGGCTTTTAGACAACTGTTTCTATTCAGTTAACGATTTGTTTATTGACTTAGTATAATTAGTTAATTGTGACAATCCATTCATAATTTGCATTGTATTAAAATAATACCCATTTTCATTTTAAACGATTTTTTTTTGGAGATTTTAATTGCACTTTAATTTGAATTCTAATATTTCTACACCGGCAACGGTAGTGAATGTGAAGCTGTTTGCTATTAAGATCTTTATGAACCTCCTCTCTATGACAGGGAGGCCTGAAATAAATTAATTTACCACATACTTAGAAATACATTCAATGAATGAATGCATGAATGAATGGTCCCATGGAGAAAATTGCTCAGTTTTATGGTCTGTACCACCCCTAAAATATGAGGAAACTTTTCTTAAACATTTCGTATATTTTTATTTTACCAACTTTTCGAATAATAACCCATTATAAAAGAAGATTTTGATAGAGTTCACAACAGCAAAGTTTAGTGGGGCAGTCAATAATTTTCCGCTAGAAAACCCATCTGAGGCTGATTGCCAATTTATTTATACATCAACAGTTATGGAGACTTGTTACATAGACAATAAAGTCAGCCTTTTTATATTTTATCGAGCTTTGAGCAGAATTTTTCATCTAAAAACCCAACAATATGTAACCTACTCACCTACTCTGAAAGTCGAATCCAAGTTATTTAAGAGGGTTGCGCTTATGCCGAATTTTAATAATTAAAATCATAAACACAACTCTCTGAGTTCAAATGATAGAACGTTTGACTATTTCATGAAATCGCGTGGTTTGTATATTAGATAAGTTGTACAGGGATCACAAAGTTTGTAAACACCATATTTATGTATATACTTTCTAAGCAAAATAAAACACTACGATTATGATTAGGTCGATAAACAATTTGGTTGACAGCTAAAATATACAAATGATGATAACCTGAACATTACACTTCATTCGATCTAAATGGCTCCTGAAGAATGAAAATAAAATACTTACAATTAAAAACAAGCGTGAAGTGAATAACGAATAGATAAAGAATCGTTTCATTATTGGTGGAAGCCAAAAATTCGTTAAAATATTTGAAGTATCCAGTTGATGAACTTCATCAAAGTGGTCACAGCTTAAGAGTTAAGAGGATTACAGTCTACAAGCAATGGGCAAATGCTTCCGCAGAGCCTTTGATCGGATAAAAGATGACAAGGATTTTTCCAATGCTGTTAGTTCTACAGAATGTTTTTGGATAGTATTGATTAAATAAAAGAACAAATCACGGCAATGCGAAACAATAAGGTAAATCAGTAACATGGAAATAGAAACGATGAATAAAATATAATAATAAACGCGTTATTGATGCTTCAACAGATATGAAGTATCTTAACTAAACAAAAGCAACCATCACTTCGGGTTTGAACAGTGAAAAGGACAATTTAGATTCCAAGAAGATAACATTTATTTTTTAATAATATCAATATTGGTACTTGAATTTTCGGTGATGACGCATAGAGTTGTTGTTCTTCGAGTTCTGAGTGACTTTTCATATATTTTTTATATATTCAAGCAGGATTCCACTCCATCAAGTTTTACGTTGCCTTTCCGTTATCTTGTATATTCTATAGGTATTCGGATGTCATTTCATACACTGTTTACGTATCCCAGGATTACCCCTTTCGATAAACAAGTGTGTTGTACGTTTATCTCGCATTTTGTGTTCTTCAGCCTGAAATTTTCTCGATTACAGCCTCACAGCGTACCCGTACAGGATCTACATCTCTGTCGTTTATTTTGGTATTATTTCTCACATAAAACAAAGGTAGTTCTGCGAATATATTTGGTGTAACTCTGTTTAATATATCGGCCATTTTCCAATTGTTTGTTCTTGGCACACATGGAGCGATCGATCCTCCTCTTAGATATATTTGTTTGGTAACTACAAACATTTTCGCTCCAGTTCATTCGTTAGGGAAAGCTACGTACAGGTAAACCTTAGCTTTGATCAGTAACATTATATGAAGGAAACTAGAACGTGGCTTTTTAGTGAAGGAGAACCTTTTTTGTTACATTGTTTGAATTGGAATGTAAGTAAACAGAACTGTTTGCGGAAAATGAAATTCGTCCTAGTAAAAACCTGATGGTCTAAATACAACCCTATTACTTACTCAATAGGTACTTTGTTTTCCAAACTGTATGTCCTATTGGTATCCTATTACCATAACCCAAGTTTTACGTTTTATTCATACAGGCTAACGCTTAATTAATTAACCCAAAAATCTAGTTCCATAAACGAGAATTTGTTAAATTAACATTTGTTCATTATTCATTATTTTTATTGGTTTTAATTAAACCAATAATAGCGAATGAAGCAACAAAACAATATAAGTAATAGGGTCATTAATCACCAACTAATCAGCGTTGATTGAGAGTTAAAGGACAAAATATCAAGTTACTTTATGAGAAAATGATTAAAGAAAATCCTTGGAAAAGTTCCTTGTAACGTACCAAAACTTTTGTCTTGAATTTAATTCAACATTTCGTGGGCTTCATTCAATTGTGCTTAGAAATTAGCATTATTAGTCTACTGACAAATTAAAATTGACAAGTTTTGACATGGTAATATCAGACGTGTTGACGTGTAGTTAATTCGTAATTCATATACGATTTCACGTTAATTAGTTATATTACGGTGTAATAAAAGCTAATAGGGATAATATAACCTGATGCCGTCCAGCGTTAACTTGTACATTTTAATGGTATTATTAGATTTACATTTTACTGCATTAGATATACTTAGAATGCAGTGACTCGTAGATGCACGGATTCACTTCTTCTGTAGTAACTTGCGAGATCAAAGCCAAGCCAGACTAAGGCTTGCGGACGCGGGCTTGCGGTCGGCGAGCAATGGGTAGCTCGCCGTCCGGTAAGGACCAGGCCCTGGCACAGGCAACTGAAGGAACACGGTGGGTTTAAGTCAGTAAAAGTCTGACACGCCCTCCTGCTCCACCCAGATTGGGAGAAGTCATTTGATGATTCCCCACCCAAAAAAAAAAAAGGCCAGACTAAGGCGGATAATTTTCTTACGTTTTTAATTATAAAAATTATATAAATTTTAAATTGTTAACTGTAAAACAACCTGAACCTTTTAGTCGTGGGTGGTAATTTTAGTGGTGTCTAAGGTATTAGACACCACTAAAAATAGCGAAGGAAAAGCCTTTTGAGATAACCTGATTTGAATCATAAATAGAAAGTGAAAATCTGTGGTAATGGATGCCCATTGCTTCTCCAAATTCTCCATATGAGAAGTGGCTTGCGGTCAATTTCAAGCAATCATTATCATTACATCTTTTTTAAATCACAAATTTGCCAAAGCAGTTGGAGTGTGTGTTTACGGCATAATTCTCACCAATGTCGGACTTGACAGATACCACCAGGAACTTAAATATAGGCAAAACAGTCCTATCTACGGAAGTCCATATCACATTAAATTAATGACTCATTTAAAAATTATAGCAAAATTCAACAATTTTCGAACTAACTTCCGAGAAATTAAAATTGATGAAGCTAATGTATGCTTAATCGGGCAATAAATATAGAATCGGCCAAGAAAGTTAAAATATATTGTAATGAAAGAGAAATAAAAGGGATCGAAGATAATTAATAGCAAGACGTCTCTGATAATATAATATAGTTAGTAAAACAATCTGCCTAGCCTTTTCCCAACTACATATGTTGATATCGGCTCCCAGTCTTACCGGCTGTTCTGGTCTATGTAACATGGCGCAGCCGCCTACCTGACCTCCACTACCCAGTTACAGGGTAACACGATACCCCTTGCTAAGACTGGTTGTTTGACTTTTGGGCTTCTGACGACCCGTAACGACTGTCGAAGATCCACCAATGACAGCTGGGACCAACGGCACGTGCTTACTGAGGCACGGAGGGGTCTCGATAAGTATTGGTGCTAGTTTAACCTTCGATCAATCCGTACGGCTGTTATCATTTAGCCAACTGTAGTTAGTCACTTGAAAGGAAAGAAAGAATGAAGTAAATGTGTTTTTTCTTTCTTTCTTTCTTTATATTTCTTTTTACGTTTTTACAAAAAAAAACAGAAAATAATGATTTTAATTTATACTTAAATAAAAGCATTTCTTTAAGCCAACATTTACACTTTCAAAGATTTATTGTGCTATCTAATCCTTACATTAATCCGATTAGATGTTGAATGATTTATTTTTAAAGAGATAAATCTTAGTTCTAAAATAATGTTTTATTCAAAGAAGGATAGTAATTAAAAATAGTCCAGTAATTTAAGGGCACAGTGTAACGTAAAAGCAATCGATAGCGTCAGTATTCTTAATGACAATAATTTAGCGATTTTAAGATTTCTAATCTAAGCATTTTAAGATTTAGTTAGATTATCTACTGGTACCTATTATAAACATGTTCATCTTTCTTACAAAACTTATTCATTTAAAGAGTTGGGTTCATGTCAAAATTATCTAATTGGTCGTAATAGGTGTGACCTCTCGAAAGTCAGTACAACTCCAATATACAAACCACGTGATTGCTGCCTATTATAAAAATAATTAAGCATTTTATTTCTTAATAATCCAAATATATCTTACTAGCCATTTTGGTAACCTTTTACATAATGATCATTAAAAAAAATGTGTAGCTAGGTAAAATCGCCAATAACTGAATATTTTAAAAGTGTACAAAAAAATTGCCTGTAATTTATTTTGTCATTTGGGAAAACCGCCATTATTTGCTTTTTTATACCATGCCAATCTTGATATGGATTTCGATGATAATAATCGAAAATCCCATTAATTTTATGACAATTCAAAGGCAAAAGAATTCTGTCAGTCACACTCACACGAAACAGATTTTTTTGTACATTTTGACAACTTTGTTTTCGCGCCATCTTTGTTTTCAAAACACAAAAGTCTTTTTAGTCTACACACAGCCTAAGCGTTAAAGTTTTTATGTCTACTCAACCATTGATCCGTCCATAAATGATAGGGACATTTTCTAAAGTCATCTTAATATAAACGAGAATTTCCAAATGAATCGCAAATAACTACATTATCATAATGATTGATGATGATTTGCGTTTTTATAATCTGACAAACAGGTACGTTTGTTTTTAATTCAAATTAGTGAAGGATATCATGGAGCGTAAAAGCCACATAACACTTGGAACATGAAAGTACTTAGGTGTTTGGCTACGTACCTCAATATGTAAAGTTTTGACTAACAAAAAAGACTCGTTAAAATTCTAATAAGGGCCCGTCATTCATCTAATTAATCACTACCACTATATACTCGTATTATAAAACAAACTCCCCCCGCCGCGACGCTTCTGTCTGTCTGTCTTAACGCGATAAACTCAATAACTACCGAACGGATTTTCATACGGTTTTCACCAATGAGTGATGCATGAGAAAGGTTTAGGTGTGAAATTCCTTAAAATTGGCTGAAGTTATGAGACAATGATCAATAGAATTGAAGATGTCGGAAAAAATTATGTCGACTGGGAGCTTCAGGGCTCGTGCAGACTGGCGCGACACGTGACGCAACACAAAGGCACAGTGTGTCGCTTGAATAGCGGTGCCTTAGTGTCGCGGTTTGAAGGCGCCTTCACTGGAGTGCACCGCGTAAACCAATAGAGTTTTAAGAAAACAATCTATTACGAAATTATTCCTGTGTACTAAGTCCTAGTGGGATATTCTCCAAAAGCCAGGCGGGCCCAGCCGCGGACAAAAGCTAGTATGAAATAAAATCTTAATCTACTAAAGTGATCAATCCACTAAAGTGGTTAATTAGGGAATAAAAAGTTTGTTTGGAAGAACATTTTTGCAGATGGGAAGTCCCATTGGACACACGGCTCGTTTCTTTATAAAACGCCAACTACTTGACAGTATTCATCTTCTACTAACTTAGGCACTAGATTGCTTGATAACACGTTCATCTTTTAATTTGCTTGGTTTTTGAGTGAGTATTAGGACCACCAATTAGCACCCTTGTTAATTGCGTAACATACTATTAATCAAATTCTGAATAATTTTGAAATGAAAAGAAAATTAAAAATGTTTATTTGTCCCAAATAGTTACATGGTTTATAAATGACACCTGTACCCTAATTGCGTAATACACGATCAATCGGAACCTGAATCGTTTTGAAACAGATTGCTAATCCATTGCTTCATAAGTTCGATAAAAATTCTGCTCAAAAATGTAAAAAAATCGCAATGAATGTTGTTGAACTGTCAAAATCAAACAGATTAGTCGTAATCGTTTACGAAAATGTGTTACACAATTAGGCTGCTGGAGTTATTTGATAATCCTTGTGTTGGAGCAACTTGAAGGATATTGCCAATCCATTGCTTCTTAAGTTCGAAAAATTGGTCCGCTAGTAATTTAGCATTGTAGAAATTTTTCGTGAGTTATTATTTAAAAAAAATGCTGTGCAGTACATTTTGACAGCGTAGATATAGCATTTTTCTATGAAACAGCAGTTTATTTTGATTTTTATAACCGACTATTTTTTTACACCAGGTTGTCTTGAATCATGTGCTTAATTCATGATACAGTGAAAATGTATCCTGTATAATGTTAATGTACTAAATATGTCAAGTTGTCACTACTACCGATCATAATCATGTTTTACTACAGTGACCTGTCAAACAACGATACCAAAAAGTTTTAACAAGTTCCAAAAACGTTTTATTGTCTCAATCCAATATATATTAAATTCCTTTGTTTGAATATTGATATTGGAACAGCCCAAACAGATAAGCTCAACGGGTTAAGTACTACCATATACCTACCTAATGAATTTAATGCCTGTCCATTTAAAAGGAATTTCAATACACACTCTATTTTATTACCGAATCGAAACATCTCGACATTTGCATACATAATCAGCGAAATATGCTCAACATTTATTAGTCGCAGAAAAGTGAATCTTAAAATATCACTTCAGAGTCGAATATTGAAGTAACAGACGTACATACCGAGATTATAGGATTAGACATAATTGGTTAACACTTCAGGCATCAGTTAAAGTTTAAAACATCCAGAAACCGCCAATTATGACGATTTAAATTTAAGGATTGTCACAAACAAAGCAATTTTATCAATTCGCTTTATCCATTCTAATGATGGCTTATCATCAATCTTATTTAATTTAAATACATGACAAGCACAACACCTGGTAGATTAACCACAAAATAATTTAAACTATAGTTAAGTATGTTAATTCTTAAATATAGAAGTCATCGTAATTGACAGGTTGCGCAAAAAATCAGATTGTGAAATCAGTACTTACCTACTATTATTGTAACTGACTTAAAGCACTTGTGTGAAGTGTTACGTAGTTCCTGTTCAAATTTAAATCATTATCGATCAACCACGTGTCACCTTGATTTAACGCCGATTATACGGCCAAATGTTGTAAAACCCCAGCTTTAAAACCAGCCACACTATAACATTGGGCAACTCTACGTCGAAAAGGTGTAATGATTCAGTTTATTACGCCTGTTCAACTGATATCCGTCCATTTATCATGTTGACTTTAAAATATGCGCTTGATGAGCTCACAACAAACTTTAATGAAAATGTGGCAACCCTAACGTTTGACAATTAACGTCGTTGAGACCCGCAGCACGGTGGTGCTAAATGCCAAATTGTATGTTTGTAGAATTAGCATTATGATCAATCACTGATACCCAATGAATCAGTGATTTATCATACTGGGTTTGAAATTGTTGCCACTAGAAAATTTAATGGCTGGGGAATTTATGGCAATAATCGCTGAAGTCATCAAGGTTACTTCGTTAATTGCCCTAATTTATAAACAAAAGTTATTAGTTGAAAAACCGTAGACAATTATTCAGTAGGGAATTTGTGGGTGCAATTAACGCTGAAGTCATCAGGTTTCTTCGTTAATTGCATTAATTAACATAAAAAGTAAGAAACACCAAGGACAAAGGATTAGGCTCGATGTGAACTTTTATTACTTTCCATTTAGGTATATAGTCTATTGTACTGACACAACCTATACGGACCTGTTCAAGCCCGGGGCTAGTCCCACGTGAAAATAGTTTTCAATTTCTCGAGAACGGAAATACCTAAATGAAACATAATATATATTCTACCTTTCTTTACAAACTCAACACTCGTTCTGTCATGGCATGACCTACAATTGTTATTACGTAATCGCTTTTTTGAAAGACGTTCGTTTTATGAATACGTACTTTCTCGGCTCGACTCAGCATAATTTGGGCGCCTCGGCCTCGGCGTGAAGAGCTCATGAATAAGGGTTCAGGTGGAGTCCGTTTTACGCAGGTATACCCGAAATACACGTGGTGTGAAGATGTACGCTCCACTAGGTGCACGGTTCCAATTGGTTGTAGAATGTGTGTTCCTATTCAAATCACACTGAAAAAATATAGTTTTATTTTTATTTTTATTTCTTCAATATAACAAACAATTGCGCAATATTGCATAACATTTAAGTATAGATATTTTAACAAAGGACATAATGTAGACTAGTTTAATCCTTTGTTACTAGATTCTGGAAAGCTTACAAAATGTATATAAAAAATTAAAAATAACTTTTGTTCGAAATTGGAACAGTTCCAATAAATAGCAATCAGCTGGTCCCCTATTATGTTCAATGGGAATGGACCAAATTGCGGACAAAATGTGTGAATTCTTCCCTCAATTTTAGTTTAAAATGTATACCAGTTTTGCTATTTTCTGAGCAACCACTTTCAAAGTCGTATCGAGGTTTAAACGCACGTTCAAGTGTTTATAAATATCATGAAAGCTTTTATTTGGTTTCAATAATAAGAACTTAATTTTGGTAAGCATATTTCCACTTGGCCTGTCGAGTTAAAATTTCGTCGTTCTTGCTCGTTGCTCGTTCCGTTTCGATAACAAAACATTAATTTGGTTAATCGTAGTCACCTCTCTAGTACTAGGATGCATGAAGTAACTTTTTAACTGTAAGCGATGTAGGTATTAGCAAAGATTAAATCATTTTGAAGAATGTTGCTAATCCATTGCTTCATAATGGTCGAAAAATTTGTCTACTCAACAACGTAAATAACGCAATGAATATTGTTGAACTGTCAAAATGAAAGTGATTGCTACTGTTAGTGTGTGAAGCAATCACCACTCAGAAGATTTAAAATAAAAGGTTTAAATAAATTTTATGTTTAAATAAACGAGATTCGAGAAGACGCCGAAAAATATTACCATCCCTTCGTCCAGGATTGGGGCATGAAAGAAAAGCCTAGAAAAAAAAATGTGGTAAAGGCCCAGCTGTTAAGGCCTCGCCTCTCAAGCAGGAGGTTGTGGGTTCAAGTCGGGCACGTACCAATGTATCTTTTTAAAACATATGTACTTTCTATTGACCTATCTTGGACCTTACTGACATCGGTGACAGAAAAACATCTTAAGGAAACCCGGATTTACGAATAACCAACCCGTCTTGAGCAAATGTGGTGATCAAAGCTCGTGCCTTCTATGTATGAGAAGAGAAGGCCTATTGTTCAATTTTTTTTTCGAATAACATGTGAGCAAGTTTCGAGGAGCTTAACCAGATGCTTGACGGCCTAGCTTCAGCCTCGCGACGCATCGGTCTCGGCATGAATTTGGATAAAACCAAAGTCATAATCAATGGTCTCATTGATCCGGGACCGGTCGTCGTACAAGCCGCCCTCTCGAAATTGTTTCCGATTACACTTACCTTGGGCAAATTCTGCAGATAGGTAAAAACAATTTTGAGAGG
Source organism: Dasypolia templi (assembly GCA_963555695.1). Lineage (NCBI taxonomy): Eukaryota > Metazoa > Arthropoda > Insecta > Lepidoptera > Noctuidae > Dasypolia > Dasypolia templi. The sequence continues at coordinate 14,975,285 of OY743140.1, forward strand.
GAGGCCAAGAGGAGGATCCAGCTAGGCTGGGCAGCGTTTGGGAATCTACGCCGAGTCTTCTCGTCATCCATACCGCAATGCTTGAAAACTAAAGTTTTCAATCAGTGCGTCCTACCCGTCATGACCTACGGAGCTGAGACGTGGACACTCACGATAGGGCTGGTCCACCAGTTCAAAGTCGCTCAGCGAGCTATGGAAAGAGCTATGCTCGGAGTCTCGATGAAGGATAGAATTCGCAACGAATGCATCCGACAGAGAACCAAAGTTATCGACATAGCTCTAAGAATTAGCAAGCTGAAGTGGCAGTGGGCCGGCCATATTTCGCGAAGAACCGACAACCGCTGGGGTAAACGAGTTCTTGAGTGGAGACTGTGACTGGGCAAACGTAGTGTAGGATCCCTCCGGCCAGGTGGGATGACGATCTGCGAAAGACTGCAGGCAGATGCTGGATGCGTCAAGCGATGCGAAGACAGGGCGCTATGGCGCTCATTAGGGGAGGCCTATGTCCAGCAGTGGACTAAAATAGGCTGACGATGATGATGATGATGAAGTTTCGAAGCGTTACATCCAACAGTATCAGTACATTCTGTCAAAAAAGTATCGGGAATGGATGATGTGTTTCCGGTTCCATTTTTTTGTTTATGTTAGACACAACTGTTTTAAATACAGTGCTGTTTTTTCTTAGATCATATCTAGTGTGTATTGCGAATTTCATAATGAACAAAAACATCGAACAATGAGATTGTCTTAAATTTTGCCAATGTAATTTTCACCTTATTCACCAGATATGTCTCCAGCCGAATTCTTTATTTTTCTTAAACTCAAATTACCACTTTTTGTTTGTTTGTTTGGCATATCGCAGGTCAACCTATGCGGTTGTCGTCTGCTTAAGCGGACTTGCCTGTGGATTCCCTAATAAATTAAGGCCTCCAGCCAGGACTTAAACTTATATACTAACTAAAACTAAGCGACAACGCTAAGGGTACCCCCTGTGGGGTACGAACCTCGGCTTAGGGCGTCGCTGGAAGAGGGCAGCAAATGACTAGCTGGATCAGGATTGGTATTATTTATGGACGAATTTAAAGCTACAGGCTCAGCGGCGCGGGCTGGCTCGAGCAAGGGTCGGGAGGGGCGTCGATTTGGGCGTCGCGGCGGGCCTCGGCGGCGAGGGCGGTAGGACGGCGATCGGGTTTTGGGCTTATGTAGCGTGCTAGTGGCCTTACTACTCTCCTGGAGGAGGGAAGTGGCGTCGTAGGGGTCGATTAAAATATGCCTTGGTCGGCGAATACTGCTAATGCGAGAGGGAGTGTAGCGGAAGGCCGCTGTAATCAGGGGGTTAGAATGTTTGATGCCGCAGTCGAAGTAACGCTTTGATAAGCGTTTCATGAACTGTTTTATGGTTGGCATTTTGAGGTCGACGTGAAGATCTATATTACGGACATAGAAGGGGGCACCCGTGACCCTTCTGAGGAAACGGTTTTGGAGGGTCTGCATCTTATGGAGATGACGTGGGTGAGCGTGCGCAAATACAACGCAGGCATAGGTCATGATGGGACGGATGACTGCGGTATAGATGCGGAGCTTGCATTTGAGGGACAGTTTACAACGGGCTGTCAGTACGAATTGGAGCCTGCTAAGAGTGAAGGAGGCGCGCGCGCGAACCACCTTAATATGAGCCTTAAAGGTAAGGTTCTCATCGAGGATCACGCCTAGGTATTTGGCTTGCTTCTCCCAAGCGATTGGCTTGCCGTACATAGTGATCGGGCTGGGAAGTGGGGGAGGGAGTCGACGACGTCTCGAGAAGAGAACCGCCTGACTCTTATCGGGGTTGACCTCGATTCTCCATTTCCGGAACCAAGCACCTAAGACGTTTGCGGAGGTTTGGAGAGTACGAGCTATAGCGTTGGGACAGTGACCGGTATAGTAAACGGCAGTGTCCTCGGCGAAAAGAGCCAACTGAGCCTTTTTACTTTTTGGGATATCGCTAGTGAACAGCGTGAAGGCGAGAGGAGATAGTACGGAACCCTGAGGGACACCGGTGCGAATAGGATGAGGGGACGAGAGTGCTCCCTCGACGCGATAGCGAAAGGTCCGGTTCGACAAAACCTCGTAAGATGAGCACGAGACGATCTGGCACTCCTAGTTGGTAGAGCTTGTATATCAAGCCGTTGTGCCAGACTTTGTCGAAGGCTTTCGCTATGTCGAAGAATAGCACACCCGTCGTCGCGTTACGCTGTAGACCAGCGCATAAGTGCTCTACTATACGGTGGACCTGTTGGGTGCCCGAGTGTTGGCTACGGAAACCAAACTGCTCGTTTGGTATGAGGCTCTTTGCTTCGGCGTAGTCTTTGAGACGCTTATATATAACCCTCTCGTAGATTTTGCCGAGAACATTGAGTAAACTAATAGGGCGGTAGCTGGAGGGCTCAGACTTTGGCTTGCCTAGCTTTGGGATACCGATGACGGTGGCTTCTTTCCATGCTTGTGGGAAAATGTTGTTGCTCAAGGCGCCATTGAAGAGGGCGGTCATAAGCATTATTAGCGGGGCAGGGAGGAGTTTGTATACCTTATTGGTAATACCATCCGAACCGGGGGCCTTACGAGCATGGAGCCCTTTAATGATGTCGTGCACTTCGTCTGGAGTGACGGGAGGCAGAGTATCATCAGGGTCTTCGACGGGAGCGAGGGAGGCTCTTCGTTCGACTTCAGCGTCGACCTTGTTCAGGTGAGCTTGGTCTACTGGTTGGGAGCTGGGAGAACATTGGGACTCTAGGCTGTCAGCAAGACATTCAGCCTTGTCGGGACTGTCGAAAGCGACACTATTGTCGGGGCGGATGAGAGGAGGCATAGCGACCTCTTTTGAGGAACGCAATTTCCTCTGTAATTGCCAGAAGGCTTGATGAGTGGGCTCGAGTTCACTGAGCATCTTGTTCCAGCCCTCAGAGCGAACCTCCCCTATGCGTTTCTTTACAGCACGCTGTAAATGGCGCATGTGGGCTTTGTTCGCGTCACAAGGGAAGGAGTCGTAGGCACGGATAGCCGCGTTCTTCTCGGTTATCAGGTCACGTACGTCAGTAGGTAGTTTCCAGCGATGGTCTTCCATCACCGGAACTTCCCGTGAACAATCCGTCAATACGGATTGTACGTGCTCTGTAAAAGAGTCGATTGCGGCCGTCGTGTCGGCGACTGACACTAAGTGATCGGGGATGGTGTCTAAGTGAGGCGACGTGGTGGATTTCAGTCTTTCGCTTACTTTCCTCCAGTCGGTTATCGTCTGGGTCTGAGGGGGGCGGTTGGGGTCGATCGGGCCCGAGTAGGGTGCAAGATGCATGACTACAGGGCGGTGGTCAGAGTTAAGCTCGTGGAACGTCTCTATCGATTGCAAACGGAGTTTCACATTCTTGAGCAGCGCTACATCGAGAACATCGGGAAGGTGATTAGGATTACCTGGGAAGTGAGTCGGGCTCATTGGAGCGATGACGTCAAAGTTAAGGGATTCGCCTAACTTGAAAACTAACCTACCTCTGGTTGAAGTTGTGCTACTATTCCACGCCGGGTGCTTGGCATTAAGATCCCCCGCCAAGATGACGGAGTCACTCATACCGAAGAGGGCAGTGAAGTCCTTTTGGAGCAAGATGGGATCCTCCGGACCATTGTCGGGTGGGATCAAATTACCACTTCGCGGCACCCGTTTTTATTCGGTTGAAGACATAAAGGAGAATTCGTACCGAGAACGCGAAAAAAGCGTTTAAAAATGTTATGATGATTTCATTAACCATTCGTTGGCGAAAATGTATCGTTTTTTACAGACGATTTGAAGGCGATTAAATAAATTTGGATGGATAACTAACATTTTGTGTATTATTGATCTTTTATTGGTACTTGACAGAGTAGTATATCAATTATATCACAATAATGTACAAATAACGTAACAGTTTCGCAAAGTTGGCCACCCCACGAGCGTGGTCGCAACAAGTTTAGTTTATACTAAACAAAACTGTAGCACCCAGTTGTGACACTTGTTACTGAATAACCGGTAGTAAACTGGAGAGTCAGGGAGAATGAGAGCCTTTACTTATGTGTTTGGGAAGTATATTGAAGTTTGGACATGTATACGTTTAGTTATTACTTGTGTACAACTAATTTGATACAATAGAAGAAAAAAAAACACGAAGATACCTCTAAAAATTTATTTTAACGATCAAAAACTATTGTAATATACATGCATTCATTCAATAAGCAACATATTAACGTAATAGTGTTTTATTTGTTTAGTTCAAATCATAGAGATTTTGTAAATAGATATCAATTGCTTCATTTTTTGCAATAAATTAGCAGCATTGTATCATCGCGTTCCTCTTTTGTTGTGTTTGCGTTGTATATAAATAACGAAACATAAACAGCCGGTCGTTGACCCCAAGTTTTTTATTTGCGCCACAACCACTTTGCCAATGACCAACCACGCCCAAACCAGTTATAGTCATTAACATCAATTTACATATCCAGTGGGCCCTTGGCACTCATGGAGATTTATCTATGATCTACGCTTTTGAAACAGACACTGTTAAATGAAGTCGATATATATATATATCGTTCTTGTAACTTAAATGTGGAATTAACGAAACTTTTTTACATTTGAGGTAAAATGTTTATTTAACTAGCTATCCGTGAAGGCTTGCGGACTTGGGGTGCGAATCGCACCAGAAGAAGGAGCCGTGAAAAAGAGAAACTTTGAAGGAGCCGTGATGCTGAATATGAGTAATGAGGGGTATACCGTGAGGTTTTTTTTTGGGTGTGTGATATCTTTTATGGCTAGAGAAGGGATGTCTATTGAGATAACGACTGATAGAGTCGGAAATTGGAAAAGGTACCTACCTAGGTAGGTACGGATTAAGTCATGCTACTTACAAAAATTTAGAAATTTGTTTATTTATAAAAGTACACCAACAGCTTCTGTATACAAAATATCAAAAAAAAACTAGATAACGATTATGGGCTTTTACAGTTGCCAATAACAGGTGAACCAACATTCTCAAATACAGTGATATCTTAGGGTAAAAACGAAAGGAATCATTCTTGTCCTGAATTATTCCTACTTTAGTATCGTATGCTGTTATTTCTTGAAATAACATGAAAGAAAAATATCTCTCAATTGTTAAAAACCGGAACAAGTGTAGAGCTCCCGAAACAATAATATCGTTTAGTTCAAAATACTAATGTCGAAGTAACATCTGTCATTGCGACATTCGAAAAAAAATAGAGTTTGTGTGACATAAAACCTATTTTAAAATACGTGTAATAGAACAAAGTTTTGTTGGATTGCTTAGTTAGACCGACATTTTATGATTGAAGCGGTTTTCAGAACTCTTAGACTTCTGTACCAACCGCCATTTTGACATGCTCATTATGGCTCTTCGTTTATTAATGGTCACCCATCCTTCCGAGGACCGCAGCAAGCGTAGCTTAACCTCACCCATCAATTGATTCGATTCCTCTCCTCCGACATATTTCCGTTGTATCAGCCATAACGAATGTTTGTGTCGACTCCACGCGTAATTATAAACGTCAATAACAAATATTACCGTTTTCATTGAGGTCCATTTTATCAAACAATAGCACAAATTATGTCCAATTCCATTTACACAGTTTTCGGTTATTAAACAGCTGTATTATAGCTACCGATCTATGTTTAAATTAATTACGCATAATTTGACATAATAATTTGAGCATGACATCCCCAATTGCCGAGTGAATGCTAATTACGGGCTTTGATGACTTCCTGTTGTCCAATGAACACACGCACTCAAGTAGCTTTCGTACTGGTAGTACTTAAAAGAATATTAATTGCGTTGATACGAGATCACTTGTTCATAAAACATTTTGTGCTACACAAGCTACGTCCTAACTGTTGACATGACAAATAGGATAAACATTACAACACAATGAAATTAGTGCTGTAGTGTAATTTTGTAAAGTTTACTAGTTCGTTTCGATCCTCATTCAAGTGACTGCACACCATTCGAAATCGAACTCAATTGTTTTAATCCTAATCTTAATATCGAGTAACGGATTAAAACATCAATTTATATTTCTAACTTCTCTTTATTGAATGACATAATCTGTTTTACATTTAAGATTTAACCTACGTTGAACAGTGATTGCACGTAGAAACAATATGCAGGAGCAAAATAGCTCTTTTGCTGTCCTTGCAGTTTGTCGTCATATGAAGTTTGTTTTACTGCTGCAAGTTTTGTGACTTCTGGGAGTGTCTTGACTAGAACCCTTCTGTCCTAGTCTACAGTTTTCAAGATCGCTGCAATTATTTGCTCGTTGCAAAGTTAGTCTCAAATGTTACGACGATCATACGATGTAACCTGATGTAATAAGCGTGCATCCGCCCGCAATGAGCGATCGCGCGTCACTGGTGCCAATCAGAGAGATATTAGAAACTGGGGGTGTCGGGTCGATGGTCGGGATCTTACCGAATGCGTAAAGCATAGTCGTTATTTTGACGAATTGATAGTAATACAGGCATAAAAGTAAATCATCATGGATGTTCACACGTCGAAGTTTACAGAGAGTAACGCTACTAATTTACCTAATAACACCAAATCACACTGCATAAGCGTGTGCGGTTAGGTAATGCTCGTTCATTTTCCCTAAACAAAAAAACAACCGACTTCCAAAAAAAAAACACTTTAATTTCGGAAGGCAGTTGAGTAATTTATGCGGCCTACCCAAATGTCCTTTCTTTTGTAATGTTCGTCGAATCGTTGAGCTCATTCAGTTCTGAGTTGAGCTGCATGATTACAAATGCGTGCACTGACTGGACATGTCCACTCACTCTGAGTGGTTCTTTCCTCAAAAGACCATATCAGACACCAATCTACATTGTCTTCACATGATCTGACCAAGATTATGTCTGGACTTTAAAAGTGTTTGTGACCTCTGAGTTTGTTTCGGCCTTTCTTCTCAGAGTTGTCAGATAGGAAACGCTGCTCTCAACTAGTTTTTAAAACATGATTGACGTGTAAGTGTTTGTACAAACCTACTTACAGAAATAAAATCATTTATCATATACGCGTTTGCTTGCAATTGGTCAAAGGTACTGGCTGTTTTTTCAGCAGTCCACACATGACTTACGGCCGCACGCGGTATCACGAAAAAACTTATTCGGGCACAAAAAACTATGCTTTTATACGAATGTCACATTTTCAGTTTGTTTCAAAATAAACTTTTGCATTTGAAACGAACTGGAATAACGAGTGTCCACTGTTTTACTTTTAGGTGAAAATAACTGTGGACATAATTTACTTTTTATGCTACGTAGTTAATTATATCATCATCAAACTTCTAGTTTTATGTCACTGTAAAAAAGTTTTAACCTGTATTGTTAATTAGAAAGGAAAACTTTTGGAGAAGTTTGTTTATTTTATAGCTTATAGACCTGAGATGTCCAGCACTAAACATGAAACCATTAGAATTAAATAAATCTTTTGCTGATTGAAAGAAGACTGTAATATTTTCTTACCTTTTAAGCGACTCATAAATTAGGAGAGACCCACTTTATTTCAATAAACTTTATTACCGCCAAACCCAATAACACTTTGCCCGGCCTGGGAATCCAACCCAAATCCTCATGCTCGGCAGTAGTGCGAGCACTAGACCAATTTGACAATTTGGGAGTTTCATTGCCCTAAAAACTCACGATATTTTTATCTTTTTCAGATATCCCCTATACTTGGACTCATGGCCAAGTCGGTCGCACATATGATGTGGCACAACTCGTGACGAATGCGCGAGGCCAGCGCTCCCCTCGACCAATGAGAAAGCAGCGCGGGAGCATGGATGGGCCGTAGGATGCGCCTCACTCCGGCGCCGATATACACATTCCTTCTCATCTGTACCGGTGGCTATGCTTTTATACCTAGAGTTGATGGTGAGTTTCCAAATATTACAAGACATAACCAACCTTATTACAACCTTTTAAGCCATTTTCAGAGGTCACTGTTGTTGGTTGAGATGCCTACAGGAATACATCTTGCTTTTCAAACTTGAACAATTCTTTAGAAATTAATGGCGTGTGTGATCCGAAAATCTTATGTCTAGCTGTTGGCTGATATAGGCTGATGATGGTGCATATCCTTACACCCGTCTTTTTAATACTTGTTTTTCATAATTTTAAGTACATTTATGACAATCTCAAATCAATTGAAAGCGAGATATACCCACGGGAACAACGAAAATAATACTTAGGTAGTCCACAAAAAAAAAAAATTGTTTTCGAAAAAAGATCGAGAGCTCCCTAGTCCTCCGTCCCTTAATTTTCAATTCAAGTTTCAAGTACCACTTGGAGGCTCTTATCGTATGACAGCTAAGAACTGCAAACGACAGAAAAAACAACAATAGAAACTTCTGTCTGGTTCAAAATAAATCTCTGACAATTCAAACAGTACTACTGGCAGATTTATTGGCTAATGTATCTTCTACGTGTCAACACAATTCAGGTTTCTAATGGCTGATGCTTACTCAGATTTATTAGCCGAGCCAAAATTCACGGTTTTCTGCTAAAATTACAGAATATTTATAAATATTACTGAAAATGGCTGAAATTCTGTAAGACTGTTTCATAAAAGGATCGTGGGGAAACCACCAGCTTTGCCAAGTGGACTGGTGATGACAGTAGACTTAGGAATAATTTTGCACGAATTGCTTTAATTATCAGTATAAAAGTACTATCATTTATGTGGTATAATACAATATTTATTTATTGCGCTATCGTACACAAACATGACAATTGTGTTTATCTCTCAGATAAATCAATCAATAAAAATCAAAAATCAACAATCATCCGTCTTACGAATTTTCGACTAGGTCACGTGTCCTGACGCGAGTTTTACATTTTTTACCCATTACAAAAAAAGTGTACAACGCCGTTAAAGAAGTTTTCACTTCAAAAAACGTTATTATAAAACACAACCGACTTCCATAAAAAACACTCGGTGAAAAGTAAAGTTCACAAACAGCGAAATTACTTTTATTTCGGAAGTTGGTGCCAAAAAACGAAAATACAAAACCAAAGACACCGAATTCCGAAATTAAAGCTATTTTTCAATTTGTAGTGTTTTTCCGGGAAAAGCTTTTCTGTGAAAAGCTTTTCCGGATTTCAGACTTTTCTACTACTCAAAACTCAGTTGTTTCCACAGAGTTTATAATACTTGTAAGATACAGGATCGAATAGCAACTTTCAAAAAGTTGGATGGATACTAGGGTGGGTCGTTTTTCATTTTTTCATTTTTTTTATTGTAATAGTGATGAAAGGGTGCTAAATGTAGTATAAATTAAATGTGCAAATTATTATAAGTTCCTATTTTGATTAACTGCCTCCGGATTAGCTTTGAAGTTTCAAAATTTTGGTTTTTTAGGGGTACTTTCAACAACCAATAAGAATAATTGAAATTGAGACTTATAATACGATTTTCATATAATTTACATTCAAATATAATCAACTTCTTAAAACCAATGAATAACCGTCATTGTTTTGATTATTTAAGGAGTGAAGTGAGGTGGTGGGGGGCGTCGATTGCACTTTGCGCGACATTTATTACGCCCCAGTGACGCTACGGCTACTTAATCGTGAAGTTGTGTTACGCTCGTTTTTACCATGCAACGCACTCGAAACTCGTTAAAGTGTCCTTTACTTGGTGAAATAAGTGATATTAAAGACAATATGCTACCGACTTATGAAGAAATTATGAAATATTATGAGTGGGCGCGGTGGCAGTTCAAATTTGAAAAAGGAACTACTAAAAAGGAACCAACATTTCTGGAAATTGCGAATATTATCTCGACTAGAATCGAAGAAATATGGAAAAAAGCATCTCTTCCTATTGTCTCCCACACAAGAGTGACTCAAATGTTAAAATGTTATCATTTGAAGTACAAAAATCTATTGAAGTCCTACCCCAAAATATCAGAAAAAACATTAGAAGAGTTCCGGCGTGGCAGCAAGGTTTTGTTTGATATTTGTGCTTGCAAGTGTAAGAACTTGAATGAGTGTAACTGTTCTAGAGATCGGAGATTACCTATCAAAGAGCACTGTTTCTTAATTGATCAACGTACCACAAGAAATATGATAATAGAAAACATCGATATCGCTACTACGAATCAACTAAAAAAAAACTTAAAACGGAAAATTCATAAGCAAATAGCCTCGCGTAAATATCAGGAAGAATGCACCTCACATAAGCCAATGACAAGCCAGCTTCAAACCGATATTTCTTCTTCCTCTGATTCCAATGAGTCTGGTGATGACACTTCACTCAAGCTAGTTACAACTACAGCTCCGCAAAAGAAGGCCGCCGTTAGCATGGATTATTCTACGCTCGCGAAAACGTGCGACAGGTACGGAATATCAGACAGGGCAGGGGCAGCTATCGCTTCAGTAGTTTTGCAAGCTACCAGATCATCCATACCGGTTATTGACCAAAATAAGCTACGCAGGGAACGATCAAAAACAAGACAGAACATAATGGCGAAAGACAGAGTTTTACAAGTACCCGCTTTATATTTCGATGGCCGGAAAGATAAAACCTTAGTTGTGTCAAAAAAAGCAGGCAGAAGTTACAGACAGAGTATCCTAGAAGAGCACATTTCGTTGATAAAAGAACCAGAATCAAAGTATTTCGGCTATGTTTCTCCAACCTCTGGAACTTCTAAGGGAATAGAAAAAGCCATTACTGATTATTTTTTAAAAGAAAACATTTCATTGGAATCTGTACTGGCGATTGGATGCGATGGAACGAATGTGAACGTTGGAAGATATGGAGGCATCATTCGTTTACTAGAGAAGAGATTAAATAAACCATTACAATGGATTATTTGCTTGCTTCACATGAATGAGTTACCATTTCGACATTTGTTCACACATATTGATGGCGCTACATCTGGACCTCAAACATTTACAGGAACGATTGGAAAACAACTGGAAAACTGTGAAAACAAACGTATTGTTGAGTTTCATCCGATTCCTTCGGAGTTACCAGAGTTATCACGTCAAGATCTTAGTACCGACCAATTATATTTGTATAGGATTGTCTCTGCTGTCATAAGCGGTGTGTTTCCTGAAGACTTAGCCAATAAATCACCAGGTAAGATGTCTCATGCCAGATGGCTCACCCGTGCTAATCGAATAGTCCGTCTTTATGTTGCGACAGAAGCTCCTTCTGAAAACCTAATCATTTTAGCAACCTATGTTGTGAAAGTTTACACTCCGACTTGGTTCGCCATAAAGACTCATCCTACTTGTAAAGATGGAACACGACATTTGTGGAAACTAATCTCTGCCTCTAGGTATCTACCAGCTAATCTCAAAACTGTGATAGATCCTGTCATCATAAGAAATAGCTATTTTGCTCACCCCGAAAATGCATTATTGGCAATGTTGACTGATCCACAAAAACACGTTCGTGAGTTAGCTGCGCGTCGTATTCTGAAAGCCCGTGCCATTACACAGACACAAACAAAACTCAGACTGTTTCAAGTTCCCGACTTAAACCTAGACGCCTCTTCTTACCTCGATCTTATTGATTGGCAGCTTAATGTCACCGAACCTCCTATTCTCAAGAGTATAAGTGTCGAAGATTTGCAAATATTTGTTGCACAAGGGGGTGAGGGTGAATTTCCTCTACTACGCCTGCCATGTCATACTCAAGCAGTTGAACGGGCCGTCAAGACTGTGACTGAAGCATCAAAAACTTTATGCAGCAAATCTGCAAGAGAAGGCTTCATTAAGGCTCAGATAGAATCTCGCAAAAATATGCCAAAATTTGACAGCAAGAAGGATTTTGTAGTTAATTAAAAATAATAATTAACATACTTTTACTGCGTATTGATTCTTAATTTTTCTTTAATAAACGAATATATCCGATTACCTTGCGTTTTATTACAAAAAAAACTATATTAAATCTTGGATTTTTTACTTCTAAAAAGATTAAAAAAAAGGTTTTTTGTGCAATTTTTCAAAACTTCGAGATCAATTCGGAGGCAGAATATGATATCCAATCTTGAATTTCTTTTGGATATGAATTAAAGACGTACTACAACACCCTTTTATCGCTATTACATGTTTGAATTAACAACATTTTTTTTCTTCATACATTCGTGGCCCACCCTAGTGGGCATGTTGTAATTTATGGTATAAATTAATAATTAGGTTTTAGGATTAGGAAGACTATAAAAGAAAATAACAATCCTATTTAATTTTAAATACTAAAACACATTACATAAATAGGAAAATAAGTAGTAGTTAGAGTATTAACTCTTTACCTTATTCTTCAGTGCGTAGGTGTGTGACTTTGAAATCCTAGTTGTTCGCCTCGTTTAAGGTAAATCCTCAGCTGGTGGCTCTGGTTGCTGGCATTTTATTTGGTTTCATGCAAATTGCAGCTCGGTTTTACCACGACGTAAAACAGAACTGCAATTTGTACGAATGTTGATCAAAATACGATTCGCGACTGTAGGAATGATGTACTTATAGTCATGAATTACATATCAGTCGGAAAACTTTTGAAATTTTCCACCTAAGATTTTTTTAAATATTCTGAAATATGCATAACTATTCAAATTCTTACCAAAGAAAATTCGAATTCGGCGGGCTTCAGCTATTCGTCACACAGCGTTTGACGGCTTGTTTTTTTGTGCAATTTAAACTTTTGGCTAGATTTACAAAGGTTTAAGAATGTTACAAAGTACTGCAACATAGCCTTAATGTTAAGAAGCTAGTAAGTTGATGTAAGTAGGTATCTATCCTGGGAGCTTCATCCTATGTACTGATTAAATTAATTGATTCAGCTACCGGACATAATTATGGTCCCTTTGTCGCTATCCGGCGACAACATTAGACACTCTAATGACAGCTCAGATATGAAATACTTCGACAAGGGAATCAATGTTTGGATGGACATGGTGGAAGATCAAGAAAGCTGCTAATGAGATTTACAAAAACCGGAAACGGTTAGGTTAGGTTAGACAGTCACATTTATCACAGCAGAGCAATGATATAGAAAAGAACCGAGAAAAAAGTTGAACCCCGCAATAGATTCACTGATGAAGCTTGACTTAATAAACCCGGCTGTGATGTCGTTAAAAGATGCGGGGTCTCATAGATAAATATCACCTGTCTCTTCACTAGTCCAACGCCTTCTCTGGGATGCATATCCGGTCGGCTCGCAATCCTTCCTTATCCTAAGGGCACGTCTTCCCTACCATTACGGCGCCCCCCGGTCTACTCCTTGATATGCAATGGTTTCTTAAGCACCATGAAACATTAGGCTTCGGGGGCTAGTACAAATCTTGGGGTTCATTCGATTTATCGAGTCTGGTCAAACCACGCTGGGATTGGTTCATTTCATTTATTGATTCATTTAACTACCTGACATAATAATGGTTTTTGCAGATTAGGTAAATTTACTTATTTTCCTGCTGAATGAACTGCCTCTAAATGTCATAAAATAGATTAGAACACTTCATAACTTTGATTCTTCAGTCACATCTAATTATAAAAAACCCCACGAAAAGTAAAAGTACCGTAGTACATATCTACCAACCCCATTTCATAAACAAAACGTAATAACGGCACACTTTAGAAAGCTCGCACACCATTAGGCTAAGCTCCTACAGCTTGTGTATAACATAACATATAAAAAAACAAAACACAGTCCCGATGTTCACAGACAATAAAAAAAACATGAATTAAGTTGCTCTACCCGCGTTAGGTGGTCACAGAGTAAAAAGTAATGAAACGCGGGTTTACTTCCGTTCGTCGTCGGCTCCCCAAAACTTTTGATGATATTACTTTTACTTTTTGGGTTTGTTTTGAGCTTGTCGTTTTAATGTGAGCCCCTAGGGACAGCGTCGTTTTCAAAATTATTGAAAGATTCATAATGTATTACATTTATAAATAAACGATTTATCTAATACCGATTTTCCTTCATAGAGGTTTTGAGCAATTTAATTTCACGGGCCAATATTGACCCTTACAGGAGAAAACTTTAAATTATACAAGTATTTTAACAATAGTGCTAATGTTGTTCAATAATTGTCTTACAGTCTGTCATTTCTCAATGAAAATGTTTCAAACAAACGCCGAAGTCAGTATGTTGGACAATATTAAACTGATCCTTGAGGGTGTGTCATTGAGCAGACTCGTACATTTAGTATCAGCCGCGATCCAAAAATCGTACATTCCAGTGATTGCTTCAATACTGTAACACATTTGACTCGCTGCTTTTTGAACCCGGTGAAAACTTGTTCCGCAAATGTCAAAACCTCACTAAATCGCATCCCAATTTTTTTGTCTACCGGTCAGTCGCAATATCGAGCTTCAGCACTTACAATCCTATTAATCATAGTACCAGAACAAGGCAGACTTCTGACACATTATTATTTAAAAAGCACCTTTTTAGATAGTAATGTGTCAGAAGTCTGGTTGGTGGCATAAGTTAACTACGTTTACCTTACTTTATCGTCGATAATCGCGCGGCCGACGCACGTTGAACCGACCGACTTCAGAGAAAATAAAATTAATTCCTACTTCTCCGGTTGCTCAATTATCATGAATAATGGTGGTTACTCAATGATCCTAATAAATGGTTTTATCAATTCAGCCCATATCCACCATATGGGCTGAAGTGATAAAACCATTTATTTCGCAGGCGACAGCTACGCAATAAATGTTTTGCCACTACTGCATATACCTCTTAGCGCCTAACAATATAATAAGCCTATATTATGTTCCTTTGTGAGAGAAAGTGGGCCATAATCCACAACGCGGGCTCAGTGCGGTTTGATGGATGTACAATTTGTTCGAATTTTTGTTTCTCCGACATGTCGGTTTCCTCACGAAGTTTTCTTTCACCGTTTCGAGAACAGTAGTCATGATTTTTTTCACACAAAATAAAGCGCCTCTCCCGGGTTCAATCCCACGAATACTCATGTCGATCAACTCGTAAGTCGAGGCCGTTACCACTGGGCCACCACTGCCTAACAAAATTAGGTCTTAACATCCACCCACGCTGAGATCTAATAAAAACCCCACAAAACCAATTGCAAAAATCACTTTAACTCCCACAAATTCAATTAAGGTACGAAAATAAACTTGTTACAAAAGTTTATAGGTCTCCATTACTCGTCGTAAGCCAGACCCAGATTACTTGGCTATTACCAAACTATGACTTCACAACCCTCAGAGACATCGCTCCACCGCTCAACATAATATATATGTCTCACAAATGCGGTTCAAGATATGCGGGCATTAAAAAAAAAGAAGTGAAAACCTACTCTCTATGACGGTCTCTTTACTCTGTTGTTGTACAACTTTTTTACTTTTTTTTAATTTTCTTTTTATTATGAATTTCTGAATAATGCTTCTGAAAACTGTTGCTTAAAATTTACAGTCAACTGCTCGAGTCTAGAAGGAAATATACTTTTTACCCAACCAAGTATTCAAAATTAATACTTCGTTTTTTTTTCTGTTAACTATTATTATTGGGTACCCGATTCCGGCTGGACGGCGACTTACGGGACACCCTGTATATGATGTGTACGTTTCATAATGTGTACCTAGCCACCATAAAATTAAAATCTTGCTTTGTCCACAATTCCACATTCAAACAACTCCCTAATTCCATTGCAAAATCCCAATGACGACGATAACAGTGCAACATAATCCATTGCTTCATATGTTTGACATATTTTATTTCTGCTTAACAGCGAAAATTGCGCAATGGATATTGTTGAGTTGTCACAATGAAAGATGTTATCTCGCCAGTCGTAAGTAAAGTCTGACTCGTAACGGCTTTGTCACCCTAAGTTAAAATGGCGCGTTACGGGTAGTATACGAGACATATTAGCTCTCATCTCAGTGCGGTGCCCGAAATCGTTGTCTGTTTTGCTGTACAGTTTTCTATATTCTCCTATGAGTAGGAAAGGGATAGATATAGTTTTAGCACCGTAATGTTTACTATAACCAAATCCCAAAAAAATAACAATACGGGAAGCATTTGGGTAGTACCGCAATAAGATAATTTTGTTTCAACGGGAAAAATATACCCGTATAAACCACCCCGTACCGCACTAAGTTGCGTATGCGCAAGTCATCATTGGCTCGTAGTGATGTGCGCACGCGTGTTTGTTTTAGTTACACCCACGCAATAAAAAATAAATATAAGTAATCGAAAAAGATCTAAACGTTCCGTAAACCAACCGATCACCATCATCTCGGCTTATATTCCACCAGACAATGGTCCGGAGGATCCCATCTCTCTTCAAAAGGACTTCACCGCCCTCTTCGGTATGAGTGACTCCGTCATATTGGCGGGGGATCTTAATGCCAAACACCCGGCGTGGAATAGCAGCACGACTTCTACCAGAGGTCGGATCATTTTCAAGTTAGGCGAATCCCTTAACTTTGACGTCATCGCTCCAATGAGTCCGACTCATTTCCCCGGAAATCCCAACCATCTTCCTGATATACTCGATGTAGCGCTACTCAAGAATGTGAACCTTCGTTTGCAATCGATAGAGACGTTCCACGAGCTTAACTCTGACCACCGCCCAGTAGTTATGCATCTTGCCCCCTACTCTGGCCCAAGCGATCCCAACCGCCCCCCTCAGACCCAGATGATAACCGACTGGAGGAAAGTAAGCGAAAGACTGAAATCCACCACGTCGCCTCACTTGGACACCATCCCCGATCACATAGTGTCAGTCGCCGACACGACGGCCGCAATCGACTCGTTTACTAAGCACGTTCAATCCGTTTTGACGGATTGTTCACGGGAAGTTCCGGTGATGGAAGACCATCGCTGGAAACTACCTACTGACGTACGTGACTTGATAACCGAGAAGAATGCGGCTATTCGTGCCTACGACTCCTTCCCTTGTGACGCGAACAAAGCCCACATGCGCCATTTACAGCGTGCTGTAAAGAAACGCATAGGGGAGGTTCGCTCAGAGGGTTGGAACAAGATGCTCAGTGAGCTCGAGCCCACTCACCAAGCCTTCTGGCACCTTCAGAGGAAATTGCGTTCCTCAGAGGAGGTCTCTATGCCTCCCCTCATCCGCCCCGACAAGAGCGTCGCTTTGGACAGCACCGACAAGAGCGTCGCTTTGGACAGCACCGACAAGAGCGTCGCTTTGGACAGCACCGACAAGGCCGAATGCCTTGCCGACAGCCTAGAGTCCCAATGTTCTCCCAGCTCTCAACCAGTAGACCAAGCTCACCTGAACAAGGTCGACGCTGAAGTCGAACGGAGAGCCTCCCTCCCTCCCGTCGAAGACCCTGATGATCCTCTGCCTCCCGTCACTCCAGACGAAGTGCACGACATCATTAAAGGGCTCCACGCGCGTAAGGCCCCCGGGTCGGATGGTATTACAAATAAGGTATATAAACTCCTTCCTGCCCCGCTAATAATGCTTATGACCGCCATCTTCAATGGCGCCTTGAGCAACAACATCTTCCCACAAGCATGGAAAGAAGCCACCGTCATCGGTATCCCAAAGCCAGGCAAGCCAAAGTCTGAGCCCTCCAGCTACCGCCCTATTAGCTTATTTATTTATTTATGTATTTATTTAACCATTTATGTACACACATATAAAGACAAGAAAAATAACAGAAAAGTACGTACAAAGGTAATGCTTATTTCTAAAGAAATCTCTTCCAGCATACCTGCAGTAGGAGAGTATATGAGAGATGTAGACAACGTGTGTAATAGTAAAAGGGAAAACAAAATACATAAAACGAAACAATTCACTAATTTAAAAATAAAAATACTAAATCAAAATATACTTACATAGATACTTCTAAAATAAATAACACTTAATACATATAAATATAAAGTGATAAAAATAAATACATACACATATATTAAACAAATGCAACTATGACCCAGTGGAAAGATAGTGTTCCTTCACTCTCCTCTTAAACACCACAACAGTTTGACAGTTCCTTATGTCAGGTGGAAGTGAATTCCACAACCGAACCGCGTGTACAGAGAAAGAGTAGGAGTAGAAGTCAGTAGAGTGGGGAGGGGTTTTTAGGAGATTTTTAAGGTGCGACCTGCAAGGCGCATCAAAAGGACGGGCGAAGGAGAAGCGTTCCCGCAGATAGGATGGCGTTAAAGGGTTGTGGAGTAAGTTAACTCAATGTTCTCGGCAAAATCTACGAGAGACTTATTTATAAGCGTCTCACAGACTACGCCGAAGCAAAGAGCCTCATTCCCAACGAGCAGTTCGGTTTCCGTCCCCAACACTCGAGTATCCACCAGGTCCACCGTATAGTAGAGCACTTATGCGCTGGTCTGCAGCGTAACGCGACGACGGGTGTGCTATTCTTCGACATAGCGAAAGCCTTCGACAAAGTCTGGCACAACGGCTTGATATACAAGCTTTACCAACTAGGAGTGCCAGATCGTCTCGTGCTCTTCTTACGAGACTTTTTGTCGAATCGCACCTTCCGCTATCGCATCGAGGGTGCACTCTCGTCCCCTCACCCTATTCGCGCCGGTGTCCCTCAGGGTTCCGTTATATCTCCTCTAGTCTTCAAGCTGTTTACTAGCGATATCCCACAGAGTAAAAAGGCTCAGTTGGCTCTCTTCGCCGACGACACTGCCGTTTACTATACCGGTCAATGTCCCAACGCTATAGCTCGTACTCTCCAAACCTCCGCAAACGTCTTAGGCGCTTGGTTCCGGAAATGGAGAATCGAGGTCAACCCCGATAAGAGTCAGGCGGTTCTCTTCTCGAGACGTCGTCGAGTCCCGCCCCGCCTTCCCAGCCCGATCACTATGTACGGCAAGCCAATCCCTTGGGAGAAGCAAGCCAAATACCTAGGCGTGATCCTTGATCAAAACTTAACGTTTAAACAGCACATTAAGGCTGTTCGCGCGCGCGCCGCTTTCGCTCTTGGTAGACTCCACTTTATTCTGACAGCCCGTTGCAAACTGTCACTTAAATGCAAGCTGCGCATCTACACCGCAGTCATCCGTCCCATCATGACCTATGCCTGCGTTGTATTCGCGCACGCTCACCCACGTCATCTCCATAAGATGCAGACCCTCCAGAACCGTTTCCTCAGAAAGGTCACGGGTGCCCCCTTCTATGTCCGTAATATAAATCTCCACATCGATCTTAAAATGCCTACCATAAACCAGTTCATGAAACGCTTATCGAAGCGCTTCTTTGACTGTGGCATAAAACACTCCAACCCCTTGATCTCAGCGGCCGCCCGCTACACTCCCTCCCGCATTAGCAGTATTCGCCGACCAAGGCATACTTTAATCGCCCCCGACGACGCCACTACCCTCCTCCAGGAGAGTAGTAAGGCCACCAGCACACTACATAAGCCCAAAACCCGATCGCCGTCCTACCGTCCTCGCCGCCGAGGCCCGCCGCGACGCCCAAATCCACGCCCCTCCCGACCCTTGCTCGAGCCAGCCCGCGACGCTGAGACTGTAGCTTTAAATTCGTCTCTAATTAATATCAATCCTGATCCAGCTAGTCCCTTGCTGCCCTCTTCCAGAGACGCCCTAAGCCGAGGTCCGTACCCCACAGGGGGTGCCCTTAGCGTTGTCGCTTAGTTTTAGTTAGTATTTAAGTTTAAGTCCTGGCTGGAGGCCTTAATTTATTAGGGCAACCACAGGCAAGTCCGTAAGCAGACGACAACCTCATAGGTTGACCTGCGAGATGCCATTTATAAAAATAAAATAAAAAGTTCCGTATTTTCATTATGTCATAGATACTAATATCTATGGGGAGTGGATACTCTTTATTATTAGAGATTTGTCTTAGAGAAACTTTTGTTTTTGCTAAAAAGAAAGAGGATTTAAAAAGTTGGTAATGGTTCGGGAAATATACCGGCCGTAATGCATATCAGGAAAGTCTGGTACGGGATATACAGCAGCCGTAACGCACAGACGAGCAAACTCTGTCAGAAGCTTGCCGCGTTGAACGTGTTAATAATACCAGCCTATTAATGTCCTCTTATCAAAAGCCTCTTATCATACAGAGAAGGCACGAGCATTGTTCATCACGCTTCCTCAAGACGGGTTCGCGATTTCAGACTCACATTGAGGGAAACTAAACGCATAAAGGCGTAATAACAATAAAATTTATATGGTGGCTCGTTCAGTGTCCTTCATCCAATTAACTGTAAGTCCAGGTTCCTCACGATGTTTTCCTTCAGCGATGTCAATAATGTCCAAGATAAACTCAGAAAGTACTTAATTAATTGAAAAAAGGGGTTTGGCTGCGTCGTGGACACGGCCGTTTGTTTTAAGTGAATTCATTAACTTAACGAGTAATATTTTTGAGGTGGGTAGAGATCGTGCCGTGACAGGACTCGACGTAACAAATTCTCTGATTCTAAAGAATCGAATAGCTAAAGCTATCGAGTGACGTAATTAAAGGACAATGCCAGAAACTGTAAAGAACTTTGCCCCACTAAAATCAAAAAGTCATTTACAAGCCTGCAATATGCAGCATCTTAAAGCTTATTTATTACTGTTAACTAAACATTTGTTCTTACATTATGTTAAAATCTTTAAACAATAATGACATTGATTGTAGGTTCAGATTGTAGGTGCAGTTTCGTAGAATTCCTTTTATCATTGATTTCTAATCGGCAAGTTCTACTGAAAATCAATGTATTATGAAAAGGTCCTTTAACCGGTACAATTGTTTTCATTAATTGACATTTCGTATAGGTAAATAGCTGGGGCAGGATCTGGCATTGTAATTTGGAGGATGTAGCTGCAACACCAAACTGTATTCCCCGATTATGTTATCATCACTTTTTAACTGTAAACATTGTCACATTATATTTGCCCGGATTTGAACCCACAATCGCGTGCATGAGTTACTTGCACGTCATACAACGGCAAGGTATATTTGTCTATGTGTCAGATAAATAGTTTCAACCGTAAGCTATGGTTTCGACGGCCGTCATGAAAATGTTGGTAGCGAGGTTTGACTTCACGGTGTCAAATAAAAATTCTGGTAAAACACACCAACTTACTTTCTTAAATAACGTTTCAGTGACGTCATTTTCCGGTTAATTACGGACAATAAAGCTACGGTTTCCTAGAACAGCGGGGACCGCGCCGTACGTGCGGCCGTAATGTCCAATACAGAGCGTATTTTAACATCTTAATGCCAAATACTGATGAAAATTACAGATTTAAATGACGTCCGCTATGAATGTAACGGAAACGGTATTTTATGAAACCGTAGGTTTAGTGGCGCCCACCGCTCATCCAGTAAACCATAGTTTTAGTGAAGTTTCTATTTGGTATTGTTGTAAAACATGATAAATAAATTACGACTTTACTTTACACCTGACCATTGTGAAGGACATGAGCAACAAGGTCCGTCTTAATTACAGAGAAGCAGCACCTTTGTGATTTATAATAATTTATTCATGAATAAATAAAAGTACAAACCTAAGACCCACTTGCACGTTTAGTAGAGTTAAATAAACGCAAGTCTACTCAGCAAGCTGCCTGCTTATGGCATCCCCGCAGATTTTTGTAGCTGGATCTCAGATTTCCTTAGTGAACGATCGATTAGAGTAGTCGTTGACGGCTGCTCCTCTGAGCGTATGACTATTGATGCCGGAGTTCCTCACGGGTCTGTTCTCTCTGCAAATCTTTGCCTGCTCCAATTCAATGAACTACTTCAACCTGGTATTGTTAGGTACGCAGATGACAGTACTGTTTCAGAGAGATACGTGACCAGCCCGAAAACCAGCGGGGGTGAAGTTCGTTCCTTCAGAGAGGGCATGGTAGGACGGACTGATTTGACCTTAATCCTTGTCTCCCAGAGGGGTGATGACAATTCTGGTCTCATTTAACGCCACCAAAACCAGGCTTGTCTTCACCGCAAAAGGGGTCGTTTCGACCAAACTCCTACTTTTCGGGGTACATCTGTTCCTGTAACTGATCGGCTCGACGTTCAGTCTCAACTTTGGCGCTAAAATTGGGCACAAAGCCCAAACTGCGGCCAAAAAACAGGGCATCCTAAATATAGTGAAGCGATACTTTACGCCTGGACAGCTTTTAACTCTTTATAAAGAGCAAGTCCGATCCTGCATGGAGTATTGCAGCCACCTTTGGGATGGCTCAGCTAAATACCAACTTGCCGCGCTCGACTCAGTGGAACGCAGAGCTAAGAGGCTCATTGGCGACATAAAACCGGTGGATGCCAAGCTTCACAGCTTGGTTCATCGCCGCTAGTTGCCTGCTTGTCTGTCTTCTATAGATTGTACTTCGGCGAGTGTGCGCAACAACTCCACGACCTCATCCCACCTGCCCCCTTCTATCATCGGACATCTATACGTACTGCTAATTACCATCCATACCTAGTTGCCATTCCACCAATTCGCGCTAAGCGCTTCCAAACATCCTTCATAATGCGCACGGCAAAAGGGTGGAACTCACTACTTGTGTCTGTGTTCCAGAACGCATTCAACCCGAATCTCTTCAAAGTTCGAGTGAACAGGCTTCTTCTGGGTAATCTCGCTCCATCGTAGACTTTGTCTCTGTCACCTCTGACCTAGACTAAAGTCAAGAGCAAACCCATCAAAAAAAAAATAAGTAGAGTTAGTAAGTAACTAACATTAACACTCTAATTACCCGTTGCGCCACAAAAAAATAACACCGGGTTAGTTAACCTGTTACTAGTGTTTTTTTTTTATTTGAGAACATTGCAGCCGACCAAACTGAATGAACGAACAATGAATGGAAGTTGTATACCCATCTTTTACACAATTTTTTTTAAAACGATATTTTATTTGAATCGGTTTGTATGTGGTTTCCTCATAGTAAGTAGGCCTCTTTCATTTCCAAGTCGCAAGAAAAACTTTAAATTGAACGAGCTGAATTATAGACTAATTTATGAGTTTTTGTGTTTTATTGCTATTAAAATGATGACAAGAATTACATAAAAAGAGACCTCGTTAGAACGAGTCAATTCCGACCACCGAACATTCATGAAACGCATTGTTACTGGTGACGAGACGTGGGTTTACGAGTTGGACATGCAAACTAATAAACAAGCTTCGGAGTGGCGCCTTCCAACTGAACCGAAACCGAGAAAACCACGCCAAAGTCGATCAAAAGTCAAAGTCATGTTGATTGTTTTATTTGACTATCGCGGTGTTGTACCCTCGGAATTCTTGCCGGAAGGGCTAACGGTAAATAAAGAATATTATTACAGCGTTACGCGGAGTTTAAGAGAGCAAATTCAACGAAAAAGGCCAGATTTGTGGAAAGAAATTTCTTGGATTTTGCATCACGCTAATGCGACTTCGCAGAAGGCCGTCATTGTGAACGAATTTTTGAACAAACACTCAACAAAAACCATCGAGCAAGCACCTTATTCGACAGACATGTGTCCAGCCGACTTCTTTCTTTTACCTTAACTCAAATTACCACTTCGTGGCCGTTTTAATTCGGTGGAGACCAAAAGGAGAATTAGCGGCGAGAACTGAACTCGATTCCGGAAAAAGCGTATAA
Organism: Dasypolia templi; assembly: GCA_963555695.1. Classification (NCBI taxonomy): domain Eukaryota; kingdom Metazoa; phylum Arthropoda; class Insecta; order Lepidoptera; family Noctuidae; genus Dasypolia; species Dasypolia templi. Next base: position 14,998,855 of record OY743140.1, read on the forward strand.
AATGTTTTGATGATTGTATAATTAGTTAGCGTAATTTTAATGAAGCACTAACATTTTGTATATTATTGATCTTTTCACGGTCGTTTCATGACAGAGTAGTAATTATGAACTTGCCATGTTATTTTGGATAGTTTTTTATTTTTATGTCAAATTTTTTCCTGTCTACTCTTCTCGTCGTCAAAATCGAGGACGACAAAATTAGAGAAAAAAAAAAAAAAAAAATGCGAGATAAATTTGGTGTCATGTTAGGGTTCGTCGAGAAAATATCAAGTTTGACAGAACGAGTCGAGTATTTTGCATGGCAGCGCTGTAAGTAAACAAGAAGGTGACAGATACTTATTGACGCGAAGAGAAAACGCGAGAGTGATTAATTGTCGCATGTTTAATGTTAGACCTGCTGGTTAAAAATCAGTTGGTATTAATTAAAATCTTAACCCTGGATGCACTAAAACTTTTATAATAGTAAAGTAAAAAGTCGATTATGATGACCCGAAGTCTCAAAGCGTCGCCTCGACGGAATCGCAGATGATACGACGATCGTGTGTCGAGAGCCAAGGCGGACTTGCAGGTCTTGAACTCCAACGATTCTTTGCGGGTGGTACCCAGAAAAAATAGACAGAAACAGCCCTTTTTTAACTGTTTCTACACCAGAATCGAAGAATATCGTACACCATTTTTGCAGAACAGAAGGCCAAGTCTCGTAATTAAAAACGTTAAATTCTAATCGCAATCTCATCAGCGACAATCAATGTCTAAAACTTGTCACCAATTTATGAAAATAATAAGGATGTTTGACAGGTTGAGACTGAGATTAGAACGCGAACTTTCTTAAAAATACGGACCGAAATAATTGCCCCTCTGGTCTTTACAACTAGGTTGACGGCAGATCATAATAAATGTGTAATCAATAAAATTTCAATTGTTCAGTTTAAAATTAAAGGATCGAAACTTTATAGGGCTGACTCGATGCAATTCATATTTTTAAGCAACTGACGTTTTTTTACCAATAATCAAATGAGCTTGTTTGCGTCAGGCGGAGGCCTTAGGAATCCGCTGGATGCGTGAAGCATAGAAACGTCGTCTTTCGGCTGAAACGATGATAATTATGATGAAATACCTTTTTTTCTGCCAATTGAAAGTATAGACACCCTTCAAGATACTTCATAAACAGAAAAGTCTACTACCAGCGTCTGGGGAAGGACCTAGGCAAATTTTTGTCCCGGTAGCACGTTATAATTTATGATGGCGACGCGGGCGACGCCGCGGGCAGAAGCGAGTCTATGGCTGCAAAAACTAATACCAAGATCATGTGAACATCAATAGTAATGCTCTACATTTTTAATATGAATGGCAACAATATGTTTTTATTAGTGTTGTGTTAAAAATAGATATGTCAGAAGCACCTGTCCAACGTCGGCGAGAAACGAGAATAGCTAACGATTATTTAATACGAATTGACGAGCAGCGAGAGCGAGACGGTGACGAGAGATTATTCGCTAGTGTGCGTATGTACCAAGCGTGAGTCTCTCAGCAAGTGTTCTGCCCGCCAAGCGAGCGTCGTCTGAGAGAGTACTCTCTTTGACTTAAATTATCGCGGCAGTTTTTTTTTGCGCACTGGATCTTTAAACCAACTTTAAAACAAGACGCGACGCGTTGCACTCTGTTTGGTTCTCAAAAAAAAAATCCTCAAACTTGTAAACCTACAATAAGTGGTAGTGTTATCCTTAGAATAAATTTTGAATTTTTTGACAGCATTTCCATTTCTCCTCCCGACCCTTGCTCGAGCCAGCCCGCGCCGCTGAGCCTGTAGCTTTAAATTCGTCCCAAAATCACTCAAATCCTGATCCAGTTAGTCCCTTGCTGCCCTCTTCCAGCGACGCCCTAAGCCGAGGTTAGTACCCCACAGAGGGTGCCCTTAGCGTGTAGTCGCTTAGTTTTTTAAGTTTAAGTCCTGGCTGGAGGCCTTAATTTATTAGGGCAACCACAGGCAAGTCCGCTTAAGCAGACGACAACCTCATTGGCTGACCTGCCAGCCCAAAAAAAAACAGCATTTCCAAACTAGAACTGTCAGACGTCCATTTTATTGCAGTCGCTTACTGTGAATCTCCTCTTCGGAAATCGCCTCTTTTGAATTTTCTGGTCTTTTCTCACAATTGATCGCAGTTATTGAGCAAGAGCACCCCGACCCAAATGGGTTAGGTTAGGATAGAACTGTGACCAACCGCGCGCGCTACATCCAGGATGGTCGCAGTTACTTGGCTATTTAATATTTTGATGGCCCCAAAATAGGAATTATTTAAGGTACACAAAAAGAGGCGCAATTTTTTAAAGGACTGTATTACAATAATATTTTTAGGAGCGTGAAATGAGATTCGATTAAATACATCACGACATATTATTAAACAAAATCCCCTACCGCGTCTGTCTGTCGCGATAAACTTAAAAACTGCCGAACGAATTTTGATACGGTTTTCACCAATGGATAAAGTGATTCATGAGGAAGGTTAACGTGTATGATTTATTACGGTTTTCTCTAAATTGGCTGAAATATGACGATGATTGTTGAAGATGTCGGAAAAATCGTGCCGACTTGGAGCTTTACTGGCGTGCGCCGCGTTAATCAATAGAGTTATAGGAAAATACGCGTTAATTAATCAATGTGTTATGGAACTAATACATTGTTTACCTGGATTAACACGTAGGGTACTTTTAATCCCAGTAGGTAATACGTTCCCGTGGCATATTTCCGTCATCCACACTGGAGAAGCCGCAGGAAAAAGCTTAATAAATTAAGTCTCTTTTCGTGTTTGTCTGTGTCGCCGCCTTGTTCTTCTAAATTACACAACGGGTTTTAATCCGGTATTCACCAAAATTTAGGGAATTTATTCCGTAAGGTTTACATTTTAAAATACAAAATAAATTTTTCTTTTAGGTACAATACATTAATAAAGATATTCAGAAGAAGAAGAATTTTATTAAGAAAACATTAAACTTACAGATAAATAATATATCTCGATGTTTGTCCAAGTCGTGAAAACTGTGTGAACCAAGGGCTCACTAGTAATTTAAATAAACGAATGATTTTTAATCATAAATAATGTGATTAAACGTTTTAGTTGATTTAATTACTGACAATTCATTAACTGCACAATCACATCTGCGTCAAATGTCCATAGAACTAAAAAAACACGATCGTCAAGGGTCATTAAGTGCACGATTTGTTTATTTTCTTAATTAAACATTAACGTATCCGCTTGTCTGAGCGTTTTATTTGACTTTTTTACGGTAACTTTGTAATTTCGAGAGGTCCTCATTAGGCACGTGTTTTATTTTTTTAAATAAAGGTGGTGGAAGCTTCGTGTATAGAGGCATGTTTAAAAAAAAGTCTCCAATAATGTAATGTGTGAATTGTGCTGTAAACTTTGTTCGAACCAACTTTAATGAAGTTAAATCTTTGAGGAATTAACCTTATTAACGAAAGAGGAGAAATTAGGGTTGCCAACGAAATAAGGAAGTTTGAAAGGACTTCAGAACTTCGATTAAGTTTTTTTTTCTCTTTTATAGCCCGAAGAATTGCCAAACTTAAGTGGCAGGGCCGAAAGGTTCTGGAGTGGCGACCGCGTCCGGAAGACGTAGCGTTGGAAGGCCTGAACAAGGTGCTTCGATGAACTGGTGAAGACGACAGTAAACCACTGGATGCGGGAAGCACAGAACCGGTCGAAGTGGCAATGCCTGGGGGAGACCCATGTCCAGCAGATGACGTCTGTCTGCTGAAATGACAATGATGGAATAATGACTTTTTTTTTTAAAATACTGTCAAGAGAAAAACAATCATCAAAACCAACTTGTCCTAAAGTTTATATCAATATTAAATGGTTAAAACAAAGTTTTAACTTATTTTAGCTAGTTGGAAAATACTTCTTCGACGTAGTTAGGTACGTGTTTAAAAGTTCTTGCAATGCTATTCAAGTCATGTTGGCTTCCAGTTGAAGTTTCTCTAGTTCGTATAAAAATGAAATGTTTCTTATTAAATACGGCTTTTATCAAAGTTTTTTCTTTATCTGAAGTAGTTATTATTTGAAATTAAAACCCGACTCGAAAGGAAGGTAATTTTTTAAGGTATCTTATGGTGAATTAATTGTTCAATTCATAAATAAAGGCTTGACAAACTTAGTTGTTATCGAAAAAAACTCAGTTACCTAATTTAATTAAGGGGTGATGCAAGAAAAAAAGCTCAACCCAATAAAAGTGGCTTATGTGAACCTTAAATTTCAATTATGACCAATTCAAAACCGCAACCTCGACCACATTTGACTCAATCTAATTTATTTTCAACTGTTATTACCGAAATTCGTAAACAATAATGGCAGTCCTGAGATTGATTGAAGTACGCGTCCCTAGTTTGAGTAAACTTGACATGTGTGCAATAATCGAATCGTACCTTGATTACTTACAAAGTAATGTTAAGCATCTCGCTTTTGATTCTTTGGTACTTAAAGGCATTGTAGGATGTCCCTACTGTGCCTTATGTAGTACACCTAGACAAAAAAAAAAAACGTAAAATGTGGTAAATTTAAAGGATGTTACAGATAGCTTAGTGCAGGACTCATTCCGCCATAATACAAAAACTTTTACGTAACATTCTATACTTAGTTTTACATCTTATGAGCATAGGTGGCCCCGACATACGAGTTGTACGTCGTGAGTTCGAACCTAGGCAGGCACTTTACTTTGTGTTTTTAATTTCATCACCGCTGCTCTCAAAACGGTGAAGGAACGCATAGTGAGGAAACCGACATCTCCTAGGACCAAAAATTCGAAGACATGGACATCTTCCAACCCGCTTTGGGCCCGCGTGATAGATTATGGCCCACTATTTCTCACAGAGAGGAAGCCTTTGTCCCAGCAGTGGGAACGTTATAGGCTGATTATGCTCACATCTTGTTAAAAAGAACACCACTGGTTGACATTTTATTAAAATATTAGGTAAGTGCCAAAGTACAATCACCAATCCGTTTGTCAAGCATGGTTTTGAAGATGAAGTATTATTATTAAGGAGACTAAGAATTTTGAAAAACATCCATAAGTCCATTGGGCCTAACAATGATAGCAAATTCCCTTCATACTTCGATCACCGGACATTCCCGCTAAAAGTCGAAAAAATCGCAGAGAAAATGATAATAGATGTTTGAGTGGCATAAAATAACAAATAGGCAATCTGTGGGAATAAGAGCGAACGTAGTCGAGTGTCTCAGGGGCCGTGGGGGCCGCGGGCCCCTTAGATCTTGAGGAAAATACGTTTTGTTTACGATTGGGGGACCATTAGTCGTCGTATGTGGTCATCACATATTATTTGCCTTTGTATTTTTTTTGTGAAATAATGGCCACATATTCGCAAGAATATGTGGCCATTATTTCGAGACATGCTTGGAAAGTTGCTGAGCTTCACTTCTACCGTGGGCCAGTGGGAATAAGTAAGTAGTCAGGAATTGTTTAGAATTTTTTTTTCGTAGTTGTAAGCTACTTTATTATGTCGAGAATTTACCAAACTTGGAAGTTAATTTCTGATGACAATTTAAAAATTTGAAAATTCTGAAAAATCTGCTGAAAATCTAAAATCAGCACACTACGTAATAATATGTGTTATCTGATGATCAATCTTATAGTTGATACTAATCAAGTTTAGTGGCGGCTCTTGGAGGTTTTGTGAATGTAGGTAATGTCTGTTCCAAAATTATCGAATTAAACTGTCATTCTCAGGTACGTTTTCTGATCCATTTATTTACATTTTTATCAGAAACTTTCGTAACAGACCTTAGGATTACGTAGACTCCTATCATAAGGCTATAAGGCTATACATACTAACTTTTAATATTATAAACGCGCAACGAAATTTGTTTCTTTGTTTGTTACGCTTTCACGACAAAACGGCTGAAGTAGACCATGGTCTACTATGTGTCAAATTTCATACAAATCCGTTCACCCTGGAGAAGGAAATAGGCTACTTTTCATCCTCAATTGCAGACGAAGTCGCTGGCAATCAGCTAGTAATATTATAATTGCGCAAGTAAGTTTGTTTCGTTTGTTTGTTACACTTTCACGCCAAAACAGCTGAACAGATTTTGGATGAAATTTGGCAAACAGATAGACCTTTATGAAAAGTAACCTACGTCCTTAACATGTGCTACTTTTCATCCTGAATCGCAGACAAATTTGCGGGCTACAGCTGGTTGTCTATGAGGTTAATAGGTCCTAATAGGATTATAGGATAATAGGTTAATAGAATCCTGTTAGGTCAGGCAACGTGTTATTGGGTTTTCTATCTAGAATTTCTCAGTAGCAGCCCGGAGTCTGGATTTGTGCCCGGTTGAATGCAATAGTCTCGCCCCCTATTACATGGGCCTTAAGCATAACTGGCGAAAGGTGGGTGTACTATAACATGACAATGAATGATGGGTCGGAGGTAAGTTACGAAATCTTTTAATCAAAAAACTTTTTTTTTAAATAAATTTTAAAAGAATCGTACCAGTCTGATGTTTCTGCCTACCCTCATAGAAAAACGGCGTGAATATCTGTACTTTTTAATAACTTTGAACACATTGTAATTTTTATAATTATCACGAATCGTTGAATCAGTTTAAAAAGCCCTATGAAAACGATAATATACACAGTCAACAATTCATAATTATAAATATTCATTTAGTTCAATTGAGGAGTTGATTATTAACAGGAAGTATATTTCGGCGCCGCTCAAATCTAGCGTCGAATATGGCAACAGGGTCCCAAACTTTAGCTTACTGCTGCATCAAGGAATAACTTTGAACATGGATGTGATGGAACCTCGTTGAAGCACAGTTCTGAGTTCCATCGGCTACAGCTGCTAATGGTAAAGAGGCTTTAGCACGACGCGCGAGGTAATATCAGCCTTTAAAGTATTGTCTATGAGAGACTGGCCAGTTGTAGTCTTTTTTGAAAATGTGATTATTTTTCAGTCAAAATATGTATGTTCTAATTTCAAAATTTTCCTCCACATAGTGAGCTAATTTAAATTATTTCATAATGGACAAAAACATCGAACAAGTGTTTGTTTTAAATTTTGCCAATGGACTGTGTGACTCCGAACACGAACTGTGTTCGGAGTCACTGAAAATATTTCAGAAGGCATTTGGTGAATCGACTTTATCAAGATCACTTATATACTTGTGAGTGGTACAAAGCGTTCAAAAGCGGTCGAGATGTGTTGGAAGATTTGCCTCGCTCTGCTAGGCCATCAACGTCTTTAACATCGCAAAAGTGAAGAAATAGTGACTGAGAATCCTCATTCAAGATTGAGAGAGATAGCCGCTGAACTTTCTGTGTCTCAAGAGTCGATACGTACCATTTTAAATAATCACTTGGGTATGAAACATGTCGCCTCTCGGCTAGTCCCAAAAGACCAGAGTTTTCTCCAAAAACTCAATCGCATAAGAGTCGCTGAGGACATGGTAGAACAAGTCAATTCCGACCCAACAAATTTACATGAAACGCATTGTTACTGCTGACGAGACACGGGTTTACGAGTTTGACACACAAACTAGTCAACAAGCATCGGAGTGGCGCCTTCCAACTGAACTGAAACCGAAAAAACCCCGCCAAAGTTGGTCAAAAGTCAAAATCATGTTGACTATTTTCTTTGACTATCGCGGTGTTGTGCACTCGGAATTCTTGCCGGAAGGTCAAACGATAAACATAATATTCTTTGCAGCGTTATGCGGCGTTAATCGACAAAAAAGGCCAGATTTGTAGAAATAAAATTCTTGGATTTTGCATCACGATAATGCGCCTTCGCACAAGACCATCATTGTGAACAAAAACCTTAATACCTTATTCACGGGATAGGTCTCCAGCCGACTTCTTTCTTTTTCCTAAACTCAAATTACCACTTCGACAAGAACTGAACTCAAATCCGGAAAAAGTGTTTACTAAATGTTTTTATGATTGGATTTTTCGTTGGCGTAAGTACTATCGTTTCTGATGGAGCATGCTTTGAAGGCTATAAAATAAATTTGCATGAATAACTAACATTTTGTGTATTATTGATCTTTTCCCGGTACTTTCTTGACAGAGTAGTAGTAGTAGTAGAGACCTATAGATTACACACACAATTCAGATCAGTTTAAGTATACGTAATACCCAACTCAACCAAATTTCTGTTATTACTTACGGCAAGTACAGGTTAGCAAGATCTTCCTACTGTGGAACCAATTCGTCTTTAAATGGAAGCGATTATGCAAATTTTCTCTTAGATCGGGTTTGGTGCGGTCATTGGAAGGTCATATGTTCAGTAGAAGTGCATAATCGCCTAATTGTTGAACGTGTAGTGCTAATTAGCTGTAGTTCAATATTGATTTATAAGTCGCGTACGGTGTTGTATAGCAGTACATTCAGGAAAATATGGTTTCAGGAAGGGTTGAACGTGCATGCGCCATGGGATCTGGAGGCAAAAGCCCTCGCGCACGTATGGGAGTGGCGAGAGGCGGCAAAACGCTGGGTTGTAACTCCGCTGCCGCGAGAAATCACGGTATATACAGCGGCCAGAGATCCGGCGGGATCTCATGGTGACATGGAAGATGCGATTATCGCAACCCAGTGCTAGGCACGCCAAAATAGTGGCGATAAGTCCCCTCTTTGAGAAGAGATTGGAGAGGCGCTACATCGTCCACACCTTCCGCCTGACACAGGTCCTCACCGGATACGGTTGTTTCGGGAAGTTCCTGTTTCGCATAAGGCGGGAGGAAAAGCCAAACCAGTCACCATTATGTGGATCACCCGGAGGACAGCTTGGGCGGAGCACCGCCGTGTTCTCGCGGAGGCGATCGGTGTCGGCTATCTCTCGCGTCCGGCCCTGGTCTAGGCCATGGTACGGAGGGAGAGGGAATGGAAAGCCGTCACCTCCTTCTGCGAAGCAGTAATGCTCGCGAAGGAGGAGGCGTAGCGCGTGAGGGAGAGAGCCTTGCGCCCTCACGCCCCTAGTCGCCTGCAGATTCCCGGCCACCGAAGGCGCGGGCTTACGGACGGCGAGCAATGGGTAGCTCGCCGTCCGGTAAGGACCAGGCCCGGGTCGACGGCTCGTCGTGGTCCACGCGCGCCTGAGAAGATGTCTGCACTAAATGACGGGGTCCGATAGGGCCGATGCCTCAGGGTCGCGGGAAATTCGAAAGAGATGCCGGAGACAACGGAGGGACCACGGGTGGGTCAGTAAAAGTCTGACACACCCTCCCGTTCTAATTCTATAATTCTGTTCTATATCAAGTCAGGACACATAACTTATCTTTCATATGGCACTGAGCAGACTAGTACTTGGAAAACTATATATAATACCTTCTTTCACCAATGACGAGTTGATATCAACCTTTGATAAAATACAAATAAAACACAGATTGTAGACAATCAAAGGGATTCTTGAGGCTGACTGTACCAAAATCAAAATTATAATCAAAACCAAAAGTCATTTATTCAAATTAGGCTGAGAATAAGAGCTTCTTGAACGTTAAAATTACATAAGACAGTCCCTCAAAACGCACCCAACATCACAGCTGTCTGTTCAGTTATAAGAACTTGGAATAAAGTAAGTACGAAACTCAAAATATTAAATAAAATTATTTGTCTTATGTAGCACACGCTAATATATCAATAAAAACATTGTAAACTGCACTCAAGCAGAAATAAATAATAATAACGTAAAAAGTTCTTGGTATCTAAATAAAAGCCTGCAGGCATATAGGGCGTGCCCGCTTGCATACCTATTTCTAATATGCCAAAATCCGGGTTTCCCCAAGTCTTTGTTAGTGGAACTAAAAAACAACCTTCATGTTGTGCTACTTGCTCTTGAGCACAAACAGTTTTCATCTTACCTGTTCGTACCTAGTCGTCTTTTCCAAACCCTCAATCCTATATCCGTGACGACGTTATTAAGGGCCACGTAAACGAAATTCAAGTACAATCAACTAACTTTGTTCATATATGCGCAATCACGTCGTTTTGTCTTTTTATTACGAGATGTCGCAGTTATGTAAATGCTTCGACCGAATTAAAATTCTGACTGCGACATAGAAAAAAGAAAAAAAAAATAGAAAAGAAAAATAAAAAAAGTATCTATGTTGCCTGTTCGCCGTTTTTATATCCTAAATGTACGAAACTGCCACATTTGTGCGTACTGTAAACATTTATCACGTATCACAGAGTTGCTGATTTATTTTTGAGGTTCCGCCACCCACGTAACCCAAACATACAGGACTGTATCTTATGAACCGTAATAGGTAGACAGTAGGGTGGAGTGTAAAATGAATGGAGATTTTATTGTTATTTTTTATTAATAGCATAGTGATAAAAGCTGCCGGACGAGTAAATGAAATAAGTAAAATATCATGTATGTTTTATATTGGTTTGAGGTGCCTCATTCAGCAGCCTAATTGCGTAACACATTTTCATCAAATGATCGAGAGTAATTGTCTTCGTTTAGACCGCACTCTGCTTGATTTTACGACTTTCGTATTGCGTAACTCCACTAACATATGAAACCAATTCTAGTCTGTTTGAGACGAATAGAGTGAACGATATGCCAGGAAAAATTGGGCAAGCGCCTTTAATTCGAATTGTGCAACCATTATGACAAGTGACAATTGGTTTGGATCACTGACATGAAACCAATTACTGGTCGCATTGAAACCGAAGTCAAGCTTCTGGCCGCTTTCGTTTTCCGATCCACATATTTTTGGATTTAAACCTATTATCTCCTTATATAATTCGAAAACATGTAAGTGGTAGTCTTCCTGATAAATTGTGAATGTGATTTAGTGTAAAACCTAAATGATATATCAATATTAGTGGTGATTTAGTTATCGAGTCGGCGAGGTGGATTTCTTGGAATAATTGTACAAAAAATCTTCTGATAAAAGTGCTTACAACATAAACTAAAGATACATATTATTATATTTCAGAAACGAGGTATGTTGGTGACATTTTAACTAAAGACAAATACGTACATAGGCATACGAGATATACCGTAACAAACTTATCATAAGCGACAAGCTTAGTTAGCAACCCAGTCGACAACTTCATTGTAAAAGCCAGAAGCACTGAGAACATAGACACCATACCTATTCCACACCATTGAATGTTCAAGGTAATAGCAATATTATTTTCTTAAATGTGTTGAACAGTGAATGTGCCCATTATTGGAATGTAAATATCCTATCTTCAAAGAAGCAAAAATGTTGTTGTTGTTACACACATTGTTTGATAAGTAGGTACTGGATAATACAAAAATAGGTAAGGCACCACCAAACCCAAACCTCTTTGTATAAACCTAACCAATTTACAGAAATCTGTAAAAATGCCTAAAAATGCCTCCTCAAAATCTATTTGGAGGATTTTAACATTTAATTCTAGCACCGCTATGATAGTCATGAAGCTATCTAATTAGGGAAGTAAATTTTGAATTTATTTTATGGAGCCCCTTCAAAATACTCTTTTAAGTTGAATTGGTTTTGCTTCATACTGCATTGAACAATGTATATGTATTTATACTAAGATATATTATAATATCCTAGGCCATCCACCTTTTCAACTAAAAACAGAGTTTAGACAATAAACAATAGAATTGTAGCCACCAAATTATTGTACATAGCAGAATATTACTGTTCTGTAGATTGATTGTTCATTGAAGTGTCTAAGGGAGAGGCCTATTAAACTTGTGGATGGATGATGTAAATTAATAAGGAGTAACAAATTATTTTTGGTGTTTTTTCAGGTGTCAGGCTCAAAGAGGTACCTACATTATTCAGGAAAATAAATTTCTCTCAGCGATCACAGCAAGCATTAGCAAGCAGAAGGTATATAAATTATCCATGATGACTTCTATGGGAATACATAAGCTGCCAAATTCCACCAATCCATGCAATAAATTTGTTCCAATTTCATTTAGTCTCATGTCCAAATATTCCACGTTACATGTGAATAATTGCTATTTTCATGAAGGTTGTAATAATATAATAAAACAGTTTTTTTCTCTTGTTTACCTTAATTTATTTGTTTCTATTTACCTATATCTATTGAATAATAGTTAATTTAGCTAAATAACACCTTTTTTTAATAATTAGTGTCACAATAAACACTTTCCTTTATTTAAAAAAAAAATTGTAAGTTCTTAGTGTATTCTTAAATATTTCATTCAAAGTTATTTTTAAAAGTTTACACTGTTTTCAATTAACACAATAGGTACATATGTTTACATAGCTGTCCTGCAGACCACAATCAATTGTTTTCTAATAAAAATATGAATAGCTTTTATGAACAATTGTCAGGTTCTATGTTAAGCAGTAGAAGTGTGTACAAAGTAGTAGCAGTAGTAGCAGTGATGTCAGAAGTAAACAGCAGCAGTAGCCGAAGAAACAGCAATGGAGCACCATCATTCATGCTGCCTTCTTGTCTTTGTAGGTGAAGCGCCCCGGGAACTTTCCTACAGTTTGAAAACAAAATCAAATTATTTTCTGTTCAAATAAAGTAGATGCCTAGTTTGCCAATACTGCTTATGGCTGAACAAAAGCCATCAGCCTAGTCCTTGCTGTGGGTTGTATGTCTTCTTTATTTAGAGCCCATTATTCAGTCTCCAGATGTTTTTATTTAACATGACACTAAATTAGAATAGTAAACATTAGATATGTAAACATAAAATATGTGATGTGACTACATAAGTAGATAGTTTGCCCAAGGAAATATATTCACAATTATGTGAGTTGCTGCTTGATTCATAACTGTGTCACAAAGCTTACCTTCAATTATTAATACAGGCGATTGGTTTTCCATGTCCTGCACAAAAACGTCTTTGTAAGGAGTTCCCCCATATGTCAACTAGATTATTATTGGTATTTGTATTCCATTCTTGTAAGCTTTAGCACCGTCTGCAAAAATGTTTTGATTATTTTTTGTAGTAGTTATTATAGTTTGTTTCAGTACAAACAAACAAAACATCAATTTACAATTTCAGTTGTTAAGCGAGGTTGAAGGTGATATACTAATTTACAATAGTTATTTTTTCTGCAACAAACAGCTCACCCCACATAGGTTACTAACTTGTGTCTACACAACAAATGAATGATTGTCCTTAGGTAGACTGACCAATAAAGAACCTCTATCTACATAAATCAATAAGATATGAAGGTACACTCCTACACACGTTATTCCTATAGATATTGGCATAGGTACTTACTTGTAGTGATGATATTGACATAAGTTCTTCGCTGTGGAGTGTGTGTGCAGCCAGTACAAAACGAAGACAGAGCCATATCAGCCCTAGCCCCTAGTCCTTGCCAAACGTTTTCAGCGATACACACATAAAACAACAATTCGAAACTGTAACATAGGCCAACATGTATATGTACTTATAGGAATAGTAAGTAAATATGATTCTGTGTCACATTTTAAATGATTCTATGTGTTGAACAATAAAAAACAACTCGTATTTCAAAGCAAAACAAAACAATGCGAATCGTAAATATTAAAATAACTTTTATCAGTGTTGCTAACTTTTTTTCCCGAGTCCACTTGGGCCGTAGGACTAAACTTGGAGAACTACTTACTTTATATAATATCACAAATAAAATTACTTGAAAAAATTAGTGAAGATGTTTGGATGTTTGTTAGATACACATTAATGGCTTAACAGTTCAATTTTTATCCTGGAAGTATGTTCCGTGTATTTTTTCGAAATGACGTTGTTTTCGATCTTTACACGGGCGCAGCTTCTTATAAAATTCTTCACTATATTCGTCATGATAAACAGTCTTTACAAATCAATGGTAAAATTACTGACACAGGTTTTAGACAAACAATAGTTTTAGTATATGATTGTAGTATTTTCTACAAAGTCCTCACCACCATAAATTTTGTCTGCCGACCGCCCTAGTACGGGTGTCCAAAACTCCTAGTTTTAGTGGAAGTCCCACTTATTTGACAACACTGCTTTTCTACGATTTTGTCATTGGCCACAGATAACTAAAACGTGAAGAAAAGAACGTTTTGTTGCGTATTTCAATTTTGGTAGTTTATGGTAGAAATTGTTTTATTTATTGGGTTTTAATTTTTCAGCCATCATTGTACAATTTTATTTAAAAGCATTAGTAGACGGTCAGTTGTACTTATAACAAAATTAAATTGTAGCAAAATTATTCGGAAGCGAATAATTCCTTTTCGATGAAACAAAACACGAGAAAGTGCTAGAAATGATATACATCCCTATAAAATTAGGCAGAATTGAGATCATTTTTATTACACAATTCCGATTATAGCAAACGATTAAGATCGCAATTTGTTTCATTTCAGAATCGCATTCAAAAACAAAATGTGTTACGCAATTAGGGTGCAGATGTATATAAACCTTAACAATCCATCGGAATATTATCGTTTATGTTGATTGAAACCTATTTTTCAATTAATAATAATAAATAGATAAACATTTGAAGTTCGTGATTTTCAAAACTGTCCTACGAACCTTAAAATATAAACCTATTTAAAAAAGTATTTTTGATTTCGCTTATTGTGCCGTGCCTATCACGCAACTTTTTGCGTGAAGTTATAGAAAAAAAAACACTCCACTCTAGTAGACACATGAAATTCACTTACCTATTTATCACATTAGCCGCTATAACAACTAAAACAACAAATAGTAAAAATTAAATAACGAAAAAAGTATATGTTAACATTAAGTTAAATATATAAGTGTCGATCTTTTACTAATATTTTTATTATTATGTAGTGTTAAATATTGTCGGTCTGAAAAGTGGTCATACTTGGCCACTTTTTACAACAGATTTTCTGAGTCAAGTCGGAATACAGTCTTGGTTTTTTTTTTCAAAATGTTACGAAGGTTTTAATTGCTCCTTGCAAAACAGCTGATAAATATTATAGGTCTGACTCATACTTGTCCACTATTTACAACAGATTTTGTGAGTTCAAGTCGGAATAAAGTCTTTGAAATTTTCTTCAAAATGTTACTAGGGTTTTTATTGCTCCTTGCAAAACTCAGACATACTACATA
Organism: Dasypolia templi; assembly: GCA_963555695.1. Lineage (NCBI taxonomy): Eukaryota > Metazoa > Arthropoda > Insecta > Lepidoptera > Noctuidae > Dasypolia > Dasypolia templi. Next base: position 15,013,931 of record OY743140.1, read on the forward strand.
AACAGATTTCTATCACAAAATAATGATAGTGAAAACCATTTGCTCCACGTAAAATAAAAACAAGTTATGACTTATTCCGATTATTCAGCCAATATAAATTCATCGACGGTAGCGGAGTAAAAGATACGAAAAAAGAAGTCTATCAATGGATAGAAATGGGCTCAATGGAAAGAGATTAATAGTCGATTATTTTTAGTACACATTTCAATGAATCTGCCTAGTTTTTTTCCAACTATCTTGGGGTCCAGTCTGATGCAGCTGTACCTAATCTAATTACTACTAGTAGTTTTCGTCCTTGGTAAGACTGCGGGGTAATTGCATAACACGCTATCTGTCAGTAGTAATCACTTTCATTTTGACACTTCACAAACATTAATTGCGTTATTTGCGAAATTGAGCAGACATATTTTTCCAACATTTGAAGCAATGGTTTAACAATATGCTTCGAAATGATTCAGATTGAGATTAATAGTGTGTTACGCAATTAGGGTGCTGCATGTTGATTCTGTAAAAATCTCACCGTGAAGACATGCTTGGCGAGCTGTCAGTGTCATACCGTCTTGGTCAATCAGTGGCACTGACAGCTCACTCCACGCTCACTTCACCTAAGTTTTCACGGTGAGATGTTTACAGAATAGCACTACAGGTCCGAATATATCACATAGTTCCGAAAATTGTGTATTGTTGTGAGAGTGAACGAACAGCAGGTGCTTCAGTTGTTTTTTTTTAAATGAATTTGAGGGAAAGCCAGCATCCCCCTCCCGACCCTTGCTCGAGCCAGCCCGCGCCGCTGAGCCTGTAGCTTTAAATTCGTCCCTAAATAATATCATTCCTGATCCAGCTAGTCATTTGCTGCCCTCTTCCAGCGACGCCCTAAGCCGAGGTTCGTACCCCACAGGGGGTGCCCTTAGCGTGTAGTCGCTTAGTTTTTAGTTAGTATTTAAGTTTAAGTCCTGGCTGGAGGCCTTAATTTATTATGGCAACCACAGGCAAGTCCGTCTGAGCAGACGACAACCTCATAGGTTGACCTGCGAGATGCCATTTATAAAAATAAAAAAAAGCCAGCATCCTTCCCACCTGTCCCACCAAGGTAACCCTTGCTAAAGATTCTCGATACGAATCAATAATAAAATAAGTAGTATTTTTTGTTATTCTAATTTTCGGAAATCGACTTGTGTGGAACGAGCATGTTAAAACGCGGCCCATGTGATACCGCACCGTAACTGCTCTTTTATGCCTACCGCATACGCAGCGGGACGATTCTATTCTTTGAAAGTGGTTTATTCTGAAAAAATGTCAAACTTAAATAACTAAAAAAACATGTATGTATTGCGAAATTGGATTTATACTTAGTAATTTCAAACAACTGTCAACAACTTACAGTTGTGATTCGTATATACGAACTATTTAGGTTGATAGTCAATCTGCTTAAACGTTCCCTGTTGTTGAATTTCGTAAGAAGCTGCCGACTTTCTAGCAATTTGAAAGTTGTAATATGTAGTTGTCATAAACATTTAATTAAACTCCTAAAGAAAAGAGGTACCTTCGCATTGATATAATTTTTCAGACAAATCTTCTAAAACCCACAAAACTAACAATACTACAATATTCCTAACCAAAAACCAACAACAAACCTCCAGCAGCAAAATAGCAATATACATAACAAAACAAGTACGCCATTCGAGAAACTTCTGACAAAAATATTCCTGAACGAAATATTCTTTCGCGAAGTTCAAAGAAATTAGGTATTCTACGTAAACTGTGCGACATATATTTGCACTCATGTGTTCAGGGCATTAACATTCAGCAAACGACGTCTTTTCGCGTCTTGGCACGAAGTACTATTGTCTTTTAAAAGGCCTAAACCTATTTATCACACTGTATATTTAATACCAAAGCCGGGTATACGAGTATGTACAAATGTTAAATATTTAACAAATACACAAGATGCTGCTGCTGAAGAGTTGGTTGCGCCACTTCCCAGCTAAAGCATTAGGAAGCGGTGAAGCGCGGGAGCTATGAAGGACTGCCTTTTTATTTTGATGTTAGAAAAGTGCTAATTTTTAGCATAGTTTCAATAAATGAGTCTTGATTTTGATTTCAAAAGAACTGAAACTCATCATTAGTAACGACATCTACTATAGGAACAAAAGAATGTCGCGAAAAAAAAAAAACCCTGCATTTAGTAGAGTTGTGCGAACATAAATGTAGAACAGCTGATTTTTTCACGAATTCAGGGTTGATCCCATGTGCCGTTTGAAAGAAATACCGTGGACCCTGGCACAGGCAACTGAAGGAAAAAAAGGTGGGTATTAGCCAGTAAAAGTTTGACACGCTCTCCCGCTCCGCACACAGCGGGAGAAGTCATTTGATGATTTCCCAACTTAGAAAAAAAAGTTGACCCACTAGTGAAAGATTTTCATAATGATGAGTACAATAACCCCGAGATTTTCAGTTATTTTAATTAGATACACCTAGTACATGGAGGGAACACGATAGTATCTTTTGAAGATAATTAATTTCTGTTCATTAGGACTTTGATATCATCTTATTGAGTTTGTTTGTGATCCTCGAACTATAAATGTTAGAATTTGTAGTTTAATACCTCAAAGTCGAATATATTCCATAACTCGAAGTAAAAATATTTATATCTTAGCATTAAATAGTCAAATATAGAATGTTTTTCATTCGCCTCTGGGCCGCTTTTATTGCTTTTGCTGGGTTTATATTTCAATTTATTCAAAAAAGCTTGAAATATATTTGAAGTTTTACCCCTCTATACACGGCGGGTGCCAAAAATTCAATCTGACTAGAAAATCTCATAAAATCTACGAAAGAAATAACTAGGGACCTTTTGGTATACAGGTTATGCTGGTGAAAATATTTGCTGGAATACTACCTACATTGTAGGTATTCAATATCTACCTGCCTGACAGCCTTGTTAACCTTTGAAGACCAAAACTCTGGGGAACGAAATATGCCCTCAGGTCCCTTAAGCCTGGGCACGCCACAATAGCGGCGGTAAGTCCCCTCTTTGAGGAGTGGTTGGAGAGGCGTCACGGCGTCCTCACCTTCCGCCTGACACAGGTCCTCACCGGACACGGTTGTTTCGGGAGGTTCCTGTTTCGCATAAGGCGGGAGGAAACGCCCGGGTGTCACCATTGTGTGGATCGCCCGGAGGACACGGTGGAGCATACGGTGGAGGTATGCCCAGCTTGGGCGGAGCACCGCAGTGTCCTCAGGGAGGCGATTGGCGGCGGCGATCTCTCGCATCCGGCCCTGGTCCAGGCCATGGTACGGAGCGAGAGGGAATGGAAAGCCGTCACCTCCTTCTGCGAAGCAGTAATGCTCGCGAAGGAGGAGGCGGAGCGGGTGAGGGAGAGAGCCTTGCGCCCTCACGCCCCCACTAGCCGCCGCAGGAGACGCCCTGAGCGTCGGGAGTCGCCTGCAGATTCCCGGCCACCGTAGGCGCGGGCTTGCGGACGGCGAGCAATGGGTAGCTCGCCGCCGGTAAGGACCAGGCCCGGGTCGACGGCGCGTTGTGTTCCACGCGCGCCTCAAAGAGATGTCAGCACAAAGTGGCGGGGTCCGATAGGACCGACGCCTCAGGGTCGCGGATTATTCTACAGAGAAAACCGTGGCCCTGGCACAGGCAACTGAAGGAACACGAGTGGGTTTTAGTCAGTAAAAGTCTGACACGCCCTCCCGCTCCACCCAGAGCGGGAGAAGTCATTTGATGATTTCCCACCCAAAAAAAAAAAAAAAGGTCCCTTATGCCCCCGCGGGCTTGCGGACGGCGAGCAATGGTTAGCTCGCCGTCCGGTAAGGACCAGGCCCAGGTCGACGGCGCGTCGTGTTCCACGCGCGCCTCAAAGCGATGTCAGCACAAAATGACGAGGTCCAATAGGGCCGACGCCTCAGGGTCGCGGGTAATTCGATAGAGATAACCGTGGCCCTGGCACAAGCAACTGAAGGAACTCGGGTGGGTTTCAATCAGTAAAAGTCTAACACGCCCTCCTGCTCCACCCAGAGCCGGAGAAGTCCTTTGATGATTTTCCACACAAAAAAAAGGTCCCTTAAGCCCCGCGGGATTTCGCGAGTTCGAGGAATTTCGCGGTCACGCAAACTTGTTCTTTATTACGACGTTTAAAACAGAGATTGATAGGTTTTCTATCTCCAGTACGCCAAAATTGAAGATAATTACGTTATTGGGTTCGACCGTTACTTTACCAATTAAGCAGACACGTTGCTTCGATTGTTTATTGGTCTGCTGAGTTTGATTCCTGCGTTGGGAAAAGTGATGTTAGGTTGTTCCATCTGGAATGTCTCAGTAGCAGCCCGGAGTCTGGATTAGTGCCAGGTTGATGGTAATAGGCTCGCACCTTGTCACATGGGACTTACACATTACTGGTAAAATGTGGGTGGACTATAGGTACACCTCTGCCTTACCCTTCCGTGAAACAAGGCTTGATGTTATATGTTACTGGCTTTTGCCCGCGGCTTTGCCCGAATTTATCCCAAAGAAACATACTACCGGGATAAAAAGTTTCCCATGTGTAAATCCATGTCATCTGTGAGCCAAATTTCATGCAAATCCATTCAGAAATTTTTTCGTGAAAGAGTAATATACATCCATCCATCCATCCATCCTCACAAACTTTCGCGATTATAGTACATTGTATTTATTGTATTGTATACAAACTCCTATCTTACACTGAACCAGGTTTCATCATAAAACTTTTTCATATTACACAAGTTGAAACATTAAAACGAAAACTTGTATAATACCTTGACAATAACTATTGCGCATCTTCTCCAGATGGCGCATCATTAATTCAGATCTCGGAATCTAATAAAACCTGCTGTCTTTCCAGCATTAAGTTACCTTTATAAAGGTATTAATTGGTAAAATATGTCTGTAAAGCTGTCGGGGCCTCATTTCATCAGTTTATCCTTCCCAGCTGTCCCCGTAAGAATTCCCGAAGTGATCGTTTCTGTGGCAATTCATTCATTACGGCCACCCTCTTTTGTATTTCCTAGTTCCTCAGCGAAGTATAGAATATGGAAGAGATAAAGTTCAGTGTTCTAAAGCGGTACTCGGTCAGTTGGCAGTTGGAATATTAAATGAAGATAGAAATTTGTTTTGTTTTGTTTCTTTGAACTTAAATGGGTTTCACATTATGAGTTAACTTACAACTGTTCTTCTTGAGTCTTTTATAAAATGAAATACAACTTCTATACGCTTTCTCATGAGTTTTTTGTGTGGCAACGACGAATATCAAATCTTAATAACATATTTAATGGTTTGGTTTTACATGTATATGCTAATATAGTTAACAAGTACAGATTTAATTGTTTGCATGTTTGCTTGTTAAGCTTTCACGCTAAAACGGTTCAATGAATTTTGATGAAATTTGGCACACGGGTAGACCATCACCTACATTAGGACAAAAGATAATTTTCATCCCGATATTGCGACGGGATCGAGACTTATTCGAGCAAAACCGCGGGACGCAGCTAGTTTCAAATAAAGACGAAGTTTTCAACCATGAGTGAAGAAAGAAAGAAAGAACAATATTTTATTTGGGACCTAGTATAAAAACTGCTCCACATGAAATCAATCTACAACCCCTCCCGACCCTTGCTCGAGCCAGCCCGCGCCGCTGAGCCTGTAGCTTTAAATTCGTCCCTAAATCACTCAAATCCTGATCCAGCTAGTCCCTTGCTGCCCTCTTCCAGCGACGCCCTAAGCCGAGGTTCGTACCCCACAGGGGGTGCCCTTAGCGTGTAGTCGCTTAGTTTTTAAGTTAGTACATAAGTTTAAGTCCTGGCTGGAGGCCTTAATTTATTAGGGCAACCACAGGCAAGTCCGTCTAAGCAGACGACAACCTCATAGGTTGACCTGCGAGATGCCATTCCCAAAAAAATCAATCTACAAGTATGGAAAATGTCCACATTTATTCTATTAGATATTTAGTAAAGGTTAATTTAGTTTTTAATGAAAGGAGGTTGCTGTTGAATATTCAATACATAGATATATTTTCACGTTTGCAAATTACAAAACGTATCTTCCATTTTTTGCTTTCTTTTGACAGTTTAGAATTTTGACATTTGTATTTTTTTATAGCAATCGATTAAATAAATCGATAAACACACAAAAAAAATATCTGCCCGTAATTCAAATTTAAGTCTTAAAATTAATCTTATGTATTGAAAATAAGTAATAAATTTAAATAGCAATTTTAAACAACTATTAAGTCTAAGTCGTTTTGTAGAGACATCTAGTGAGTCCTATGTGAAATATTTGCCTTAAATTTACAGAACCAGATTACTAGATGGAGGACCTAAAAAAATTGCTGCGTACGTAAAGGCAACTTCACCGCCGCTGGCTGTGCGTCCCTCGCCCGATCCCATTGGTGCGATTGGTAATCACTCACACAAATGCATAGCTCAGCTTAGGCCTCGCGGACTACACCTAGTTTTCTTTATTATTATTTATTTATGAAATCCCCTGCTACAATTTCTTATCTTCCTGCATGTCGATTCTGTGAAAGTCTCACCGTGTAGACTTGCTTGGAGTGAGCTGTCAGTGCCATCCCGTCTTGGTCAATCCCTAGCATCAGTAGCACTGCCATCTCACTCCACGCTCACTTCACCAACATGTTCACGGTGAGATGGTTACAGAATAGCACTACAGGTATCCTTTTCCTGAGCTGAGCCACCTCGAACCAGCCTACAGCTCTACATTTAGGATTTAATTTGTCTTTAAATCAAACCAGAATCATGAGCTGAATGGTGCTAATCTAGCTAGCTGCCACGGCTTATTTTACTTTTATTTAATTTTGAATTGTTTCTATCTTTTCATTACGGTCGCTTATGACGTTCTGCATCGTTCTCACATGCATCATTTCAAAATGAATGATGTTACAATATTTTGATTTAAAAGAGTGTGCGTGGAGTATCTTGCCCTTTCTTCTCCATAGGTACACCCGTTATGCTTTGAACGTATCCAAAGCGCAATGGGTACTAACTAGCTTCATCTTTCTGAACGACCGACTTTGAGAATTCAAAAGTCCCTGTTATTGGTTTATTTGAAATAAATACTTTGAGTTGAGTTGAGTTGTAAATAATGGCTATGAAATTAATATGTTTACGAAAATAATTAAATGCATTGTTCAATCAATTCTGGCCCGCGATTGAAATTAAATACTAATTAGATATACCTACGTGCGGCGTGTACTTAATCAGTGGCGTTATTTTGAAACTTATACGTATTAGAACTCAAACTACATCAAATTGTACTTAATTTAATCGGATTATTCATTTATTATTGAAGCAATTAGTAACTTTATTTCTTGTTTAATTATATGTGACCTTAAATGTAAGGTTCAGTAACAGCGTAACGTAAAGTGTCAGAAAGGTGGATGAGAGGGGAATAAAAACTATATGTGTAGGTATTGATATCCACTTAATTTGCAAGCTTTGAGTGTCAGAATTGTTCCCAGTTATTTACCGTGTATGAAAGAACCCGTCAACATGGTGTGTAGCAAAAGAATTTTATGAAGAAAAGCACATAAAGACATGACTCGGCATTTATTTAAATTAGCCTTGTCAGTTAAATACTTTAATGAGAAAACTAATAGTCCGTTCCAAATCTAGGTCATCGTGGAGAAGAAGGTCTAAGAAGAACGGGCAAGAAACTCCACCGTTACGCTTTTAAAATGTTATACAATATTTTGTATTCATTTATTATATTTTATATGTGAAGACGATACCCCAAGAATAAAAATACTATACCACAATAGGTAAAATAATTTTAAATGAAGCAAATACATATAAATCAATCACGGTGCAAGCGCGCTCAAATCGATTACAGCTCAATTCGGAATGCGGCCTAGATTGTCCTAGGGAGCAGGACCATGGACATTATGTTTCCAAGCATTCCTATCTTGGATATAGTCCTCTAATTTGTAGTATTCTTGTTTACAAAGTGTACCTTTTATATGATTTTTATTAACTGTGTTAAATGTTATACATGTTATACAAGGTATTTTGTTATAACATATAACACAGTATCCCAAGATGTATGTGTATCTGAAAAATTATTGATCTATTTTATCTTCAATTCCAGTATTTAAATTATGTATATCACTTATTTTATTAAAAAGATGTAGATTTTTTCATACATACATAATATTTTCATAATATTAATTGTTTTAAATAGTTCCTTGACAGATTCGCGACCAGGTAGATTGTACATGGTGGTAAGACTTGGGAGTGGATTACGTCAATAGTTCAACGAATGGGATTCGAACTCTTGATTAGCGTCAGAGTCTTCTCTGATATACAAATTTTCTTACGTTTTTTGCGATTTGCAGGTCAGTATCAGACTGTGTGTTGATCCAATAAGATTCGCGAACCTAACAAATAATTATTTGCATAATTACGCGAAAAGCGAACATCCAATAATTAGTACCTAGTTAGGAACTATAGTTGTCGCGCTTTTGCATGGCAATAGCGGTCATTGCCCTCTCTATTATCTCTCCGTAGAAACCCAAGGTTTTTCGTAATTCGAAGATGTTGAAGATCACGATAAATAATTATTCAAGAAGTTTACTATATGTACACCTGTCCAACCCTTCGGGGAAACAAGGCGTGAAGTTACGTTATAAGCCATTTAATTTTAACATTACTGTACAATAACAAAGGTATAATTGTGGAGGTACCTAAATAGTTGCAAATAATGAGTATTGTTGTGAAAGTTGGTACATGTATGTAGTTTATATTTTCCGGTAGTCACTAAGTCAAGATTGTTTGATGGCACGTATCGCCACATTAAATATTTATTTGGAAAAAGGCACATATATGTATAGAGTTTCGCATTCCTGACCTAGGACAAACTGTCCAGTTAGGTAGGTCCAACTTCGAGAAAGAGGTCAATCGTCGAATCCAACTCTGCTGGGCAGCGTTCGGGAAGATCAAGAAGAAAGTCTTTGACCAGTGCGTGTTGCCAGTGATGACCTATGGCACTGAAAAGTGGTCATAGTCAAAGTCAAAGTATTTATTAGTATGATTTTTGGTGATACAGATTAGAGGTCTTATAGTTGGGTTATGGTAACTCAAAAAACTACCCATACACTATTTAACAACACAATAGGCCAGTAGGCCTCTATGGCCTCAATGTCTGTCAATATGTCAACAAAATGATAATGTTCTCAATCTGGCATACTTTTTACCGGCAGTGTTTCAATAATAATTATAAAATTTATTTTAAGTGGCATCTTTGAGTATAGCTTTTATTGTTATTTCGATTAGTAAACTTTAATTTTGTAATTTAATAGGTGGCATACAGAAAAAGGGTGTTCATTAATTCGCGAATAGTGAATTAAATGATCTGTTGCGAACTATAAAACGTAAAAGTTGTGTAGTCATCGTCCTGAATAAAGCCTTTCGGCGAAATCATACCAGTCTGCTGCGCTATTTCAACGCATTTTAGGCTGCGTGGCAACGCAACAACGCAAAATGACGCAACACAAAAATACCGTCCCACGTCGCTCTTTTTAGCACCGATTTTAGCCCGATGTCAGTGACAGCATCTGAGCTAGCGCACCACGCATTTCGTTGCTTTCATTATAATTAATTAAGCAACGCACGTGTGTATAAGTATCCATTGTCGTCCCTAGTGCCACACACATTAAATGCGATGCGGTGTCAAAAATTAAACTTTCTATGTGGCGTCCCCAATTGCTGCGTCGCGAGGTCGCAACGCTTTTATGAATGACGGAATTACACAGTATTTTTTGGGTTGTATTTTCAAGCCCTGTTGCGCATGGCCGTTCATTGATGAACGATGAAACACTTGATCGAGAGTCACTCGTGAAAATTGACCGATTTTTAGTTACCTTCGCTTGCTTCCTTTACTAAATAATGGGGCCTTTTATTTTTGACTAAAAAAAGAAGCTGTATTTGTGATCTACGTGTATCTGTCCTTTGGGAATATAAACCGGAAAACTAAATCGTATAGTTTAATTTAGGTTGTAACTATGTGATTAGTCTGTAATTCCATCCAAGCGGCTGTCATAAGTACGCGAATCCGAGCTTGGCATGTATAATGGCGGATTATAAGTTTCATATTTGTTGTGTTGAGTTGCTATACCGTATGTGAAGCAAACTACTGGTTTGGATCACTTAATCTTTCACTTGTCAAATTAATATATTACTGTAGTTGCAGTCCCGCTGCAGAGGGGCTCGAAACTGAAGGTGAAGGGGGGAGGAGTCTAGAGAGGCTGATGGGTGACCATACATTGCGTATCGTCTATCATTCGTAGACCTTTGACCGTCGTTACGAGTAGTCAAAAGTCTGGCAACCCGTCTTACCAAGGGGTATCGTGTTACCCAGTAACTGGGTTGTAGAGGTCAGATAGGCAGTCGCTCCATGTAAAATACTGGTATTCAGTTACATCCAGTAAGACTAGAAGCCAACCCCAACGTTATTGGGAAGGTGCTTGGTAGGTAAGGCAGATTGATTTGTATTATTGCAGTCCCTCTACTGTTGAGGATACTCGTCTCTTTCTACGCTGGAAAAGGACGGGCAAAGATCACCATTCTTATTTGCTGTGATTTTAATAGCCTCAACGTGTACCTTAAACTGACCCCGGTACAAAAGCTGCACCCACTAGCAGGAGCGCCACCAGCAGTTCGCAAAGCGGTGGCAAGCTCCAGCGAAAGAACCGAAATAGTCTCCGGCACACGACATCCTTTGCATGACAATGACCTTGTGCCACAAAGCCCCACTCACTGGAGAACGTTCTAAAGAAAGACTGAAGCTGTGGCGAGACAGTGCTTCCTTACCCTAACCTTTCGTTCCACCCGCTGAAGATCTTCCACCTGGACATGAGTTGCCTTGGGTAACCAGGAAGTCTTTAAACAGACTCCGGACCCAGTTTTGCCGAATAAAACCTGCTCTGGTGGAGATTCATAATCGACTCAGCCTTGCAGTGTACATGTGGTGCTGTTCCACAAACGATGGGACACTTGATATCATGTCCTACGTGTCCTGTTAGCTGCACGTTACAGGAACTGATGGACGCTAGTGATTGCGCCAAACACGGAGCCGAATTCTGGGTCGAGTCCATTTAGATTGCCATTGACACGATAAGAGTAGATGGACTAATCCTATTTCAACTTTGTATAGTGCCGAAATGAAAGAGTAATCCAAGTTGGATCAAGATTATGTTTAGACTTTAAAAGAGACTGCAGTGACCTCTGAGAAAACACAGAACTCATCGAGTTTTAAAATACGTGTATTTGTATAATGTATAAGTAGTTTTAAACCAACCCATAGGAATTAATATATTATTTCATAAATAAATGTATTATAAAAAAAATGTATCTAGTGTTAAATATGTAGATATAAAATACCAATAGTAAAAGTTAAATTTTTCTAATTTTAAGTGGCTCTATGAATAAAAGGAAAATCGTATTGCAAAAACCGGCCAAGTGCGTGTCGAAACACGCACAATGAAGAGTCCGCAGTTGGGATTAATTTATCCCAAGCACAAACTTAACATTGTAGTTGAAATACATGTTCTCCCATACATTGATAAACGTCACGGTCAATTCTCCAACTGGGGTTTTTTTGTGATGAAACTACAAATGAATGATTTTTGACTTTTTCCTTTATTTGTGCTGGTGAGACCTTTCTTCTCGGCAAATTTCATGATTCTAGGTCAAAGGGAAGCACCCTATGGGTTTTGATTTATTTGCAAGTATCAAATTATGTCGAATAATTCGCCGTATTATTCATTGTAAGTATTTGATATTAATTAATTTCAAATTGATACCTCCACGCGTTCCTGAAAAAAGGGCCTTGACAAACTGACAGACAGACATCTATGATCTTCTAAGGGTTCCGTTTTTATCTTTTGAGGTACGGAACCCCTAAAAAGAAAAGAGGAAAATGATACAAAATACGTTAACGGTAAACAACGTTAAGAAAATACACAAACAAAAAAAGGAACAATCTTCGTGAAAATATGCGTAAAACAGCCATCGATCGGCATTATGGCTCCCACAAACAGGCGCGACGCGACAGTGCGACACATTGGTAATCTCTGCGTGTCTCGTGACGTGCTGTGCCTTTGTGCCGATGACTGACTATGCGAGACAGAGCCACAGCGCTTTTTGTTATGACGTCATGCGGTACAGCATTGAATGAGACTAATAGACTAAATGACCAACAGGAGCCTCAAAAGCGAGTCTATGCTTTGGAACACAACAACTATTCGATATCAATCCTAAAATCAGCTCAGCAACATTCAGTTCCAGTTAATCAATCGCTTGAATAATACCATACTTCGCAACAAACAAATCCTGTAATCCTATTCTAGCAATATTCTAATTACAATTTACCACTTCCAGCACGCATGAATCCACAACACCTGATTAGGGTGACAGTGAGCCACAGTGACGAGAGACAATTCCGATTTCCGAACGATAAATAACTTCGCGTAAAAACATTGACGCTACCGTTCACACTGCGTGGTTACTGCCTCACCACGTAATTTATCGTCCAACGCGACTTATTGGATGTTTATTTTATTGCCATTATTTTGATTGATGCGAGTATTAGATGTTGCGTAATAGAATGTGACATAACGGTAACTGACAGTTTATAACCTCTGGGCGAGGCAGACTTAATACTAACTTTATAGACTTCTTGGACACTCTGACCTAAGTAAGTAACAGCGGAACCTCTCAATTTTAGGCCACCCAATCACCATTTGTCGGGCACTGTTCCAATCCAAAGCTACTTAACCTTACACTCACTTAAACTTGGTTTTTTTGACACAAAGATCTAATTAACCACACTTTAGAAGAAATTCCTGACCACAGAAATAAAGATAGTAACAGTTAGCTCAGTGAGGTAAACTAACGAAATGCTAATTGGAACTGTTGTTAATATTTAAAAATCGTTCCCAAATTGGATCGATTGGTTATTATTTGAATAGGGCTTACAGGTAGATTATTCTATAACAAACGAATCCCAAAGGGGTCTGAAAGGGTTCACGTTTAGTGTATTTCTGCTAATTTTGAATATAAATTAAACTATAATACTCTTCGGAAATTGTTCCAATTAATTTCAATAAACGGAGTGAACCAACCTAACTAGTGAACGGAGGAAGTTTTTTTATATTCAATTTTATAATTGAATTCAAATTTCAAAGCCCGAACACTAACAATGCTTGGCACTTGATCACGTCTCCATTGCTTTTAAAAAGAGAAGCACTTTAATTAAATCAGACAGTTGACCATTTATTATCTTGCAATTTCGTTTTAAGGTGTTTTAATGTTAAATCTACCTTTCGCCCGCGGCTCCGTTCGTGTTGAAGAATTAATTATGCAATAGTAAAAGTACATTAAGTTGGCACTCCTATTTAATTATTTGCATCATACTAGAAATAAACAACGTTTTATTGATTTTCCAATGAAAGCAATGTTTTATGACTAAAAAACCTATCACAAACATGGAAAAATCGCATTATACTTAACCTGACTCTACCGAAGTTACTAACAAGCAGAAAAGTACCTTTATTATAGAGAATTACATTAAAGATTACCTTAAATTGCTATTAGGCGGTTATTTTTAATGTGTATTCCCTCGATACGGCCTTCGCCTGGTACCTTTTAAAAACAACTCAATTAAATATACTTCTATCAATAAAGAGAATCTTCGAACAACAATATTTTAATCTACATTTTATATCAAAATGGATTGGTGTCAAATATCATCATCATTATAATTAATTCTCGGTTTAAATAAACATGGAAATGTGTTAGACCTTAATTAGATCCAGCTTAAAATGTTTTATCAATGATAACCGTCATGATTTCCAAATATTAATAAGATTTGTAGTGATTTTAAATTCCAAATATAAAATTTTAAGTACGTGAAAATGATTTTTGAATCAATGAAATTAAAACGTATCTCATTTGACAGCAATCGAAAAAGTACTAGTTTTTTAACGAAACGGAATGGAAATACGATGTTCGGGGCATCGCCTACTTTCAAAGTTAATTTTCTATTCGAGTTTCGAAATCAAAAGGTTGTCTTCAAGAAGTCTTTGTTTATATTATGTTGAGTACCTGATAGAATTTGTTTTAAGCCATGTTTGTATGTGCGCAAGAATTGAAATACATGAATGTTTATACTGGTGTGTTCATTTCAGAATATTTAAAAATGAAAAAATAAGTAACGCTATTTTTAGACACCATCTCGTCTATCTTGTTTCGTGGATATCAAATTTATTTTAAAAGAAAATTAGAAAATCAAAACTTCTCTCCCTGAGAAAAGCAAATTGGATGATTTTTTTTAACATTAACCTAGGATATTTTCTTTAGCGGTAATAGCTTGTGGTTTCTCATACCCTGGATTAATGTAACACTATATTTGTCTCAATTTTTGCAAGCTTTTAGACGAGGTATATACTTACTTTCGTCTGAAAAAAGGCTTTCAGTTCATGAAGTGCTCATGCCTAAGAAGATTTACTTAAAAGAAGGCATGTCTTGTGTCCTTATATTTTTTAAGGCGTTCGTGACAAAAATATTAAGCATTGAAATATTAAGTCACCGAAACTGAGTTACGACTGTTGAAAAACATAAATTTTACCCGCTGAAGTAGACACAATAAATTCAATAAATATTCACCAGATATTGTGAATAACTTTTGGCCAAACACAGTTCAAGTATATCACGAGACCCCTTGTTTCCGTACGATCGTGTTATTTATGCCGCACTCACTTTCCGGTATGCAAATAACTCACATACCTGACACGCCTGCGGGCAGGTTTCCACCAGCTTACCCGTATATGCAACTGGACCACAAATCTATTAAAATAATAGCCGTCTCATTCAATTCTCTAGCTCTCATCTTGTAATGACTCAGTTGAACAAGCCACGCTTCAACGCAGGGCTGCCATTTGTACGATTTAAATCGTATTTGTACGACTTTTTGCAGATTTCATACGAGTACGATCGAAGCATCGAAATCGTACGGAAAACATACGATTTTTTACATTCGATCCATTTATTTTATTCAATTAGGTCTGGCAACAAATTAACAAACTTTTGTCTCAAAAGAGTAAGTATCTAGAGCAGTGACAGAATAATATAAATAATGAAACGAACGTGCTCAGCCTGCCAAGAGTGTTGAGGGAATTCCCTTTTATTCTAATTTCCAAACTAAAAACCAAACTTAGAAATAGTTTGGCCAACGAAACTGTCAATGGCACCTTGCTGGCAAAGCAAATGATAAGAGTCACCGGAAACTGCACCGATTTTAAACCAACAGATGACATGATTATACTAATGAATACGGAAAATTTATACAAAAAAAGTGATTTCATTACTATAATTTAAATTTTCATACTATTTTCATTACATATCATTACTTATTTCGTAGTATTTTTATTGTTAATTTTGTAATAAAAGTCAATAAACGGATGAATAATAATGTACGATTTTTTGTTTCGAATTTTCCTTGGGTATACGACTTTTTTAATGCTGTGGTACGATTGTAGAATTTTTTCACCTGGCAGCCCTGCTTCAACGGCCGGACCGCCGGACAGTCCAAACCCGACTGCGCAGTGAGACGCACGCGTGCCCCGTTGCGTGAATCCGAACGTGGTTTACGAATTTCGAACGTCGCGTTTTGAATAAAAAACAGATACAAAATATTTTCAGTGCGCCATTTTATGTGTATCCGAACAATTAAGTTTGTAGTGTTGTGAATAAATTTGATTTATAACTTGTTTATTTACGGATTAATGAATGTTGTGCCCATATTTTATATTTTGAATAAACAGTGAATTATTTGTGTGGTTTAACTTGGTTCGGGTCAAATATTTCAACAAACTACTTTTGTAAGTTATTTGAATTTTTATTACAGCCTTTGATTAATATTAAACAATATTGTAATTGTTTTAATTATATCGATTTATGTTTTGCATATTTTTATCTATGAAATGTGTGTTTCGGAAGATTAATATTACCCATTAATGACATTTATAGATGCTTATTGATAGACGCATGAAATTCATCAATTATCTTTACGTAATTGCATGTGTTAGCATACTTAAGTTCGGAGAGAGACTAATTAATAACAAAGTATCAATTACGCGTTATTGTTACAACAAAAACATTGCATAGTATTATTAAGCGAAATGGACTCCCAAACATCGATCACTAATAAAAAACTAGATACACAATCCCATGCAAAAGTTCTCTTAAAACTGTCCCCAATTATGTTTACGAAATTCTAGTTGAAATAAATATACGTAATGGAAATTCAACCTTAAACGCTACGCTCAAAGTTGTATTCACAAAGCTATGTACAAAAAGCAATAATTTTTTACGAGCGATACTTGCTGGTCAACATACATCAAAACAAATTCAACCTTACAAGCATGTTTCAAAGTCGGAAATACAATGTGCCAAACGAAAGCAATAAAACTTTACGACCGAGGGTCGCCGCTAGGACAAGGAGTGAGTGGAGTTGAACTGTTTTTTTTTTTTTTTTTAGTTTGTAATGGTAAATGGTTTTTTTTTGTCAATGCATCAAAAAGTTGGTGTAGGTAATAAAGCATATCTTAGTCTATGTTGCATAAGTGTTATGATTATAATTTACCTGAAAAGTAAATATGGTTTTGTACATATACGTATGGCGCTCAGTACATAATTTATAAAAAGAAAATGTAAAGGGTGATCCTGGTGTCCTGAAACACAGGCCTACACAGCACCAGGCTCTTAGGCACCAGTCTCCCACAATATATAAACTTACCAGAATTATGTATCTTTCTCGAATCTGACCAATGTAAAATAATTTATGTATATTGTGGTGAGAAAAAATAAAGTTGATTGATGGTTTTGGATAGGGCACCACATTAAATTAATAATTAAACTAAAAATTAATATTATTTATTTTTTCTTTAATTTGTGATAAAATAATAAAGGTATTTGTTGACAAACAACTTATATCAAAATTCAATAGTTACGTATATAAAAAGTAGGTACAGAAAGTTCTTGTAAAATCAAAAAGAAATTGTTGACGTAATTCAGATAAAAAAAAAAATACAGCTACAACTGACTTACATAGGTAATTAACCTATGTTATTATTTTTCATGAAATGAAATGAGTTTATTATATAATCGTCTTTTCGATAGATTTTTATGTTTTCCGTGTATTGTATAGCCTTGTCATTTTTTTCGTAGTCACACTCACCATCACTCGTCATCACTTTCTAAAAAAATCCTCGAACATACAACGCTTCCTTGGGTCGGCTTTTAGACTGATATCCATTCTCCACACCTCACTGGTTCTCGTGGAAAGCAAAAAAGACAAAAATAAAAATCTATGAAATAATAATATAATATTTATAGAAGCAGTAAAGAAGTCTCATAATACAAAAAACAAAACAATCATTCTTTAATAATAAAATAAAAAAAGAAACAATAGCGTCTCCAACAATGGAACAGAGTCAACGCACGTAACCCGAACAATTTAAGTGGGCATGCGATAGTACGAGTAAATACGTTAACTAAGAGTCTTTACAATTAAGATGCTTTATAACTCGTGCTATTTATTAGGATTTAATTTAAAAAAATGTTTTACAATGATTTCTTGACAAAATATCAATATTTACAATAAAGTGATAACAATAATATAATGATAATATTAATACTTACCGAAAACATAAAACTCCATCCTTTTTTAGCGTTCTAGATGTGTTATTTTTACAGTTTTTATACGAGCAATGAGGCGTGTTTACCGTTCGAGCGTTCGAATTCCACTAGATTAAAAGCGCACCCGAATGTTCAAATGGGTGCGCGTTTGGTGAGGACACTTTTTGTCGCTGATTGTGTATCTAGTTCTTTATTAGTGATCGATGCTCCCAAAACATACAGCTTTTCAGTGTTAAATTAATTTTGGTAAAAATTTTGTATCGTTTGGCAGGAAAAGGGGTTGGGGGGATGGGGGGGGTGGGGGGGGGGGTGCTCAATCCCCCTAGTACCACTCCCATGAAAAGGTAACGCACCGTTCTTGAGAAAAACTAATTATTCTAACCTAACCTCAAAACTCTTAAATGTCGCTTCTGCAACGTCTCCGGCGCTGCGGGAAGTGCAACCCCTTCGCCCTTACGTAACAAAGGATAGGCACCCATGCTCACCTCCGCGCCTCCGGATTTTTATAAACACTCTAGGGGTAGGAGCCAAAAGACTACGTGGAGTCGGGGTGCCCCGATTCGGTTTTGGAACAGTGTCGACCTATTTTAACCATGAAGTGTGGGTACACTCATTTCCTTCTAAGCAGAATTGTCCAGAGTACAAGCGTAGGTCAAACGTGAAGGGAAACAATCAAAGTCCAGAAGGTAAGCCAAAGTCGTCGAAGAAATCCACAACATAAACAACACGAAGCACAGCAAACACATTTACGCAACTCGGGGAAAAACCGAATGAACGTTAACAAATAACACTGACACATGACTCAAATATTATTGTTTTTTTTTTTTTTACGTTCCGTTTCATCGATTTTGCACGACATTTGACACCACAGACAACACACTAGTACAGATTTGGTTGTCAATCGACGATTTTAACGTTTCGTAACGCTGTTTATCTAATTAGAGGTTAGAATTTTTTTTTATTAATTTCTCGAAAAATACGCATTACCTTGTATTATGAGTGGTAGCGTTATAATCAGGGAACCCACCCCTACCATCTTCAACCCTTTTTACCCCAAAACTCCTGCCAAACGATACTAGATCCAAGCCTTAATTTTTGTTATGTTTTTTTCTGGTGTGAAAGAAAGGAAGGAAGATTAAACGAACGTTCCCTTGTAAAAGTCTATGGGATGAATACAAATAAAAACTAAATTAATTGCATTTCCGAACATCCCCGCTGATCTACGGACATTAACGCCGATCTGAATTATGGGTACATTTATTAGGTAACCTACGTACAGTCGCGTTACGAAACGTTGATCACTTTTGGAGTTTATCTCATTAAAACGTGTACTTGTCGACTGTCAATAGAACTTGTGTATTACTTCGTTGACGCTTTATTTTGAAACGAATTTCCACATTTAAGTTAAGTTTTACTCTAATTTACTTGGTAAATGAGATCTAGATCGAAAAAAGTGTAGCATTTTGACCGTCACATTTTGTTTTTAATTTAGTGCCTCTCAAACGTTGCTAATTTATTTAAATGTGTCTGATACAGACACATTTTTGCTTCTGAACTGACTTGATGGTCGTTCAACCTGGTATCCGACACCACTCGACTTTTTAAGCTAAGTTCTAAGTATGGTTTAGGTTTTCAATTGCCGACTGTACCTACTTTATTAATTAAGGTCAGTAGTTGCTTAAATCCACCATAATAAAACTTAGTAACTTAGTTTAAGCACAAAGTTACTATACTCACTGTTTTAGTAGTACACATTCTGGCATATTTGTCAGGTCGTAAATAACAGTGTTAGGGCTACTATATTAACACTACTATCGATAAACATAAAGTACACTACGTAACTTTTGGGCGTAAATTGTTCTAGGTAGGTATATTATCGAAAGTTTTCTAAATTATCTGTTAGACTGTAATCGACGATGACGATTCTGAATTTAACTATGTAATAATACATTTAATAGATAAACTCACGTCTTCTTCGCTTGGGGTTAGGCAGAAACTATAGAACGCCACCTGCTACAACCGTTGCATACTTCTTTTGCTTCGTTTACGTTCATCCATCTGCAGGCTTAGCATGGCGTTTTCTGTTTCTACTCTACTGTAGAATAGAAATCGCTTTCTACGCTCCTCGAAATCTCTTTTTCGCGAGCACGAGGACACACTTAGACTCAGGTTGCTTTATAGACAGTGATTTTCCATAGCAACGGGTTAGTTGCTAGTGATGTGTATAACTACCCATTTTTACCGTACAATTGCGTTTCGTTTCTGTGTAGACAGTAGAAAACTTTCTACTGTCTACACAGAAACGCCATTTTTGTCTACTCTTCCGTCGACAATACGCTTCTCTAGGGCGCTCGTGCTAAGCCTGCTGGTGCACTATCAAATAATCGTCAGAAGAATAAAAGAAGAAAGTCATTTCGCCTGTTCGCGTCCATTTAGTGCAGTTGCCAAGTTTGACGGCGATAATAAAAATGTCCCAGCGCTAATTTCTATAAAAAATTTATGTAATGTGTTCATTATATAGTCTATTTTAAGATTAACTTTCAATTTTGTTCGAAACATCTTGTGTTTTTTTTTAAATAGGTAAACTTCAGAATTAGGCGTTTTACCCACTTTGCGTCCACAAAATCCAAATTGCGTCCACCCGTGGACCATTTAGCGTCCACCAGCTTAGAAAATGAATAAAGGGGTGATATTTCTAAGAATTTGTTAAGAAAGATTGTGTTTTAACAATTTCTTTATTTAAGTATATAAATATTAAAAATTAACATTATTATCATAAAAAAAATCACTTAAAAAAAAAATATTCATCGTAACATTGATTTAACTTAAAATTAGGTACCTAAGTAGCAGGTAAATAATGATTACACCTGTAAGAATAAATCAGGAATCAGTTTTGTTAATTTTACCAAGAAATCGTAAGGTATATTATTATTGCTAAAGATCAGCCTTGATTAATAATAAGTTTTTGGCTATATTAAAGCAACAAAACAATACAAAAATTATATCTAATCATACAACTAAAAGAATTGTTGAATCAATTAATGACATAGGTCATATTCAAAAGACTTACCTTTGGCCTCTAAATAACTAATCCTTAAATAACTAATGAAATATCAGATGATACCATCTAATACACTTGTCACAGCCTATGTTTTTCTCATCGTCGTCTTCTACATCTGAAATTAGTTAAATTTTCTTTCTCGAATTCCTCATTTACAGTTTCCTGTGTGACTTCTTGAAAATGATCTTCTTTTGTCGTTTTGGAGCATTTGTCGTTTTGGAGTAAACGAACCGTTTGAGAGTGTTTTAAAGTCTTTTTCGTATTGTTTCCTTCTTTTCGTTCTTGATCTGCTCTTTATCTTCATAATACTTTCTCCAAGCAGCAGAAGACATGGCTGCTTTGATTAACTTTTCGTGCTTTGTTAGAAATTTCAGGTAGCATCAGGTGGTGTTTAAATGGATCGGAGCTTTTCTTTTGTGCTGCTGCTGAAGTACTAGATACTCTGTAGGTGAAAAGGATGGTAGCGTTACAGTTGATTTTTACAAGCAAGTCAATTGTATTAGTAGTAAATAGTGGACGCAATTTGGTTTATTATTATCCCCTGTAGATATAGTTTGCGTCCATTGCGGACGCAAAGTGGAAGTTTTGTTAATTCCATGTAGTAATTCGCGTCCACCTTATTTTAAACGTTAAATATAAAAAAAAACATATGCAAATTCATGATTAATATTATTCATTTTTTCATTATAAAAGTCTAGAAACAGCTATGTATCCTAAAATTCACATAAAACAATAAAAAACTTACCTTCGAAAGCGCCGCTGCAGACTATTTTTTATCAAAAAATCACCCTTGTTGAACAGCCGAGATTAACAATTTTTTTAACGGGATTGGTTTGGCATACGGACCTTTTGTCCATGTGTCCGTGCCTCTTAGACATTCAGGTATTAGCGGTAATGGCTTTTCTTTTGATTGGTTTGTTAATTTACTTATTTTTGAGGATTTTTAAAAGGAAATCCGTAAAATGGACGCGAATTGGGCGATGGACGCTAACAGGCGAAATT
This sequence comes from Dasypolia templi, assembly GCA_963555695.1. Taxonomy (NCBI): domain Eukaryota; kingdom Metazoa; phylum Arthropoda; class Insecta; order Lepidoptera; family Noctuidae; genus Dasypolia; species Dasypolia templi. The sequence goes on from OY743140.1 coordinate 15,035,733, forward strand.
ACCCTACTTTTTCATTGTTTTAAGCAGTAAAATCTCACCTATGTTTCCAAGATGCAACATGGTACGGTCAAGAAGCATAAATTTTAAGCAATTTTCGAACACATTCCTTTCACCCCAGTGCATGTCATGTCACCTTTTCAAACTGTTACTGTCATTCAAAATGTTGACAATGTTATCTCGGGATAAGAATAACGTGCAAATAAAAATTAATCTTAATGTGCTTAACATTTTCAGTCCTTGACTGTAAATAATAATTCTAAATTAGGTGTTGTAAAGTTTCAGAGGCATAGCCGCATATTGTGTTATCTCATAGGTACAGAACTTGTAAGCATGACATTGAATATCTCGAAGTTTCTAAAAGCTTTATGGTGTTCAAACTAAACTTGAAGATCTAAAGTATGTAGCTACCTACACGGTGATAAGCTTGTTTTTGCTGAACTTCAAGATTTTGATGACACTTACCATTTCTAGGCAAGTTGTACATTTATTATCTTGAAGGCTCCGGTAAATAATAGCAGTCGCATTAGTCGATCGAAGGTTACACTACGCTGGGCGCTTTCGGTTCGTGGATAGGTAACCATCCATGACATTTTGAGACCCCTCCCTGCCTCGGAAAGCACGTTAAACTGTTGGCCTCGGCTGTCATCTACAGATCTTCGACAGTCTAGTCTAGTCAGTTTATTCAAAAGTCAAAAAGTCTTCACAAATATACAGTAGTAGTGCTTAAAACTAGCCAATGGATAAGTTCACATTCGTAAACGACTGAAATAGCCATTGCTACGCCTGTGGTACACACGGCTACATATCAAGCCATACATTTCCAATATAAGCTAATCTCGCATCATAAATGGTATCCGTACAATGAGAAGTCAGCTTATACTGGAAATGTATAGCTTGATATGTAGCCGTGTGTACAAGTCACCAGGGCTCCACGACGCTTCATAAGTACAAGCTTACATTGGGTGTTTTTGTGAGACGGAAGGGAACTAAAATATACAAAACAAAAATACAAATAAGACAGATGATGATGTTGAAGATTTATCATCTAGTAGTGCTATTCTGTAGCCATCTTAACTTAAAAACTTAGGTGAAGTGAGCGTGGAGTGAGCTGTTAGTGTCACTGACTGTGGGATTGACCAAGACGACACTGACAGCTCACTCCACGCAAGTCTCTTGAGATTTTTACAGAATCGACATGCTAAAGGCGCAGAGATCTTTGTTGACTTTTGGAGCTATAACTGTTAAACAAACAAGTAGTTATCTTTTCAAGAACACTTATACTTAAATGGAAAAATGTGTGCCGTTGATGTTATCTCTTTGTCGAATCGTTAATGATATGCCATAAAAAATATATTTCTTTGAGAATTCTCGAAACCTGTCATCTAAAATCATGACGGCGGTTTTCCTCATATTGTGCAAAAGCTTTAATACGCTTTTCAAGAATTTCCTTGAAACTTGTCTGCGATTTCCTTGGTTATCGCATATGTTCATACTTCAATAAGCGCCTTATCAAATTATATAACACTAGCTGTTGCCCACGACTTTGTCTGCGTTCGAGGATGAAAAGTAGCTCCTTACTCAGGTCATGGTCAATCTGTGTGCCAAATTTCATCCAAACCCTTTTAGCCGTTAACAAACAGACCTACTTACATTCGTATTTATAATAATATATATAGCAATAATCCTAAGTGGTATATAATATTATTGTAATATTATTAAATTATTATTATATTAAAATATTCTTTGATTAGGATAACATCACGCCTGTAATCCCCGCAGGGTCAGGCAGAAGTGTACCTATAGTACATCCACATTTTACCAGCTGTGTTTAATTTTCAATGTAATTGGGGCTAGGCAATTTCGATCAACATTTCAGATGGACAGACAGGAAAAAGTCAATCTCACTTTGCCCAAACCGGGAATCGAACCTAGGACTTCATGCACAACTCACCAGTTGCTCGCGCTTGGGATCAGTACAGTAACGAGGTGGTTATTTAAACCAGTATTAGGTGGTCGCGTCTGATTATATGCCAATCATCATTAGCACATTGATGGCAGTTGTATTGCATTGTACCTCAAAGCATTCTCTTGTTTAATCCGACTTATACAAACAAAAAGTAAATTTATAAATCAAGAAAGATAGATAGATAGATAAAACATTTATTCAGTGTACACATAAGACATTGGCACAACCCACAAAAGTATAACAAAATTATGACCAATGACAATAATAAAGTATAAACAAGATGCCAATATACAATAATAAAAATAAAAGAAAAACACACCTAAAATAAATAAAGTGACACAATGACATACTTTGCGACGGACAAAGTGCGGTGTGCGTGTCAAGGTTGCACCAAATGGGAGTCCAGCTCAGCATGTGTCAGCAAATATACCTGATGTTGATGTTGATTTTACGTTAGTAAGACCTACTTATACGACTATTTAAGAACTTTTTCACAGTTTTATTCTAAGTTTTGGAAAAATTTAAAATGGTCGGTTGCTAACCAACTTTGAAATGAAAAATGACAAGAAAAACCTAAAGACGATTAAATTCTAAAGACCTATTCAATGATATCTCATTATACACTGTTCGTCGACTTTCGTTTTTTTCTTTTTCAAAAATTGTGTTTGGTTGTCGTCATATTGAATTTTGATTGCTGTCAAGACTTTAGTGACCCACGCAAAATTAAGACAAATCGATTGCCGTAAGAATCATCAAAATTTGAATGAAAATGCCTAAATGATAAGCCGCGGGGTAGCGATGCATATTTATTTCACAGTGATCAAAGCCGCCAGTGCGTACGTGGGGAAACATTGCCGCGGCACTACAGAAGCGTGGCAAAATACCCTGAATGCGTTTCTGTATTGGATACGCAAAGCATTGTAATAAGTATTTTGGTATTAATGCCATAGACATTTTCTACCTGTCAACCTTTGGGTGATGCAGAGACAATAGTGGTGAGTATAGTCGCCAGCACGTAACATGGCAAAAGTCGTTAGGTTTGTTTTCCTTTCTTTAACTCTCTTCTAAACAGATGTTTAAAAAAATACATGGTAATACCATAAAATAATGACAAGCAATACAAGTAAAAAAAAAATGTGGCACTAAGTGCACATGAACTTACTCCGACTACGCCAAAACCTGGCCAAGTTACGTGCCGGCTCTGTACCTATGAGTAAAAAAAACATATCCCTTCATTTTGGCGTTGCCGTAATCGGGTAAAAAGGATGAAATAATAGCAAATACAAGTATACCTTTGTAGTCGCTTGCCCTGAAGCTCCTGTTTACACTTTGACGGCCAACCTCGGGGGATTTCGAAGCCTTTAGATATAAAAATATTAAAAAAACAAAAGCAATGCACTGTTATTGTTTCATCCAAAAACTCAAAAGAAAACAATTGCGAACCGATAAGCTAAAATATCCCAAAAAACATTTGAAAAATCGCTGTCATCGTAATTTTAGTTTATTATTTACACCCTGTGGGTATTTACCAATGTTTCGGGGACAAGTGATTCCATCTGCCAAACCTTTTCTGAAATATTCTGGGCTAAGCTTCTTGTCTGACCGGATGCAGCGGAATACCAGCATTTTACATGGAGTGACTTCTTATCTGACTTCCACAACCCAGTTACTGGGTAACACGAAAGTAAGTTAGTAAGACTGGCTGTCAAACTTTTGGGCTTAAAGAACTACGCATGACAGCCGGACCAACGGCTTATTGTGCTTTCTGAGGCTCGGCAGGGTCCCAATATGTAATGGATGGTCACCCATCCATGAACCGACAGCCCACGCATAACTTAATCATCCATCATCCCGTGCGGCTGTTGCTTCTTGAACTTTTCTTTACCAAGAACCACGTGTCCCGTCGTCCCTATGAGCTCATGTCCCCATGGTCCCATGACCCTATGTACCAATGTCCCCATGTCCCCATGACCCCATGTCCCCATGTGATTCTTGGCAAATAAAAGTTTAAGTTCCCAAGAAAATGAGGAGCGTGCTTTGTACTGTCTGATAATTCCCAGTTTGACAGCCAAGCAGGGTGATTATTTCAGCTGTATGTCAAGTTCCTTAATTTTTTTCCGACGAATAAAATGGAGGTTGTTTTTTTAGGCACAATACGTAGGACTTAATGAGAGCCAAAGTTCTGCATTGTACGTCCGCAGAATAAAATGATGAAAATAATTTCACTTTGAGCAAAGTAAATGAAAATAAATAGATCCGGCCGTAGGTATTTGAACAAATGGTGCAGATTATCAACATTTCAAGATAAAGTTTTATCTTTTATTCGGAGGGACGTTATCTCTCTCCTGCTATATCTACATTCAGTCAGACTATGACCCAAGGACGAGCGACGAACTTTAAATTTTCCACTTTATTATTTTTATCAAACTCCGAGCCAGGCCAAATATTTTGCATCAGGGACCGGGCGAGGTTAATTACTTACTTTTTGTGTGTGTGTCTTTGACTTTCATTTGATTAGGGCCATTTTATTAATGATTCGGACTTGCATTTTTGTATAGATTTAAAAGCTTTTCAGGCTGGGTACTCCCGTTTTAATTTTCATTACGGTCTTGCTTATCTACCGTAGTGCTGTTCCATAGATTTGAATAATTTTATACGTTTTTAGGGGTCCGTGCCCAAAGAGCCAATTTCGCCAATGAAACTGAACGCGAACGACACTTTTAAACCCAGTTTAAGAGCTGTCAGTGTCAATATTCCATAATAATTTTGACACTGACAGCTTGATGTGCTTAACGCGTTCAGTTTCATTGGTGAATTCGCCACGTAGGCTCCGGTTTCCATCCATCCGTCTGACTCAAGGCTGTATCTTTTGAACCATAAAAGGTAGACACTTGAAATGTTCACAGAGTGCAAACTATTATGACCGCTATAGCAACAACTAATAAAAGCACAAAATAAATTTAAAATTAAAAGGGGATCCCCATACAAGACGCGTTTTTTTCGGCGTTTTGTTCCCTATGGTAAGTAACTTCTCGTGTGCGAGACCGATTCACACTTGGCCGCTTTTTTTTTGTCACCTTAGGCTGTAATATTGAAAGCCGTTAATAGTGTTGGGCCAACATTTTCATATTCTCTCGATTTTCAGATAGGGTTGAGGGGTGAGATTTAGGTGTGAATTACTTTCCTGCGAGTTCGGGGGTGGGGATAAAAAGTCGGATGTATCAGCTGCCGCCTTCCCATCCTGTCGTAAAACAATTGATGAAATTGGGTCACTGTCTGAAGGCAATGGGCTACTGGCGCTGCAGTTATGCATTATTTGTAATATTTGTGGTTTCCGATTGTATGGACTGAGTACATTCGTATTGATTTGCACATGTATGAGCACTATGTACCTACTATAAAGCTACCATATACTGAGTACGTCTATTGTTAACTTGAATTTGCCCTGGCGGCTGAGAGAAGAATGTCACACACACACACACACACGCCACCACCAGCGAGACATTTGAGTGAGCACACGCCAGAACCAGCAAGACATTTGAGTGAGCACACTCAAATGTCTCACTGGTGGTGGCGTGTGTGTTGGATCATTAGATCCCTTAAAAATGGTTAATAGTGCTGATCCATGCGTCGTGTTCGTGAACTGGCGCCGTCAATAGGGACTGGTCATCTCTTACGGCCAAACCCTATAAACTAACACAGATCGCTACTGCTGAGAGCCAGTACAATTCTATCTGTGCCTGTCAACCAAATAGCTGTCTGCACGTTTTAGAGCCGCAAACTTTGGCTTTATTGGGACGTTTAAACGAGAGGTTGATAGGTTTTTCTATCTCCAGCATGCCAAAATTGGAGATGGATACGTTATTGGGTTTGGGCACTAGCTACTACGGCTTTTTAGATTATTTTTTTTTCTACGTGTTCTCTCATGTATAATTTCAACATGACTGATGTAACCAATTTTTATGTAACAATTTTTATTTATTAAAAGGATGTCCGTGAACTTTTTGCCGGTTCTTCTCCATAGATACCTACTACGCTTTGGAATGGGCAAAACTAGTTTCACCTTTTCGACCGTCCGACCTTGACATTACAGTCAAAAGTGACTGTAATTGGTTTATTTGAAGTGAATGCTTTGAGTTTTATTTGAAATTAGAAATAAATGCTTTGAGTTGAGTGGAGTTGATTTGTTGAAATTTTATGGACGCGGCGAGTTCAGGATTTCCTTTTGTTATATGTTTTTAGTCATAGTCATGTGTCTTTTTCAACTCATAATTATGTAGGTACTTTCCGGGTTTATCTTGGACATTACTGACATCGGTAAAGGAAAATATCGTGAGGAAACCTGGACTTATACTTAATATAAGTCTGATATCGCCAACCTGTCTTGAGGGTGGTCAATGCTCGTGCCTTATCAGTATGAGAAGAGGCCTGCAGTGGTACAATAATATATTTTGGTATTAATATTATACATTATAAAAACCCAATATTGAACAGTGTAAAAAGACACATAATGAAGCCGAGAGTCACTTGTACTTCTCGTCATTCTAATATATTTTTTGCACTGGACCATCCATGGGAACCTTCTGGTTACGGAGCTATTGAAATCAAAATTAGATCAAAAATATTAATTTGCAAGAATATTGTACATAAGGTGTTACAGTAAATTCGTTTCATCATATCCTGCCATAACCATGGCGTGCAAATACTCACAATTTGCGATGTTACATACTAACCTAACTTACAGATTCTATGGATTTGTCTTCTAAATAGAAAAACTGGTCAAAATTACAACATTTACTGACGTTTTTACGAAACCAAGTTTTTTTAATGTTATAACACAACTTTAAATACCCCCACGACCCCTGTACCGGTTCATGCACCCATAAGCACAATGTTTTGTTTGTGTGTTAGATTGCGCACTACCACAAACCACCAGGACACCAGGGTGTCCAAAGACCCCTCATATTGTTTGCGGTCATCACATGGCCGGTATAGTAGTAGGTATAGTCATTTACATCACAGACCAGATACGTATTTCCTATCTAAAACACATTTGCAAAAGAGCAAAGCATTCAATTGACTTTTAACACGCGTATTTTCAGTTATCCAAACAAAATGTCGCGAGTACCAACACGCCATTCAAACTCACGGAGTTTCTCATTCTATTCAAAACTACTAACTGGGAAATGGGAAAAATGCAGGGAATTTATAGCGAATGGATATTGCGACTATTCACTACCGACTTACCCACAAACGAGCCAAAAATTGAGTTCCTAGCTGAAAAATGTACCGAAGTGACAGTTTAAAATTGTTCTGCCACGCGCGTGTATCCAATTTTCTTACTTTCTTTGACAAAAACATTAAAAAAAAACGCTTAGATATTCTACTCGCTGGTAAAATCAACACGTAGACTGTAGACCCAATTCGTCACTTCGTGACGTAAAACATTATGCGTAGTCCTGAACTTTTGTAGTACCTATGTAAAGAAACTTATCTGATAACAATCTAAAGTAGTCTAAGTACTGTGAACACCATAATTACCATACCATAATAGTACATACAAGTCAACATGTAACAATATACGTTATTCGTTCATACAATATGTAAGTGGTCGCTAGTTTGATTAGGTAGGAACTCGCCGACAGAATAAATTATTTAATACAAATCGCTCTGTGTACCTAATTAACTAATTAAGGACAAAAGCTGGGACACAATGAACCAAAACTATGCGTATAAAACATTCATGTGCGTCCGCCCTTTGAGTTCGTTAGTAGTTGTGTACGCTCGCGGAACGAAAAGGTTTAAGCATATTCTAAGCAATTTTCAAATATATTATTTTACCACAATATGTCAATTTTGGGCTATCAATTTCATTACGAGTGAATTTCGTGTATTAATATTCAATATATCTTATGAAACATGGCAATGCCGTACCTTCCCATTAGGAAATGAATTTCCAGAATCGGATCATTCGTTCCAATGGTTACCCCCTACATACAAACTCACAAATTTTATCTCTTTATAATATAAGTGTCAAACTCAAACTTAAACTCAAAGCATTCACTTCAAATAAACCAATTACAGGCACTTTTGCATTGTCAAGGTCAGTCGTCAGAAAGATGAAGCTAGTTGCCCATTCCAAAGTGTAGTTGCTACCTATGGAGGAGAAAAGATAGAAGAAGAGTAAGATAGAAAATAGAAGTATGGATTCTTATGGTGGCTGCAGGCAAGTATTCGGAAAAAAAAATACGTCTCATGTCTGCAAACGGTAGTTAAAAATTTCGTTTCCTGAACGTATATTCGGAATTAACACAAAGTTTAAATAATTTAATGGGAAACTTAAAGTAAAACCCCAGGAAGTGTTATTTACAGTACGTTCTTAAGGTGAAGCGGTTCGTTACCATTTCACCGTTTTCATGAACTAAATTTAATTGTGACAACAACACAACCAGGAATGCAAACATCAAGCCTGTGTTCCCCAAAGGGTTCGGGCATAGAGGCAACTATAGTGCTTGCCACCCACATTTTCGTCAGTTGTGTTTAAGAGGACTACCTCGTTGGTCTAGTGGTTGCAATAGCTACTGCTAAGCATGAGGTCTTTTCTATCTAGAATTTCTCAGTAGCAGCCCGGTGTCTGGATTTGTGCCCTGTTGATGGCAACAAGCTCGCCCCCTATTTCATGGGACTTAAGCATAACTGGCGAAGGGTGGGTGTACTATAGGTACACCTCTGCCTTACCCTTCTGGGATTACAGGCGTGATATTATGTTATGTTATTTTTAAGGGGACTACAAGACCTAAACGCAAGTTGTTTAATGCCTAAAAGTAAATGATCCACTGAAATAAACCAAATCAGAAAATTATATGTATTCTTCAAAATGTAATGCAGATAGTGTGTTGGAAATATAATGCAACTAATTTATAATAATAGATATTTTGTAGATAGATAATTGCTTCCTTTTTGTTTTATAAATTACCAGCGTTGTGTCATCGCGCTTCTCTTTCTTTTCAATGCAGTCTGACAATAACCACGCTTTAGCTGTTGTCAGCCACTTCAGTCCCATTTAACAGGGGCTGAGCCTATTGCCATCAGCTGGCCACAAATTCAGACTGGGCTGCCAATAAGACATTCCAGACGGAAAAACCCAATAACCCTTTACCCGACCCGGGAATCGAACCCAGGACCTCGTGTTTAGCTGTAGCGCTTGCGACTTAGACCAACGAAAATAAAAATAATTATAAATGTCGAGTTTCAGTACCTGGTTTCCATCATATTTCAGACATTAAAGATAATTGAATTCAATATGTTTTATGAAAAAATTGCCCACTTATACCCGTTATTATATTAATATGAATGTAAAAAACAAATTGACTCATAAATGGAATACATCATTTTCAGTTATTCCTCAATTAAATAAAATAAGTGAATATGAAAGCTTTGAAGAAGTTGTAAAGGAAAACCCTAAATGTATGGGACACATACAATTGGCTCGAGTACATATTGAAATTTTGAATGGGAGAGCTGATTATTTTTTCTCGATTACTTTGTTGGTCCAATGCTGCATACGGGATGGCAGTGACATCTGCAACTCACACAGAAAAAATATTACTTGTTAAACATTTTAGGGAAATCATCTACTTTTACAATATTTGTAAATACGTGAGCACAATGTATCTTACATAACGTAATTAATTTACCTGCCATTGGTTTATATTTACCTATTGTGGTATAGTAATTTTATTCCAGGTGTATCGTCACATGTAATGAAATAATTAATGTTTAAGTACACAATATTGTAAAACATTTTAAGAGAATAACGGTGTAGTTTCTTTCCAATTATTCACTATACGAAACTACCTTTTGGAAGGGGAAACTAGAATCAATTCTTTTTTTTTGTAAATGTTGACGTTCAAAGGTGCCTTATTAGATGTGCCTATTTGAGATAAATGATTTGAATTTGACTTTGACATACATTTTAAATTGTTAACGAAAACAAAACTGCTGTGACATAGAAAAGTGTGAACATTTTTTTTATATAACCGAGGAAAAACTTCACAAGCGCAGGGGCACAGATAATATAATACTACGTACAGATACCCAATCCCATACTAAGAAATGACACCTCCGTAAGTCTGGTTATTGTGGTAGCTATTTTTCATCGTCCCAATTTTCAACAGATGGCAGCATTAGCGACTTATTGCCAGAGACTGCAGTTTTACAACGCCATCTAGGAGCTGTCCTACTTTTAAGAAGTTTCGTGCAATCCTTGTAAGCAACGTTTTACAGTTCCTTTATTTTTCTCTTAGATTTCTTATATTTTTCTATGTAAAATAATAAATAGTTAAAAAAGTTGTTTGATTTTAAGTTTAGGTATAGTGGTTACTGTGATGACAGGACCAATTGAGTTAAACGCCATCTATTGCAAAGAGCTCTTAACAAAATGATTAACATATGGCTACTTTTATCATAATATGGGTCCGAATTGAAGTCAACGGCTTAATTTATGTTTTTGTTGAAAATGGGTTCATTATGAGTGTTAATAGATAAATCAGCTTAAACAAGGAAGTTTTAATATTTACTAATCTTGCTTCAGCAAAAAACAACCATTTATTTGCTTTCTAACGATTACTAATTTCATAATGACCTATGCTGCCATCTATGATTTTTTTTCAAGGCTAATCATAATTTGTTCGAGTTGAGACCCCATGGCAGGGGGTTTCAGAATCATGTACTTGGATTAAGTAGGTTAATCCAAGTTAAAAGATTGCGCGTCGCTGTCCAAGCCTCCATATATTATATTTCTTTACGGAGTGGCGACGTGGCATCCACCTTAAGTAAGACTGCAGTTACGAGAATGTTTTTTAAAAACTTGCCCAAAGCGTGGCGTGATACATTATAATAGCCGTCTCCCCTTCCCCCCACGCCCTTGCCGTCCTACAAGACTGCTTACAAAACAACTCCTTGAAGTCCACAGTCCGAGTTTTACGCCCGTTTTCACTAACACTAAGCGGCGCCTTAATTAATGCCTGAATCAAATTGCGTTTTTGGATTTTCAACACTCGGTGCTAAGCCGAGGGTTGAAAATCTAACGGTGCATTAAAATATCAAATCCAACAGTGCAATAACATATAGGAGTTCTTCTAGGTGTTTTCTACTGTAAGTTGAAAAGGCAAAAGTTTCTGATTAAGATCACAATGAGGCTACTTTATCTTTGTAAGTTTTATTGAACATTTCTTCGTAATACTACTTCATGGAAGCACTTAAAGCGCTACTTGGTGCTAGCAGAAAATATAAGATAATAAAGTATTTTCCTCTACAGGGCTCCTCATTACTAGTCGGAGTTTCTCTCAGATTGACTCGAACTTGTTCAAGTGTTAAATCTGCATAAATCCCTTGTTTTCAATAACGGAACAACGCGCCGTATATTATAGAAACTATAGGTTTATTCATTTGTTTTCGGCTCAGCCTAGGGCTTACCAATATTGTGTACGGATGTAAACTTCAAAACGTCCAGTATTTATGTTGACAAAATCATTATCATCGTCATTGACAGCTTGTTAAAACTAAGTACCGCACCCCCATCGCGAAACATACTATCTTTCACAAATCGAAGGATTTTGAAAGAAGTTCCTAATCAATTGCTTCCTATATTTGAAACATTCATCTGCTTTACACGGCAAGTAACGCAATGAATGTTGTCGTTTTAACAAAATTATAGGTGCATTAGTAACGGCATTGAGTTCTTGCTTTTGAGCCAGACTTCCCTGGTCATTTTGTCAGGCTGCTGGTCTCCCGGTAAGGTTCAGTTAGGGCTTCACTCCACCTGCTATCACCACGTCTAACAAAATATTTTTGTATCAACTCGGACAAAATTGAATCTTGGTGATACTTCGTACTGGCACAGATTATTAAAAACTCTATATCTTCATAGAGTTTTTAATCTGTCCGCTCAATAGGAATTATGACTAATATTTTAAAATGTTAGAAAAAATAATGTAATTTCAAAGGCATGGTAACAATTTGATAATCGAAAAAGCCTGTTCAATCGATGTACTTTTGAAGAAGCTACACGCTTTAATAGTTTATGGAGAGGTATATTCCCGTCCTTGTCGCGGTACGGACGATGCATGGTCAGTATGGCGCTAGTATTAAGTTACATAGTCGTGACATCACTTCTACGAAAGTGCTATCCTTATCTAATACAGTTTACTTTAAAACGTTTATACCTTGCCAATTTGTTAAGTTTTTACACTGTTTGTAATATTGTTAAAAGTTGTCATTATTCATATTATCTACTGTGTAAACAACAAGTATTTCCCCTCAACATACTCGCTCCTAGTCAGCTAAGGGACAGGTGCCTTTATATGAGTAATGAAATTTACACGTTCAAAGAATGAGCCTCCGAATATATCGTCATCCGTAACTTATTACATGTATGATGATAAAATGTAATGTTGTGATCTACTAAGATAAACGTAATCTTTATGATGACTATTATGGCTTATAAGGTAATGAAAATGTGTTTTATATTTGTCTGAACGTCAGACAGAGTCATAATAAGGTCTACATTGTGACTCATGACAGCTACAATGAATATTCAAGCGAGATATCCTCATAAGTTACCCAAGCTTGGCATACGAATGGCGATCGGAAAATATAAAAGGTCCGTTCATCGGTCGAACGTTTATTCGACCCCGACGACGCCACTACCCTCCTCCAGGAGAGTAGTAAGGCCACTAGCACGCTACATAAGCCCAAAACCCGATCGCCGTCCTACCACCCTCGCCGCCGAGGCCCGCCGCGACGCCCAAATCTACGCCCCTCCCGACCCTTGCTCGAGCCAGCCCGCGCCGCTGAGCCTGTAGCTTTAAATTCGTCCCTAAATAATATCATTCCTGATCCAGCTAGTCATTTGCTGCCCTCTTCCAGCGACGCCCTAAGCCGAGGTTCGTACCCCACAGGGGGTGCCCTTAGCGTGTAGTCGCTTAGTTTTTAGTTAGTATTTAAGTTTAAGTCCTGGCTGGAGGCCTTAATTTATTAGGGAATCCACAGGCAAGTCCGTCTAAGCAGACGACAACCTCATAGGTTGACCTGCGAGATGCCATTTATAAAAAAAAAAAAAAAAACGAACGTTTACAAAGCGTAGACGCTACGCAAACACGAATCTAACGTAAGTTACATGCAATCCTGTCTACAAGACGTAATTGTGATGTTTTCTTGTACTGGAACATACATGAAAACCTTCTGGTTAAGGATATATTGAAGGGCAAGATTCAAATGATACCGCTACAACAGACTCCTGTACCGATGTATAAACCCATCATAAGGGACCTGAAACCTAAAAAACAGTGTTAAAAACACTTGCAGGTTACCATATTGGTGTTTTAACACTGTTTTTAAACCTCTTTTAAAAGAAACACATTTATAAATATAACAGATACAGTGATGATAGAAAATCAAAGTGTAACCTTTTAAATGTGATAATATGCCTAACATAAATAAACATAACATAACATCTCGCTTATAATCCCAGAAGGGTTGGGCAGAGATGTACCTATAGCACACCCATATTGCGCCAGTTATGCTTAAGTCCCATGTAATCGGGGGGGGGGGGGGGGGGCGAGATTATTGCCATCATCCGGGCACTAATCCAGACTCCGGGCTGCTACTGTCAAATTCTAGATTAAAAAACCCAATAACCAATAGACCTACGAGGTAGTCCAGTAAACAGTTTTAGGTATAATTGCACGGTACTGCAACAACGGACAGACGCGGCGTTGCCAAAATAGCCTCAATCCAGTCGGGATTGCGGCTGTTTTGGCAAAACTGCGGTTATCTGTTACACTTATGAACACTGTTAACACTTTTATGTCTGTAAAATATATATTACTGTTACACTTTTGTAAGTGTTTTGGGTTAACCAATTCAAAATGTATTACTTACTTATAATTCTGTAACACTTATTAAGGTGGTTTTTGGTTTGTCCCTGCCCATAATCACAATGTTGTGCGTACACAAACAGATTCTTCACACCAAAAACATAAATAGTTTCCCAGCAATAATTTGCTTGTCCAATGTTCCTCCGAGATAACAGCTCTGTGATGGGTTGTTTGACACCCCGAGGTTTAAAGTGAACTTTACAGAATATGGCTACTTTACTGGCCTTAACTTTTCAGAATAGGACTGCTGGCCTACTTTGTTTTATGAACGATGGTACCTATACAATTAATAGTGGTCACGAGACACTGTGATCGTGGTTTGTGTGTTCTGCATGCGGTTTGATTGTCATATCACTTACGATCAAATGCATATCTTATTACATTTGACAGCTTCATTTAGATTACAAACCTCAGTGATAAAGTTTAGTTAACATTGCAGCTAAATATTTTATGACAACTGTTTCAATTGTTTTGTCATTCCTAATTAGTGAACCTTAGTTCATGGTTTTAAATTAATTGTGAATGCAAAATAAAAGCTCAATAATTTGCAAAATAAAAAATGTTCAGTACATATTTTACAAACTTTCAGTCTGTCAGTACAGACACCTACTATGTGCTGTCAGGCTTTAGGTTTTTGCTCTGGGGGGGGGGGGGGGGGGCAAATATTTCTCTCTGAATAATGGCGGGAGGGAGGAGGGTTTGGGATTTCGCAAGCGTTAGGTTTATGTCTAATTTACCCTCCCTGTATCCGCGCCTATGTACAGTCTCGAGCATAACACCTTACACTTGCGCAAAATTCGGAAGCAATGTACTCGTAAAATAGCTATTAAATCTTTGACCTATTTCTAACTAACAGTAGGTTTCGAAAATACTGTGTTCGTAACATCATATAATTCGAAAAATTCCTACCAATACTTTAGAAGATACACTTAGATTAGTGTAAAGTATTCATACTCGACAGTGTACTTTAATATTATATACATACTTAATTACGTTGGACTTTGGGATAAAAAAAAATTCCAAGTTTGGCTCTACAAATCTCATTTTGTTAACAAAATCCATAAGCATGAAGCCTGATTTATAAAATGACACATATGTATAGTCAAGATTCTGTCTACAATAGTACAAACATAACACAACATCACGCTTGTAATCCCAGAAGGGTTTGGCGGAGGTAAAAGAAAAGAATTAAAGAAAAAAATGTTTATTTGCGGTAAACAGGACGCAAAAAAGAACAAACACTAAAAACAGAAAACGTTATGGGAAACATGCGTCACATTCACGCAAAACGGCTATCGCTCAGCATAATGCTGCGACCCTATGCAAGACAGAGCCCCAGCGCTGGTTTTGACGTCCACCGATGCAGCAAACAAATATTTAGACGTTGTACCGGTACAGCGTACTTAAAAAAAGGTGTCTTGAAGTACACCCACATTTCGCCAGATAAGCTTAAGTCCCATGTAATAGGGGCGAGTGTATTTGTACAAACGCTACTACTGCAAGTAAGCCCAGACAACCAGTACTTACCAAGGGGTATCATGTTACTTAGGAACTGGGTTGTGGATGTCAGATATTCAGTCGCTTCATGTACAATACTGGTTTTCAATTGCATCTTTACCCTAATCGCGTAACAAACTTTGTTTCTTAATCTTAATGTGAATCATTTTGAAGGACTGCTAATACATTGCTTCATATGTTCGAAAAGTTTGTCTGCTCAACAACGTTATTAACGCAATAAACTGTCAAAATGGAAGCCATTGCACTGTTAGTATGTTACGCGATTACCCCGCCGGTTAGACCGGAAACCGACTCCAACGTATTTGGTAAGGGATGGTAATGTTACTGTACGCGTTTAGCACGTCTAAAGCGCGTTCAGGAGCTGTCAGGGTCAATATTCTATAAAAAAAAAAATACACTGACAGCTCTTAAACGTAGTTATTGTGTTGGTCGCGAATACTAACATTGTTGAAATCGGCACTGAGTACTACAAACAAAAACAACCCTTTTCTCAAACATCAAAACAAACAATCCTTTATCTCGAAGTGCATTTGCATTTCCACCTGTCTTCCAACTCCTATAAGCCGTGAACGGCGATCAAAAATGTCTAAAGGAATTCACACGTTATTGCAAAGTGTAATCCTTGGAGAATGAAGCGAGCTTAGAGCATCCGGTCTGTTTCTACTTGAGAAATGGTACAGAGCAAAAAGATAAATCTTTCATTTAGCAAAATTTGAAAAAGATTTTCTCTCAAAAAACTCGAATGTAACATATAATTTCAATCGCTACGATATAAATTATGAATGAGCTTTTGCGCGTGGAGGTCGAAAAAAAAACCTATAAATCGTTCTCCATTAAAAGTACATAATACAGGATAAGTTTTTAACCAGTGCGCACTCTGTAATCATGAATTCAGCACATGATTCTAGACCCATTAGCATAGACCTTTTTCGTCGGTAAAAAAAAATAGATTTTCAGTACATTTTAACCGCGTAGCTAATGCCTTATTCTATGAAATAGCATTTTTTTTTAAAATAACTGACGATAAATGTCTACGCTAGGGAGTCTAGAATTATGTGCTGAAATCATTTTTAAAGTTTGCGCACTGATTAAAAATTTATCCTGTATACCTACTTACTTAAATGCCAAATTTCTTGGTGTTCAGTCAAACGGTGTTAGAGTTCACTTACAAAAGTATTTATTATTTTTTATTTAACCTTTAATATAACCATATTTCGAAAGACACGTAGCGCCATCTAGCGTCCTAAAGCAATTGTGATTGTCGAAAGTCACTGTTGTTTCCCTCGGTGATAGTAACTTTTTTAAGGATAAAAGGTACCCCTGACAACTTAGGTATTTACAAAATCTTATGATGATCGGTTATAATAGTTAGGAAGACAGGACTAGCTTTTGATCGCGGCTGCGCCCGCGTCGATGTCATAAATTATCCTACGGGAACGTATTGCAAGCATAAAAATCATACTTTGTACCCAGCGGGGTAATAGGGTAATGACATTTTTTTTTCTCAATAAAATATTTGCTTCCAAATAGTGCAAACAATAAAATAAAAAGTGTAAAAGCTAAAAAAGATTTTTTTGAATAAATCTTAGACAAGGGCAGCATTAGGTTAATAGCGCCATACATTGTCCGTACCTCTCGACAAGGACGGGAGTAATCGTAGCGTGTAGCATCTCCTTCATCTTAACATCGATTTGACAGATCTTTTCGATTATCCCATTTTTACGAAAAAACTCCGATTTTGTGGTTCATTCAAAAACAGAGAGGCAATTCTCATATTTTTAGGAACGTTCCCATTGCAATGTCAGTCTCAATCTGTCAAAAATACCTCAATTTTTCATACAATTTTGACAAGTTTTTTGACATTTGATTTTTAATGTTTTTCATTACGGGAATTGGCCTTCTGGTTGTTAGAATTAAACCTGTCTTGTTCTCGCAGCGATTTATTATAAAACTATACACTTAACGCACTCCAAGAGTTGCCATCTTTTTCAATTTCAAAAACAGTATTTCCGAAACCATTGTCTGTAAAAAAACAGCAGATGGAATAAAAAAAGGATTTTAAAATGTTTAATTTAAAATGCATTTTATTTTTATTTTTTATGACTCAATTGTTATTTCACTCAACATTTAGGTAACTAAATACCACTAATTCAGCTTTTATATTTGTAGATTAATACTGGCCCAATTGCGCTCATTTCGCCATTTTGTACTGAAATTAAAATTAAATTTTAAAAATAGTATTTTGGCCTCTAATATAGTAGGATACTTTATTATTGTTGGCAACCCTACAGACACCTGTCCGTTATTCAAAACCGCGTAACGTTATTGCCTCCAAAATGTAGTTAATAGCCTGACAATCAATCGCACGGTTGTTACACGAACAGTCGTTACCACAGCCTTATAAGCAGTGCACCAACCCACCGCACCCTGAATACAGACAGAGCCGCGAGTCAATACACGCAACCACAGGCTCACAAAGTATTCACGTCAATAATAAAGCGCACTACAATATTGAATCTGCGGACTCCGATGTATTGAATGCTGAATTTATCATAAGACTTCATAACCCAGCGGATATTTTAATATTTTAATGAAATTTGCTGGAATGTTCCACTGCAGGGAAAACGGAAAGAAATATTGATCTCCACTGTTGCTGTGTTTTGTGCATTTAATTCCAGGTTTTCTGACACCAGCCGGCCGTCAAAGGGCACCATACAGAGGGGCCTGCGGACGGTGAGATTGGGTGTGGTCGTTTGAGCAGTTGGGCTCAACGAGGTGGCACGCAGTATGTGCCCATTAATGTAAGGAAGTGCTGGTCGTGGCATCGGCTGCATTTGGTGATGGGGCCCGTTAGGCATGACGGGCAGATACCCCCCGACTCATAGTACAATCAGTGTCCTGCATTACATGAGCCCTCTTCCCGCCTTCTTCTTTTTAAGAGGGGTCAGGTAATGTAGAGCACTGACTGTACTAGAAGGAACAGTGAGGGTTTTAGTCGGTAGGAGTACGACATAGGTAGCCCACGGTTTTTCCCAGACGGATGTTATTGATGAGATGAGAGATGAAATCCCCACGGAAAAAAAGGGTTTCTGATACTTTTTTTTCATAGAGATAAGTAAACAATCTACGCTATTCTCGTTTGCGCTCTTGGTGGATATTATGTTAAAGTTGGGAACAGCAAACACTGCGTTCTCTTGCTTTGGGTGATAGATCTCCAGCTATCGTGTCCAGCTTGTCCTATTCTCTGCACGTAACAGGAACTGATGGACGCTATTGAAGGTGCCAAACTCGTAGCTGAACTCTGAGCCGACTCGATTTAAGGCTCCTACAAACAGGTGCGACACGCAAGTCGCGTGTCGCGCCTGTTTGTAGGAGCTTTTATATTGCCATCTTCATGCTTTGAACAAGTAAACAATCTTATATTATCGTAAGCTAAGCGAACACCATTCACGAATATCCCATTCATATAAATCCTTAAGCTCCTTACTTACCTGTAAGTAGGTCACAGGTGGGGTACATTGTGCTCAGCGCACCTAATACTGTTGTCGCTACACCGCGCGACAGCGAAACACGAACTTGCAATCAATCGCACGCTGTAACCTGTAACACGACCGGTTGGTGCCACAGCCAGTAGGGGTTTCTACAGCTCACTCAGAATCACTGTCTATTCCAAGGTTGCATGGAACAGAACGCAGAAAGCGATAAGGCCGCCCTTTGTATATTTTGTAGTGTTCGATATTTTATTTTGATAAGTATTTTTGTGGTGTACAATAAAGTATATATTATTCAATAAATAAAAACAGCTGGTATACTGTAAAGGCAAGAGTAGATACCAAGCAGAAACTAAGCTTCATAGACACGGTGGGTCTTCAAACTTCCAGCTTATTTCTTTCTAAGACATGCTTTTAGTCACTAAATATGTTTTGCGTTAAACGTATTTGAAGCAACGGCAACGTTCTGTTTTTAAGTTTTCAATATGACAGACCGGTGACGTTTTAAATATGTTATCTGTGATGCTTTTTGCATCACAGATAAAAATTACAATTCGAAAAACTGACTATTGCTCACGATGCAGCAATTGATTATTCTCATTTGAAAATGAGATAGTTAGCCTTTTCCTTCCACGAGTGTACCTACATGGCGCGCCCTAATGTAGACACGTTACCTCTCGATGCGCCACGTGTTACATAACGGCTTAGCGAGTGGATAATTTAATTAAACATACTCACGTGAGGACCTATCGCAGAAGGATTGAGTTAAGGCTCCTGCTCGATGGCGGGACGCGACAGGGCGACACAAAATCACCACGTGTCGCGCTTGTTTGTGGGAGCCTTTAAGTCTCTGTCGGATATCATACTCTGCGTCCCAAACCGTAACCACAGAACTATGTGCACTGTCGCGAGTTAATCGCGTTAATGTAACTAAAAACTAAGCATTTAGCAACACCACTAAAACTCATTTTGATTAGAGATGACTAAATACGTAGTTCAAAGCAACAGCTGCAAGTTGACTCTTAACAGAAAATTTATTTTCGATGTTACAGTTGTGTAAATCGGTAAATGAAAATATGAAAACAATGTAAAGAAATTACTTTATTGTTTCAACATGTTAAGCTTGTAAACAACGCTTCGGATACACAGATAATAAAACATCGCGTAAATCTTTACAGGAACAATGATTGGTGATTTTGGGCTTCCACATCATGTCCGCTGCAAATGATCGTGTTTCAAAAATATTTACTCCTATTGCGATTACCTATTGTTTCACTAACACGTTGATTTTCCTGGAACACGTTTGTGATACAAACAAATGTTTAGAGATAAATACAGTACGACGTAACATAAAGGTTTCATTGTACGTACAGTCACGAACATTCTTACCTTATCTACACTTACGAAAAAGGCTTAATAATAGTCAATTCGCATTTATTCTTTTTGAAAAATGTGAATAGATTAATAATTTCTACACCTGTTAATTCCTATCCGATTATTATTTACTTTATTGACTATTAATTACTATTCGTAAAAAAAAAACATATTTTAAACTTAATTGAACAACATTCAAAACGTGCCAATCCTATACACATATTTCTGGAGTTGTCTCTCTCTCCCTTGTTTTTATTATGTTGGAGTTATAGCAATGCTAAATTTCGATTAACTCACGAGTCATCATCGAACGTACTTGACCCTGTCAATTATTGCCTTAGTTCGTTTAAACTCAAGTATCCTGTTTAACAAAGCCGATGGCACTTACCAGTTGTGTCGCCCTCACAGCTATAAACCACAGATTAACAAAAAAACATTTGGACATAGCACACACTATGCAACGCGTGACTGCGATTAGACGCAATGACAGTCTGCGGCCGACAATCCTAATTAATATTTAAAATGCGAAAGTAAGTTTGTTTATTTGTTACGTTTTCTCGCCAAAACGGTTGAACAGATTTGGATGAAATTTGCTACATGGATAGGCCATGACCTAGATTATGGATATATATTATACTTTTTATCCCGAAATTCCCACGACTAATCTGTTGTATTTTGACAGTTCAACAAGATTCATTGCGTTATTTACATTGGTTGAGCAGATTTTTTATCGAACATACGAAGCAATGGATTAGAAATCTGTTTCAAAACGATTCAGATTCCGATTGATTGTGTATTACGCAACTAGGGTACAGTTTTGATATACTTATTTTGTTCAAAGCTCCGCATTATTGGTGTCGAGTTGCAGAGTCGCAACGACAAATGAACGTTGCCTATCCTGCACGACGTCTGTCATAAAGAGTATTCGCAGGCGCATACAACCGCTCTGCGTGTTGTTGCATAAACTAGACGCAGCGAAAACACACATTATTTGCGCAAGCACTAAAGCGTCAAGCAACCACTGATACACGACAACTTGTTAGTTCATTATTTCTAAGAAAATAATTAAGAATAATTCCTTTTTTACCAACTCCAAGATTCGCGAAATTTCATCCGCGTCCTTTTTATGAGAACTGGAAAATACCTTTCTACTTTCCAAGTTAATACCGAAGAAAAGGTTTTTATTCAATCATCGCTTTCGGGAATAAGTTGGAATTTATGTTAATGTTGTTTTTCAGCATTTGTCCGTACCTGGTAGTTATTATTAGATTTGCCACTCCTTCATCAATTTTGGTCTTAAATTTAGTTGA
Organism: Dasypolia templi; assembly: GCA_963555695.1. NCBI lineage: Eukaryota > Metazoa > Arthropoda > Insecta > Lepidoptera > Noctuidae > Dasypolia > Dasypolia templi. Next base: position 15,057,331 of record OY743140.1, read on the forward strand.
GGCCTGATTTAATAACTACCAATTTATTAACTCGACGACGAGACGAGTGTTCTTCTTTAAACAACACGAAATGTTAACTTTTTAAAGGTTATTCTCGGAATGTTAACTGTTAAGAAGTGCATAACTGCACAAACACCAACATGAGCTATGCATTCAATATAAAGCAATCTTGTTGTTAATATTTATTAACCCACGACGGATAAAGAGAGATGTTATAAGTTTAACACAGATATGTGTATCTGAGTGTCTGTCTGCGGCATCGTAACTCCCAAACGACTGAACTATTTTTTTATTTTTTTTGGAAGGTGAATTAATCGAGAGAAACCTTAGCATATAAAAAGATAGCGGGGTAATTGCGTACCGCACGTAATATGTCAACCTGATCGGAATGAGTTTTACTTTGACAGTTCGGGCCACGTTCATTGCGTTATTTACGTTGTTGAGCAGACGAATTTTTCAAACCTATGTAGCAATGGATAATACTCTTCAAAACTTTTGGATTGTGATTGAAAGTGTGTAAATTACAATTAGAGTGCTGTTCAGCCATTTTTAGGGGCTTTTGTTGGTGTCGTGTTTTCTTTTTTAAATTTCAAATTGCTTAATCAAAACTAATTTGCTTTTTTAATCTGTGTGTAGTCTGCCCACGACTCCCATCGCATAGACTACAGAAACAAAGCCTAATCACAAGATATGGATAACTTAACATCACGCCTGTCATCCCCTACCTCATGTACACCCACATTTTCGCCATTTATGTTAATGCCCCATACAGTAGGGGGCGAGTCTTGCCATCAACCGGGCATCGCATTTAGTTTTGAAACATGTGTTTTTAGAAAAATCACTCAAAAACCCACATAACATTTGCTCTAAGATTTCAACCTTTTTTCATTCATATGAAATCATATTAATTTACTCTATAAGATGATTTCAATATGAAAATTAATTTATGGGGTTGACTATTTCGGGACACCGCCAAGCGGTTGGTCGACTCTTCACGTGACCAGAAGGCTGGCCTATTTTAATCCCAAAGAATCAGCGTTGTCATCTAACGTGGCAATGCTGCCAGCTTACTGGGCACTTGTCCCGTTGACGGCAATGCGGACGAATTTTTTGATGCCCTATGAGCTCTTATTTTTTTTATTTTTACTCGTAGCCTGTAGGATTGTAATTTATATTGAACTGAAATTGTTAACCAAAAAATCAATAATTTAATCCTGCATAAAGCTGTTGTTATTTGTTTAAATAGAAATAACGCCCATTGGAAATAAGGATTTGAATAGACATTATATAAAGACAATGCAAAAGGCAATCTGTCACGAGTGCCTCGTTGGTCTAGTCGCAAGCGCTTCTGCTGAGAATGACTTCCTGGGTTCGATTCCAAGGGCGGGCAAAGTGTTCCTGGGTTTTTTCATCAGGATTTTTTAGTAGCAGCCTGGAGTCTGGATTTGTGCCCGGTTGATGGCAATAGGCGGGCCCCCTATCCGCTATTCTAGACTTAAACATAACTAGCGAAATGTGTTTGTACTAAGGCAACACCTCTGCCTTACCCTTCTGGGAATACGGTTATGATTTTATTAATAAAACTGCGGTTTCGTGTTAAAATGACAACATTAAGCTGAGTCGAACACGATCAAACAACATGGGTATTATCAATGGATTAGCGTCATCAGCATTAATTATTACAGGTTCATCCCTCACTGACATTGTATATTTAAACGAAATAAAGGTCCGTGTACCACAGGTTATAGGTTGAGTCGATTAATTTATTATGGGTGACAGTGACGCATTAGATAAAAACCGTAGTGTGTAGACGCCCGCCGGGCAGCACACGCGTAGCAAGACACCATAGATTGTCGTTTGTGTGACATTTTGTCTATTCTACCGTCGACAAGTTTCGTCGACGGAAGAATAGACAAAATTACACATAAATAAAAGAAATCTGTTATTTTGTCTATTGACAAAACTCGGTCATGATACGCGTCTTGGTAGAGTGACGACTTGCGAAAGGCGGCTGGCAGAGACTGGATGAGGAGAGCCGAAGATCGCGCTCAGTGGCGTTCACTAGGAGAGGAATAGGTCCAGCAGTGGACGAATATAGGCTGATGATGCCGGAGACGCAGATAGAAAGCGTGGTGATCAAGGCGACGTTGCAGTACTTTTTGACTTCCATAAACCTGTACATCTAGCCAAATGTAAATGTAGAAATTTTCCTACAAAAAAAATTGTAGGAAAATTTAACTGTACGCGGTCAAGCGCTGCGTGAAGACAGAAACGGCCCGATAAAAAAAACACAGATGACAAGAAATCCCCACTTAAGGCGCTACCCTCGCTAGCAAAACCTTGCGATAGTGTTTTATTCACACTTTAAAATAGTTATAAACTACATTTAAAAGCACATACTCAATTTTTGGTATCCTATCATCACATTGCACGTTCTTATTTCTTTTCATGTGTTATTAACCTCCACAACCCAGTTACGTGGTAATACGATAACCCTGGTTAAGACAGGTTGGCTGACTTTTGGCTGACTACCCGTAGCGACTGTCAAAGATCTGCGAATGACAGACCGAGACGAGACCAACGGCGGCGAGGAGGAGTCTCGATATGTATTTAATGGATGGTCACTCATCCACGAAAAGACCGATCTACCTGTGCGGCCATCAGAAATTTCATAGTAGTAGCTCTGAGTCCGGATTTTTGCCCGGTTGATGGCAATATATGGCTCGCCCCACAAAACATGGGACTTAAAAATAACTGGCGGAATGTGGGTGTACTATAGTTACACCTCTGCCTGACCTTTGCGAGAATAGGCTTGATGGCTAATGTTCAGTTATGTAGCAACATAATGTAATTTCAATATTTAAAATGTTAAATGTTAACGTATTATGGGGACTACAGGACAGAAACGCAAGTTTTACAATGTCTAAAAGGATATGACCCACTGCAGTAAACAAAATCAGAAAAAATATACGATATTCTTCAGGATATATGATAGTTAGATAGGTTGTTAGATAGGTGTTGAAAATATAATGCAACTAATTTGTTAAATTGAAAAAAAAAAACCGAAGGTACCTCTAAAACTATTTTAACGATTAAAAACCATACTATACATGCAATCATCCTGATTTTTGTCAGATAATTCTACAAGCGTCATATTAACGTAATAAGTGTTTTATTTTTAATTTAATAGTTTTTTTTTGTAAAAAAGATAATTGCTTCGTTTTTTTTTAATAAATTACCAGCGCTGTTTCATCGCGCTTCTCTTTCTTTTCTATACAGTCTGACGCTTTAGCTCTTGTCAGCCTCTTAAGGCAGACAAAGAATGTGAACATAGAAAAGAGTCAACTTTTATGGAAACTACGATAAAATTCATGGTTGAGTTTTGACTATTGGGCACCCAGCACCAAAGTAAGCAATTCAAAGTTAATGTTTCTCGTATTATGAAGTCATAAACCTCTTAATCCAATTGCTTAATATTTCATAGAACATCGAATTCGAATTAAAACCAAATCGATTTCACGATTTCGTTTTAAAGGCTGTTACATTTTCAGTGTTGTCAAAAGTTTTCAATGTCGCTTTGAATCACAAATTGGCCAATAAGACGGTACCTTCCAAGGTTTTGTGAGGAAAATTATATAAAAGATATTTCTTTCTTTCTATTGTTTTTGAACGGTTGCGGAAATTTTCATGAAATTGTAAGCAATTTATTACCAGCCTATGATTGTCCCATTGTAGGGCAAAGGCCTCTTCTCAAACAGAGAAGGCACGAGCATTGATCAGCACGCTTGCTCAAAACGGATTGGCGATTCCAGACTACAGAAAGATTACAAGTCCAGGTTTCCTCACGATGTTTTGAGTTAACAATATGACCACTTCAATTCTAAAAGTTACTGGCGCGACGCGACTGTGTCGCGCTATCGCGTCGAGCCTGTTTGTAGGAGCCTTTAGCTCGAAGTGGTGAAAAGTGTGCGTTTTGGTGGCTTTTTGTAACATTCGACGTTCAAAAGGCGCTGATACTCAAATAAATAAATAGTATTTTTTTTGGTTTACCCACTTATTTTGGTATTAACAAAGGTGTAGGACCTTTGTCAATACCAAAATAAGTCGGTAAACGTCTTTCAAGAATACAGTTCGAAAACGGTTCGTGAAAAAAATATCAACATTACTAGATTATCTCAATTCGGTAACTAATATTTCCGGAGTCATTTGTTCAATGTTACCTCATTCGCATCTAAAGTGCAGCATTAAAAAAAAATACGAGACAACTTTGCAGATTTGTCGCACAATTACCAGCCAGAGGCATCTAAACCAGAGTCTACAAGGCTACAATTTCGCGCGTAAACTAAACGCCTATGTGGCAGGTACCAGCTCAGGCACCTGTCTCACTGTCCGCTGACGAGGAAGCGACTAGCTATCAAAGATTAGCACCCGTGAAAGTAAAAGAGATACATTTTAATTAATAGTTGAGCGCTGATTGTTGCGAGTACTCGAAGTAGCTATCAAAGATAGTACTCGCTCAGCGACGCTCGTTCGGCAGACAGAACACTCGCTTGGTCCATACGCATAGCACAATCAGCCTATAATGTTCCCACTGCTGGGACACACGCCTCCTCTCGGTGAGAACGAGTGGGCCGTGGTTTACCACGCGGGCCCAGTGCGGCGGCGAGTAATGGATCGTCACCGTCGCCCTCTCTCGCTCGCTCGTTGCTCGTCAACTCGCTTTTAGCTAATCGCCGATGGTGAGGCAGGTACAACACCACTTTAGCTGTCAGGCCTGACAGTTGTAGAGACAGCCCTATTTATAGCCGACTGTTTAGACCGCTATTCGGACGGAAGGATATTTAATTGTTTTTAAATGTATATTTTAGTTATTTAGAGAGAATTAATACCTGATTAATGTAAAGAATTTTATTTAGCCCGCTTGTACCAAAAATCAGGAAATACATTTTATGCTAAATGTAAATAAAGCATCATTCTGAACCCTGTCAACTTCAAAAAATTTACATAAATGAATGATCTTTAGTTATGTAAAGAGAATTAATAACGAATACATTTAGCAGAGGCTTACCGCTAAATGTATTTTGAGTTATGAGGTATGAGACGCTAAAGAGTTATGAGGAACAGGGTGTAAAGTTCACTCATACACATGGAAAGGAAGGATCCGCCGGCCAAACGGGTCTAGGGCTGTTCGAAAGAGATACCGTGGCCCTGGCACAGGCAACTGAAGGAAAACGGGTGGTCAATAAAAGTCTGACACGCCCTCCCGCCAGACAGAGCGGGAGAAGTAATTTGATGATTTCCCATCCTAAAAAAAGGCAGATGACAAATCTGTCTCTTCAGACAGACATATTACACAAATTATCGATTTTTTAATAATTTTAACGCTAAACGTAATTACTTATTTATGGTGCAACAGCACGTGTAGCACAACAACCATAGACTCAATTCATTTCATTGATAGATTTAATTGATTTGACTTTTTTGCTTTGTGTTTTGGATCTGACATTTATATATTGTTTATCTGATATATAATTACGAAATTTCATTAACTTTTAGCGTGAATTCATCAGTCATCTAATTTTAACGTTATAAAATTGACAAAATTTAATTGTGTTGTTTTTATATCTTGTATGGGTCAAGGACCTGAAATAAAAAAAATATTTTAAGAAACTGGTGTTGTCGACGTATGAATAGACATAGAAATCTGTCATTTTGTCAATTCTTCAGTCGAAAAATGTGCAAGAGGGTTTTTTGATATTTTTGCAAACATTAGGTTCTTATGGTTTTATTTTGAATTTACTGCTCTATAATCTACAATACTCTCAACTTTACGTTTTTAAAGGTTCGAGTATTGTGCCGGTACTTTCAATAATGTAACAAAATATATTAATAAATTAATTCTCACCATTTTTTTTGTACAGAAATATTACCTACGGGAAAATCCAGCTTTGATTATTATAATATGATAGTTGATTAATATTATAAATGTGGTATGCGCTAAGCAATTTTTGCTCAAGCGCAAAGATCAACAAAAAATAAAACTTTTTACACGAATTTTTACATTCATTTATTTATATACAAGATGTCCATGAACTGCTAAATTGAACTTAGATCACATACTTCAGATTATGTGTTAAACAAGTACGGGTTGCTAACAACAACTCACTCATAATAAGTGCTTACATTTTAAAATCATAAAAGGTTAATTTGCCTATACAGAGCAATATTGGTTTCGACCGTTGGAAAATGAATTGCATAACAATTATTCTACTTACTTTAATTGTCCGTTTATCCAAATTACAACTCTCATTCTTTGACGTAGTGTGTCAATTTGATATTTCCGGACTATGTATAAACAGAGGCATCTAGATCGGTACAGGTGTTAACTAGGTTCAAAGCCAGAGTCGAAACTTGCTACTACAGGCGAATTTCAGTGTCAGTTTTTTCTGTGGAACATTGACACTGACAGCTCTTGTGCGCGATTTAGATGTGTTGATCGCGTGCAGTTTCACTTAAAAATTCCTAATTAAGTATCCAACCACTGTTGGCCTCTGCCCAAAGGTTGACAGGTAAAAAAGGCCTATAGAATTAATTCCACCTCTGTACATTTGTGTTTATGAATTATTCAAAAGATAAATAAAAGCTCTTTGCCGGCCCAGCACGTGTTTGCTTGACCACAATAGAAACAAATTTTGTCGACGGAAGAATAGACAGGTATTCTGTCATTTTGCCTCTTCTTCTTTTGACAATACCCAGTCAAGCAACGCGTCCAGGGATCAAATTAAGCAGTCTTATTTCCTCTTACAAAGAGAAAGGGGGGAAGAGGGTCGGGTTATGCAGGTATGCACTGGCTGTACTTGCGGAATCTTGAAATCTTGACAACGAGGTACAAGACGGTCGAAACAGTGGAAAATATTAGTTTTACGTCTCCGACTGAGCCAAATAATTGAAACATTTCTTACAGTCCGCGAGGCCTAAGATGAGTTTCACTTTTGTGTGAGCGCCAATGTGATCGCGCGAGGGACGCACAGCGCCTCGGGTCGATTGTCTGATTCTCCGATTGGCTGATTGCCAAGAGAAGGACGCGTCGCTATGTGCACTCACATAAATGCAAAGCTCAGCTTAGGGCTCGCGGACTATACCCATTCTTAGTTTTAATGACACTTTCTCTATTACGAATACCAGTATCATTTCTGGCAGCCAAATATCTTGCCAAGAGCAGTTTCAACAAAACGTGTTTCCATTCAAAAAACTACCAATACATAGATACCTACAAGCTGTCGGAAACTAGTTCTTAAAGCGATGACTTGTAGAATTTAACTACTATATTCGTTACCTTGGCCTCAAATAAAAGTTTTTTGAAATACTTTTTGTTTGAATCAATCAAGGGGTCAAGCAAGTCCACAGGCTATAAAGTGACTTAACAAAGGAGAATCAATATCGATATGGTTTTGATATTTTTGTAGGAATGCCTTACCCTTGTGCAAAGATAGGTATCAAAATCTACCTGATAAAAGTTTTTTTTTTTAGAATTTACTGGGTTTTTAATAACAGGAACTTAAACCGTTGCAGATTTAGGAAAACGTTCTTAGGAGACTGTCCTTCATTTTTGAGTAATTGCTATCATTGCACAGAATTTGTAAAAAAAGGCATAAAGTTTTTTGCCATTTTGTGACCTTTCTACTGTTGTATTTATAACTAGGCTGGTCTCATAGAGCGTTTTTATCCTTATGATATGCAACATCTGTTCTGATTAATTAGCTTTTTATTTGTAAACATTGCCCAGTTTCTTGCTGACAGCACGTTTTTTTTTTCAAAACCTGTATTGTCAAACTGTTTAAAACTGTAAAGGACATTCTCAAGAATGTTTTCCTGTAGCTAGAACGACCCTTACTACCCCTTAGAATGTTCAGCCTGTATAAAATTAAAATGTATTTTTCCCAAAATTGCCCAGTCTGATTTTGATGCCCATTTGGAGAAGGGTAAAAATGAGATATCCCTACAAAAGTTTCTATATCGTATCGCTATTGCTCCTTAGATCACATTTGCCCAGTCTCCTTTAAGTTTTAATGCTCTCTTTATTATCTTGTCAAGCCATTTTATAATTAATGGTTAAAACTTGCGATCGTTGTTTTACCCGACTATGGCAAAGCCAAAGGAGGGTTATGATTTTAACAGGCCTCATAACTCATAAACCACTCGTTGTATTTTGGCAAACGACATATAAACAAATTATCTAGATTCGGTTTTCTTCTAGACGCAGTCACACTATAATATAATAATAATAATTCTTTATTGACATAATATTTTACAGAAAGTTGTTTGAATCCTCTGACTCCTGAACTAGGTGTACCTGTATGTCAGGAGTCAGCGCCCTCTCCCATTTTAATTGGCTTAGATACTAATGTCAACATAGGAATAGACAAACATACGTGCTAAATAATAAAATTTTAAAAGAAGTAAAACTTAAATACTAAAATAATAATAAAATAAACAATAACAGAAATTAAAAGTATAAAATGGATGAAAAAGTAAACATAAAAATATATATTTATTGTTGAGATATGATACTATACCGTGCTGTGTGTGTGTAGGTGTGTACGTGTGCGTGAGGGTGGAGTTCGTGTTTGTGTATGAGTAGGTCTATGAAAGAAAGGTATGTTATGTGTATGTGTTCCGCTGCAGAATAAGACTAATTATTTATTATTTTCTCTACATCCTCATAATTAAGAGTGAAGAGCCACTTCTTTAGCATAAGTTTACATTCATGTAGTGTTACCGGATAAAAATTTAAGATTCTATTTATTTTGTTGTATAAATATACAGATAGAAAAGCGTTTTGTCGTTGTGCAAAAGCCGTGCGACATTTAATCGATTGAATTATGTTTGGAGTGGTTCGCTTATTTCGAAGTTTACCTGGATCATATGGGGTAGATACGTGTTTTTTTGTAATTAACTGAAATATAAAAAGTTGTCTTACTGTAAGTACCCGGCACAATTCGTATAATGTCTTCGTTGGAAATCTGTATGGTTTGAATGACATGGTTTTTAGCAAGGACCGTTGTGCTCTTTCCAGGCGTAAGAGATGCGTTTTACATGCACCTCCCCAAACCCCAATACAGTAACCAATAACCGATTGTGCTAATGCATAATATACTGAAAGGAGGAGGTCGCCATCAGCTACATGCCTAAGATTTTTAAACACCCACGTAAGTTTCCTGACTCGTGACGAAACCATCTCGATATGTGGTTGCCAGGATATTTTCTCATCTAAGAGAACCCCAAGGTATCTGACCGTCTTAGATTTGCTCAGAGTTGTACACGAGCACTGCTGAGTGAAAGGTGATTTGCATGTGTGAATCCGGACAGCCACATTGGGCTGTTTTATGCGAGCGTTTGTGAACTGTACAAATGAGGTTTTCGAAATGTTAAGTGTTAACAGGTTATGCTTTAGCCACAAGCAGACTTTATGGAGCCCTACCTCCGCATTTTGTTGGACTACATCCCAAGTTTCTCCCTGAAACACCAAGGCTGTGTCATCGGCATAGGTAAATATTTTGCCTTTATTAAGCGTCATTTGACATAAGTCGTTTATGTAAATCAGGAAAAGGCTAGGACCGAGAATGCTACCCTGCGGGACTCCATAGATGACTGCAACATCCGAACTAATAGCACTACCCATTTTAACCCTTTGCAGACGGCCAGTAAGAAAGTCTTTGTAGATTTTAAGTACCGTTCCCCTTATTCCACACTTTTCCAGCTTATCAACAAGATCAGATATCGAGACAGTGTCAAAGGCCTTGGCCAGATCAATAAACACTCCGACACACTTTTGTTTATTATCTAGACAATCTGTTACATAATTTACTAACGAGACAACGGCTCCATCTGTACTTTTACCTACCCTAAAGCCAAATTGGGAGTCAGCTAATATATTATTTTTTTCTAAGAATTTTATGAGTTGGTTATTCAATACTTTTTCTAGTAATTTAGAGAGCGCTGGCAACACAGAAATTGGTCTGTAGTTTGTTACGCTGTCTCGAGCTCCACTCTTGTAGACAGGAGTAATGAGCGCCCTTTTAAAAACACTAGGAAAAACGCCCTGCTCTATACATAACCCAACGATCGTGGTAAAGTGTGGGACGATAATATGTTTTGACATTTTTAGCAATCTGTTCGAAATAGAGTCCCAGCCCGTAGCAGAGTCATTTTTAAGATTCATGATAAGCGATTCAATTTCTGATTCGTTTGGTGGGCGCAGTACCATAGAATTTGGAACACGAGGTCTACTGAAATGATTTAAAGTAGGCTGGGTGATTTCGGGATGGTCAGAGCATTTTATCCTATCAGCAAGTAGCTTTCCGGCATCCGCAAAGAAATTGTTCACGGTTTCAACAGCATCGTGGGGGCTATTACTGTTCTTTAATAAATCATCAGCAGAACATTTTTGCTTCGCAGTACCAGTGATTGATTTTATAGCTGACCACGTTTCCTTACTACTTCTTGCATTTTGTAAAAGGGTTTTTTCATAATTTCTTTTAAGCTTCCGCAATAGAGCGTTACAGAAATTTCTGTAACGCTTGTAAGTGACTTCGAGAACCGAGTTATTGGGATTTTTTCTAACCTTAACATGTAGCTTATCACGGTGTCGGATACACCGAACCAAACCAGGTGTAATCCATGGTTTTATGGTTTTTTTTGCGATCAGAAACAGTACAAGACGTTGTGTTTGATTTGACTGCAGAAGTCAAGTTTTCAGTGAAAAGAGTTGCAGCTTCTTCAGCATTAGCATTATAATTGTTTTACAGTTGCGTTTAAATCTGTCTTAATAATTATGTTCGATTTCCTTATTAGTTCACGCCTACACGATAAACTAAGAAGAACCGAATCGTGATCTGTAACTGTGGACTTTATGACAGTGACTGTGGCTGACCTATTTGTTTTAATCATGATGTGATCCAAACAATTGCTTAATCTGGTTGGCAATGTATGCCCTGGGAGTAGACCCAGCTCTGCAGTGAGATTTAAATACGGTGAACTATTTCTATCATTATTTTCAGGCTTAATGTCTATATTTACATCTCCAATGATAATAATATTTTTGCAATTAAAAGGAAGTATGGTGTCAATCGAATTCAAAAAGTTGTCGATGCAATAAATTGACGGAGATCTGTACGTAGCCAAGATGGTAATGTTGTTGTTAATTGTAAGTAACAAAAAATTTGCTCCAAAAGGATCAGGTGCCTCCACAGTACACTTTATATCACTGGTGACATAAATGACAATGCCATCATTTTGGTTTAGACTTTTCTTGGAAAAATAGCACGAGTAATTGTCTAAGAGTGGTGGTGATTTGTGCTCACTCAACCAGCATTCAGTCAAAATGATTATATCGGGTTTAAATGTAAGCCTAGCCAAATGAACAACACTATCTACTACCATCACTAAGTGAGGCATAAATCGAACAGATTGGCTTTACGAAAACCGAAGAACAAAAAACACTTAAGTAGATGACTTGTTTATCTTGACCTTTTTAGTTGGCGTTTTTGTCGTAGTTGGGTCTTAGTTTTTCAGTGTCCGTATGTGTTGAGGAATCATGTCTTGTATGTAAACGCAGTATATTACAAATATTTAGTAGTTAATTAGCCGATTTTGTAGGCCGTTTAAGGCGGCTCCTCAATCCAGACGTCTGAATTGATTAGTCACCTTAGACGTCCTGTAAATTTTTACGGGTTTTACTACAAACTCCAGGATCGAGTCTACAAAATCGGCTCATTTACTACTCAATATTTGTAGTATCTGCGTTTATATATGAGACATGACTCTTCAATCCACACGGATACTGAAAATATTGGTAGTATCTGCTTTAAGTATGAGTCGTGGCTCCTCAATCCATACGGACATGTTTTTCAGCCACTTCCAGTTATCACACGCTTTGATGAAAATTCACAAAACTTCCAACAAGAACAGTGTGAAAAAGCTATCTATGTAGAAGACTCACTTTTATGAAATAGATTTTGTGATGAAAATCGCTTCAAAATCCATTGTGTAGTTCAGATAAACAAAGCGGTCATACAATCCGACGAAAAAGTAATTTAAGTTTAAAATACTACTAAAAATTCTAGATATCTGATTTATCATAAAATAGTGGAACACTTAGCCTACCAAATCATTGTTTACGAAACCGATTATAAAAGCGCTTCACTTAAAAACATTTTTTTTTTTACAAAACTTACATTAAGCAGGAGCGAAAATTTCCGAAGCTTACGAAAAATTATTCCTAGAAACGTTTCCTAGTTCCTCAAGGAATCCACGTCCAAACAATGTGACACAGCAGTTCCTATCCATACACGTGTGGTTTGACACTTACCGACCCCTGACCTCTATACTTAAGTCCGAACTACCCCCAAGGGAATAAGCCTTTGCCAGGTAACTAGACTTTCCACCAGCATTACCACAAAAATGTCCACATAACAAACATGGTAACGTTTAAATTCATTCGGTGTGAACGTTTTCTGAATGAAACGTCAAATAAAATCGTAAGTTCACTGCAGCAGTGAGTTCTGTGCCGGCATTCGGTGTGACGACACGCTATATACACTTTGTAATAACTCGACACAGCGCTCGGTGGAATCACTTCAACATTCCACCTAGATATTACCCAATGGTACTGAAATAAACATAACTCTAAGGGCGAATTCACGAATAAAAAGGAACTCGTTCAAATTGGAGGAGCTGTGTGTGTCAAAATTGGTGGAATATTGACACTGACAGCTCCTGAAATGGTGTTAAAAATGCAGTTCCTGTTCAGTTTTTTTGGTGAAATCGGAACCGAATAGTTTCGAAAAACCTACTGTTAAAGGGCGGTAGAAAAACTTTCGTCATTAAGTGTAGTAAAGTATCTTGATATGAAAACATCGAGTGTTCTGAGGCGCGAGCACGACCGCGCGACGTAAACGTTACGCGTATTCGTACAATTTTCGAATCGAAAACACGGCTTATTTGTAGATTCGCACGAATTTACTCGCCCGAAACCGAACCGACACTTTTAAACAATGTTGTTATTTCTGAATGCGACTAGCACGAAGTTAATTTATTTTTGGGCGAATCGACAACTCTAGAATGTGTATTAATTGGCACATTTTGAATTTTACGCAACAAAGCTAAGAAAAAACTAAACTACTTAAATACCAATTAATAATGTATAACAAAATTATAAAACAATATTGCGAGTAAATTCGTGCTAATCAACGAATAAGCCGAAAACACAAGTAACTTACAGCATTTTAGTAATTTTTGTGACATACGCAATAAGCATCATAGATATGAACAAAGTCTTACTTATTCAGCCTATAATGTTCCCACGACTGGGACACAGGCCTCCTCTCTGTGAGAGGGAGTGGGCCGTAATCCAGCAAGCGGGCCCAGTGTGGGTTGGTAGATGTCACATAACTTCGAACTTTTGGTTCTAGGACATGCCAGTTTCCTCACGATGTTTTTCTTCACCGTTTTGAGAGCCGGGGTGATGAAATAATTTACACTAAGTGAAGTATTTTAAATAAAAAATCGTTGGAATTTACGTTTACTCCGCAAGTTTGTCCGAGGCTCACAGATCGACGATGTTGAAACTCAGGCAATAATGTTTATATAATACCTGACCTGATGAATTAATTAAGATTTGGAAGCTCATCGTAAAAAAGGGCCACGGGTGCTTTGAATCGGAGCGGAATCTTTGATCTCGGTGCGAGGCGTCAACTCTGATATTAATAACTAACCACGCCTTATAAATCACTTCATGCATTTTTAACTCAAATAAAATGTCTTAACTAAAATTTAATGTTATCGATTTTCGATAGAAACAACTTTGGGAACGTTAAACAGCTTTCTTGCTCGTTTGCCGACTAATTTCAAGCATATTGGATAATTTTTCTCCGGGCGGTAGTCGATAAGATCAATAGATCACTGTAGTTTAGTAATGTTTGCCGCGGTTCATACTCCACGGCCTTCGTTTGAAGTTGTGTAAGTTGTAGTATAACAACCTCAATACATTATATTGTCTTCAGAAAAACTCAACCAACGCACGGCTGGCAGAATATAAAAGTAAACAGGCGAACAGTGCTACACTACGCTCACCTATATTTTACCTCTGAGTTCGCATCGCTGTCAAAATCATAGTCATCTTTATTTTCTGTAACAATAAGGTTGCTGTTGGGTTGTGCCATTGACGAGTCTGTCAATTTCACAATGATCTTTATTGTTGCTACTATAATGTTGCAACCGAATATGCTACTGTCACAGGTAATAATTGTGTTTTATTTATTTATTATTTATTTGTTAACACAGGTAAAGACATACAGACCTTATGTTTGATGGGTAGAGTGCTATGTTATGCCTTATGGCGCACCTTGATGGCTCTAATGCACCTTTTTTGTGCCTCGAATCCCTTATCTGAAATCTGTGATCTATTAGTGCTTGAATGACATTGACAGGGCACGCCGTTGGTAAAGAGCAGTGGTGGCCCAGTGGTAACGACCACGACTTACGAGTTGTAGGTCGTAGGTTCGAACCCAGACAGGCGCTTATTTAAAATTATATCATTACCACTGCTCTCAAAACGCCGTAATAAAATCTTGATGCCCTTAGCGGACAGGTTCTCATCCCCTCTGTAGAGGTCGTTAGTTCGTCCTGTCATTTAATTTTAAGTTGATTATATTCATTTCTCGTGTACCTATTGATTTGTAATTATCCGAAATAAAGAATATTTATTTTATTTATTTAAAACGGTGAAGGAAAACATCGAAACCGGCATGTCTTAGAGCCGAAAATTCCAAGACATTTGTGACATCTACCAACCCGCACTGGGCTGGCGTGGTGGATTACGGCCCACTCCCTCTCACAGTGAGGACGCCTGTGTCCCAGCAGTGGGAACATAATAGGCTTATTGTGCCGTTGGTAAACATTTTGGAATATTATTCTTTGGAAAAACAAAATGGTGGCTTAGTTCTGATTCTCGGGAAATGATCCTTTTACAATTTTATAACTATATCTAGCTAACCCCGCAAACGTGTTTTATTTTCAAATGTGTGTTGACCGATTCTCAGACCTACTCGATATGCACACAAAACTTCATACAAATCGGTCCAGCCGTTTACCCCGCAAACGCTGTTTTGCTTCTTTTTGTTTAAATAGATGTTGGCCGATTCTCAGATCTACCCCATATCATGGGGTCTCAACTAGAACATTTTATAATTAGTCTTCAAAAAAAGTCAAAGATGGCAGCATAGGTAACCATTATGAAATTAACAATCATTAGAAAGCGATAAACGGCAGAATTTTGGCCTAAATAAGATTATTAAAAATCAAGACTTCCTTGTTAAATGCTGATTTATCTATTCACACTCGTTTTTCAACAAACAAACATAAAATAAGCTTTTACCTTCAATTCGAACCCTTATAATGATAAAAGTAGTCATCTGTTAATCGTTTTGTTTAGATCTCTTTGCAATAGATGGTGTTTTACTCAATTTGTTCTGTCTTTAAAATAACCTTTATAGTCACAAATTTAAATCAAACAACTTATTTTAATTCTATTTCTTTACATAGAAACATAAAATAAATCTATTAACATGTTTTTCTGAAACCGGAAGTATAAAACTTTATTTTAAAAGGATGGCACGAAACGTTTTAAAAGTAGGTCGACTCCTAGATGGCGACGTAAAACTACAGTATCTGGCAATTAGTGAATCGCTGATGCTGCCATCTGTTGAACATTTTTATGACGAAAAATTGCCAGCTCAATTGCCAGACTTAGGGAGGTGTCATTTCTTTGTATGGGATTGGGTATCTGTACGTAGTATTATAATATCTGTGCCCATATCGACGCCCCCCGCGAATAATCCGGTAATCATAAAAGTGTAAATGTTCAGGAAAAATAAAAAACCATTTTTCCTTAATAACTCCATTAAACAACAAGTATCTGAGACTTTTTATATCGCATATGGAAGCTATTTTTTTCAGCTATCTGGTTGTTTCAACAAAATTTAAGTAGTCCCAAGGGCTTCGTTATAATTTAGCTGGATGCATTTTACTATATTAGTGTAGGTCAAGCTCTGGTCAGTAATGTCACTTACGATATTGTTCGTGTAAATTTATATTTTCGACGGCAACAGTAAAATCTTGTTGCGATATTATTCGTGTAATTTTCTTATTTCGACGGCAATGGTAAAATCGTGTTGCGCTATTATTCGTGTAATTTGTTTTGTATACTGAACATTTGTAAAAAGCAATTAACAGGTTATTCTATTGTTTAACAGTAACCTACAGTTTATTGTTATGACTATTAATGTTTATTCGAATAGTTTACTTAGGTATTATTAACATTTGATGATTATTATAGTATATATTTTTATGAAATAAAGGACATTCTGGTAAATGAAACAACTTTGGTTAGTTTGACAAAACACGATAGGTATAATTATCATAAAAAATAGACACTGCACTGAAGACACGACTATTACACATGATTCCACAATCATGAAAATTATAATAAGGTCCTATTACAGTTAAAAATCTTAATCAGTATCCTCATCGTGGCCTGGTTCAGTATCACAAAAGTTTAAGTTCCTATAAAATGGTTGATAATGGTGGGGAATTGCTTGGGAGTTACACAGGCTTAAGAGATCATTATACAAAGCTTTTTTAATTGGGAGGGGCTTGTCGTATGCTGGCTTTAATTCAATACTTTCAATTGTTTTGGACACCTGTTTCTGCCGACGCTGTCTACTTCTGCCGGCATCGTAATCCAATTCAATATAATCCTGATCAAAATCATATTTGAAAAGAAAACAGTTAGGTTTACTGTATGACACACTAACCTCCATCACATCAGACCATCGTACTTTTTCTCCTGTCTTATCTTGAAGCCATCTTTTGGGTTCAACAAGTTCTTTTATGTTGAGGATTTCAGATTGTTGCATTTCTTTTAGGATATATTTGTCTCCGGAGACTTTAGCGTTCAGGATGATACTATATACTTGGTCCGGTGTGTACAAAACTTTATTTTTCAGAGCTCTTTCAATACATGCGTGCATGGAGTCGCCTTCATTTTGGCTATGCCCACCAACAAAAAACCGATGGGTAATGTCAATTTGAAGAGTCATTGCAATGTAAAGATACAATGCAAAAATGTATCTGTTTTTATTCTGGCCATAACAACCATCAGAGTAAAATATAATTTTGCGTATACCTTTTTCGTGTACGGTCTTGACAAATTGACACAAGCAACTCCCTATTTCGATGCACCCTTTTTTCCGATTTGAGCTTGCCAAACGTAACAGAACCCTAGTTTGTTTAGAGCGTCAAAAACTGTAAAATTATAAATCGGGTATTTACGTTTGTAGTGGAAAATTGACACTTCAGACTGTGGGACATTCAAAACTTTTTCTAAATCAAAAATGGCCACAACGGTGTCATCTTTATTTAGTGTTTCTTTTTCTTCTTTTTTAATTTCACGAACTCGTTCTTTCAAACTCAAATGTTTCCTGTAATTTTCTTCTAAAGACGCCTTTTCAACGGAGTCCGCTTGCTGATATTGTGAACATAAAGTACACTGATCCTTTTTAGGCTTAAAAAAGGAATAGTTGTAGTTAGTATTAAACACCCTTTCATACTGTCGTTTTGAAGCCATCTCAACAATATCTGGACGGTTCTGATTTGCAAACCATGACTTGTAAAGTCGGTACATTTTTGAAATATTAAGAGATCCAGACAAATATTCTCGTTTAGACTCCTTTCTCGTGTAATGCGATTCTACTTTGGGAAATAAATCAATATGATTTCTGATACTGTCTTCTGTATCTAGCTTCATTTGATGTGGTCTATTCTGATGCCTGCCTCGTTTATCGATCAAGCTTTCATCTCTTTTAATTTTTTCTAAGGCCGTGTAAATCATTTGCTCAGTAATAGAAAGAGTGTTTAAAAAAAATACCTTGCATACTTCGATTTCTTCATCTTTGAGCGGAAAATTATATTTTAATGTTTGGGATCGGTTACTTTTTCTATTTACGGTTACCCTTTTAACATCATTGGATTTAACATGTCGTGTAATGTATTGCCATTGAAATTCTCGATTGGCAAGTTTATAAAAATTAGTATGTAGGGCTAACCTGTCTTCTGTATTGAATTTTAACCCGCAACCTTTTTTACAGGCACAATTACTTAAAATATTCTTTTTCTCATGATGTTTTTTATTACGAGCACCTTCATATGCTTGGCCTGAATTTTTAAGTTTCTTGTTCTTATTATCTCTCCATTCACTTGGGTCTCCTCTACGTTTTCTACTCAGCTTTTTTGGTCGGAGTTGATTTTGATTTTCGGATTCAGATACTTGGTTGGTTAGTTCGTTTACATCATTGACAGCAGGCACTTCTAGAGGGATAGCTTGTATGGGTGTTCCAGGTTGGCTAAGTCTGTCAGGTTCCTCGTCAACAGAACTCAGACTTGGTTGATCAATCAAATCCAATGGGTCTAAGTTCATACTATTGTTAATGTCCTGTTCTGTCAAATTTTCTTCAGAATCCTCTAAAAATATTCCTTCTACGTTTAATTTCTCTTGATCGGCTTCGCTAAGTGTTTGGTTTATGGTCTTTGGTTTTTTTTTGTTGTTTTTCTCTACATTGTAGCTTATAACTTCATCAACAGTAATGCTATCAGTGTCGGAAGATTCCGGTTCAATTGTTATTTCAATTTTGTATTTCTGCAAAACACAGTTCGTGTTTTCATCGGAATTTTCTGTGATTTCTTGTTCTTTCTGCATTAATTCTGAGTTAGTTATGTTACAATCTGTGCTGGTGGGTTTAGCTGGTGTTAGTGTTTTTTCTAGGTCGTCACTTGTTGACTGAACGGTTTTTTTAGCAAGGTTATGTATAGGTAATTGTCCGTGATCATTCACTGGTGTAAGTGAATCTAGAAGTTTGAAAGGTGTATTATCTTGCTTTTTCGGAGAATAAAAAAAGTTCGTTTTATAAATGACAGTAGGAGACGCCACGAAAGCAGTTTCACCCAGCATTAGAGATAAATTCGAAACCGTAGATGGAGATCACGTGATGTTTTCAACACCGAGCAAATTATCTATAACTAGCGAATCACCTCCGAGACTAGAAGTATCATTTTCTTGCAAATGTGTGGTATTAGAGGAAATGTTAATTATATCTGTATCTTGCAAATCAGTAACGAAGCTCGAAGTACTTCGACTGTCAGGTAATCGACGCTCTGGACTTGGAATGTATTCAGAACAATCAGGAGAGAAATCCTCTGTTTCATTCTCGTCGTCAAAGTATTTTATATTTGATGGTTCTACAACAATCGGAAGCCTTGTTTTAAAATAAATCTTAAAATATTTAAGCAGGTGATACTTAAAACGATTAAATAGGTACTTAATGATGTAAACGACAATACATTTTAGGGAACATACCTCTCAACTTGTACACTTTTGGTTTAGCATCAGCAGTAGATGATTCTGAGCCTGATTGAATAGAATCTGAAATTATTACAATTTAATTAAATTAAAGGAACACATTTTCGTAGCTATTATCTGTATACTTTTCTTATACTTCTTGAATTCAATGCATTTTCCTATGTCAGTAAATTATAATTGTAAATTATAATATTTTAACTACAATAATTAACTCGTTCGACCTGTATTTAAATAATTTGAAAACAGCTGTTGCTGGGATAATTTCTCTTTATAGATAAGAACGCCGGCGTTAATTTGAGTACCTACATAATACTATTACACTAGTAACGTTTTACATTTTATATGCCATACACTTAGGTTAAGCTTTAATATACATAACATAACTAACAATTTAATAAACACGCATACCGGAAAAATATATATTAATTATGTAGGAAGTACCTAGTATCTAATTACCCGTTTCTGTAATCACAGTACATCAAGACACTCACCTTTTCTGCTAAGATCTGCTTGTTCCTTGACAAAGTTGAACAATAATTTTCTTCTGGATGTACTATATGATTTTAACTGACGCGGCCACATAATTATTACAATATTGTCATTTAATATTCACTTGGCAAAGTACAGGTTAGTTCAAATGTATTTAAGAAACAAATTCACTTCTTAACAAACAAATAATTACTTGCAGTACCTTTCACTCGAACGGACTCTTTGTGACTAATATTAGGTAAACAAACATTATTATAGGACGACCGAGCGAAGTGGGCGGAGCAATAGCTCTTGCCGTTGCAATAGGCATAACCGAAGACGGTACATGTCCTTACAGGTTAAGAAAAGAGCGCGGTGTATTGGTAACAGTATATTTATGTTTAGATGATATATTATAAATTACACGAATAATATCGTAACATCAATATAGAAAAGGGTTGTGTAAGGGGCCACTCGTTAATGAATGTAGCTGGAAATCGTTTTCTTAATAAAACCCCGAATAAGCCTGTACTAGCACCTACTTAAATAAGGTAGAAAACTATTTACCCGAATAATATCGTAACAATGTTTACTGTCAAATCACGTTGAATTTTTTTTTCGTAAAGATCTAAAACCATATAATTCGTTTAAAATACATTTTAATGAATTTCTATGGAATATACGCGTAGTTTTTCATATATTCGTAAATAAAGGATAGAAAAATTCTGAAAAAAAATACATGGTGTATTTTAACTTCCAGACACCAAAAAACGCATAACATGAAAAACCCCGTAATAGGTCATTACCGGATTATTCGCGGGGGACGTCGATATGCACTAAAAATTTCATACAAATCGGTCCAGCCGTTTCGGAGGAGTTTGGTAACAAACATTGCGACAAGAGAATTTTATATAGCTAATAGTATATTTTATATTACGAGTATAGGTGTGTTGTGAGTAGCTTTTGACATTGCTCGCTTTGTGCGTGTCAAGTGCATTATAAGTACCTACCTATGTATATCATCTTGTTACAATATGATACTGTTATTTCGCGAAAGTTAAAATATCAAGGTGACCCAGGGGCTTATTAAAGCCTCGCTCCTAAATTCTCATCAGGTTCCGGGTTTATAACCTGTTAAGTATCAAACAGTAAATACTAATTAAGGTACCTACGTTTTTCAATTTTGACTATGAATATTTGTTATATTATTTTAAAACGCCACTTCCGTTAAAAGAAAATGTCTAAAGAAAACCATTTAGTAATGCTATGGTTTTCTAAGACTGCGGAGGTCGCCACATAGCGGCCGCAATTGACCGCCGAATGACGTCACTAAAACCTTATTGTTGAAACTATGTTGGTGTGTTTCCATATAGAGCGTTTTTTGACACCGTAAAATAAGCGTAGCTTTATTGGCAATATGCTGTACGCAACTGAAACAAACATCGTTCATATTCAAATGAGACCTTTGCTTATAAAATTCACATCAATAGTAATAACGTTTAATAACTGTTTGTTAAGGCGCTACCCCAACCAAACGACCTTTTGCGTTCGGTCCTTCTCCGTCCCGACGCTCACCCTCGCTCTGTCCCGCTCCCTGCGTACTCCACTTTATCATAGTGTTCACAATTTTATTGGAATTAATAAAAAAAAGAATAGCGGCAATCTTTTGAAATAAAATAAACTTTGAATTATTTAGATTTTTAAATGATCTGTTCATCAGTGTAATCCTCAACATATTAGAACGTCACCTTTAGCAACAGATGCAAGCAGTCAATAATTTTAGTCTTGTAAGGAGATTTCAGATGTATTAGAATAATTATAACACATAAAAACAAATAACACCTGAAATGTGATGATAGGATATTGAACATTAATAATGTGCTTTTGAAATTTAGTTTATTGCTTTTATTAATGAGTTAATAGCCTCTGAATAACGCAATAAAAACGCACTATCGCAAGGTTTTGCTCAGGGTAGCACCTTAAGCCTGTGTATTATGTACCTAAATAACATGTACGTTTTCTACAGCTGTCAACACGTAATTATATTATATTGTAGAGTCTGTTCCAAAACTATTGTTTAGTATAAAAATATAAACAGAAAACGTACCTGTGGGTGCCATTTTTTTGTGCCACTTATAAATTGAGTGCTTTGATCTGATTATTTGCATTACTAAACCGATAATTCTAATTTCATGTGACCATTGATGGTTAAGGGGAGGCCTGTGTCCCAGCAGTGGGAACGTTATAGGCTGATTATGATTGAGTTTAATTCTTTAACCTCAATTTAGGTACACACAGCAAAATTGATAATGATACGACATATTAGTATTACTTTTTATAAGTGTATGTGTGTTTATTTATTATTGTTATTCATACTATAAAAATTGCCTTAGAAAACGTGGTGACATTTACCCTCTTATTTATAAACGTTGCCTATAGTTAAGAGACGTTAAAACGTCATAAATGTATGGTTACACAGTCGCTAATCATTACTTAACTTTAGGCAACGTTTATAAATGAGGCGGTTAAAGTTTAAAACCTTCTAAATATAGATGAATATGTTACGACTTCCCTTTAGTGAGTTTGTTTACACTTTTATCAGATCATTTTAGAACACACCATACTTAATAAAATTCATGTGCGTTTCCTACGGCCGCGGCTGTAAACACGTAACTATATTGTAGTTCAAGTCTATTATATGTAAGCATTGTTCGAGCTATTTCTCACATCATTACATCCCTTGGAATGTATTGTAAGCGACGGAATTATAGTCATTAAGGTAGAATCCTCACACTGTAATTTTATTTCATTGTGTTTTACGGTCAAGTACAAACGAATAGGTACAGTGGACCGCACTTCAGTGGTAACAAAATCAATATAGTATACAGGCTGGCAGATATCGACGCTCAAACTGTTACCATGAATAACCCCAGCATGGAAATTTTTCAACAAAAAACAAGCCGGGAGGTGTCAAACTCGAATTTAGAATTCAATATCAAAAATGTAAACAAAGCCATTTCATTGTCAAAGTGATGTTTCAGGCGTAGTCCACATTTTCCCTGACATTCTAATGATTTGATTTAATTTAATTTCAAGCTTTTGAAGGCACGCTAGAGCCTCGGCAAAATTAAACTTATTTTTTATTTTTATTTTATAAATTTTAAGAAAACTTACAGCTAACAAATGGGTGGAAGCTAAAGGTTAATTAGAGTTTCACTTAAGGCGCTATCAAAAATAGGACACCATAAAACCTTGAGTTTGTTTTTCGCACTTTTAGGCGTATTGGTACCAAAAATAATATTTTTTTCAGGATTGTAATAGGTACTATCGATGACATTTTTGCATGACCCCCATTAGGGCGATTTTGGTGTGCACGGGCCTGTGGCTACCCTGCATTGTTTTCGTCCACCAATAGCGCTTCCGCGCTCATTTTAAAAAAAGGTTCTGAACAAGTTAAAAAAAAGCCGTAAACATTGAGCTACTATGATTGTTATTATTACCTGGACAAATGGGTTACCATAAGGTTACCATAACTATGACGGGCATTTATTTTACTTTTTGTTCATCAAAGTAGTAGGTAAAACACAAGATGTGTAAGTATTAATTGTTTTTTATCATGTAGTCAAAATGTTGTTTTTGTTGTTTTAAAATAATTTGCAAAAGCAAGCCATTAGGTAAGTTAAAACTACGCTTATTAAAAAAAATCAAATGATAATGACAAGGACAAAAACTAAATATAAATGATTCTAGTCGCCCCTTCCAAAAGGTAGTTTCGCATGGAGAAGAATGGGGAAGAAACTCCACCGTTACTCTTTTAAAACG
Source organism: Dasypolia templi (assembly GCA_963555695.1). Taxonomy (NCBI): domain Eukaryota; kingdom Metazoa; phylum Arthropoda; class Insecta; order Lepidoptera; family Noctuidae; genus Dasypolia; species Dasypolia templi. Next base: position 15,081,095 of record OY743140.1, read on the forward strand.
TTTAACAATATTTTGTATGAATTCATTACATTTTTAGCAATCAGAAGCGGTAATGTTTAAAAATAAAATAACAAAGCATATGAAATATAATCATAAGTATAATCAAATAAATAAAAACTTAACTAAACAAAGTTAGAAGTCGAAAGTATCTCGGTTGGGGCTCTTAAAAATTAGACGTTTCGTGTAAAAAAGGGTCATCTTCCTAAGAGACATTCTTCATAATTCTCAAACTAAAACATTTTAAAAGAGTAACGGTGAAGTTTCTTGCCACTTCTTCTCCATACGAAACTACTTTTTGGAAGTGGCGCCTAGAATCTGTTCTATTTTTAATGTAAATGTTGACGTTCAAAAGTGCCTTTTTATGGGCCTATTTGAAATAAATGCTTTGACTTTGACTTTGACTTTGACTTTAAAAAAGGTCACCCTTCATTCATTGGTCAAACAAAAAAAGGGCGGTTGCGATTTCAACGTGCAGTTGAAAATGTTTTGCAAAGGGTCATGCATGACTGTCGTCGATAGTACATATGAAAAAAAATGTGTACTGTCAACCAAAGAAAAGACTTATTCAAAAATATTCATCAAAATAAAAAAATAAAAAAAAACATGGTTAAAATATTATTATATTTCAGAATTCAATCAACTAAATAAAATACCGATTTTTTATTTTGTATTATTATTTCACTGAGCCGTAAATTAATTTTTATTATAAGTAAAACTGCAAAATTTGCTGGTCATTAGATTCAACTAACAACAAACGCATCGCTGTATTGAGCCTTATTTGTTGGCGCGATGCGCTATTGTCAACCACCTGGTTAAATTAATTAAAAAACAAGGAACAGGTTTATCAGGTTTTAACAAGTTTTTTTTCATTCGTTTTCATATATTTAAAGTTAGACAGATTTCTTTTTTTGTGCTGTATTTTCACCTGCTGCGTTGTCTCTCCGTTTTCTTTTAAATCCATTCAAAGGTTGTCTTGAAAACATCGATTTTAGCGATAATTCCACGTTCGCTTTGATGTAAAAATATCGCAGCCGGATTTTTTCGCGCAAAGGATCCTTCTGGCGCCAAGAGTTAAAAATCCAACAGTATTTTTTCGACGCGCTGTTGACGCGACGCGATTCACTTTGTTAGATTCTCAATTCTCGGTTTAACTCCGAGACTTGAAAGTCGTTTGCACGAGAAAAATCCCGCCATGACATTTTTACGTTCGTACGTCACATATGTAAAATTACTTACTACATACTTTTCATTTTTTATCACTTGTTTATCAATTCTACATAATAATGTGCATTCTATTCTATTTCATCCTGGAAAATGTTAACTGTTCACACAACGTAATTATCAGGGATTATTCAAACTTCTGTACTTGGAGAATTAATAAAACACGAACAGCTTTCTCTGAAAGCAAAACAAAAATAGCTGAAAAACACGCAACCAGCTTTGTCCCTTACGTAACACTACTCATAAATTGGAGTGTAGTTCCATTTAGTTACATCATTTGGCGGTTACATTATTTTTATCATAACGCGAAAAGGTCAGACTGCCTCGTTGGAATAGTGGTCATCTATAGATATGGAAACATCCCCAAAACTTTTTCAAAATTCCGCTCCTGGACGGGTGGGGGTGAGGGGTAAGACTGCATACATTTAATATGAAAAATCTTATTCCTTTGGTTAATAAACTTGAAACATGGCAATGTATTTTTAAACAGCACCTCACAATTGATTTATAGTGTTTAAAAGTTAAATACGCTGTCGGATAAAGCCCGATTCACATTACTGTGTTGTGACGTGTCGTGACGCCTTCTGACGCAGTGTTAGCCAATCAAAACTCGTTGTGATTTGACGTAGTCCTGAACAGATTAGTTTGATTGGTGTATCCCGTGTCACGACAAAAGACGACACAGTAATGTGTCCGTAACTTAATTAACTCTAAACTCAGTACTAATATTTGAAACAATAAACAAAAGGTATATTTGAAACAATAAACAAAAGGCTTACGTAATTTAGGGAATTTAAAGATTTGTTTTTTAATTTTTTCTGGTAACTATTATGACTATCACCTATCACCCGATTCCGGCTTGACGTCGACTTCTGGCACACCCTGTATATAAACAATCTTTAAGTAGTAATGATGCATTCCAAGGCATTATCCACTGATACTTAAGACATACTTATTTTAAAAATCAGTGGTTGCCACTAGACGAGCATTACCAAAACTAACAATTATTTTTAAATAAATAACTAAGTTACTATAAAGTCAGTTGTAGCTACGTATTATTGGACTTACTATCAGTAATTTCTCAGTAGCAACCCGGAGCCTGGATTTGTGCCCAGTTGATGGCAATAGAGTCGCCCCCTATTACATGGGACTTAAACTTAATAGACACTTCTGCCTGACCCTTCTGTTATGTATACACAAAAGTTAGCTTGGAGATTCCAAAACAAAGACCAATTTTCAATTGATTTACCATTTATCAAGTTATTGTGTGCATTCTTGACATTTCGAGATATCATTACTGTTTGTGAAGGCATGACAAAGGTATGTAATGTTTTTTGTCTCATCTAGTCACGCAATGGGGATGCCTACGTAACATTGAATATACAGCGTATTTCAGAAATGTGCGGCCTTATTTATGGCGGTTGTATACACGGCTACATATCAAGCTATACATTTCCAATTTTAAGCTTTTCGTACAATGAGAAGTCAGCTTATAGCCGTGCATACAGACCATCAAACTGAACAATTTTGTCCAAGTGACAACATCGTAATTGTGACAAAATATGGGCGAGCAGATATTGAAGTTTTGTATGGGACAGCGTATATATATTTATTTACACTTTTAGAACGTATGTAGTTCAATTCTAGTTCACACGATTTCGCGCTCGTGTTGCCTCAAAGGGTATCTATCTACTTCGTATGAAAGGTGTGCCGTATACTTATTGAAATACACCGGGATATTTAAAGCTTTCCAGAAAGCTTTTCATACACACATATATTTAAGGAAAGGTTGAATAAAACTTTAAGAAAGCAACATTCATCTACTGAAGTTTTCATTTCATTGATAATGATGGAATTCGTTTAAGGCACTACATGTTGCTCGCGTCTTCGTCTGCGTGTTTTTTTTTGCATAATATCCGGGATGGAAAGAGCCTATGTCCGTCTTGACTGTGTTGAGATGCCGGCCGGACCCATCAGTCAAATTTTATAATATTTGGCTTAGTGTTTTAGGCGTAAAAAAGTACATTAAAAAACTAATACCAAAACTGGTGGTCCAAAAATGGTCAGGGTAAAGCCGTGGTCGCAAGCCTGTATGACACGTGAGTACCAGCAACACCTAAAAAAATATAATGGAATGTGATCACTGCTATACCCTGACGATTTTTGTACCTATGTCTTGATTTCTGTCTGAAATACTTTCTTGTTTCGTACTTTTTAGAGCGTGATTTTTCAGTAGCCTTGTTTTGGTTTTAGAAGTTACTTTAAATTTAAATTATTAAAAAAAAATGGGTCATATACTTCATATATGTATACACTTATACATATTTATAAATATATATATTATGCTAATAAAGCCCTTTCATTTGGTAACCAACACGTTTTTTTTTTAGTTCATCACTTCACGTCCTCTAGAGGGCGCCATATTCAATTTAACGTGGCTATAACCAGCAGACAATCTAGACGCTCCCAACAGTACCTCATTTGTCAAATTATGATAAGTAGTTTAGAAGTTATGAGGGAACAGATGAACATACATACCTACCCTACATTTAAATACATTCATACATAGATGCATACTGGTCAAAATTTGCCATACTCGGGTCAAAAGTTTACAGACAGACAGAAATACAGAGAGACTGAGTTATTTTTGCATTTACCTGTAATATAAAAGAAGGATGAAACGTGTTTAGCGATAACGGAACTAAAAGTAAAAAACACACATTTTATTTATCTCTTTTATTAAAAATTAATAAAATAATTGGTTCTTCAAAGTAATGGAAACACTACCTTCTTCTTTTAAGATAGGTATACATAAATAAATGATTTCAAAATAACGCAGATTTCGTTAGTGATTTGTCCAATATACACATCCTATCTACACATCCATCCGATACATACATCAGGCCTGTAATGCCTGAAGGGTTCGGCAAAGGTAATACCTACAGTACACCTGCCCCATGTAATATATTGGCATTAACCGGGCACAATTCCAGAGTCCGGGATGCTACTGAGTAATTCAATTAAACATAACATAATTAATTAGCAAGTAAGTATCTGTACAAGCAAATATTCAGTGCAGGACACATTTTATTATTATGGTAAGGTAATTTAAAACATATTTTGACATATTGTTGAGACATTAACGATAAACTTTCTGATAAAATTAACACACGCACAGCTATACCTAATAATTACATATTTGACACCTTTTGTGTACAACACAATATATCAGTTCTATTAATACGACGCGCCTGTACGACTAGATTTATGAAAGCGGACAAAACAAAAAGAGTACGTAAGTACCCTTCGTAGTAGTGGACGTTTTGTAGTTTCTGCCTACCCCCATGGGAAAAGCAGTGAGTTTATGTATGTTTGTAAACATATTATAGCTAGGTACGTGTGTTACGGGTTTCATGTCGATTGCCTTGACAAAGTCAAGACATGACATGTATTGACATAACAGTTTATGTCATTTGTGTGTGGCCAATTTATTGGTGTATAGGTTTTTGTGGTTCGCATCTTGAATGATTTCTTGTGGTGTATCGACGACCTTTGGCTTTGTATCTGGTTATCTGTTGTTACTGCTCTCCCGACCAATCCCGGCGCTCACGGACTTTTCATCTTTTTATTTAAATTTACCTTGGGTACTCGATAATGAACAACAGATTTTTACCCTATTTGTAATGAAGAATTGACGATGCACTAACTGTCAACATGTCTTAGAAGGGGGTGTAGGGTGTATTTGTTTATACTTATTTAAGTTATTTATTTAAGGTCACTGCGTCTTATCATAATTGTGTGCATAATGAACTTTTTCTATTTGCCACCCATGTAAGCTACGAGCTTACAGAGCGCAATCTCAAGTACCCAGGTGGCCAAACAACGTCAAAGACGACAGTCAGCAACAATAAGAAAATATCATTGTTCCAAGATGATGTTTAATTAAATAGTAATATCAGCCTACGCTTGTCCCACTGCAGGGCAAAAGCCTCTTCTCATACAGAGAAGGCACGAGCATTGATCAGCACCCTTATTCATATATTACGTTCTAACAAGCGAATCAAAATAATAATCATCATCATCATTCTGCCCAAGAAGTCCACTGCTAGACATAGGCCCCTCGCGGAAATTTGCTGTATGCGAGAAGCACAGGACCGGTCTATGTGATACCTATAGATTATTGTACACACGTAGTTAAAAATGATTAAAAGTTCATTTTAATAATCATAATACCAGCATATTATTGTTCCACCCGCTGCAGGGCTACTCGTACAGAGAAGGCACGAGTATTGCACGCTTGCTCAAGACGTTGGCGATTTCAAATATATATTTACTATAAGTCCAGGTTTCCTCGGAATGGTTTTCATTCACCGATACCAGTAAACTTAGAAAGTACATATGAATTGGAAAAAAAGTCACACTGGTAGCCAAGAATTGAAACCACAGCCTCGTGCTTGGGAAATGAGGCCTTAACCTCTAGACTATCACGACAATGTAAAAGCTTACTGTATTAAACGACAAAATTCCATAACAAAAGATTAAGCTGAAATGTCTGAAATCTCGACACCACCGAGTTCTGGAGTAATAAAATATTAACAGGGCTATTAAATACAAATATGCCTTCATATCATATATTGTTTTATTTATGTCCGTGCTGGGCCAAACTTGTATGGGAGCAATATCCATGTCCTTTATTAAAAAAAATATGTTGAGTATGTTAGTGTGGTGATATATTGTAGTTGTGATTTCAATATACCTACGGACAGTTTAGTTGGTAGTCAATTTTCTTAGCAATTATTTTTGCCTGACTTTACAACAATATCCAGATAAACAGATTCTAACTTAAACGCCCACCTTAACATAAACTTAGGACTAAGTTTAGACTAACTAGTTACTGCTAAGCTAACCTTATTACGTCGAAAATGCATGGCAGACAATCCTGAAGGAATAGAGTTGTTTCCCTTTGGAATTGTGGTGCGAAGTTACTATCGATATACACTACTACAGTACTACAGTACACAGTACGAGTACTTACAGTGAGGGAGGTTACAGTCAACGAAATAGTTTGGTGTCTTTGCATTTTGTACAATCGCGGGACGAAAAGGTTAGGCAGTTTTTTATTACATTCCTTTTGGGTCTTTCCAGTCTCAGACTGAACTAAAACAAAATAAACAACTTTTTAAATACAAGTCACACACAGACGATCAACGTCAAATATGGATAGAAGTCTGAAGGTACTGAGCTCACGCACTACAATTTTTTTAAAGAAGCTGCAGTGAGCCTGGGGATACCTTTCTCTTTCCTTGACTGTACGTAGTCTACACACACCGACCTTGAATATTTCGAAGCTTTTATAAAATATGTTCGACATAAAATATTCAAACGTTTTCTGTACATTTTGTTATTAACCTATATCGATATGGCAGGTGGAAGTCTTAATTAATATGCGTACCCGGGACAATTTTCTTCGCTCAATGGATACTTATTTCACCCTCGTCGTTTCCACGCAATATTTCAACGATAATAAATACCTTTGCACAATATTTTATATTGTAACGATATATAGACAGAGTAACATTCATTTTTAGGGTTCCGTACCTAGAAAGGAAAAATGGAAGCCTATAGGATCATTTTGTTGTCCGTCCGTCCATCCGTCTGTCTGTCTGTCTAGACCCATTTTCTCAGGAACGCGTGGAGGTATCAAGCTGGAATTCATATTAAATACTCCGGTCTATTGTCCCTTGGGGCTGTGAAAAAATCAAACTTCTAAGCCAACGCGATCAAAAGATACAGCCGTTTATGCCGCAAAGAAGAATGCCCATTTTTCACCTGACTATGTATAGAAATGAAATAAATCTTAAGAGACAGCTAATTGAATCGTATATTAATTACGCTAATCACAATATTAAAAGGAACGCAGGGAAAAAAGATTTTTTAATATTTCTTCATGCTTATTCTACGGCAAGAGTTATCATATTAGCATGTTTTGAACGCATCTCAACTTCCCTTTTTTACGACGTTCCATTTTACATATTGCTACTTGACTTTATTCAACTCTGTTTCTGAATTTCATGCATTATTTTACGTTGTATATAATCAGTAATCATGTTTTAGTAGTCTTTCTACTATACCATATAACTGTACATAAACTTTCATTATCAGGTTTTTAAATGTATGGGAAGTGGGCGTTGTTCTTTTCGACACTCGCAAGGGAATAAAAACCTACAGGCTCCCGTGAACTCAGAATCTTGAAATTTGGTACGAAGCAACGTCTTATAGCACAGATAAAGGAAAAATAGCGAGAACCGTAAATTTTTAGTTTAATAAAAATAATTTTAATAATTTTTAGACTGCCTCGTTGGTCTAGTGGTCGCAATCGCTACTGCTGAGCATGAGGTCCTGGGTTCGATTCCTAGGTCGGCCAACGTGTTATTGGGTTTTTCTATCTGGAATTTCCCATTTAGCAGCCCGAAGTCTGGATTTGTGCCCGGTAGATGGCAATAGGGTCGCCCCCTATTACATGGGACTTAAACATAACTGGCGAAATGTGGGTGTACTATAGGTACACCTCTGCCCAACCCTTTGGGGAAACAAGGCGTGATGTTATGTTATGTTATGTTTTAAACTTACTACCCCTTTCCTCATGAACACATGTGATCTTTTACTTATATACCTACAGGTTGTACGGAACCCTCGCTGCGCGCGTCCGACTCACACTTGGCCGGTTTTTATGAGTCAGACGTGACCGGAGTAATTGAAAATATATTGGATTAGTTATTTTGATAGAAAACATCGAATGGCTATTTTGTGTGCGTATGGCAGCTCAATAATCTCAATGTTTTTTTTCAACTTCATGCGTTATTATTTGGTTATAAGATAATTTACTCATCGAGCGACTTGAATGACACAAATAACATGACCGTAGAACTGATCTGTGAACACCTGCCGATCCATTCTATTAAAACATCATCGTGAACAGTTCTGTACAAAACAGACCGGCTGATCTTTTGGCGGGCTTGATGTCATCAAAGTCTTTGATTCCGAGGACACTTGGCTTTGAATATGTAAGTACTATATACTCTTTACGAGTTCAATCACATACTTGCAGTACAATGGCCAAGTCGGAAGTATGTGTGATGTGCTGACGCCACTCGTCTTCACGCACACACACACTTCACATTCACAACGTGTTAACTACGCTTCGTAACTACCACAAGTAAAGCCCATGTCACTTCGTGAGATCAAAAACCGTGTAGTTAATTTGATAACCACCATACCTATAACTATTACTGGGCTTTTTCAACCCTCTTATAACTTAATATAATTTATAACTTATAACTTAATAAACCGTGTGCCCGTCGGCAAAAATATAACGATCTTCCACATTTTTTTTTTTTTTTAATAACTTCCTTTTGATCACTTTCATTACACATTTGGAACCCTTGTACACATGGCTACACATCAAGCTATACATTTCCAGTATAAGCTGATCTTGCATTGTATAGGAGATACAATGAGAGCTCAACGTATACTGGAAATTAAGCAAATGTGTCCCAAACCCAGCGGTTTCGGTTGTGAGTTGTATGTATAATCTTTAATTATTTCACTGACATACAGTCAGAGAAATAATGAAAGATTCAAAGATTCATGAAAGATTCGATAAAATATTTTTTGACTGTTTTCGTCGATTTTTAAAGTACTTAATTAAAAAAACAAGAGGTTGTAGAGCAATAATTAAAAAAAAGTGATATTTCTCATGAAGAACTTTTTTAATATCTTCCGTTAACAAATGGACCAACAAAACAGCGCTTCGTATTCTCGAAGCCGGCATTGCACGCCTCTTAATTTAAATTTTTAATTTGTCAACTCCTGCAACTAAGTAATTGTTTCATGTCAACGACACTGCAAGCCAGATGTGGATAGGGTTATAAGAGGATATATATTTTTGTGAAATATTTCGTTGCTTTTAGTAATTGGATGGTTCAAACAAAATATAAAATCCTACCCAATTCAATAGTGAAAGACTGAGAAACTTTTTTTCTTCGTGTTATTTTTTTATTGTTTTTAATAATTTTATTAGATTTATGTTCTTTTTTTCAATGTTTGTATTTTTCTTTCTTTATATAAGTACACCAACCTACTTGCCTTTTTCTCATTTTTTTTAAATCTTTACCTCTTAGGACTTATAGGGTTACCAGATAATATCACACACTTTTTGTATCTGGTTACCCTTAAGTTTGGTATAATGAGACGGTAAAGCCCTCAGCTACAGAACACATCTGAACATGACTGAACTTTGAGCAGCTTGTTCAAAGTTCGTTATATTTCGTTGACATGTTTCCCCCGTTCAAACTGCACGTGTTAGGTATGACATATTTTGTAAATACGGGCATGGATACAGCGTTGGAAACTTTTAGATAATTACTTTTCGAGAATTGTATTCGATTGCATTCGACAAATATGTTTGCGACGATAGATACAAGGACTATTGCTGTATGAAATAGAACAACAAACACGATGAAACTACTTAGATTTAACCTCCGAATTCTAAACAAGCTTAACAAGTAAGACATAAAGTAAAAAGTTTTCTGATCGCCTACCACATGACCCCAGAGGGTCCTCACACGGTCTTAAATCTGTCTTAAGGTCGGATTTGACTTCTAATTTTGAGTTAGTCATGTTCAAATAGGGTTTCAAACCCTACTCACATCCCTTTTATAATTGATGAAAATTCTGAGAATACACAGCGAATTAAAATTTGGGGAATACAATTTCCCGGTGCTGTGAAAACAATTCGCTCTTTGTGAAATATTTGTTTGTGAATGAAGTTAAATTCGTTGGTGGGTTTCGAGGTAAGGGACCGTAGAACTTTAAGTTACTTGTGGGACATTCAGGATACCTTTACTGCGATCTATGTTGACATCGTTTTTTTCTTTTATCGCGAAATCATTTTTGTTTGTTTGTTTGGCATCTCGCAGGTCAACCTATGCGGTTGTCGTCTGCTTAAGCGGACTTGCCTGTGGATTCCCTAATAAATTAAGGCCTCCAGCCAGGACTTAAACTTATATACTAACTAAAACAAAGCGACAACGCTAAGGGCACCCCCTGTGGGGTACGAACCTCGGCTTAGGGCGTCGCTGGAAGAGGGCAGCAAATGACTAGCTGGATCAGGATTGGTATTATTTACGGACGAATTTAAAGCTACAGGCTCAGCGGCGCGGGCTGGCTCAAGCAAGGGTCGGGAGGGGCGTCGATTTGGGCATCGCGGCGGGCCTCGGCGGCGAGGGCGGTAGGACGGCGATCGGGTTTTGGGCTTATGTAGCGTGCTAGTGGCCTTACTACTCTCCTGGAGGAGGGTAGTGGCGTCGTCGGGGTCGATTAAAGTATGTCTTGGTCGGCGAATACTGCTAATGCGAGAGGGAGTGTAGCGGGCGGCCGCTGTAATCAGGGGGTTAGAATGTTTGATGCCGCAGTCGAAGAAACGCTTTGATAAGCGTTTCATGAACTGTTTTATGGTTGGCATTTTGAGGTCGACGTGAAGATCTATATTACGGACATAGAAGGGGGCACCCGTGACCCTTCTGAGGAAACGGTTTTGTAGGGTCTGCATCTTATGGAGATGACGTGGGTGAGCGTGCGCGAATACAACGCAGGCATAGGTCATGATGGGACGGATGACTGCGGTATAGATGCGGAGCTTGCATTTGAGGGACAGTTTACTACGGGCTGTCAGTACGAATTAGAGCCTGCTAAGAGCGAAGGAGGCGCGCGCGCGAACCGCCTTAATATGAGCCTTAAAGATAAGGTTCTCATCGAGGATCACGCCTAGGTATTTGGCTTGCTTCTCCCAAGGGATTGGCTTGCCGTACATAGTGATCGGGCTGGGTCGCGAAATCATAGTTTAAATGTTTTATTTGTAGGCGGCTGTTTATGCTTTAACAGAATTGTATTGGCTTTATTATTAAGTATAGAATACTATATTTTTCTATTGCTTTTACTGTAACTTTCGTTTTTATTTTCTTGGTATCTCATGACAATGTGATAATTAGATTAGTATATTGTAAACTAATATCCCACTCTAAATGTACGTAACTCTTAACTCTATGGATACTTAACTGAATTAAATGAATTACTATTATTATTTCTTGATTTCATTAAAAATTATCAATTATGTGTTTCAATATTTTTATAAAGATTCCATTATTAGATAGCCCCGTCGGTCTGGTGGTCGCAAAAACTTCTGTTAAGCATGAGGTACGATTGTCCTGTGTACGATTTCCAGGTCGCGCAAAGTGTTATTGACTTTTTTCAACAGGAATTTCTTAGTAGCAGCCCGGAGTCTGGATTTGTGCCCGGTTGATGGTTATAGGCTCGCCCCCTATTACATGGGACTTAAACATAACTGGCGGTAATGTGGGTGTACTATAGGTACCTAAACCTCTGCGTAACCCATCAGGGATTACAGGCGTGATGTTAAGTTATGTACATTTGGTGTGATTTATATTTGACATTAAACCAAAGAATAATAAACAAAATCGTTTCACGTTATTCTCTAATTTCCAAAACGAAGTATTTCTGATCCAGTTGTTACTTCAACCTTTTTTGTTGTGACTACCAACAGGGTAGTAAACAATTTTTTATACTAGCATCTGCCTGCGACGTCACTTGCGTGAGATTTATTGGTTTAACATAAAACATGTCCTATAGCTTTTTTTTCTTTTTCCTCGTTTCCTAAGGGTTGTAGTGTAATTTTAAATAGCTTTTCAGCAGAATCAAGTGCATAAAAAAACGACTGGTAGTTCCAAAGATCAGCTCGTTCAAACAAACAAACTTCAGCTTTATTCTATTACTAACTTCTGCCCGCGACTTCTTGTTCCCCCGACTCACCCCGTCGCATCGCATCGCCCGCCCTTGCTATGAAGTATTCCTTTTTGAACACCTATTTTTGGGGCACCTACGTGTTGACCCTTAGGAGCAGAGCAAAAATAAAAAGTCTGAAAGAACGCTAAGCGAAAACGCAGTGAGTGCCCGGCAGTTGATGCGACGCGTTAGTGTGGGTCGGGGGAGCAGAAACACCTGTTTTCCACTAAGTCGGGCAGAGGCCTAGGTACAGGTGTGTGATTCTGTAAAAATGTCACCGTGAAGACTTTCGAGGGGTAAGTCAGTGTCATTCCGTCTTGGTCAATTCCTAGCATCAGTGTCACTGACAGCTCACTCCACGCTCACTTCACCTAAGTTTTCACGGTGTGATGGTTACTGAATAGCACTACAATACACCCAAATTTCGCCATTCGCCATATTTATTTATTTATTTAATACTTTCGCACAAGCATGTACAGAGGCGGACTTAATGCCTTAGGCATTTTCTACCAGTCAACCTTTGGGTGATGCAGAGACAAACATTGGTAGGTGCAATTTATAAAAAAACATTTAGGAATAAATATTTAAATATAAAGATACCTAAACTATATATATAATACATATATATAATACATATTGTTTGGTATATTTTATCAAAGAGCAAGGTATTGATGCAGCACTTCCGGTATGAAGTCTCTGAATAGCGACAATATTATCTCAGTAAAAGACGGGAGTTCCGATGAATAATTAAATGAATACTTGATAAGGAAGGAAGCAATCAGCCGCAGATAAGGATTCAGTTTACTGCAATGGCAATCAATATGCAGAGGGGTTTAAAGAGCGATGTCAATTGCAGGAGTTTTTACGAAAAATAAGGCTGTATTTAGCCTGGCTATTTTGCTGAATCCATGGCTGTGCGTCGATGTCCCTTCCACCCAGTGTTTGAAATCTCCCGAATGCCTGCGATAAAAGTACGTATTGAGACCGTATTAAAACATTTTGCTTGTTACCCCTAACAAAAAACATTTCGTTTTCGCATTCATCGTTTGGCATTGGGGACCTATTGTATGATTATTGGATATCAAACCTATGTCAAAATCTGTTCAATCAAACATACAACTTCATACGAAAAATATAACATACAATGTAATAAGTAAAAATAAAATCCAGTTAAAGCCATTGCACGCTAGCACTAATTATGGCAAAAAAAAAACAATATTGGCTGTTCAATGCTTTACGGGTAGATATTTAAAATCTGACAATGTAAACACTATCAGACGTAGACTAAGGCAAATACATCACAACATTTGAAATAACTTACAACGGAATATGCTAATGTGATGTCTCCAACACCATAGAGGTAACCAAAGTTAATAGTACCTTTTAGTAGTAATCACTTAAGACCTAGTTTCACCAAACTGTTCATAATCGGACATTAGTAAATCAGTCACTAAAATAAACATCGATGTTAATGGTTTTACGTTCCAACAGGCGGTCAATTGTCAAAGCAACCAAAATAAAACGCGCAATGACACATGTCAATGTTCACTGGCAATGCATTTTTTAAGCTAGCCGGCATTAAATAATACAACAAAATTTTAATGTCAGTTGAATTATCAAGTTTGAGCGTGTTCTTAAAATTACATTTCGTCAGTACATGATATATGTCAAAGTAAAAACTGGTTTTTCAAATTTTGTTTGGCATTATTGTTTTGTGGTGTTTTTCTATTGAAAGAATCGAGGTTGTCTACATACGTGGACCCAGCGATCAAGAGTCACATGTCTTCGATTTTTTTGTTCTAGGACATGCCGGTTTCCTCACGATGTTTTCCTTCACCGTTTTAAGAGAAAGGTTTACTTAGTATTGAAAAATCAGCCCTAACTCTATTAAATTAGGGTAACAATATTAGCCTGTCCTACCCCTCGCCCTCTCGAATCTTCCTTTCAATGACATAATCAATCAACATATAACAATATCAGCCCATAATAGTAGACTAAGATCTTACTTGCCACATATTATTAACTAGCTGCGCCCCGCGGTTTCATCCGCATAAGTCTCAATCCCTCTTGGTCTCCAAGTATCCTTTGTCCTAATCCAGGTCATGGTCCATGGGCCAAATTTCATCCAAATCACTTGAGCCGTTTTACTGTTATAATATTTATGTAAATCAAACGTACTATTACTAGCCGTTGCCCACGACTTCTTCTACAATCCAGGATGAAAAGCAGCATATGTCCTTACCTAGGTCAAGGTATATACAGGGTGGCGGCACATTGACACACAACCTCTGTTACCATAGATCCAGCACGTGATTCTGAAAATAAAATAAAACAAAACATTATTTTAATTTTTATTACTTCATATTTATATTTATTTTTGTGATATTTATTGAAGAAGCATTTATGTATGTTAGTATATTTTCACATTTTATACCTATGTTTATATTTAAATTAGTGAATTTTTTAATTTTTATGTATTTTGTTTTCTCTTCTACTCTAACACACGTTGTCTACATCTATTATATACTGTCCTATCGCAGGTATGCTGTAAGAGATTTCTTTAGAAATAGGGACCTTTGTACGTATTTTGCTGTTGCTTTTTTTTCTATTTATATGTGTGTACATAAATCGTTAAATAAATCAATTTGTTCTGCCATACATTTTGACCCTACGTGACGCAGGTACACTTTTCAAATAAACAGCAGTTTTTTTTTATTGATAACCGACAAAAAAAGCACGTTAGCACGTCTAGAATCATGTGCTCAATTCATGGTTTAAGTTTGCGCATCGATGTCCCTGCCACCCTGTATATGTGTGCCAAATTGTATCCAAATCCGTTCAGCCGTTTTGTCGTTAAAGCTGAACAATCAAACAAACTTACCTTTGCATTTATAATATTAGTTAGGATATAGTGTAGAACTTTAGATCAACCTTAATGCTTGCAATAATTACCTATAAGCTACGGATTGTTATCGTACGGATATTGTCTAGACAAAAATGTAAATAAAAACACTAACTACAGTGAAACTAAGTTTGTGCCAGTTTCCGCGGTTGGTCTTGCCAACCAATATGGCGGAACGGAAGAAAAACCGTTAGTGAAACGGCTAAAAGTTTAAGAAACTGTTTTTACAGCAACGCTGAAAACTTCTTAGAAGTTCTAAGTACTTACCTACTGTAGAGATTATGGTTATTTGGTTGGTTGGTATGGATTGGATGGTATTCAATTTGGTTTAAGAAAATAATAAAAAAAAAAACAAGTAGGGTTGTGTCTATCTGACAAGCGGGAATACGGAAGATGAAAAAAACAAAAAAAAAAAATATCATGAAATCCATTCTAGGTATAGGAATAATTATGGATACTAATAGTTTAATTGGGGTACTAAGAGCCCGTAAAGTTCTCACATTACTTTAGGTACCATTACGAAATGCAACGAACGAACAAAATATTATATAAACATATAATACCTACAACAAAAAACAACCAAAATCGAGACATCGTGCGTTTTCATGTAAGTTACAAAGGCCCAAAACAAAAACATCAAAATAATGACGAGTCACAGAAAAAGATTTTAAGTAGTTCTGAAGCATACTGGTGATCATTCTGGTGTCATCGTTGTTCCAAATTTGAATTCACAACCATTTAAAAAGACTCGACTAAGGTGTCCGGGAGCGTATTATACATAAAAATATTTTAACATAGAAATATACCGAGACCTTGAAGCAAAAACGTATTCTTCTCTTCTTTTTTAATTAAGATCACTAATGTAACGGAAATACAGTTCTCTGATTGATAACACTATTTAAAAACTAACAAGTTGTCTACCGCATGACAATGCGCGCAAAAAACAACCGTTAATTCAAGTGCTTTGGCTCATCACTATTCGTCATTCTCACGGACCTACTGCCACCCACAAGGCTAATCATTACCTAACTGTTAAAAATATAGGATCGTGTCAATAAATTTTAGCACAGGTGACCTATGCGTCATGTACGTTAATCCCCATAATATGCCATGTTATTTAGGTTTTATAAGTGGTTAACGGATCCGGGTATTTTCCTGAAATAGCTAAATGTCCAATCGCTGCGACAATACAATAGAAAGAAAGAAAGAAAGAAAGAAAAATTGTTTATTCTACACAAACAAAACGCACATAATAAAAATAAAAGAAAAACACAAATTACATCCAAATAAAGTAGCCAAAGTCCTCGTATACAGAATGTCACATAAAAATGACACGTTTTTAATTTTTGTCCATTGCCTGATGTCACTCAGCACCAAAGACAATACACGTTGCTCTGTGTGGGTGTGTGTTGCGACACTGGCAAATGACAATAACATATCACCAACAAGACAAACAAAAACAAGATTGCGAAGTGAAAAATGACTACTTTTCTTAACAACTATAATAAGAACAATAAGTTGTCGTTTGCATCTGCGTCTTGTCTTAGCTTATTTATTTTATTTAAAGACTAAATATAAACCCTCTAGTAGTACTTGCTTTGGTGTTTATCATACGCATCTGACAGGCGTCAGGTGTTCGCATGCATCGTGCGTCTAATCGCTGCGACAATAAGCGAGAGCGTGCGATCCCCTAGCGAGCCTGTTGTACGGCCTCTCGGCTACTCGACGCCAAGTGTGCGGTCATCATATAATTATGATGACCGCACACTTGACGTTATAGGATGATAGCCTATAACTTTCACACTGCTGGGACACAGCCCTCCTCTTTGTGAGAGGGAGTGGGCCGTATGCCATCAAGCGGGCCCAGAGTGGTTGGTAGTTGCTCACATATCTTCGAATTTTTGGTTCTAGCACATGCCGGTTTCCTCACGTGAAAAGGATGCTCTATTGCTCACTGCTTTATTGACGTGAATCCAATCTAAGTACAAGTATAAACAGTTGTATTCAGTTTATATCTACAATATCTACCTATGTCTGCTTCTATACATAGATATAGTACCTATCATTATAATTTAAAGTCGCTTTTCGCGTCTGTCTGTGACCGCGTTGTTCTTCTTAACTACACAACGGATTTTGTGGTTTCACCATCGTTGAGAGAATATATTCCGGAAGGAATAAGTGTATAATACAATAGTATTTAATTGTTTGATTGCACCAATAATGAAGAAATCCCGATGTTTTTTCAAGTCGTAGAAACTGTGCGACTCGGGCGTAGGTCGTTGTACATCGGATGAAATGTTTGACCGTCTTAAAAAAATCCGGTACAATAGGTGAACAGAGTAGAAGCCTATGGCATAGTCTAGCAAAAATGACTACATATTTGAAGTTAACTTTTCATACTAGAACAATAAATACACAGTCATTTTGATACAAATGAATGAACCGTTTAAAAAGTATCGACAATTGTGCGCACGAGCCGCGCGTGCATCCTCGCCCGACCTCGTCCCGCGCCTTCTTTCTCTCTAATTTCTATTACTTTCAGTCACCTACGATTAGTCACGATGTGACGTCGAGTTGTTTAAGTTGCTTGTGCTTCAAATGTGTAGTATTAATTGCTAGATGAATTTATTTTTTGTTATTGAAAAAAATATATGCCATACGCATCTACACCTCCGTTCACTTATTAAACCCATATTTTTTCAAGACAGTTAAAATTTCATCCAGTATACGTAAATGTTATGTTAAAAAAGCCCAAGCATAAATTCTAAGAGTAGCATTGATGCAAGAACCAGACTTTCATTATTAAAAACAGCAAACATTTATTTTAAACTACTCGTAAATATAGAAACTCCTTGGTCCCTTTTCCTTGCAGCGAGTCTTTGAGTGTAGAAGCCATACAGATTTAATTGTAATTCTAGAAGTACTAATAAACTAAAGGGAATGCTTTTTCAAGAATGATTGTCTTTTCCCGGTTGAAGTTACGTTTTTATTTTATACTTATTTATGTACACATAACATCACGCCAGTGTTTCCCGTCGGGTCAGGCGGAGTTGTAGGTACCTAAGTATAAAGGTTGGATATTTGGGACGGGCAGTAAGGGTAGGTATTTTAAACGTTGTAGCTACGGAAAAACGGTCTCAGGACAACTTTTTCATCCATAACTTTTTGAGAAATTTAGATTGGCATTCACAGTCAGCAAGAAAATAGGCAACATTGTACAAAAACTTTTTTTGATGCCTTTCGATCCTGTTTATTTTACGGATTAAAAACTTTAAACGACCAACTGAGGTTTGAATCCTAGAAAAGTCAGAAATCGCATTAAACTTTTTCCTTACTTGTCTAAACGTTCCACCCTGTACCTGTAACCCCTGTACCCACCCTGTATATTTATATACTATATTTCAAGTTTCACAAGTTATCTTTAAGTCCCATCTAATAGGGGGAGAGCCTATTGCCATCTACCGGGCACAGATCCAGACTCCGGGCTGCTACTGAGAAATTTCAGATGGACAAACCCAATAACAATTTGCCTGACCCGGGAATCAAACCTCATGCTCAGCTGTTGCGCTTGCGACCTCTAGATTACAGATGTACTTAGGTACACTGTTTAAATATTTGCAACATCTACTTCGTTTTTAAGATCGGAAGCCAAAACATAAACCTTATTAAATACGTTTGGTAGGTATGTCGGCGTCACCGTTAGCGGTAGGTACAGCGGGCCGAGTTACGCTGTGCAAAGCGGGACGTTCGCCTTCCCACTCTCCCCACTTCTCAAGTAACTTAATGTAAGCTAGTGCGTAGCGAAGAGAGACCTGATAGCGGACCATGCCCCCATCGCACCGGATTGACGCCCGGGTAAGCTGTACTCAGGTTACACGCAGCTTACCTGTGACACTTTGACTCCACACACACAACACACATCTGTTGCGTAACGTGACCTAGGTTAATATAGGCGCGTTACGTAAACAAACACAGACATCCGCCACCATACAGGCACCTTAACTCACACGCGGAGGCGCGGTGCGGACCGCGATCCACGTAGACACTGGGCGGTGTGACACACTACAATACCGCCCACACACTCATGACGGCCCCTTAGCCCGGACAGTAACGGCTAGCTCTGTGATCTGGACGGGCGGGGGCCACTCACCTACTCTGTAGGCGCGTCGAGTCGACATCTCCGTCGCTGGTCGTCGTCGCTGGGCCTCCCCTAGGTAACTAGGGGTCTCACCTGGCGGCGGCAGACCGCCGGGATGTCGTGAAGAAAGCGGCGTTTCACTATAAGCGCCGCGGCGCTCCTACAGAAACAAAATAGCAATCATTCACATGGGCGCGCATTGCTCGCGCGCCCAACCATCTTACCGGCCACTGTAGCCAACGCAATGAGGGGCCCGTTTTTACGGGCCAACGTAAAGCCTCCGCGGCCGGGGGGCATAGCCCCGGATCCGCTCGCCGCGCCCCCTTGCGGGGACGTAGCGACTTCCCACGAAGAGAGGGATCATTGTTGTGGCAGGCTCAGCCCGGTGCGCCTGCTGTAGCGCCTAGAGCTATTATCGCGATCTATTTAATTAATTAACAAGCTGTCGGAATAAAAGAGTTGGTTACTGCCATATCTCATACTTTCATTTAATATGTCGGACCTCTGCCTTCAGGTTATTTTATGGTGATTACTTTAAAAGAAATTGTGAGTGAAATAAAGTGATTGTGCTGTAACTAGTATCTCTATTTTCTTCGCCCGACAATCCACGCCTACTTACAAAGTGCAAGTGTAATATCGCTGATGACGGCCTATCCCGATAGGTACATAAATTTGATAAGTAAACATTGAGTAAATCCTTAAAGGGTATTCTACAAGTACCAAAATTATTCACGTAACGTGCGTGTACCTGCAAAGTGTCAATTTCTTTTAACAAAAAGAACCCTTTTCCACTCATTGGTAGAAATATTGAATGAAACCTTTGACATTACTGTTTCGAACAACTCTAAAGGTGGCTTACTGTATTACAAATATAAAATATGTATAGCTCATTAATATCGACACCATCCGTGGTTTATATTTAAAATTCTATTTTTTAAATATCGTGTGAAAAAAATTTGTTTGTTTTAATAAAATTACTTGAAGTGGTTCGATAATCATTCGACACTTGTCTCGTCCATCTTGTTAACATAAATAATAGACAGAAAACTGAGTAAATTATTTCGATTTCTGTGAGCAATTCGTTACGACTATTCAACTAATTGGACGTTGTTGGTTAGTGACGAATGTTTAAATCTGTTAATCATCGGTATTCTGGTTATAATTTTCAAAATGTAGTGAAATATAAATATTGAAGCGTTTGCAAATATTATTGCGCTGCGTAAAAGTGGATGTAAATGATGTGATAACACATATATCGAATGAAACCGGACTAAGTGTGAGTGATATCATTTACATATTTCATATTTTACTAAACATACATTTTTATTTGTTTAAATTTGTGAATGATGAGTAAATATATAGGTATAGTAAATATAGTAAATATTTACTAAATATATTAAAAATATATAGTAAATATAAATGTACGTTATATATTTTTTCTCATTATTACATTATATTGCTTAGAGATGACTAATAGTATTACATTCTTTGTTCTAGAGAAATACTGTGAGTCTGTGGGTTAAAAGATGTGCGGGAATCCTTGCTAGTCGGAGCGCTTATTGAAGTAGAAAGCTTATTTAAATAGGGCAATTTTGCTGAATTATTCAACACGTCATTAAGAACTCTTCGCCGTGTGCTCCATAATCTTCTTTTCTATAGAAAATAAATACTTAAGCTATCCTCAATATGTAACCTATATTTACTTTAGCCAAATAACATGTGAAATACTTTATGGAAACAAACTGCCCTATATAACCACTTATTACTCACTCACCAAAATCTCTGATTTTTTTAATTTATGATCGAAGCTTAAAGTTTATGGTGAAATAAATCAACTTTTTTTTTTCACATTCAGATGTCAAAATAAAACAAATTGCTTCTAAGTTACTTGACATAGTATTGCACAACCTATTTGGCTGAAGAAGTTATTTTAAATAATCGTAGCATTTTGTTATCTTTATATAAAATAATATAACAAATTATTATGTTTTTATTTTTGTTATCACTTGTATTTTTTATTCTAAACCCTTTATTGCAATAAAAACAAAAATAAAATTTTGCATTTTATATATCCTACTATTTTAGCAGTGCAAAATTAAAATAAAAAATTGGCAATTAAACTGCGCTGCATCTTATGAGATCAGATCCTAAGCCGGCTGGTTCTCAGTCCAACGCTTGGCGCCTACTGCTACCAGCTCATATTAGATTAACTCGAATTTAAGCAATGCCATAAACTGACCAGGTCACGCGCATGATGCGTGTCTAACAAAAGCAAAGAAAATATATGTTTGTTTCGTGCAGTGCGATGCGATTACGCGACGATACATCAGTGAGTGCCGTGCAAAACTATGATCGTGTGTGTCGTTTAAATACATACAGTAGTACCGCGAGTTCACAGCAATACGACTCTAAACGTGCCTATCCACTTTTGAACGCTTGCTGTACATAAAAAATTCTAAATTGGTATCTATTAAAACTGGCGAATTGTGGGTGTACGATACACTTCTGAGTACCCTTTTGAGAGTTACAGGCTTCATCAACATATATGGTTCAGCCGAAAGACGTCCACGGCTTCACATAGGACTTCGAATATAGAGATAACAATAAAAATACAACTTTCAGCGCTGAGGCGAGCGTTGAAAATCCAACAGCGACCTTTTATTTGGATATTCATTATGGTTTCGCCTGATGTTAGTTAAGGCGCTGCCCAAACGTAGGACACCGTACAACGCTCAGTTTTTGGCACAGTTAGACGTATTGGTAAATATTCCTAATAAAAAAATAATGTGTATTGTCAAATGTTCGAAGGACTTATTCAAAAATATTTCATAAAAATAAAATATTATTATGAATAAACAATGGTGAAACAGCTCAAAAAGATATTCTTCGTCGCATAATTCTCAAAACGTTGAGCGTATACTACCATTATTTCATGTAATGGTAATAAAGGGTATTCAATCAACTTAAGAAATACCTAAAAATTATTCCACTGAGCCGTGAGTTGATTTTTTAATATTAATGAAAACTGCAAAATGACTTCGCACTTCAAAATTTGATTCAACTAACATCAAACGCATCGCTGTTTAGAACCTTATGTGTTGCCGCGATGAGTTGTTTTCAATTGACAAAAAATTTGTTGCTCAAAACGGGCATCAATATTCTGAAAATTAATATAGATACCTAGTACCTATCGCCCACCTGGCAAAAGTTTATTTATTTATTTATTTGATGATTACCAACGAGATATACATTACATTACAATCTTTTACAACTAAATCATGTATGAGAACTTATCCCGCAATGCAAACTCAATTACAGGTAACCACAGCTTACACATTAGCGAGTAGGTACACATGCTCTGAATACATTTTTAATTAAAAATACATTGAAAAAGAGAGAAAAAAAACGATTTACATGTTAAAAAATAAATGCCATCAATACAATAAAATACAATACAATAAACAAATTGTATTATTTCTGAATTAAATTAATTGATTAACATTCATAAATATCAAATAAAAAATGGAATACAATATTTTAAAATTTAATTAAATTCGAACGATAAAAATTAAAAGTGATAAATATTATTAATAAACGACTGGAACGATAAGTCAAATGTCCTCTAACTGAAAGTGCTTTTACAATTTTCGTTTTAAAGTGTTAAGACTGTCATGGTTGATATCAATTTCAGCTTTGCGACATAAAGCATTATACAATTTGGTAGCCCTCGTAAGGGGAGCGTTTTCACCTAAGTTGGTTTTGTACAAAGGTTGTCTGAACAGATTGTAGGTATGTGACCGTGGTAACCTGCAAGGAACATTAATACTTATTTTGGATAGAAGGTCAGTATTTAGTTTGGATATCACCAATTTGTGAAGAAAACAAAGATCTAGTACTTTTCTACGATTGGTGAGGCTTTGGAGTTTATAGTGATGGACACGGTCTTTATAAGATTTTAACTGTTTCGCGGTTTTGTTCAGTTCTTTGTTGTTTTTTGTTGTAAAGTTCACAAAATTGCAAACGAGTATCGCGAGTTAACTCTAAAACTTTCTAGGTTTATTTCAGAAAGTAACCTTCAATTAAAAAAATTACGTAAACTAAAAAAAAATAACGTGAAGTTTCCTTTGTCAGCATTGCAATACATCGACGTGGCAATGCTACCAGCCTTTTGGGCCATTTCCTGTTGACAGCGATGTCGACGAATTTATTGATGCCCTATGATTCTTTCCCCTCCTTTTCTACATACTTGTACATATTATATGTAATGTAATATACATATTATATATATATATTATGTAAAGCAAATCCTTTGTTTGGCCTATCCCGAAAGCAAAACACTAAAATGGTATTACGACTGCGGACAACGCTAATCTGTTATCAGCCGTAGTTGCCTGTTACGACACCCATGAGGACCAATGGCATGACCTATTCTTAGGACGGGACTACACGGCATCATGTGATGTCATGTCCGATAGATTAACCTACTCTAATCTTAAATAGTGTCAATGTAGGCTACTGCAACTTAAAAAAAGTTTCATCTTTGACCTTAGCCAAAAATGTCAACCTTACTTTTTTGGATAACGTATTAAATCTACACGCTTAAGCGAATATCGGAGATTATTTAAGACCAAAATGTCTAGGATTTGCTTAATATATTAATAATAACTCATGCGGGCAGAAAAAAAGTCGCATTAGCCCCATGTTGGGTTAAATGCAACTATTTAAAATAACTTATTAAAACCATAAAGTCCTAAGCAGTGTCAATTTAAATCTTGTACTCCTTCTGTGGGAGCCTGGGCTGGCGAAC
This sequence comes from Dasypolia templi, assembly GCA_963555695.1. Taxonomy (NCBI): domain Eukaryota; kingdom Metazoa; phylum Arthropoda; class Insecta; order Lepidoptera; family Noctuidae; genus Dasypolia; species Dasypolia templi. Next base: position 15,105,023 of record OY743140.1, read on the forward strand.
CTTAAAACAGGTTACCATGTAACCTAGCTAGGATGCCAGATCTATTATTTGTTACTCTTGTGATTTATCCATAGATTATTAAATTATATTAATTGTAACAGACTGTACCACAATTTTAGAAATAAATAAAATATATTACGTATTGATTTTTGTAGCGTATGTGCTCGCAATCACACACATTATCTCTAAATTGAACCAGTAAAGTCCAATCCGACTAGTAGAGTAAGTATGTTTGGTATTTTTGTGGGATAATGTGACCAAGTATTTTATGTAGGATTAGTGTTGTGTAGACGTAAATATATCGATAAATTGTAAAAGATGTAGGTGGCATGATATAAGTTAAACTATAATATTTCTCCAGGTCAATATATGGCATTGTATTTTAAAAACAATAGAATGGAAAATCATAACCGCTGTTGGTTGTTTTAGCCCCCTAGTTACAAAAGCCTTCACTGACCGTATCTTTATCGAAAACAAGATAAAAGTCAGTTAAGTCTAATTATAGTGTAAGGACCTTAACAATCGAACGATACCTAAAATGTTTTGCGTGTCTATTGCCAGTATACGTTTCGACTGACGGCGACTGTTGCCCGACCACTACTAATCTAAACTTCTTTTACTTACAGGTACTAAGGACTTACGACTTTTGTCAATGTAGTACCTTCTATCTGTCTCTCTCGTGATGGCCAGCTGATCCACGAGCTCCTTGTACGCTGCGATCTTCAGTTTTTTTTTTGTAAGTACATACTCGTAATTCTAATATAGTAGTAACGCCGTGGTACCAGCTAGCATCTGGCATTCAAACCAACCAGCACTGGGCCTGCGTAGTAGATTATGGATGAGGCCTGTGTTCCAGTATTGGGAACATTACTGTTACTTATTAGTAATTTTTTGGTAGCGGATACCTAATCTTATGGATTCGCGAATCTGTAGCTTGGACAGGGACTCAAACTGTAACTGGTATCAAAGTCTTACCTTTACCATGTGTTAAAATGTGTAACAGAAATAAGCAATTTTAGGTATAATTGCACGGTACCGCAACAACGCCGCGTTTGCCTGTTACACTTATTAACACTTTTATATCGGGAGACAGTAAAGACACCAATGATTATAGACCCGTGTTCGTGTCGCCGGTTTTCAGAAAAGGTTATGCTAAATCAAATGTTGAATCATTTTAACACCAATAAAATTTTACATGATCAACATTATGGTTTCACCAAGGTTGTACGGATGTGTCACCTTATATAAAACACATATTTACATCGTGGGAAGAGGCCCAAGACACCATAGTAATCTTTTGTGACCTCTCCAAGGATTGCATCGTTCACGAAACCTTGCTCTTGAAACTTGAGCTCTCGGACTTGAAAGACTTGCGCTCAGTTTAGTAAAATCTTATTTAAATGATAGACAACAGCAAGTTGAAATAAATTGGGACAATTCACTAGGTTTAAAAGTAAAAATGGGTGTTAACAAGGCTCGATACTGGGCCCTTTCCTCTTTTTAAGTGTATATTAATGACCTACTCCAATTATTAATAAATCAACCACAAATGGTGTTATTCGCTGAAGATACTTTCTTAATTTTTAAAGTAGATAGACGTGTCAAATGAAATTATACCCAGAAAGGGTGTAATTTCATTTGACACGTATAGTATCGTAGTACCGACGAAAGCAACATTCTATTTGATCTGATACCATTTGTTACATCGAAGGCTCTAGGGGTATTATTAAGTTCTAGCTAGATCACAATAGTAATCAAAATTGCCTATCTTCAGTTTGATTTTTCGTGAAATTGATAAGACTCAGGTATAAAATAAAAATGCTCAAGTCATAACTTCGTTCACTTTAGACTTATTAACTAAATGATGAATATACTAGACCAAAAAGTTAAAAAATATATATATGAATAAAATAAACCAAAAAACCTTATTATAACGCAAAAAAAAAACTATATCCGATTATACGACCGACCGACCCCTTGAAGTTTTAAAAAAAATCGAGCTTCTAAGACGTTGACTAATAATCTTAACACTCGAAAATAAATGAAAACCCATAGGGTACATCCTCTTGAAATAGAATCATGAAATTTGGCAAGAAGCAAGGTCTCACAGCACAAATAGTTACAGGAAAATATCCGAAAATCGTTCATTTGTTGTAATACTAGGTCTTTACATATGACATTGCCGTTTAGTATGCAGAAAGTTAAAATACTTTTTATATAATATAACTATTTTTTTATTTCTATCAATCGGCATTCATTGTATTTTTGCGTTCTGCTGTAGGGATCAGCAGCTGACGTAGATTCAATTTTCATTTTACAAAAATGGGATGCCTTCTCTTTATATCTTAGAAAATATTTTTATTTATTTATATTTATATATACTTTATTGTGCACCACAAAATGACATAACAAAAAAAAATATCATACTAAAAACATTCAATGGGCGGCCTTATCGCTTTCTGCGATCTCTTCCAGGCAACCTTAGAATGGACAGTGAATTGTCTGGACATAAAATGGGGCTGTCAGTGGTGCAAGAAATAAATATACATTAAACTAAAATAGATACACAGATATATACATATATGCGAAATATAAGAAACGTAAATAAATGATAATTACAGTTTACGAAAGCAAGATCACAACGACAAGTAATGATCCTTCACGAGACTTTTATACGCAAATAACGACTGCGCGCGTTTTATTTCGACAGGCAGAGCATTCCACAGACGAACGGCCTGGACAGTAAAAGATTTGTCGAGGAAAATTGTGGAGTGCTTAGGCATTTTAAGCTTTAAGTTATCCGATGATCTTAAAAATTTCGTATGGGGGTCGCAAATAAACTGGAAACGTTTCTTGAGATAGTTAGGAGTGGAAGGGGAAAAGAGCACATTATACACCAGGGAAAGAATGTGAGCATTACGGCGAAGGCGAATTGGTAACCACTTGAGCTTCACACGAAATTCAGAAACATGGTCAATATTGTGTATGTTCGCAAAAACTTAGGACTTTTTAAAATAAGAAGCGTATTAAATTGTTATACCCAACTTTAGATTAACTAAAACAAGCAAGTAATTTCTGATAAACAGTATCCGCTTTTATAACAAGGTGCCAAAGTCGGTTACAGAACTTATCGATGGAAAGTCCACATCAAACGTGTCAAATTATCAAAAAAGCATATTTTCAGATTAAAGACTACGTCGAAGACAAGGAAGTTTGGCAATAATTCCTTCTGTACAACTGGCTTCCCTGGTACAATGCAAATTTCTAAAAACCGCTATATTTTAATATTCGTTTTTTGAAGTGAAAACTTCTTTAGCGGCGTTGTACACTTTTTTTGTAATGGGTAAAAAAAAAACTCGCGTCAGGACACGTGACCTGATCAAAAATTCGAAAGACGGATCATTGTTGATTTTTGATTTTTATTTATTGATTTTTCTGAGAGATAAACTTTTTAAAGTAATATAAATTGTCATGTTTGTGTACGATAGCGCAATAAATAAATATTGTGTTCTACCACATAAATGATAGTACTTTTATACTAATAATTAAAGCAATTCGTGCAAAATGATTCCCTATCCATTCCAAAATATCAAAAATGCACAACATTAATTTTCAAGTTTTCACTTCTGCCGGCACTGCAACCCGTCGTCCAGTCGTTTTTTTTTACATATTTCTTTGACATAATGTTCTCCTTATTTGACTAAAATATGTTTTAAATATTGTGTTGCCGGCTCTTCTCCATAGGAAACGACCAATTGAAATCGTGCACCTAGATTCTAACGTTTCATAAGTGCCCAATGTAGGTTTATGTGAAAAAAAATATTTAAATTTTGAAATCAAAATATGCACTCATGCTATTGATGCATCACTGCCAACGCAGTGGTAATTTTTCAATGCGTTTCTTCAAGAAGTCAGGTGTACGGGAGCCAACAAACTCTTAAAAGGCAATTTGTATTGCCTCTTCGCTATTGATTTTTTTCACAGCCAAGAATACGTAAAAGTTTTGGAAAAAGTAGAAGTCTGTCGGCGCAAGGTCTAGTGAGTACGGTGGATGACGCAAAACGTCCAACCCTAGCTCTTGTAGCTTATAGACCGTTTGTTGTGCCGTATGAGGTCGAGCGTTGTCGTGTAGGAGCAGCGAGGACGAGCGCTTAACAAAGGCTGGAGTTCCTCACAGTACACATTCACAGTAATGCTGGTGCCATTTGGTAAGAAGCCTATACATATATATAGATATACAGCATGTAACGAAAACCCTGTCCGATCCTGAAGGGTATTATTTGGTATCGTAGTGCGTACACAAATACGTAATCATTTAATGGATACGAGATAATTATTTTTCTCCAATGAAAACAATTACTTTAAAAAATTCAAAATAATCATACCAAAGGCAACACTGATCGCTCGACAGGGTTCACCAGAGTTCACCTACAGTTTCGTGTCAAAGAAGCCGCCTGAGCGCGGCGGTCCTTTGTCGCATGCCGCCAAAGAAACGTAGGACTAAAGAAATCTACGTTTTGCCTACGCGTAGGTATCAGCTGATATTTTATTGTAGGCTTACGCACAACGACCCCGATTTCTGACCTTCTGTTTATCAAGAAACAATTATTATTGAGTTAATGTGATGTGCTTTTGGCAATGTACCCACTGTAGGTATCAGTTTATTAAAACATTTACTTGTTACATACCTCTATCTATCTAGAACATTAGTACACATTCGACACCTTTTTATTAAATTTGCACGTACTCTTCGCAGCGCACATGTGTACGATTTGAGTGACTCGAAAGCTTCCACAATCCGAGCTGTTACTTCGATTTCCGAATCACACATTCACTCACAAATAAAAATTAACATATTCAAATAATCCTGATTGGTATACGACATTGTTCGCGATACGATAGCGGCACGTGATACGTACGGACATCCGATCGCAAGCTATCTCCACGTGAGACTGGCGAAGTGTCCAAACAAGTAGCGACCAGTCGGCTACATCAAAGAATTGAGGACTCGTTATGAGTACCTACAGCGCGGCTAGTGCAGGGCGGTGTCCTTTGAAATAAAATAGGCAAAAAATAAAAGATTTCGCCGGCCGGTGGAGTGTGGTCAACTAATGAAAATTTACCATATTTAGTGTTACATTTCGCATGGTAACTAAAAATAAAAAAATCAATAGCTTTTGGTTTTGATGAGTTAGATTTTTTTTACTATTTTTTCTAGTTGTTAAACCAGGAATACGCCATTTTTGGATCGGACAGGGTTTTTGTTACATATTGTATAGAAGATGAATTATACCGGCACTAGAACACCAAACAGAGACCATGACTGTTTTAGGGGTAAGTTTTGGTTTGGGGCATTGTCTAGGCGCTGAACCGCGCTCTTATCAACATGATGACCGCTTACGCTTGTCAAAAAGAATCAATTTTTCATCGCAAGTGACAATGCGGATCATAATCCTTTCGTTTCTGTGTCTGTTAAGCAACGCAAAGCATACGCGTTCGTCGCGCTGGCGATCGTTCAGTTCGTGTGGCACCCACTTATCAAGTTTTTTATCTTGACAATTTGACGCAAATGGACCAATATTGTTTTGATGCTAACGTTGAAAGCTGCTAACTCAGCCGTAGATTGAGTATCGCCAGCTTTCACTATCGACTTTAATTCGTCATTGTTAACTTTAGTTTTCGGTCGGATCGGATCCATGTCGGAAGGTTTTTAATTTCCAATAACGAGTCGTGCGTTCGTTTGTAGTGTTCACACGTAATTAATGTATGCCAAAATCCCTCGTATTTTTATCGTGTCCATAATGATGAAAAAGATACAAATGTAGTCTCAAAAGATTGAATTTTAAAATTGAATACCATGTTTTTTTAAATAAAATTCAATATAACATAATATATGGGACAATATTTCCTCAACTACAATTTGTTCATCAATTCGAAATCAAAAAGGACATGGATTTTCTGTGGTTGGCGTGGACAAAGACATAATAATATTACAAAAAAAAACGTAAATTTGAATTTCCATCACGCCTTTGGTGCATGTTTGGTTTTATTATGTACGTATGCTTAAAGACTGCTTAAATATTTGTATTCAATTAAAATGTTATGAAACGATCCATTATTTACTTTTTCTATTTGCCACCCATGTTAGCTACGAGCTTACAGAGCGCAATCTTCAGTACCCAGGTGGCCAAACAACGTCAACGACGACCGTCAACAACAATAAGAAAATATCATTGTTCCAAGATGATGTTTACTTAAATAATAATAAATTAATTAAATAGTAACAGCCTATGCTTGTCCCGCTGCAGGGCAAAGCCCTCTTCTCATACAGAGAAGGCACGAGCATTGATCACCACCCTTATTCATATATTACGTTCCATCAAACGAATTAAAATAATAGACATCATCATCATTCTGCCAAAGAAGTCCACTGTTAGACATAGAGAGGCCCCTCGCGGGAATTCGCTGTATGTGTGTAATTAATAAAAATACCAGCCTATTATTGACCCACCCACTGCAGGACTCCTCGTACATAGACGGCACGAGTTTTGCACGCTTGCTCAAGACAGGTTGGCGATTTCAGATATATATTAACTATAAGTTCAGGTTTCCTCGGAATGGTTTTCATTCATCGATTTCAGTAAAGTTAGAAAGTACATATGAATTGGAAAAAATCACACGGGTACTGTAACGTAACGTTTAGCCGACTGGCTAAACGTGGTTACAAGTTAAAAGATAATTTTTAAAATATAAAATACATAGGTATGTAGAAGAAGATATTAAATTAAGAGTTAGTCGAAGCTCGCGTAGGACGATCCTCTGGTCCGCAGTCTAACACGAGGGAGCTCACGGTCATGCAGCCACAGTACTTTGCCAAGAATTGAACCCACAACCTCGTGCATGAGAAATGAGGCCTTAACCTCTAGACTATCACGAGAATGTAAAATCTTACTGTATTAAACGTCAAAATGTCATAACAAAGTATTAGAAAAAATGTCTTAAATCTCGATACCACCGAATTCTGGAGTAATAAAATATTAACAGGACCATTAAATACAAATATGCCTTCACATCATATATTATTTTGTTTATGTCCGTGCTGGGCCAAACTTGTATGGGAGCATTGTCCATCTTCTATATACACCTCAAACTCAAATCATTTATTTCAATTAAACCATTTACAGGTACTTTTGAATTGTCAAGGAGTCCATCAGTCAGAAATATGAAGCGAGTTGCCCATTCCAAAGCGCAGTAGGTACCTATGGACGTAGACAATCCAAAACATAATTAAAAACAATCCAAAAAATATTATTAAAATAAGCCGTGGCAGCTAAGACATGACTAGTTCCAACTGACGGCGCTCGTTCATGAACATGACGGATGGATCAGCACCATTCAGCTCAACGTTTTTGAAGGGAGCTAAATGATCCGACACACGCGCCACCGTCAGTGAGACATTTGAGTGAGCATGACATACTATCAGCCGCCAGGGCACATTCAAGTCAATCTATGACATTACCCGGTAAATGGTAGCTCTATAGTACAAAGTACTTAGATCTGTGCAATGCAATATAATAAAAAGGAGATTGAGTTTATATAATGCAAATATATTCTTACAATCTTCAGTAGCTTCAACAGTATTTCAAATGTCAATGAATTATTTGTGGTGTGGAGCAGGACCAGCATTAAGCCAGGCATATTTATCAGTTATGTAATCCCCTAACCCATAATAATTCCTGCCTGCATAGTGTGCGTTTGACAAAGGATTTGAATTTCGTCTCATTCAGTTGAAGTATGTGGGGAGGTATTTTATTATAACATTTTAGACAGTACCCCATGAAAGATGAATCTACTTTAGCCAGTCTGAAACTTGGTTGAACTAAGAGGTCCCGATTTCTAGTACTATAATTATGTCTTTCACCTCTTTTACTGTTAAGATGTAATTTTTTTCTTACGTACATGATGTTTTCATAGATGTATTGACAAGGTACCGTCATAATGTTAATATCCTTAAACAATTCCATTAGAGAATGTGGCATCCCTTAGTAGCATCGATGCTACACCAGGATATTATTCAACCATCTTCATCGCCTTGGAACGCCCCAATATGGATAGTACCTAAAAAGAGTGACGCGTCTGGCAAAGTTAAGTGACGCTTAGTCATTGACTTTCGCCAACTCAAGGCAAAAACGATTAATGATAAATATCCGATCCCGAACATTAATGATATTTTAGACAAATTAGGCAGATGTTTATACTTCTCGGCATTAGATTTAAAATCTGGATTTCTACAAATTCAGCTAAATCCGTCTGATATTCCGAAAACGGCATTTAGTGTAGAGCAAGGCCATTTTGAATACGCAAGAATGCCCATGGTATTAAAAAATTCTCCGGCTACGTTTCAACGCGTGATGGACAATGTCCTTCGCGGATTACCAAATTGTACCACGTACATGGATGATATTTTGGTATTTTCGACGTCCTTGCAAGAACATTTAGTTAATTTACGCGCCATATTTGAACGTCTTAGAAATTCAAATTTAAAAATTCAGTTGGATAAGTCGGAATTTCTCAAACACGAAACGCCCTATCTTGGTCATATAATTACTATAGACGGTGTGAAACCAAACCCGGAGAAAATATCAGCTGTTGTAAATTATCCGATTCCGATAACCCCTAAGCAGATTGAAGCATTCTTAGGTTTACTTGGTTATTACAGACGTTTCATACCAGATTTCGCACGTGTCACTAAATCCTTTACGTCATGTCTTAAAAAAAGCGCTAAAATTAATTTGACTCCAGAGTACCTGACCTGCTTTGAACACTGTAAAACTCTTCTTACAAATGACCCTATCCTAACTTATCCAGATTTTAGCAAAGAATTTATGTTAACCACAGACGCCTCAAACGTGGCCTCAGGGAACTATGGGTTCTGATAAACCTATATCAACCATAATGAAATTATGTCCTTGTTCGTTAATCACTCTGAAATGACAAACTCTGAAACATCTTCTACATTAACTGCTGAAGGTAATAGCCCCATACATTCATCATCCACTCTTACTGGTCATTCATCTACGAACAAAGAGTTACAACATCCAACCCAACAATCATCATCCACGCTCACTGCTAGCCCAATACATTCGTCATCAACCCTCACGGCCTACTCAGTTATTGATGGAGGATCGAATGACTCACAGCATCAAGAAAGTACAACCTCCCCTCGATACATTGAAACCATACACACGAGTTTAGAAAGCCCTGTGCTGGAAATTCTAGTATCGGAAGAACCTTTAAATAAATATAAAAGGCAGTTAGTCATTAATATAATAAATGGTAATCCTAAAAGTAGACCAACGATAATTCAACCTTAGCAGTCCTTTCAGAAAACTACTGTAGACATTAACGAAAATAGCATTGAAGGAAGTCTTATTAACGTTGTAAAGTCTCACGTGGATCCAAAACTCCGGACAGCGATTCTTGTAAATCCTATCGAAAAAAAATTGAGTATCATACCGATTTTACAGCAAACTTTTGAAAATTCATCCATGAAATTAGTTTTAGTCAAATATGAAGTACGTAACGTTGAGGATCAGTCAAACCAATTAGAAATAATTAAAAAATACCACGAAGGCAAGACCAATCATCGCGGAATCAATGAAACCTATCTTTCGCTATCACAACTTTACTTTTGGGCAAAATTTTAAATAGATATTACTCAGTTTATAAATGAATGCAATATATGCAGATGTGCGAAATATGATCGAAATCCAATTCGCCCGCAGTTCAGAGTTGTACCTCCACCAACTCAACCGTTCGAATTAGCACACGCAGACGTTCTGACTATTGACCACGACAAATACTTAACTATCATAGATTCATTCTCTAAATACGCACAGGCGTATCTTTTACCAGATTGTACTGCACCCAATATAATAAAAGCCCTTTTAACTTATAGTACTCATCACAGTTTTCCTTTAAATATAACTACGGATCAAAGTACTGAATTTAGAAATCAAGTAGTGCAGAATTTCTCCGTTTGCACAAAATAGAACACCATATGACTAGTGCCTATGCACCAAACGAAAATGGCATCATAGAACGTTACCACAACACGCTTTTGGAACACCTACGATTATTTAAAATACAATATAAAAACGAACCAATTCGAAGTCTTATACCGACCGCGCTAATCGCCTATAATAGCTCTATCCACAGTCTAACTAAATGTAGACCATTTGATATAATTTCTGGACATTTCGATCCTCGAAATTCAATTGATTTAAACATAACAGACCGATATCTTCAAACTTATATTCAAGAACATCGTAGTCGAATGGAAACGGTGCATAAAATTATTCATGTTTCTGCATTATCAGATCGTATAGGTATAATGACGCGGCGTAACGCTGATAGGGAACCCGTTTTAGATTGTGAACAAAATCAAGTCATACATGTACGAAATCCAATGGCAATTACACAAAAATTGGCATCTCGATTCATTCAGGAGAAAGTAGTTAAGAACTTACCCATTTCGGCCAACCAGAGTTAAGAGAGGCTTGTTCAATCCAATAGGCACAATCACCAAAAGTATTTCTATAAATTTAGACAATGATGATGCTCTGAAATTTGAAAATGCATTACGTACTTAACTGAAATAAAAATGATCAAACTTTGTCACAACCATATAATAAACATATTACTTTATATAGGAATGATGATTCAGCAAAACCAGGTAATCCGCAATCTTTCAATTAATCAGAAAACTGGAGAAAGCTCTTTCTTAGTCATGAATATGACTAATAATGGTATTGAGCGAATAATTCATTGCGCTCATCTTGTGCAACTTTTCGCGATTCTGACCGAAAATGTACAAGAACTACTGAGTGAAATTAATAGAATATAAAATATATTAGCTTTTAGTCGAGAAAAATCAGTTCTTCATTATATACTTTCTCTCAAAAATATAATAAACTGAAATTATGAAAGACGACATTTAAGATAAGATATTAGTTAATATAGGCGGTGAGAGTATTACATTTACTCATGAGGGTGCGGCCAGATGAGCGTCTCCCGGACAATTCTGAAATTAAAGTCGACGAAATTACGTTGCATTCGGTTCACAACAATATTATGGTTGCCGTTGCGTTACATTCGACGCAAAATTTGAATCATTTTGGGTGATGCAAATTACACTTAAACAATACAAGCTCCACACATCAGTAGCGAATTAAGTTCAGAGATTGTTTGTTGCCATCATTTTTGCCATTTGGTTGTACCACATATACCTGTGCCCATTACCCCTCATTTATTTGCCTTGTCGTAATGACCTTTTCAGAAATTCCAACATAATTGAAATCGCCTATCAGATCTGCTATGCCAATTACATGGAAATTGTTGCGCTACTTTTGGCACTTCTTTTTCGATAGCACCAGTATTGAAACCGGATGCCAAAAAAACCCCTCAAACAGATTTTATGGTTTTTGTGCCAAAAAATATCATGCCTGATTAGGACTTTATCGCTCCTAATTTACGAGAAAATACGTCAAAAACTTGGTAAGTCATTTGGCGAATTTCCTGATTTTTGATTGTGTCGCCACAAACGATTTTTCACGAGAATACGTAGGGAACGTACAATGGAGGTGTGCTTACCTGTACCTTCTACGCCGCCATTTTAAATTCAGTTTATAATATTATTTTAGGCCTATGTGCTTGCCTCGTGTGGAGTAGAATTGTGTTTTTATTCTATATATGTCGGAAAATGGCAATACCATCAACCGGTCACAAATCCAGATTCCGGGCTGCTACTGAGAAATTCCAGATAGAAAAACCCAATAACACATTGCCCGACCTGGGAATCGAATCCAGGACCTCATGCTCAGCAGTAACGATTGCGACCACTAGACCAACGTGGAAATCTATTTTGTATCTAAATTAAAGTGCGGTAGAGTATACCCGCGCAATTCAGATTTAATTCGATTGAAATAACTTCAAACCCACACATGCACAACCCTGTTAACTCAAGTGCCTATGACGCCTCACGTCTGCCAAGATCGTATACAGAATCAACGTTCAACACGACAGTTGGTTTATAGCCACCACCCGCGTCACTCGGTAAAAGCCACTGCCCGGTTACCTCGCGTATAATTAACCTAATTTTAGTCTTTGTACATTAACTGTGTTTAATTGTAGTAACTACTTTAATAAACCATTTCGTGATATTGAAGAAACATTTAATTTCACTTCACTATAGAACCTAAATCCCGTCCGAACAAAAATTCTCTACGTGTTTTTACTTTGACATCACCTACCCTTTTCCTAGGATTGGGGTTAGCTTCCAGGTTGTTTTCCAGTTGGATTGCAGCTGAATACCATTATTTTACATGGAGCAACTGGTTATCTGACCGACCTCCAAAGTAAGTAAGACTGGCTGTCAAACTTTCGGCCTTCTGACTATTCATGACGATTGTCAAAGATCTACAAATGACAGCCGGGACCAACGGTTTAACGCGCTTTCCAAGGCTCGCAGTGGTCTCCTCGATATTTAATGTATGGTCACCCATCCAGGGACCGGCCTCGGCAAGCGTAGCTTAACCTGCGAACGGGTGTGTGACTGTTATTATTGTTATTATATAGTAAAGACGCGTATGAACCTAAAAACGTTAGTTAATCTCATGTTTTTGTTACCGTCAGTTTTTGCTATTCAAATCACATGTCTTTTTAAGATCATAGCCAAGTTTTAAAAAAATATACCTTTTTTCAACTGAGTCAACTTTACCAGGAAATTTTTTCAGGGCAAATTGAATGACTAAAAACCGTAAGTTCATAGAACCCAAAGGAAAACATATGAAGGGGGCTTTTCAACGCAGCCTTTGTATTTTCAACTTCAAGTGTTTGCCAATAATGCTTAAAAATATAAAAGTTAATTCAATTTTAATAAAATTGAATTAAATTTTTAGCGAGGGACGGAAGGCGACGAGCACAATTTGAGTGAGTAAACACGCACGGCCAGGTACCAAGGACTCATATATTACCAAAGCCAAAGCAAATTGATACATATTCACAGCCCAAGATAATATACTTTTGTAGTTTTTCTTAATATACTAAATTTTCTACAGCACTTGGTAGCAGGGGAAACTCAAAAAATATATTGGCTACAATAGTGGTGATGACATTTTTTTAATTTTTAACTCAAAAAAATCTTTGTTTCCAAAAAGTGCATTTTTTTAACAAAAAGTGTAAAAGCTTAAAAAATTGCTAAGTTATAAACGTTTTAAAATAAGTGTTAGGGATGGTCATCATTATCGTAGAAGTGACGTCACGTCTATGTTACTTCATACCAGCGCCGTACATTGTCCGTACCGCGTGACAAGGACGGGAATAATGTCCTCCAAAAACATTTAAATCCTGAATTTTCTTCATATTTACATCTATTTAACAGATATTTTCGATTATCTCATTTTTAATATGCCTTCTTTGAAATTACATTATTTTTTGGAACATTTTTGATATTAGTCATCATCCCATGTAGCCATGATAATCGTTAGAATTTAGAGCGTTTATTAACTACTGTTCAGCCACCTGCTGCGATAGATCTGGATAGATCTGTGAGAGCCTCACGGGGTCTCCGTACCGAGACTATAAATTCAACACGGTTTGTTGAATAATTATTCCTAGAAGATGGTTCTATGTTTTATACGTTTATAATTTTCCTCTCGTCCCTTAGCTTGTCAGCCATGATCTGACACTTTTTTTTTTTGGGTGGGTAATCTTCAAATGACTTCTCCCGCTCTGGGTGGATGGCGTGTCAGACTTTTACTGAACAAACCCACCCGTGTTCCTCCAGTTGCCTGTGCCAGGGCCACGGTATCTCTTTCAAACAACCCGCGACCCTGCAAGGTATCGGCCTTATCGGACGGCCTTATGGAACACAACGCGCCGTCGATCCGGGCCTGGTCCTTACCGGATGGCGATCTACCCATTTTTCGCCGTCCGCAAGCCCGCGCTTATGGTGGCCGGAAATCTGCTGGCGATCCTCGACGCCCCGGGCGTCTTCTGTGGCGACTAGGGGCGTGAGGGCGCAAGGTTTTCTCCTTCACGCGCTCCTCCACCTCCGTAGCATTAATGCTTCGTAGAAGGAGGTGACGGCTTCCCATTCGCTCTCGCTCCGTACCATGGCCTGGACCAGGGCCGGACGCAAGAGATCGCCGCCCCCGATCGCCTCCGCGAAGGGATACCCTGTATATACACCTAAATTTCGCTAGTTATGATTAACTCCCATGTAATAGGGGGCGAGCCTATTGCCAGCCAGAAATCCGGATTCTGGGATACGGCGAAATTCCACAGAAAATCCCAATATCACTTTATGCGACCCGGGAATCCAACCCCTCATGCTCAGCAGTAGCGCTTCCGACCACTGGACATACGAGACAGTCGTGTTTTAACCCCGAGTAATCCAAGCTCAATTACGGTCATACATATTTAAATAACTGCAGTGTCTTACGAGACTAATATTTGGCAACGTTCAAAATTGTTTTATATTATACTGAACAAACTGCTTTGGAGTTACAATTTGTTCATACTATTAGATCGAAATTACGGTCATTTGTTAGCAAAAAGACAAAATAATGCTCGTTTTTACGCTCTATTCTATGATCATTTTATGATTACTAATATGACAAATACGAAAACGGACTATTAATTAAGATTTTTTATCAGATTGCATCGAAAAGTGCCTTCTATAATATATATTGTTAGGTCAATTTAAAAACAAGTCAAGATATGGAGAGCAGTGGTGGCCTAGTGGTATTGGCTACAGCTTATGAGTTGTAGATCGTTTACTTTGTGTATTTAATTTCACTGCTCTCAAAACGGTGAAGGAAAACACTATGAGGAAACCGGCATGTCCTAGATCCAAAAATTCGAAGACATGTGACATTTGCCAACCAGCGCTGGGCCCGCGTGGTGGATAACAGCCCACTCCCTCTCACAGAGAGGAAGCCTGTGTCGCAGCAGTGGGAACGTTATATACTGATTATGCATGATAAATATGGAATAACCAACTTACGAATTATGTTAGAGATCTGAAATTCTGTACCATTCTTGGGGATGCCTGTTCCACAGCAGTGGACTTCTTTCGGCTGAAATCGTCATACGAAGTTAACTCTAAGACAAGGCGCACACTATACGACATGTAAGTGCAAAGGTCGGTGACTAGAGACAACGGGCTGCGCCGACTATTTTCGTACATTTTTTTGAGTCGCAATGACAGGCTAGAGGAGTCGCACGCCCTCTTTACTTGTTGCAGCGCCAAATTGGCAGTTGGATGCGACAGGGCAGCATCAAAGCAAGTGCTGGAGGCTCCATATTTACTCACAAGATAAACAACACAATCGCCTCTCTCGAACACTCAAAGAAACAACTCACTACCTGCACGACGTATGTCGTAACGACTAGACAGAAAGAAGAAAGAAAAACGTCTATTTGCGTTAAAAATTACGCAGAGAACACAAACACAAAAATAAACAAGTTAGGGGGAAATAATGCATAGGTAATGCTACGACCCTATGCGAGACAGAGCCACAGCGCTGGTTGTTAGCGACAGTCTGCGTTGACGTGATGACGTCGACCGGTGCAGCAAAGGCTAAAATAAAAAACACACATGAAAGAAAATAAATACACAATAAATACCTAGTCCTATGTCTACATATAAACAATATTCATAAAATGGTAACATTCCGCGCAACGACGCTGCAACAGTTTGTGCTGGCACTAAAACAATAATTAACGTGCGACATATCCATCTTTTGTATTTAGAACAGCGTATAACGCTCGTTAGTACTTACCTACATTCTAGTAATAACTCACGTTACCTAGGCAAAATATATATATTGCCATATTATTGTGTAACAAAGTTTTGCTTACATATAGCTTATTGGTGATGTTCTTCAACCAAACCAACAGGTACGTTTGAATTGTCAAGGTCGGTTGGTCAGAAGGATGAAGCTACTCGTAGATACCTATTCCAAAGCGTAGTAGGTCCTATGGAGAAGAATGGGCGTGAAACTCCACGCAATGAGAGTTCTTTTAAATAAAATCCGGTTACATAATATTGGTTATTGGTGATTATGCATCTGAGTAAAAACGACGCAGAATGTTAAGCGCGTCCGTAATAAAAAGATAAAAACAATTTAAACATTAAATAAATTAAAATTAGCCGTGGCAGCTAAGAGATGTCTAGTCCCTACAGACGGCGTCCGATCACGAACATGACGTAGGGATTCAGAAAGGTCAGGTGCGTAGTACTCGCAACCGGCGTGCGACCAGATGTGTAAACGTAAAGGAAGAAGCAAAAGAACTATGTAAGTGTCGTGGCAGGTGGCATTCTGTAGATTCTGCCTAACCCTTTTGGAAAAACGGTGATTTTATGAATGTATTTTAGCTTTATGGCACATTTCGTACCAAAGACATCATCGGACAACTACCTAAGGTGCATTTAAACTATGCTTTTTGACTTGCCAAGTATGTAGACAGCACGGTTAAAAGCATAATGTTTAGATAACAAGCTTAAGCGAAAGCATTGTGTTATATTTATGGCATGATGCAACAAAGCACATGGTAGGTAGGTAACCTATAAAAATTAAGTGAAAATGGGCGATAAAGATGGTTGACATACATTACTGATAGCTATTAAGGAACTTGGATATAAAATACTGGAAAAAAACTCGGGGTTACTGATAAACTAGCTATTAAGGAAAACCTTGCAATAGTGCGTTAATCAGAGGCTATTAACTCATTAATTAAGAGTAACAAACTACATTTATAAGCACATTATTAATGTTCGATATTTTATCATCACATTCACATTCGTAATTGTTTTATGTGTTATAAATAAATTTAAAATCTCTTTGTAAAAAAGTGACTGAAGTTACTGATTGCATCTGTTGCATGAGGGTGACGTTCTAACAATTTGAGGATTACACTAATTAATAGATTATTTAAAAAGATCGCTAATTTTTTTCATTTCAATATTTAAATTTGGGGGAGGCCTATGTCCAGCAGTGGACGTCTTTCGGCTGAAATGATGATGATGAATGATGAATTTAAAAATAAAAAGTGAAATCTATGATAAAGGGGCTTGCGCAACGAGCGGGTCAGAGAGAGACTTAGCGGGGGGACGAAGAAGGACCGAACAATCAAGGTCGTTTGGTCGGGTGATCGCCTTAATCCACAATTCAGGTTTAATAGTTTACTTTACCTGCTTACCTGCCTCGTTGATATATTGATGTATGAGGTCTTCGGTTCGGTTAACGGGTTGAACAAAGGTTATTGGGTGTTTTCAACTGGATTTTTTATGGCAGCCCGGAGTTTGGATTTGTGCCCGGTAGATAGGTAGGCTCGCTCCCTATTACATGGGACTTAAACATAACTAGCGAAATGTGGGTGTACTATAGGTACCGACACCTCTGCCTTTCAGGAATACAGGGGCGATGTTATTTTATGTCATGTTTAAATAATATATTCCGCTTTTCAAATATTTTCGTGTGAGGAAATCCTCATGTAGGTATGTTCCCTAACTTCCAGATTGTGCGACTCGCTCGTGTAGGTACCCATTTTTATCCTCATCTTCACAAATACGTTGAAGTAATAATAATCCACCCAATTAAGGCTCAAAACACTGGCGCGACGCGACAGCGCGACACATAGGCACCGCGTGTCACGCCACGAGCGGTGCCTTTGTGACGCGCTGTGCAATTAGGCCATTTTCGGAATTGTTGGAAATGCGACGTTTTGTAGTCGTTTATTAAGACCAGGCACTCAACCAAAAACAATTACCACGCAAGTTTCGCTCCGTGCTAAACGTAACTTTATTACTGATGCTAACGCATAATAAATTATTAGTCTATATGCAGTAATAAAATTGAATATCTCATGCGTTCTTGTTGCCTACAAGCCGAGCAATCTTGTTTTTTTTTTGTTAACTTTAAAAGAGATATGATTTTTTAACTAAAATGAATCGAGCGAAAACGTTAAAGTTACTTATGGTTAAACGTCTTGTTCGTGGAAAGAAAAAGATCCAATAAATCATATACAAAGTTTAATTTTGATTGTATGTGTCACTTTTTCATAATCTTAATGCAATTAATTAACATACACTATAGGAAGCCTCTTAATAAAATACCCCAAACTGAGAATATTTTTTATGCAATCGCTCATCACTAGACAATTATTTCGTAGAACATACACAGAATCCAATCTAATATCTTCGACCTCTATTTGTACTACTTTAGATACAATAATAGCGTAAAATAATTGAAATTAACTACACTAATGTCGAAGCAATAAGGTTTAATTAATATTAACGTCTAGGTACACAATATCGATCACAGTTGCTAGTCTCATCGTATGTCTGGCACAACTTAATGGACCCAACAAACCAATACACGCCATATTCGTCCAATATGTGGTCGCCAACATTATCATAATGTCCAGAGTGATTTATCGTCCTACCTAGACGCTGACCTTAGCGAAGTTTATTCGTTATATTGAGGTAATATTTATATAAGTTATAAATAAAATGATTTGTGGTAAGCAAGTTCAGTATCTTTTAGAGACTTGAGTAAACATTTTTTTCTTGCCAGCAGTAACAAGAAGGATCGTTTGTGAAATGGAACTACTTTCAGCGATCATTTGACTTTTTTAGGGTTCCGTTGTCAACGAGGACTTCGCCTTCTCCGTCCGTTCGTCCCGCGTCCGGCCGTCTATGCGTCTGTCCACAACTTAGCTCAGAGACGCTTAGGGTGGATTTCACTGATGAAACTGAACGCGATCAGCACATAAACTAGGTTTAAGGGCTGTCAGGGTCATTATTTTCTGTGGAATAGAAAACGCGTACTAGAAAGCTGTAATTAGGTATGGATATACATATTAGTTACGCCGACAAAGAAGTGGGGATGAAATTTTATTTTCTCGTCTATCTCATGCTTTAAAGTGTTAACTTTTGTTAGAGTCAGCCCCCCCCCCCCCCTTCCACCGGCCAGCTAAATGGTTATTTTTGGATATTTGCACATACATAACGAAGTTAAAAGGAAAACTATCACACCCCCCGACCCTTGCTCGAGCCAGCCCGCGCCGCGGAGCCTGTAGCTTTAAATTCGACCCAAAATATCATAAATCCTGATCCAGCTCGTCCCTTGCTGCCCTCTTCCAGCGACGCCCAGTCGAGGTCCGTTCCCCACAGGGGGTGCCCTTAGCGTATAGTCGCTTAGTTTTTAAGTTCTTTAAGCCCTGGCTGGAGGCCTTACTTTATTAGGGCAACCACAGGCAAGCCTGGTTAAGCAGACAACCTCCTAGGTTAACCTGCGAGAAGCCACTTAAAATAAAAACTATCACAGCTGCTGGACAAGTTAACGAGTAATAGTCGACCAACTTACATTTGCAACAACATGCAGTTGGAATGTATGGGAGAACATGTTTTTCAACTACAATTTTAAGTTTGTTCATGGGATAAATTCATCCAACTACGGAACCCTTCATTGTACGTGGTCCGACTCGCACTTGGCCGGTTTTTAATTCATGATATTTCGGGCGTTTTGTACGTCAGTCATGGGTGGAAGTTGTGGGTAGTCCTTAGAGATCTCTGGTTCTTGGTACTTGGATTAATTTAGTAAATATATATTTCGTGGAACATGAGCCGTGAAAAACTGTTAACTTTGTCTTAAACATAATAATTTCATTAATTAAAAACGATCCCTTTCAGCTTCCATTATCCTTTATTTATATAAATTTATTATTTTCCTTTTTCTACCAAACTTAGCTGAAACTTAATTTAAAAAGTACAACGTTAAGTGAAAAACTCGTTGCCTGAATAAAGACGTTTTTCTTCAACAATTCTCAAAATAGAATGCTTAATTACACAAACTAAAGATATTAATTAGTATGCTATGGTGTTACTAGAGGAAGTCAAGTTTATAAAATGTACTTAACTTTTGTAGAAACAAGGCGTAATCTTTAACTAAAACATACTGAAAACAGTATTTTTTTAAATTCGTATAAAAGCTCCTACATACAGGCGCAACACGCGAGCCCGATCGACCCCAACCGCCCCCCTCAGACCCAGACGATAACCGACTGGAGGAAAGTAAGCGAAAGACTGAAATCCACCACGTCCCCTCACTTAGACACCATCCCCGATCACTTAGTGTCAGTCGCCGACACGACGGCCGCAATCGACTCGTTTACAGAGCACGTACAATCCGTATTGGCGGATTGTTCACGGGAAGTTCCTGTGATGGAAGACCATCGCTGGAAACCACCTACTGACGTACGTGACTTGATAACCGAGAAGAACGCGGCCATCCGTGCCTACGACTCCTTCCCTTGTGATGCGAACAAAGCCCACATGCGCCATTTACAGCGTGCTGTAAAGAAACGCATAGGGGAGGTTCGCTCTGAGGGCTGGAACAAGATGCTCAGCGAACTCGAGCCCACTCATCAAGCCTTCTGGCAATTACAACAGAGGAAATTGCGTTCCTCAGAAGAGGTCTCTATGCCTCCTCTCATCCGCCCAGACAATAGTGTCGCTTTCGACAGTCCCGATAAGGCTGAATGTCTTGCCGACAGCCTAGAGTCCCAATGTTCTCCCAGCTCCCAACCAGTAGACCAAGCTCACCTGAACAAGGTCGACGCTGAAGTCGAACGAAGAGCCTCCCTCCCTCCCGTCGAAGACTCTGATGATCCTCTGCCTCCCGTCACTCCAGACGAAGTGCACGACATCATTAAAGGGCTCCACGCTCGTAAGGCCCCCGGTTCGGATGGTATTACCAATAAGGTATACAAACTCCTTCCTGCCCCGCTAATAATGCTTATGACCGCCATCTTCAATGGCGCCTTGAGCAACAACATCTTCCCACAAGCATGGAAAGAAGCCACCGTCATCGGTATCCCAAAGCCAGGCAAGCCAAAGTCTGAGCCCTCCAGCTACCGCCCTATTAGCTTACTCAATGTCCTCGGCAAAATCTACGAGAGGCTTATTTATAAGCGTCTCAAAGACTACGCCGAAGCAAAGAGCCTCATACCCAACGAGCAGTTTGGATTCCGTAGCCAACACTCGGGCACCCAACAGGTCCACCGTATCGTAGAGCACTTATGCGCTGGTCTGCAGCGTAACGCG
The DNA here is from genome assembly GCA_963555695.1 of Dasypolia templi. Taxonomy (NCBI): domain Eukaryota; kingdom Metazoa; phylum Arthropoda; class Insecta; order Lepidoptera; family Noctuidae; genus Dasypolia; species Dasypolia templi. The sequence continues at coordinate 15,126,195 of OY743140.1, forward strand.
ACGACGGGTGTGCTATTCTTCGACATAGCGAAGGCCTGCGACAAAGTCTGGCACAACGGCTTGATATACAAGCTCTACCAACTAGGAGTGCCAGATCGTCTCGTGCTCATCTTACGAGACTTTTTGTCGAATCGGACCTTTCGCTATCGCGTCGAGGGAGCACTCTCGTCCCCTCATCCTATTCGCGCCGGTGTCCCTCAGGGTTCTGTACTATCTCCTCTCGCCTTCACGCTGTTCACCAGCGATATCCCAAAAAGTAAAAAGGCTCAGTTGGCTCTCTTCGCCGACGACACTGCCGTTTACTATACCGGTCACTGTCCCAACGCTATAGCTCGTACTCTCCAAACCTCCGCACACGTCTTAGGCGCTTGGTTCCGGAAATGGAGAATCGAGGTCAACCCCGATAAGAGTCAGGCGGTTCTCTTCTCGAGACGTCGTCGACTCCCTCCCCCACTTCCCAGCCGGATCACTATGTACGGCAAGCCAATCCCTTGGGAGAAGCAAGCCAAATACCTAGGCGTGATCCTCGATGAGAACCTTACCTTTAAGGCTCATATTAAGGCGGTTCGCGCGCGCCTCCTTCGCTCTTAGCAGGCTCCAATTCGTACTGACAGCCCGTAGTAAACTGTCCCTCAAATGCAAGCTCCGCATCTATACTGCAGTCATCCGGCCCATCATGACCTATGCCTGCGTTGTATTTGCGCACGCTCACCCACGTCATCTCCATAAGATGCAGACCCTCCAAAACCGTTTCCTCAGAAGGGTCACGGGTGCCCCCTTCTATGTCCGTAATATAGATCTTCACGTCGACCTCAAAATGCCAACCATAAAACAGTTCATGAAACGCTTATCAAAGCGTTTCTTCGACTGCGGCATCAAACATTCTAACCCCCTGATTACAGCGGCCGCCCGCTACACTCCCTCTCGCATTAGCAGTATTCGCTGACCAAGGCATACTTTAATCGACCCCGACGACGCCACTACCCTCCTCCAGGAGAGTAGTAAGGCCACTAGCACGCTACATAAGCCCAAAACCCGATCGCCGTCCTACCGCCCTCGCTGCCGAGGCCCGCCGCGACGCCCAAATCGACGCCCTTCCCGACCCTTGCTCGAGCCAGCCCGCGCCGCTGAGCCTGTAGCTTTAAATTCGTCCGTAAATAATACCAATCCTGATCCAGCTAGACATTTGCTGCCCTCTTCCAGCGACGCCCTAAGCCGAGGTTCGTACCCCACAGGGGGTGCCCTTAGCGTTGTCGCTTAGTTTTAGTTAGTATATAAGTTTAAGTCCTGGCTGGAGGCCTTAATTTATTAGGGAATCCACAGGCAAGTCCGCTTAAGCAGACGACAACCGCATAGGTTGACGTGCGAGATGCCGTTTGGCATCTCGCACGTCAACCTATGCGGTTGTCAAACAAACAAGCGCAACACGCGAGACAATCCACCGCTAGTCGCGCGCCACGCGGTGTAGCATTTCGGGCGTTTTATACGTCAGTCGTGCGTGGAAGTTGTAGGTAGTCCTTAGAGAACTCTGGTTCTTACTGGCAACATAAGTTTAGCGTACAAGCTAAAAAAGCTACGTTAAAAGCATTCGAAATGTTTTTTTTTGTTCGATTTGAATTAGGCGGCATTATTACTTCGGATATAACTGGGCATAAGGTTTCCCAACACTTTAGCAATATCCGTTTCTATTCCTACGGTTGGGCAGAATGTGGGCCTCTCCCAAATTCTGCAATATCCGTTTTTCCACATGTCCACACCTGCAGCCATCCTCCGGTAACTATGGAAAGACAGGTCTACCTACGCCTGCTAGATTCCGAATACCATTGTGTGGCTACAGTTATTATGTAAGTTCTATGGTCTAACAATTCTATATGCAGACAAAATACCAACACTTGATGTAGCGAGGGTCCTCATATCTTTTGTCGCATATAATCAGATTTGCCAAATCGACATAATAAAGAAATAAAATATTAACGACCACATAAAATAGTCTTGTTTTATCAGTTTTATCTATACAAATTTTATAAAGAGGAAAGATTTGATTGTTGAACGCGAAACCGTATACGTGTGTTAAATGAAAGCGCCACGCTTTATAGTACCTACATTACTTCCCAAACCAGTACCGTGACTGGAAACATCAAAGTTGGTTTTAAATAAAGTGACTCTGAAGTGAAGTTTTAAACTCTGTCGAAAGTGATATGATGTCAGTGACTACGAATGAAATAGAGCTTTATCACCTATACAGAAAGATAGAGAATTTCATGTTGCTGAATCGGACCGTATATTTAACTCATATTTAATTTTATTTTAAAGTGACTACGGCCTATCAATATATGAGGGCAGAATACTAGAGGTTATTTCGACCCTCATTCAAGTGACAGCATTATTAGCCTTTATTGTTTCCACTGCTGAGACACGGGCCTCCTCTAGTGTCTCTGTGAGTGGGCAGTAATCCACCACGTGGGCCCAGTGCTGGTTGGTAGATGTCAAGTGTGTTCGAATTTTTGGTTCACGATGTTTCCCTTCACCGTTTTGAGAGCAGTAGTGATGAAACAATTTACTCAAAGTAAAGCGCTTGTCTGCATGGGTTCGAACCTTGGACCTACAACCCTTAAGTCGCGGCCGTTACCTCTGGGCCACCACTGCCGCTGTAGACTGTTCAAGTGAAAGCACTCTATTCGAAAGCTAACTCATTTGTTTTAGCGGATTCCCACATCAGCAGATGTTAAAACAAAAAATGAACTCTATGTGTGAGATTCAAAGTATTTTCGTCAAAAACTCTTATTTGTTTAGTTTGAAAAAATGCGAATACAGAGAGCAACGCTCTGCCCAGTTTACGCCGGTTTATTTAATCATCACTACTGAAGGCTTTTAATGCACCCTAACATTATTATAAGTACGTAGAGTACTTGTAATAATGTTAGGGTGCATTAGTATATTTTTCATAAGTGCAAGGTTATTTTAAGAGTAAAACCGCAGTAAAAATGGACAGCGTATAAAATAACCTCAGGTTCGTCGTTTCCACAGCATGTAAGTAAGTCGGAAGAATTTCTGTCCTCAGAGCTACCTTAGCGTGCGCTGCCTAAACCGTTAGACTTACACGAAGATAATGTATCATGGGATTGTTTGTTTAAAACGGTTCTAAATAAAAGTTTAAGTGGAAGCTATTATAGCAAAAATTGTGAGCCATAAATACATTTATACAGGATTCTTTCTTTACAATCTTCAATCTTATCTGGGATTACGTGGGACACTCAAAAGTTCTTTAGGTAAATAATTTTTTATTAAATCTTTTCAAAGAACTCTCCACCTCTCTCGCCTCTATACAAAGTTTCATGTGTCTGAACCAGTTTTCGAAACCCTTTTCCCAGACACCTCGTTTACAGCCTGCTAGAACGCTGACGCGAATATTCCGGCGACAAAAATTGTATTCCTTCGAGCAGATTATTTAAAAGTCACACGATCCTAGGTCAGGGCTGTAAGGAGGGTGACCCAGGAGTTTGACCGGCGTGCTGTCCAGGTACACGTATCTCGCCTATTGTCTTTCATTAAAATTTTCACTGCTATGACGTTTTGACGTCGTAGCGCAAAAACGTTCACGACGCAGATCCATTTTTAATGAGACAAGATAATTTAAATTAGCTCACAAACAATGTGGAGGAAAAATTTGAAATTGGAATGTACCTATTTTTATTTCCAAATAATCGTATTTTAAAAATAGACCATAGCTGGTCAGGTCAGTCTCTCACACATAAAACTTTGTAAAACATAGAAAAATAAGAATGAGAGTAGCCTTGACCAAAACCGTAATAAGTCACGTAGATCCCTATTGAATGAGAAAATTCAGAGTCAGTTCATCTTCATTAACAGGTGGAAGGTCAATCCTATTATTCACTTGATTGGTACGAAAAACAGCCGCGACTTACAAGTTGTAGGTCGTAGGTCCGAACTCAGACAGGCGCACTATGTGGAGGTGCCTAAGAGGGCCTGGCCATAAATACATTTTGTAAAAATCGGCGAAGGTACTCGTATTATACCTCAAACTAAGAAGTTAATCTACTATATTATACATAAATTATGTATGTGGTCGGTACTGGTTTATAAAAAAGATCATCTAAACACGATCATTCCTAAACTATCACAAAACGATCTGAATTTGTATTTTTTTCAAGATTATTTTCTAGCCACCTTTCTAGCAATGAAAACTATACAAGTATTATACCATTACAGAAAGCTTATACTATGTACTTTTGACTGATATGCATAAAAATGCTATATATGTGTAAATATATTAACTAGAAATATTTATCTCGTGACATATCATTTTTGCGTACCTGAAACTTTCAATTAGAGTTTTGACAGTTGCCGAAATTTGCCGAAGGTCTGGAAATTATGTTATTTGATAGGAAATGTAATATTATAATAAAATAAGAAAAGAAAAGTTGCAATTTCGTTGCACAACATAAGTTAATCTATTATAGCATAAAACAGTAAAAAATCCTACAAATACGTAGGTGATGCTATTTGACTACTTGCTTATTATAGGTCTTATTTGTGACATTTTATTAATTGCGGTTTAAGTTCAGATAATGTATCGAGTGTTTCCCACCATTTTTTAGTTCACATACATAATAAATTATCAATTATACATATCGTAAACCGCATAACCACACAATGATAATTCGTTCTTTCTACCACATTTTGCACACGTTTCAAATCAATATTTTTATATAAAATAGGTATTCTGAATACTCAATAATTACATACTGTTTTTCGTTCGTCATTGTCGTTACTTAAGGTGTAGTAACCTAACCATCTACCTTCTCGCAACAATGAGTGAATTCAACTGTACCAGACGTGACTTATGTCTTGTTTTAATTGAAAGTGACGGGAATTATGTTGTTGCTTTAACAAGTTATATACGGAATAATTTTACCAACTTTTCCGAGGCAAATATCGCTAAGATTGTAGCAAGTGTGCAAAAAAATCTTATTACAAACTTTCGTCAACGTTACACAAAATCTGGCAGAAATAAGCAAATATTTTTAAACAAGAATAGCGTTTGGTTGGACTTCATATTTACTGTGAATCTAGAAGAACCTACTTGTGAATCCGAACCTTCGACATCGACAGGAAAGCGAGGACGCCCTTCGAAAACCTACGAAGACAGTTCCGATAGAACACAAAGACGAAAAAACAAGGAGTTGCTTGAAACATGTGGCCTTGATTTTATACTGAATTCATATCTTCAGGGATTGAGATCTCAAGGGGACCTTAATATGGCACAGTATGAAAACATGAGGAGTTACTTAATCGCGAAGAATTGCTTATTATTTCCATCATACAAATCAATTCAGGAAGCTAAAGGAAAGTGCTACCCACCAAGATCAAGCGTAGAAATTAATAATATTAAAGCAAAGGTGAAACTTCAAGATCTGCTGGATCACACTATTGCAAGAATTTTACAAATTGATGGTGTATACAAAGTTGGCAAAACACATTTAATGCTTTATTCTAAATGGGGCTGTGATGGTTCAAGCGGACAAAGTGAATACAAGCAAGTCTTAGTTGAAGAAAGTGAGTTAATTTCTGACACTAATTTATTTATAGCTTCATTAGTGCCTCTGAAACTTATAAATATTAATACAATTGAAACTGTGTGGGAAAACCCTGTTCCATCATCAGTAAGATTTTGTAGGCCCATTTTAATAGAGTTTTCTAAGGAGACACCTGAAAAGACAAGAAGTGTAGTTAATGAAATTGAAGCTCAAAAGGACGCTCTCACACCAACTTCAGTCAATATAAATGGAGAAGGTATCGAAATTAAACATACATTATTTTTAACCATGGTTGACGGGAAAGTGGCTCAAGTTTTGTCAGAAACTTCATCAGGTGCTGTGTGCACTATTTGTGGTGCAAGACCAACAGAGATGAATAATTTAGAAAAAGTGCAAAATAAACCCGATGATGAAAATGCTTATCAATTTGGGTTATCGACATTGCATTGCTGGATTCGATTTATGGAGTTAATTTTACACGTATCCTATAATCTAGGCTTCGAAAAATGGTCTGCTACAACAAACGAAAACAAAGATTTGAAAAATCAAAAGAAGGCATATGTACAAAGAAGGTTCAGAGAAGAACTTGGTTTAAATATAGATAAACCTAAACAAGGTACTGGTAACAGCAATGACGGTAATACAGCTAGAAGATTTTTTCAAAATTATCAGTGCAGTGCAGAAATTACTGGTGTGGACGAGGAATTGATTAAACGATTTTATATTTTACTTGAAGTTATGTCAAGTGGAAAAGTTATTAACGCTACAAAATTCGGTCAGTATGCTTTGGATACAGCACAATGATATGTTAATAAATATATGTGGTATTATATGCCATCATCTGTCCATAAAGTCCTAATTCACGGTGAAAGCGTCATTCGGCATTATTCAGTGTTACCCCTAGGACAAATTTCCGAAGATGCGCAGGAATCAAGGAACAAAGACTATAAACGATTCAGACTTTATCATGCTAGGAAATGCTCTAGAATAGCTACAAATGAAGATGTTCTACATACACTTTTGTATACTTCGGACCCTTACATAACAAGTTTAAGAAAACCATCTAGTAAAAAGTATATGGAACTTATAGATGAAGCTTTAGAGTTAGTTGAATAATACGGTGTTTTTTTTTAGTTAAAAGTAATGCTACATAATAATAGCAGAAATCATTTTAAGAGTTTAATTTGTGTTTATTATAGCATTTAAGGTCATATTATTTAAATATAGTCATAAATTTCTGAACATTTTTCAACATTTCAAGTTTACTATTTTTTTTAGGCAATAAACATATGATTATATCCATTAATTGTATATTATTTAAAAGTACATTTATTCAAGAATACACAAAAAAAAAATCAGCAGCAAATCTATGAAAACATGGAAGTTATGGATTTATGACCCGAAACCGACTCAATCTCCACATAGTGAGGCGCTTTACTTTGTGTAAATTATTTCATCACCACAGCTGTCAAAACAGTGAAAGAAAACATCGTGAGGGAACCAGCATATCCTAGAAACATAAAATCTAAGTCATGTGACATCTACCAACCCGCACTGGGCCCGCTTGGTGTATTACGGAACACTTCCAGTCACCGAGAAGAGGCTTGTGTTCCAGCTGTGGGAAGGAGTAGGTATAGAGTGTAAACGTTACCATAGACAAGCGTGCACAATCGTCTGCCGCATCATCGCTTATCATCGTTGTGATCAGTTCTGGCCAAAAGCGAACATCTAAACTGAAAAAAAGGCAAAAAGTTATGAAATTAAAGTAAGACCCCAGCCTACCTCATACTCTCTGACTGACGTCACCAGTACCACAAATTCTCAATACTCGACCATCAATCGTCTAACTTGGCACTCAATGCGTACCACATACGCTTACCTTTCGCCTTCCTTCCCATTTATTATTCAAGGGTTTTCCGTCCTTTTCTGGTTGTTACGAAAGATATGTGAGTACTTATATGACTTCTAATATATTGCACTCGCTTTTCTATTTGACATCAAGGTCTTACAAATGGCGCATTTTTTTGCAACACAAGCTTGCATTTTTTTGCAATTACAACGTTGGGTTAAATGAAGTGCCAAAAGCCTGGGACAAAAGTATGGAAACCTCACAGATTTTTTGTGAAGCCAGATGTTACTTAAAAACGTACTTATATGTACAGAAATAAGGTAGACATACCGAGATATGAGCGGTGGTAATGGATGTTTCTGTCACAGATTGATTGTCAAATCCGCTGTTTTTCTTAACCTCTAGCCGATTCACAAAACAGCTCCATTATGTAAAACAGCTGAATGACGTTCAGCAATTTTCCATAATAACTGAACTCTAACACGCAGAAATGAATGAGAATAAAAGTTTTGCATTTATCAATGCAGCGGATCGACGACTACAGGTTTTGTAAAGCAACGTGGCCTCCGAAACAGAAATAAATAAAACGAGTAATATGGGTGAAAATTACCCTAACTCAAGTGAAAACAAGTGATTTTAACGACAATTTTAATAAAATATACGTATTTATTTAATTTACAGCTTTTTGACATTATGTGCTACGTAAACATTTTGATTATTATTGTTACATAGAAATATGTTACTCTAATATGATTTCATGACATAACTCTACAATAATCAAACGATAATGCAAATGAATTTCTTTTGAGATAAATTTATTAATTATTTTTTATGCACTGTTTCCAATTCGAATTTTTCATTGTTTGATGAATTCACTTTAAATAATGATATTGACCTGAAATTCGTTATTAACAATCACGTATATTCATATTTGCACGCCATAGTAGGTTTGTGGCGGAAAACCTCGTGTAACTCGGGCATAAGAGGCGAGTTTATACTAGTTTTGTAACCACAGGCGACCTTTTCACTCACACTTTCACAGAATTTCCAACCTTTAAAGTGTGAAATTTGCAGATAAACTCGCGGGGTATTTGCGTAACACACTATTAATAGTAATCGTTTTCTTTTTGACAGTTCAAAAAAATTCATTGCGTTATTTACGTAGCTTAGCAGACAAATTTTTCGAACATATTAAGCAATGGATTAGCAATTTCCATCAAAATGATTCAGGTTGTGAACAATTGGTGACCCTCAGTTCTAGGAATTCTCCCTTCTATCCTAACTACATATCAAACACTAGCTTTTGCCCTCGTCTCGTTCGCGTGAAGTTTCTTGTTCCCCCGACCCACCCCGTCGCATCGCATCGCCTGTCCGCGCTATTACTTCGTTTTCGCTTAGCGTTTTCATTTTTGCTCGCCTATTAAGGGTCCTACCATGACGTTTAAAAACCAAAAAAATTTAAAATTAAAAAAAGCTATTCCGTCCAGTAGTTCCAGAGATTACCCCCTTCATACAGACTTGTAAAAAAAAACAAATTTTATTTCTTTATAATCTAATATATAAAATTATCGTGTCACAGTTTTCGTTGCCATACTCCTCCGAAACGGCTTGACCGATTTTGATGAAATTTTGTGTGCATATCGGGTAGGTCTGAGAATCGGCCAACATCTATTTTTCAAAAAAAAAAAAACAAAAAAAAAAAAACGCAAAACAACGTTTGCGGGTTCAGCTAGTATTAGTATAAAAACCACAACATAACATATCACACTCGCAATCCCCAGTTGGGCAGCGGTGCATATTACACCCTCTTTATTCAGTTTGTTCCCACTAGTTCGACTCATTAGTTCGATCGTCGAACTAGTGAGAATATTTTTTCTCAATTGTTCGACCGTCACGTGATCAAATATATTTACCGCAGTTCAAAATAACTAACACCAATTTTTCCGCATGTTAATTGTATTTGAGCATCAATGTCGGCGTGTAAGTTTATTTTGTGAATGTTAATAAAAATATTAAATTATTTTATATAAAATTGAGCTGGCTTCTTAGCAAAGTAAATTAATAGTAAAATCATCGTTATATCACCCGGAAGTCATCCACTGTAAATTTACTTTTCATGCATAAATACCTACCCATAGCACCTAGGTATCTACATCATACATTTAACATTATAAACATTTAACTGTACGCCCCACCACAATGATTGGGTTATAAATAGTATTGTTTGTCTTATTTTGAGGGTACATGTTTTTATTATCTGACTGAAGGACGATATATCATTTCTTTTATTACTCAGAAAACATCCCTATTATGTATTTGATCAAGGATGTGGTGTAGACTACCGATGTGCAATATTAATTACGTGTAGATAAATACGAGAAACAAGCGTTTTTTTCAAACTTTATACTAATGTTTTGTTTCCCAATTAAAATAATTTATTTTGTCGATGGTCGAACAAATGAAACAAAAATCTCAGTAGTTCGACGGTCGAACAAATAAGAAAAAAATTCTCACTAGTTCGACGATCGAACTAATGAGTCGAACTAGTGGGAACAAACGCTTTATTCACATGTTATAAGGGCCCCATTAAATGCCATCATTATCCAAATATACTGCCCGACATGCATAACTCTTTAACTCTCTCTCATAACTCTCTCTATAACCATTCGAAACACTTCCGTGCCGAAAAGAACATCAATCTTTGTTATCGAAGGAGTCCTCCAAACGCTGTTCGCAAATTCGAAGCCCGAAAATATATTCATTTTATTAAATGGACGACCACTTTTCTTCGACAGATATTTGCTGTCAGGGACCTGGCAAATCAATAATAAAAAAGGGGCTTTTTCAACACGGCAGCCTGTCGAATGATTGTGAATGATGTTCTAACTCAAGGCCGCATGCTACAAACATAGCAGGCAATTTATTTTTCAACACAGTTGCTCATGAAGTGGCTCTTATGACACCGCTTTTAGGTTCATAATGCAGAGTAATAAACACGCGTGCTTTTTACTTTACATTACCTAAAAGTTTTCGATGAAAAACACACACATTTCACCTGTGTTAGGACTTTAGGGAGTGACATACTTTTATCCCAGTAGTGCGTTTCCCATGGGATAATTTACGACATCCACGCCGGCAAAGCCACGGTCAAAACCTTGTTCTTTGTTTTATCATCATTAGTCATCAATACCTTTCCCCCTTTTTGCTGTTTCGTCAGCTTTTTAAATTAAATTAAACTTTACACAAGACATACTTAATTATGACAGTTCATTGTGAAAATCAACTGAAACATTGATCCACAGCTCCATGAATACCTTCCATCCTAATTCCATATCAAACACGATAAACAAAAGTTAATATTTAGACAATCGAGTTTACTTTTAGATAATAACATATCGTACGTACATCTGTACCTACAAACACAGCTGGACTACTGTTGTTTACAAAATCTATATTTGATCCTAAATTATTCAATGTAAATAATGTGTGGACAAAAGCGGCTAAGGTTAATGGAAACCGATTTGGGCGCAGTATTCATTTATGTGGTTATGAGTTGAAGCATTAGTCATTCTCGAATTGGCACAAATTTTAAATTATAAGTTCAGTGGTCACTCCCATATTCTAAGTCGTAAGTAACCTCGACAGCTACTCGACTCACAACTCCGTCGAGGAGACATCAAGGCGTGCCTCGGAAGACTTTCAAAATTGGTATTCATAATCGTCAGATTAAGGATATCATGAGGTCCCTCGAATGAGTACGAGTCGAGGTGAAACGTCAATATTCAAAACTAATAAAATGCGTGTTTAGGTTAAAACTTCTTTGTACCTTATATTGGAGAGTTGGTTCCTCAACTCAAACTCACATCGACTGAGGAAACTGCTGAGAGATGAGGAGTAAATTAACATCAAACCATTTAAGTGAGGTTGAGTCAAGTCGAAGGAAATCATGAGGTTTTGACTTAAAATATGAGTGTTAGACTTACAGAATACAAATCAATATTGTCAAAGACCTAATAATAAAATATTCCATCTGCTTCTGTCAAGCGTGGCCAATACTTTTCCCAGCTAAGTCGGGGTCGTCTTCGTAGTATTTTAAATGGAGCGACTGCCTATATGACGTCCTCAACCCAGTTACTGGGTAACACGATAACCTTTGCTAAGACTGGTTGTCGGACTTTTGACCTTCATACTACCCGGCTGTCAAAGATCTACGAATGACAACTGGGACCAACGGCTTTTACGTAATGGGTGGTCACCCCCAATCCACAAACCAACTTAGGACGACCCGTGTGGCCGTTACATAACACATAAAGTAACATCACGCCTGTATTCCCATAAGGGTTGGGCAGAGGTGTACCTATAGTACACCCACATTTCGCAAGTTATGCTTAAGTTATATGTAATAGAGGGCGAGCCTATTGGCAAAAACAAACATATGCTATTCTATTTATACAAAGCAATATTGTCCAATAGCTAACAATACAATATGCCAACTCACTAAGTAACTTGAAAATTGAAAAGTCATTCCGTTAAAACACAGGGTGCGGATCCACTAGAGTGACGTCATCAACTCTTGAACTCAACAAAAAACAAAATATTCATCGTAATTTGTTTGAGCTCATCTCGAACACTTCCGTCTTAAGAGTATTTGTATTTGTATTTGTATTCTAATCATTATTAAGACAGTTCGTTAATTTATTTGCCAACATCCGTAACTTTTATCCTAATTCGCAAGTTCGATTACTTCAAAACACAATTTGGAATTCCGTCGAGTACTTTATCTTATTAAGATTATGATAAAGGAGACCTGTTGTGCAAATTATGTACATATTATCTTCTGCCCGCGGCACTGCCCGCGGCACTGTCCGCGTAATGTCGTAAATTATCCCACGGGAACGTCTTTCCGAGACAGAAAGTAGCCTGTGTCCTTCCTGAGGATGCCATCTCCTTGCCAAATTTTAACGAAATCCGTTCACTGTTAAGGCGTGAACCGGTAGCATACAGACAGAGTTACTTATGAATTATAAATTCTATTCTACTCTTTCGTTTATAAAACATAAAGGAATAATCATAAAAACAGATTTCATCAATATTTACTTATATTAAATTAATATTTATATATTAGTATAGCTATAGATTTTGTAACGCCAAATGCGGAGATGAGCGGAGAAGTTAACGAATAGTGTTAAGATTCAAGACTCCGCTCTACTACGTTTCAGTGGAGCAGTGAATAGTTTTATACATTTACCTCGGAATATGTCCACTCAAGTTGTTCGCTTCGAATGCCTTGTCTCCTTGCATCGCTTCGTCAATCGACAAGGACACTACACTGCACTGTCCGTTCAATTTTCACCGCCCATATCGGGCTGTAGCGAAGAATGAAAATTTAAAAGCGGTAAAGAGCGAGGGAGCAGCGCAGCAAACTATACCAGTTCACTAAAGCGTGAAAGGAGGTGAATTTAATGGAAATATTTTTGGGTAAAGTTTTGCCTAGGTCTGCACCGCTCCTCTCTGCTCCGCTCCGCTCCAATGTACCGTACCCTAGTCGTAGATCAAAGCCGCCGACAAACTGAAACTGGCTTGTGTTTGCGAAGCTTGTCTAATCAACGTTTTTGTTGGGCAAGGTGTAATACCACTACAAACGGCAAATGTCGGACACGATTGGTATGTTTGTTTTATAGTAGATAGCTTGATCTGTACAGTTAAAGATCTACTTTTACTATATAGATTTTCGCCGTGTATAATACCCAGCTTATTCACACAGGTTGATAAAAATCGCAGGTGACTTGTTGATTTTGCATCAAAATGTCGACCTTCAGGCGGCGGGCAATTGCCTACGACTTCGCATTTTCTCGGTCGTTTTTAGTGAACCGTCGTATGAAACCCGCCGCCGCACGATGAAAGTCGAAACCTACTCTACTTTGGAACTCGCGATTTTAGCCACCTGAGGCCTAACCGAATCGCCATATAAACTAGGTATATACAGTGTGTCTTCATAATGTGCATATATCGAAATGGGGGGATCTAACTTTATCGACGGAAAAAAACGTGGCAACATCTAGTTACTAGTAATATTATAAATGCAAAAGTGAGTTTGTTTGTTTGTCATGCGTTCACGCTAAAACGGCTCAACCGATTTGGATGAAATTTAGCACAAGAGTAGACAATGATCTGTGTTAGGTCACAGGATACGTTTTATCCCGGCAGTACGTTTTCGTAGGTTAATTCCCGACCACCACGCGGGTAAAGCCGCGGGCTAAAGTCGTATGTCTGTAACCTTTTCACGCTTGAACTATTGAACCGATCGTTATGATATTTGACAGACAGGTATCGTTGGATCTGGAGAAGGTCAGAGGCTTTGCAACCTGAACATTTGATAAAAAATTATTATGAAAAACAAAACAAACGCAGTTAAAGTCGTGGGCAACAGCTAGTGTCCCTATAAAAAAGAACGATTGTAAAAACAACGGGACAAAATGTCTGAGTCTGAACTTTAGTGCTAACCGGTCTAGACTCGCAATTAGTTTTAACTATTAATAGGAAAACTGTCTTTAAACGAACGACTGTTATCGACAAGATTAATTGATCTACTATCGGCTGTTTTTTAGCTTACAAAAGCACTTTAGAGAACTAACATTTATGATACAATTTCATCGTAACAGTAATTTTCAAATAATACAACTAGTCCGTGGTTATATAATTTTAGGAGCTGGAAACCTAAGTCAGTATACCAAATTATTAAGCATAAAAATGGTACCCTTTGACCAGTCCGATTCGGTAGATCACGTACGCGGTAGAGCCGCAAAACGAGAAAGAATATCGGCAAAAAATATCTCGAGTTGAAAAAAGTCACGCGTCTTTTTGGTAATACATTAATATTAGAAATCGGCTATCGCCTGTCAAAATACTGTGAGGATGAAGTATTGTAACAATTTCGTTATCTATTGATTACCTGTTTCAAACTAACAGAATAAACACTACCTACGTATGATCGATTAGGTTGCGACTTTGATGATGTTGTGATCAAAACGTCAAATATTTATTTACTCATTTTTCTCCAAGAACGCGTTAGCTTAACCCGATTTTATTCAAAACCAAGCAAATTCAATCAACACCCAATACGATTTAATCAAATTTATCAGCCTTAATGGCAAACCGCTGAAATTACAAACACTAAATTTTCATTTCGGTTCGTGGGTCTCTCGCAAGAATGCTAATTGTACCTTTGCTTGAGTGTGGTACCACAGAAACATTTCACACACGATACAATTTTGTTTCGAATTTTCATGTAGGCATGCAAAATTGGTTGGCATTAAGAAGATTATTTAGCGCATAAAAGTTTGTGTTTAAATTAAAAGGATCTTCTAATCTCTTACACCTGTGTGTTTAGTTCGGTTACTGTAGAATATTGTTCAAAAATATGTCTTAGTACGGATTTCGTAACCATTTATTCAGTGCACACAGAAGCACAATTAAATGATAACAAATAACGTTAATATATTAAAACAAGGTGTCAACTTACGCAAAATAAAAAATGAAATCGTACTAAAGAAATTAAGTGAAACTGTGACATACTTTAAATCAAAATAACGATTATACAAAGTGCGGTGTGTACAAAGCCTGTCTTGATTTTGAAAATAGTGACCATGAGATTGCGATATCTATCCATATTGATTTCTGAACACAGTAATAATTACATAGTTGTTTTCATGGAAATTATAGCAACACAGGCTAAGCAAAATGTGAAAAAGTATTATTTTGATTTGTTTTTCACAACAAGAGGTAAGAAATAAACTAAACTAGGTCTTCAGGAAGAAAACCAAGATAATATGAACCACGAACCATTAAGATAAACTTATTCAGCAGGTACATTTTCAATCATATATTGATTTTATAATATCAAAGTTCAAGTTCTTCAGGAGCAAGTCTTTGAGTTATGAAAAACTTAACTATTATAGTTCAAAAGATAGTAACTATGCATTCTCAAGGTATTAACTTTAATATCTTTTGATAACTTATCGCGATTCTTTGTAGGAACAACTTGTTAACAGTTAATAACAACGAGATCCTTTTATGTTCTGTTCTTTCATGTAACGAATAGTTATCAAATGGAACTAATTAGGCATTGAAGCTTTTCTTTACTTTGAAGTTAGTTTCATTTAATACCCGTGTATATTACCAATTAAAATTTATTACCAAGGTTAGTTTTCATGGAATTTATGATCAAAACTAGGATATTTCAAATGAAAAACTTAACTCAGTATCAAATATACTTAATAGTCAACTGCTTTTGAATAATCCATTAAAGCTTAGGGCTACTAAATAACTCTAATATTCCAGAACTAATTTCAGTAAGTATTTGTAACTTACCACCGGTGTTTTTTTTAAATTTGGGTCTTAGCATGTTTTTTCTTTAACTTCCTAACTATAATATTAATAATGCGGAAGTAAGTTTGTTTATTTGTTTGTTACGCTTTCACTCCAAAATGTCCTAACGGATTTGGATGAAATTTGTCACACAGAGAGACCACGACCTGAGTAAGGACATAGGATACTTTTCATATAGGTTACCTTTTATTCTTTTTTTTGCGCAAAAATGAAAGACATAAACCAATTCATAGCCCCGCTGACTTCAAAGCCTGAGTAACACAGTGAAGCCACCAGACGCGCCGGAACCGTGTGACCCTGGCCCCCTGCCTTACATTTCCGTTCAATTACCTGGATCTTGTTCGATGCTAATCTATTGATTCATTCTGTTTGTTTAAGGGTGCCAGCACATGACCGTGACCACGACACGACCATAGTCGTAGCGACAACCGCTTTTAGTAACACGTTGGTTAATGCGACCATACTCCGCGGTCGTGTGCGGCAGGGCTTAGGGTGCCCCAACTACTTTATCTCTTTTATCTTCCATTATAATGATTAATAATAGGGAAAAGTTCTATTCTTTGTACGGATTCATTTGATTCATATACACTACATTAGATACATACGGACTTATTGTCTTTGTGTTGGTCGGGGTTAATGAAGGATGATGAAATTGGAAGAAAGATGATGCAAGTGCAATTATTTGATTATAAGACGACTGTGGACATTGGCAACATGATATGATTGCTTAACGAAGACACTGATGATGAAGTTAGATAAATACATAGAATCCTCTTTATTATGTACACTAATGAATTACAGATATAAATGTAGAAATTTTCCTTTGGTCGACACAATGGGCGGTCTTAACGCCAAAAGCGATATTTTACAAGCAACGCGATTACGATTATATGCATTGTACATAATGCACTATCTACTACTAAATTCAGAAAGACAATATTTGCCTGGCTTTTAGACAACTGTTTCTATTCAGTTAACGATTTGTTTATTGACTTAGTATAATTGGTTAATTGTGACATTCCATTCATAATTTGCATTGTATTAAAATAATACCCAATTTCATTTTTAATTAATTTTTTTATTTGGGATATTAATTGCACTTTAATTTGAATTCTAATATTTCTACACCGGCAACGGGACTGAATGTGAAGCTGTTTATTATTTAAGATCTTTATGAATTTTAGAGATATGAGGAACAGGGTGTAAAGTTCACTCATACTCCGACCAGATGGATGTCGTATCTGGTGGGCAACTGCCCGATGATTGTTGTCGGGAAGTTGTATATATGCTAGCTGCGCGGTAAACTGTGATAGCGTGATGCAGGATTTGTGGTTCGCATATGGCGGTGTAGATGCCGCCACAGAACCATATACTTAGCATTAGCAACATCTACCTATAACGTTCCCACTGCTGGGACACAGGCCTCCTCTCTATGACAGGGAGGCCTGAAATAAATTAATATACCACATACTAAGAAATACATTATATGAATTAATGCATGAATGAATGGTCTCATGGAGAAAGGTGTTCAGTTTTATGGTCTGTACCACCCCTAAAATATGACCACACTTTTCTTAAACATTTCGTATGAAGATTTTAGAGCTTTAGATTAGAGCTCACAACAGCAAAGTTTAGTGGGGCAGTGAATAGTTTGCCGCTAGAAAACCCATCTGCGGCTGATAGCCAATTTATTTATACATCAACATTTATGGAGACTTGTTACATAGACTAGAGTCAGCCTTTTATATTTTATCGAGCTTTGAGCAGAATTGTATCTAAAAACACAACAATATATCACCAACTCTAAAAGTCGAATCCAAGTTATTTAAGGGGTTTGGTTGGAGAGGCGCCACGGCGTCCTCACCTTCCGCCTGACACAGGTCCTCACCGGACACGGTTGTTTCGGGAGGTTCCTGTTTCGCATAAGGCGGGAGGAAACGCCTGGGTGTCACCATTGTGTGGATCGCCCGGAGGACACGGTGGAGCATACGGTGGAGGTATGCCCAGCTTGGGCGGAGCACCGCAGTGTCCTCAGGGAGGCGATTGGCGGCGGCGATCTCTCGTGTCCGGCCCTGGTCCAGGCCATGGTACGGAGCGACAGGGAATGGAAAGCCGTCACCTCCTTCTGCGAAGCAGTAATGCTCGCGAAGGAGGAGGCGGAGCGGGTGAGGGAGAGAGCCTTGCGCCCTCACGCCCCCACTAGCCGCCGCAGGAGACGCCCTGGGTGTCGGGAGTCGCCTGCAGATTCCCGGCCACCGTAGGCGCGGGCTTGCGGACGGCGAGCAATGGGTAGCTCGCCGCCGGTAAGGACCGGGCCCGGGTCGATGGCGCGTTGTGTTCCACGCGCGCCTCAAAGAGATGTCAGCACAAAGTGACGGGGTCCGATAGGGTCCGATAGGGCCGACGCCTCAGGGTCGCGGGTTATTCTACAGAGAAAACCGTGGCCCTGGCACAGGCAACTGAAGGAACACGGGTGGGTTTTAGTCAGTAAAAGTCTGACACGCCCTCCCGCTCCACCCAGAGCGGGAGAAGTCATTTGATGATTTCCCACCCAAAAAAAAAAAAAAAAGTTATTTAAGGGGTTTGAACTTAGGCAGAATTATAATAATTAAAATCATAAGTACAACTATCTGAGTTCAAATGATTGAACGAATGACTATTTTATGAAATCGCGATATTTAAAGCCAATTCCAACTAGTTGTTTCTAATGATTCTAATTATGTAAATACATATTTGTTACGTTCGCGAATCATATTTTGATCAACATAGCGCCCTAAAAATTGCAAAAAAAGGACATTAAATAGGAATTTCTCTCTTACCCTGGGGCTTCCGCCGTCTTCTCCTATTTCAATAGAGCCGTTGAATTCAAAAGTTCCCACATAAGTAATTAATTCATGTGCTGCATCAAGAACGTAACTGGGTTGTTTGAGTAGTTCTCTTGCAACTGGATCGGCGCCACCGTCGCGGCAGCATTCTTCATTCATTATTTAGGTCTGAAGCTCATAACGTTTTCAAGAGCCAAAAGTGGTTATATTTCAAAATGACAACTGTTTTGCTGTAGAAAATATATTGCGTTTGGTGAAGGCCATCGCGGGAAAATTGCAAAGTAGCGCAATACATCTTTTCTTTTCTATATACATTTCTACCAGTTATCATTTTAGTGTTACCTTGTTTCTTAATCATATCATCTTTTGCATCCGCTTACACCACTTTCCCATGGTCAGCCTTTTTTCTAGCTGCCCGCACCTTTACTTAAGATTTTCCTGCCAATATTATTACGTACCTACTAATGAACCACACTCCCAAAACAAAAATAATCAAAAGCATATCATACACCGAACTGGAGCCACAGAAACACCAAAAGCGAATTACAATAAGCCAAAATAGTTGATGTTATAACTATATCAGCCACAAACACATAAGAAAAGCTAATAAACATCTACTAAAAGGAAAAACTTTCTCCAACTTATCAGGGAGCGTAAATTAGTATTCTCCGGGCGTTCCCTTAAGTTAGCTTATTAAAAAAGTATCAGCCGTTTTCGCACAATGTGCATGATACTCGTAATATACAAACACTACTTATTCCATCCCAAGAAGTTTGAAGTTTGTAAACACCTTATTTACGTACCTACTTTCTAAGCAAAATAAAATACTATGATTATGATTAGGTCGATAAACAATTTGGTTGACAAATAAAATATACAAATGACGATAACCTTAACATTACAATTGATTCGATCTAAATGGCTCCTGGCCTAAATAAAATACTTACAATTAAAAACAAACGTGAAATGAATAACGAATAGGATTTTTCCAATGCTGTTAGTTCTACAGAAAGTTTTAGGATAGTATTGATTAAATAAAAGAACAAATCATGAAAATGCGAAACAATAAGATAAATCAATAATATGGAAATAGAAACGAGGAATGAAATAAACGCGTTATTGACGCTCCAACAGATATGAGGTATCTTTACTAAATAAAAGCAACCATCACTTCGGGTTGGAACAGTGAAATGACAATTTAGCTTCCAAGAAGATAACATTTTTTTTTAATAATATCGATATTGGTACTTGTATTTTCGGTGATGCCGCATAGAGTTGTTATTCCTCGAGTTCTGAGTGACTTTACATATATTTTTTATATATTCGAGCAGGTTTCCACTCCATCAAGTTTTACGTTGCCATTCCGTTATCTTGTATATTCTATAGGTATTCGGATCTCATTTCATACACTGTTTACATATTGCAGGATTCCCCCTTTCGATAAACAAGTGTAGCACGTTTATCTCGCATTTTATGTTCTACAGCCTGAAATTTTCTCGAAAACAGCCTCACAGCGTACCCGTACAGCATCTACATCTCTGTCGTTTATTTTGGTATTATTTCTCACATAAAACAAAGGTAGTTCTGCAAATATATTTGTTTAATATATCGGCCATTTTCCAATTGTTTGTTCTTGTCACACATGGAGCGATCGAACCTCCTCTTAGATATATTTTGTTTGGTAACTACAAACATTTTCGCTCCAGTTCATTCGTAAGGGAAAGCTACGTACAGGTAAACCTTAGCTTTGATCAGTAACATTATATGAAGGAAACTAGAACGTGGCTTTTTAGTGAAGGAGAACCTTTTTTGTTACATTGTTTGAATTGGTATGTATGTAAACAGAACTGTTTGCGGAAAATGAAATTCGTCTTAGTAAAAACCTGATGGTCTAAATGCAACCCTATTACGTACTCAATAGGTACTTTGTTTTCCAACCTGTATGTCCTATTGGTATCCTATTACAATAACCCAAGTTTTACGTTTTATTCATACAGGCTAACTAATTAAAAAATAACTAAGTATTTTAAGATTTAGTTAGATTATGTTCTGGTACGTATTATAAACCTGTTAATCTTTCTTACAGAACTTATTCATTTAAAGAATTGGGTTCACGTCAATATTATCTAATTGGTCGTAATAGGTACGACTTCTCGAAAGTCAGTCCAACTCCAATATACAGACCACGTCATTGCTGCCTATAATAAAAATTATTAAGCATTTTATTTCTTAATAATGCAAATATATCTTACAAGCCATTTTGATAACCTTTTACATAATGATCATAAAATAAAAATTATCTGTATGAAGGTAAAATCGCCAATAACTTGATATTTTAAAAGTGGACAAAAAAATTGCATATCGTTTTTTTTTATATTTGAGAAACCCGCCATTATTTGCTTTTTTATACCATGCCAAACTTGTTATGGATTTCGATGATAATAATATAAAATCCCATCAATTTTAAGGCAATTCAAAGGCAAAACAATGCTGTCTGTCACACACACACGTATCAGTTTTTTTTTGTACATTTTACAACTTTGACATTTGAAACTGTCAGTAACGCGCTATCTTTGTTTTCAAATCGCAAGTCTTTTAGTCTACACACAGCTTAAGCTTTATAGTTTGCCGACTTTTTATGGCTACTGAACCATTGGTCCATAAATGATAAAGGGAATTTTTCTAAAGTCAACTGTCATCTTAATATAAATGAGAATTTCCAAATGAATCGCAAATAAGTACATTATCATGATGATTGATGATGATTTGCGTTTTTATAATCTTACAAATAGGTACGTTTGTTTTTAATTTAAAATCTAATTAGTGAGGGACATCATGGAGCGTAAAAACCATTTAACACTTGGAACATGACAGTACTTAGGTGTGTAGCTACGTAACTTTTGACAAAACATACTCGTTAAAATTCTAATAAGGTCCCTTCATTCATCTAATTAATCACTACCACTATATATTATAAAACAAAGTCCCCCGCCGCTTCTATCTGTCTGTCTTAACGCTATAAACACAAAAACTACCGAACGGATTTTCATACGGTTTGAGAAAGGTTTAGGTGTATAATTCTTTAAAATTGACTGAAATTATGACGATGATTAATAATATTGAAGATGTCGGAAAAAATCGTATCGACTGGGAGCTTCAAGGCTCGTGCAGACTGGCGCGACACGTGACGACATAAAGGCACAGCGTGTCGCGCGACTAGAGGTGCCTTAGTGTCACGGTTTGAAGGCGCCTTCACTGGAGTGCGCCGCGTAAACCAATAGAGTTTTATATGAAAACAATGTATTACGGAATTATTCCTCTGTATTAAATCCCCGTGGGATATTCTCCGAAAGCCACGCGGGCCCAGCCGCGGACAAAAGCTAGTATGAAATAATTTTATTTAACTTAATCTACTAAAGTGATCAATCCACTAAAGTGGTTAATTGGGGGATAAAAAGTTTGTTTGGAAGATCATTTTTGCAGATGAGAAGTCCCAATGGACACACGACTCGTTTCTTCATAAAATGCTAACTACTTGACAGTATTCATCTTCTACTAACTTGATTGTTTGATAACAGCTTTTGATTTGCTTGGTTTTTGAGTGAGTACTAGGACCACCAATTAACACCCTATTTTGTTTGTTTGTTTGGCATCTCGCAGGTCAACCTATGCGGTTGTCGTCTGCTTAAGCGGACTTGCCTGTGGATTCCCTAATAAATTAAGGCCTCCGGCCAGGACTTAAACTTATATACTAACTAAAACTAAGCGACAACGCTAAGGGCACCCCCTGTGGGGTACGAACCTCGGCTTAGGGCGTCGCTGGAAGAGGGCAGCAAATGACTAGCTGGATCAGGATTGGTATTAATTAGGGACGAATTTAAAGCTACAGGCTCAGCGGCGCGGGCTGGCTCGAGCAAGGGTCGGGAGGGGCGTCGATTTGGGCGTCGCGGCGGGCCTCGGCGGCGAGGGCGGTAGGACGGCGATCGGGTTTTGGGCTTATGTAGCGTGCTAGTGGCCTTACTACTCTCCTGGAGGAGGGTAGTAGCGTCGTCGAGGTCGATTAAAGTATGCCTTGGTCGGCGAATACTGCTAAGCGAGAGGGAGTGTAGCGGGCGGCCGCTGTAATCAGGGGGTTAGAATGTTTGATGCCGCAGTCGAAGAAACGCTTTGATAAGCGTTTCATGAACTGTTTTATGGTTGGCATTTTGAGGTCGACGTGAAGATCGATATTACGGACATAGAAGAGGGCACCCGTGACCCTTCTGAGGAAACGGTTTTGGAGGGTCTGCATCTTATGGAGATGACGTGGGTGAGCGTGCGCAAATACAACGCAGGCATAGGTCATGATGGGACGGATGACTGCGGTATAGATGCGGAGCTTGCATTTGAGGGACAGTTTACTACGGGCTGTCAGTACGAATTGCAGCCTGCTAAGAGCGAAGGAGGCGCGCGCGCGAACCGCCTTAATATGAGCCTTAAAGGTAAGGTTCTCATCGAGGATCACGCCTAGGTATTTGGCTTGCTTCTCCCAAGGGATTGGCTTGCCGTACATAGTGATCGGGCTGGGAAGTGGGGGAGGGAGTCGACGACGTCTCGAGAAGAGAACCGCCTGACTCTTATCGGGGTTGACCTCGATTCTCCATTTCCGGAACCAAGCGCCTAAGACGTTTGCGGAGGTTTGGAGAGTACGAGCTATAGCGTTGGCAGTGACCGGTATAGTAAACGGCAGTGTCGTCGGCGAAGAGAGCCAACTGAGCCTTTTTACTTTTTGGGATATCGCTAGTGAACAGCGTGAAGGCGAGAGGAGATAGTACGGAACCCTGAGGGACACCGGCGCGAATAGGATGAGGGGACGAGAGTGCTCCCTCGACGCGATAGCGAAAGGTCCGGTTCGACAAAAAGTCTCGTAAGATGAGCACGAGACGATCTGGCACTCCTAGTTGGTAGAGCTTGTATATCAAGCCGTTGTGCCAGACTTTGTCGAAGGCTTTCGCTATGTCGAAGAATAGCACACCCGTCGTCGCGTTACGCTGCAGACCAGCGCATAAGTGCTCTACGATACGGTGGACCTGTTGGGTGCCCGAGTGTTGGCAACGGAATCCAAACTGCTCGTTGGGTATGAGGCTCTTTGCTTCGGCGTAGTCTTTGAGACGCTTATAAATAAGCCTCTCGTAGATTTTGCCGAGGACATTGAGTAAGCTAATAGGGCGGTAGCTGGAGGGCTCAGACTTTGGCTTGCCTGGCTTTGGGATACCGATGACGGTGGCTTCTTTCCATGATTGTGGGAAGATGTTGTTGCTCAAGGCGCCATTGAAGATGGCGGTCATAAGCATTATTAGCGGGGCAGGAAGGAGTTTGTATACCTTATTGGTAATACCATCCGAACCGGGGGCCTTACGAGCGTGGAGCCCTTTAATGATGTCGTGCACTTCGTCTGGAGTGACGGGAGGCAGAGGATCATCAGGGTCTTCGACGGGAGGGAGGGAGGCTCTTCGTTCGACTTCAGCGTCGACCTTGTTCAGGTGAGCTTGGTCTACTGGTTGGGAGCTGGGAGAACATTGGGACTCTAGGCTGTCGGCAAGACATTCAGCCTTTTCGGGACTGTCGAAAGCGACACTATTGTCGGGGCGGATGACAGGAGGCAAAGAGACCTCTTCTGAGGAACGCAATTTCCTCTGTAATTGCCAGAAGGCTTGATGAGTGGGCTCGAGTTCGCTGAGCATCTTGTTCCAGCCCTCAGAGCGAACCTCCCCTATGCGTTTCTTTACAGCACGCTGTAAATGGCGCATGTGGGCTTTGTTCGCGTCACAAGGGAAGGAGTCGTAGGCACGGATGGCCGCGTTCTTCTCGGTTATCAGGTCACGTACGTCAGAAGGTAGTTTCCAGCGATGGTCTTCCATCACCGGAACTTCCCGTGAACAATCCGTCAATACGGATTGTACGTGCTCTGTAAACGAGTCGATTGCGGCCGTCGTGTCGGCGACTGACACTAAGTGATCGGGGATGGTGTCTAGGTGAGGCGACGTGGTGGATTTCAGTCTTTCGCTTACTTTCCTCCAGTCGGTTATCGTCTGGGTCTGAGGGGGGCGGTTGGGGTCGATCGGGCCCGAGTAGGGTGCAAGATGCATGACTACAGGGCGGTGGTCAGAATTTAGCTCGTGGAACGTCTCAATCGATTGCAAACGGAGGTTCACATTTTTGAGCAGCGCTACATCGAGAACATCGGGAAGGTGATTAGGATTACCTGGGAAGTGAGTCGGGCTCATTGGAGCGATGACGTCAAAGTTAAGGGATTCGCCTAACTTGAAAACTAACCTACCTCTGGTTGAGGTTGTGCTACTATTCCACGCCGGGTGCTTGGCATTAAGATCCCCCGCCAAGATGACGGAGTCACTCATACCGAAGAGGGCAGTGAAGTCCTTTTGGAGCGAGATGGGATCCTTCGGACCATTGTCGGGTGGGATATAAGCGGAGATGATGGTGATCGGTTGGTGGCCGGTCATGCCGAGCCGACAGATAGAGGTCTCCAGATGGGAGAAGAGAGGAGGTGGGTCTATAGGGATACAATACAAAGATTTCCTAAAGTAGATGAGTGTGCCACCCTTGTGACATCTAGACCTGTCATTGCGAACTAGTTTAAAGTTGGCAATATTCGGGTTTCGGTGATGTGGTTTTAAAAAGGTTTCCTGTATGAGGAGGATGTCAAGCTGA
Source organism: Dasypolia templi (assembly GCA_963555695.1). NCBI lineage: Eukaryota > Metazoa > Arthropoda > Insecta > Lepidoptera > Noctuidae > Dasypolia > Dasypolia templi. The sequence continues at coordinate 15,151,526 of OY743140.1, forward strand.
TGGTCGCGGAGGAAAGTGGCGATCTCATCGCGTTGACCTGAAACGCCATTTGCGTTGAAAAAGCCTAATTTAAGGGATCGGGGTTTGTTACTATTTACTCTCGTATTATCCATTGAGAATTAATATTTGAGTGAGTGTAGAACTTGCGCGATCTCGGGATACGCGCTGAGGATTTCCATAAGGCGGAGTGCGTTGCCGTTTGCAGCAACGATTTCTTCCGCCATTTTGTCCGCGGCGGTGGTGAAGAGAGCCGCGTATGTACTAAGTATAATTTGGGCGCTGTTTCGGCCCTGGGTTCCCTGAGGTTTCGCTGGAGAGGCCGTAGGGGCCGCGGGGGCTACCAAAGGCGCTGGGATGGCGGAAGCCATCAGCGCTGGAAGTTGAGCGGGTTGCGCTGGTTGCGCGGGGATAGAGGGCACCGAGGCTGCGGGAGCCTTCAGGTGATTTAGGTTAGCCCAGGGAGACGGCCTCTGCGGACTGAGCCGCTCCGGCATCAGCGCGGAAGGAGGCTTTCCCCAGGGGCTTTCCCTGTGCTGGCGGTCGCTCGCGCGTTTCGCGAGTTTAGGAGAGGAGGACTTCGGGGCCTTAGGACAGCCCCGGTAATTTGCCGGGTGTCCCGATTGGCCGCAGAGTACACAGCTGGGAGGCTCTAAACATAGTTCCCTATCTTTAGGGCGGGTACGGTCGGCGGTGCCATGCTCTCCTAGACACTTGACGCATCTAGGGGTGGCATAGCAGTTTGACTGCGAGTGACCATATAATTGGCAGCGATGACACTGGCCAATCAATTGAGCTCTGTAAGGCTTCTCGATGGAGATGCCTGAGAGTGAGCAGACCGACTTCTCCTTGAAGATCGGGTGGTGCCCCTCTGTGGGGTCACATATGACCAGGACAATGTCATAGACAACGCCCTGTCTCGCTTTATGCAAGCGATGTACGGCGGAGACTGGAACGCCTTGTGCAACAAGGTCGCTTTTTATATCTTCGGTGTCGATTTCGCGAGGTACGCGCCTAATGACGACGCGAGTGGGGGTTTCCTCCGGAAGGGAGTACGTGTGAAAGGAATAGTTCCTTTCACGCAGGGCACGGGAGAGATCCCTGAAGTCCGAAGACGTGGGGACGGTAACTTTGATCCCCTGAAGGGTGGATCGGGCATTCGTGTAGTTGATCTTGCGATCACCACACATTTTCGAGATTTCGGTCCATTTGGCCTTATCTTGAATGTAGATCGGGGGAGGGGGCTTTTGCTTCCTCGCGGTAGAAGCGGGTGGGCAAGCCATAGGGCTGACGGGGCGACTGGCCCGCGGACTAGGGGCGGAAGTCGAGCTGGACGATGTAGTCGTGACCTGTTTCTTTGAGGCCGGACCGGCGGGGGCGGAGGATTTAGCCGCCTTCCTCTTGCCTCCTTTGACCACGACTTGGAAGTCGTCATCGCTGGAGGAGGAGGTGCGGGCTTCGTCCTCGGAGATTGGGACTGACGTGTCCATGCTCTCCGGGTGAGTCGTGTTTGCGGCGCGCAGCTGCGTTGTCTCTGAGACAATGGCGGCCGGAACAATAGAGGCCTCGCCAATGGCGGCAGGTACAAAGGCGGGCGAGACAATAGGGGCCGGATTAGCGGCCGGAGTATTGTCTGCCGGGACAAAGGCGGGTGTTACAATGGGGGCCGAATTAGTGGCCGGAACATTGTCTGCCTGAACAATAGCTGCCGGAACAATGGCTGGAATGCCTTGTTCGGCAACAGGTGGCGACATCGGGCTTTCGAGGGCGTCGCTGAAGTTCGCGATTGAGCCCTGGGACGGAGTGGGGGTGGAGCGATGACATAGCTTGTCGCCATATCTCGCTAGGAAATCGGGGTCCTTAAAAAGGACCTCTCTGAAGAACGCCAAAATATAGGCGTCCTCCATGGTCGGAGGGGAAGCTAGATTAGGGAGGGAATGGTGGAAAATTATTCCCACGTAGACTAAACCCTATACCTATCTCCCCGGGTGGATGGGCCCGGGGATGTGTGACCCTCTCTGTCGGGTGTAGACAGAGAGGTGAGTACCTATTTGTGAGCCCTAAGCTTGTAACCCGTCGCCAGTCTTAATGTGCGAACGGGGCCCTGACCAGTCTAGCGCGAAGGGTGTAGACACACCCTAAAGACACTAGGTGAGTAGCTGAAAAGCAAAACTGTCACCAGAGCCGACTAGGAGATCCCCCAAGGCCGGTTATCTGGGACCCGTCCAACTAACTGCCTCGCCCTGAAGGGGTTCGGCGGGTGTGAATTGGGTCAACACCCCACTCGGCTTCGTTGACACCGTAAGGTTTCAACCGAGGACCACGAAACTGTGGTTTTACCCAGAAGGGGCCTAGTGAAGCTACTCACAAACGTCTATTAATGAAACAGGGATGCCTTGAAAAAGGCAGTTTTTTGAGTTATTAAAATCAAATCAATTTCTTGATTTGATTTTAAATCGGAGTAGTCGGGGCGACTACGATGACGTCACGTGGCAGCGACGAATAATAACACGAAACACAACACTGGAGCGGGAGAGCGCACAAACACGTCCGTCCGCGGCGAGAGTCGAGCGTCGAGTGAATTAACACCCTACTTAATTGTGTCACTATTAATCAAAATCTGAATAGTTTTGAAATGAAATGAAAATGAAAAATGTTTTTTTGTCCCAAACCGTTACATGGATTATAAATGACACCTGGAATTATTTGAAAATACTTGTGTTGGAGAAACTTGAAGGATAGATAGAGCAGCGTAGATATAGCATTTTTCTATGAAACAGCAGTTTATTTTTATTTTTATAACCGACTACTTTTTACACCAGGTTGTCTTGAATCATGTGCTTAATACTCAAGATACAGCTTGCGCACTGGTTAAAAATGTATCCTGTATAATGTTAATGTACTAAATATGTCAAGTTGTCACTACTACCGATCATAATCATGTTTTACAACAGTGACCTGTCAAACAACGATACCAAAAAAGTTTTAACTTGTTCCAAAATGGTTTAATTGCCTCAATCCAATATTTATTAAATTCCTTTGTTTGAATATTGATATTGGAACAGCCCAAACGGATGAGCTCAACGGGTTTAGTACTATCATACGAGTATATACCTACCTAATGAATTTAATCCCTGTCCATTTACTAGGAATTTCAATATACACTCTATTTTATTACCGAATCGAAACATCTCGACATTTGCATAAATAATCAGCGAAATAAGCTCAACATTTATTAGTCGCAGAAAATTGAATCTTAAAAATATCACTTCAGAGTCGAATATTGAAGTAACAGACGTACATACCGAGATTATAGGATTAAACTTAATTGGTTAAAACTTCAGGCATCAGTCAAAGTTTAAAACATCCAGAAACCGCCAATTATGATGATTTAAATTTAAGGATTGTCACACACAAAGCAATTTTATCAATTCGCTTTATCCATTCTAAAGACTTATCATCAATCTTATTTTATTTAAATACATGACAAGCACAACACCTGGTAGATTAACAACAACATAATTTAAATCATAGTTCAGTATGTTAATTCTTAAATATAGAAGTCATCGTAAAACTGACTTAAAGCACTTGTGTGAAGTGTTACGTAGTTCCTGTTCAAAAATAAATCATTATCGATCGCCCACGTGTCACATTGATTTAACGCCGATTATACGGCCAAATATTGTAAAACCCCAGCTTCTGAACCAGGAACACTATAACATTGTGCAACTCTACGTCGAAAAGGCGCAGTGACTCAATTTAAAACGCCTGTTCAACTGATGTTCGTCCATTTATCACGTTGACTTTAAAATATTTGCTTGATGAGCTCACAACAAACGGTAATGAAGTGTGGCAACCCTAACGTTTGACAATTAACGTCGTTGAGACCCGCAGCACGGTGGTGCTAAATGCCAAATTGTATGTTTGTAGAATTAGCAGTATGATCAATCACTGAAACCCAATGTATCAGTGTATTATCTTATTGGGTTTGAAATTATTGCCAGCTAGAAAATTTAATGGCTGAGGAATTTGTGGCAATTTTCGCTGGAGTCATCTAGGTTATTTCGTTAATTGCCTTAATTTTTGAACAAAAATTATTAAGAAAAAACATAGACAATTATTCAGTAGGGAATTTGTGGGTGTAATTAACGCTTAAGTCATCAGGTTACTTCGTTAATTGCATTAATTAATATAAAAATAGTAAGAAAAACCAAGCACAAAGATTCATTAAACTCGATGTGGACTTTTATTACTTTCCATTTAGGTACATAGTCTATTGTACTGACACAACCTATACGGACCTGTTCAAGCCCGAAGCTAGTCCCACGTGAAAATAGTTTTCAATTTCCCGAGAACGGAAATACCTAAATGAAACGTAATATGTATTCTACCTATTTTTTAATAAATTAAATTTGAACTCAACACTCGTTCTGTCATGGCATGACCTACAATTGTTTTTACGTAATCGCTTTTTTGATTGACGTTCGTTTTATGAATACATCCTCTCTCGGCTTGACTCAAGTATAATTTGGGCGCCTCGGCCTCGGCGTGAAGCTCATGAATAAGGGTTCCGGTGGAGTCCGTTTTACGCAGGTATGCCCGACATACACGTGGTGTGAAGATGTACGCTCCGCTAACCCTTCAGGTGGGATTTACGAATCAGGTGTACATTTACATGGATATTACTTAGGGCCAATCCGGCCAGGCCCTATAGATATTTCTGGAACCTACTATAACTATACTTTTTACACGATAACGACGCAGCAAAAAGGAGGGTAATGATTTTGACCGGTTTGAATGTATGCATGTACATTTGTATGTGGATATGTATGTATGTTCATTTGTTCCCTCATAACTTCTAAACGACATATCATAATTAGACAAATGTGGTATTGTTGGAAACGTCTTGATCATCCGCTGGTTTAAGGCTATTATGACGTCCCATTTAATTGAATATGGCGCCTTCTAGAGGACGTAGTAATTAACTTTAAAAAGATGTTACACCACAGCTTTTCTTTGACGATTTTTGTACATAATGTCTGTCTCAAATATTTTCTTGTTTCGTACTTTTTTGAGCGCGATTTTTTTGTTTTCGAGGTTTCGTGTGTTTATACAGTGCTTTCTTGTCTACGTGTTGTCAAAAACTCGTTACTACTTATAAAAGTAAACCTCGTTCACTACTTTCAACCAAAACAGGCAATTTAGTCCAAGACTGTGTGCCCTGTTGCCCTCAAAATGAGAGCTTCAGTCTGTAAAAGCAGTGGATCAGTCCAGGGTTACTCGTATAAACTCAAAACTCAAACTCGAAGCATTTATTTCAATTAAACCATTTACAGGCCCATTTATCAAAGAGTCGGTCAGTAAGTCAGAAAGTTGCCCGTTCCAAAACGTTGATCTCTATGGAAGAACGGGCAAGAAACTCCAAGGACACTCGATAAATACGTATACCTGTATTACTCGGATAATATGGATGTTGACAATTTTTTAATTTTTTATTCAAAACAATATGTTTCCTTTAAGTGCAAACAATATTATAAAAAGTGTAAAAGCTTGAAATTTTTTTTAACGTTTTATATAAGTGTTGAACAAGGACAGCACTGTCGTAGAAGTCACGACTATGTAACTTCATACTAGCTCCATACATTGTCCGTACCGCGCGACAAGGACGGGAATTATCCCCTCCAAAAACTTTTAAAGCGTGTCGCTCCTTCATATTTACATCGAATTAAACGATTAAACGATTTATTCAATTATTTAATTTTTACTATGAGTTCTTTGAAATTACATTATTTTATAAAACAATTTAAATATTAGTAATCATCCCTATTAAGTAGGAACGCTACAAAAGCGTGCGTGCGTGTGTGCGTATAGCAGCTTAATTCTTTTCCAAACTGTGCTGTCAGGTTTGGAAAATAACTTTTCCCTTCAATTGTGACTTGATTCCCGTGACACCAAAAAAACTCTACGTGACAAAAACTGTACACTCAATTAAATTGTATCCATAACTAACTTTGTACTAAACATATAGCAAGCTTAAACTTTCGTTCTTTTATAATACGATACATGTTATAGTATTTTGATGAAGCGACGCGCACTTTTCTTGTGTTTATCAAGTGTACGAACACACTGAATCAAATCAAATAGTCAAAATATTTTATTTCATAACCTATATGGGCACCTAAGAAACGTCAGTAGCTAGTTGCACAGTTCCAATTGGTTGTATAATGTGTGTTCATATTCAAATCACACTGAAAAAATAAAGTTATATCTATCTACGGACAACAAACTGGTTTAAGAAAATATTACAAACTTAAAACCAAATCTAGAAGTGTTAGGTAAGCGTTTCTGAAATTGACTTGTCACTTTTTCTACAGCTTGAAACTGGTTTTCGAAATGCTAACCTCTTTTGACCTTTTTTGTGCTGTGAATTTCTAAGAGTGAAGGAACATTTAAAAGTATATTTTCTTGTTCATCATCTGCGAAGTTAGCTGCTTGATTTTCGCACGGTGTAAAAATGAACTACTTAAGTCACATGAAAGCGTGACATATGAAGGGGTTTAAGTCACATAGGGCTATAAATAAAGTTATTTAAACAATAACTGTTTTAGAAAGTGGTGAGATATGAAGTAGAAACATTCTAAATACCGATGAATATATTACCAATCCTCCCTTTAATTAGTGTTTGCGTAAGTATTCAACCTTAACAGGGTACAGGGTTTGTTTAGACTTGTATAAGAAACTTTCAGAACAGACAGTACGTGCCTCACATAACTTATGCTCGTTCATAACAAAGGCCTCTACACAGATTCCGATACACTTTTCATCTTGATACGACATCCGTTGTATGCAGAAATTAAAAATTAGTTGTGATAAGCTCGTAAATATGGCTGTCCTTATCTAAATCTATCAGATTATGTTAATGCATTGTTTTACGAACAATAATAAGTTCGTGACCGTACTATCTGTTGTAATGAACATTATTTAATATTTAAGTGATTTATGATCTCTTTCACCACTACCGGAAAAGTTGTGGTAAATCTCTCCGATAGACACCGTGTATCGGGACATTGACAACCAAGTTCTTATTGAATTAAACTACCTTAACAAAGGGCTGTTTAGTTTTGTTGTTATTATGTTTTATAAGTTAGTCATGACAACGTTTACTTAACATAAATGCACTCTCAACACTATACGACGTCGTATAAGTTAGTCCTGAAAAAGCGTAATCAAATCAAACTCTCACCATCTAAATATAGTCTTAGTTTGCTAAATACCACTATATAACCGTTATAATGTATAACGTAAAGTCTTATTTAACTGGAATTATACGACGTTTTTGCTAGTTGGGAAGTGAACGTGTATCGGGACACTGACAACCAAGCCCTTATTGTTTTAAACTACCTTAACAAAGGGCTGTTTAGTTTCAGATACCTACCTAATAAATTCAATGCAAACCAATTTATAATATTTTATTTTAGAATTCTTGGTACTTATACTCCTTTAAAAATAAGTATCGTACCTAATTAGTATGTGACAAATAATATTACTAACGAGACGACAAAGAGTGTTAATAGACAAGTGACACTTGCTTCCCAAAATGGCCGTTATTTGTTCGGAAATATAAATCATCTCCGTAGCTCATCTGTTAACATCCTTTGTGTTCTCTCGCATCGGTATGAACTAAGTATAGCTGACATTGTGGTAAAAATATTAGCCAGTCAAAAAGATGATTGGGGGCCTGTCTGCCCAGACAGGGCTGGGCATTTTGGCTTGTTCTAAAACTATTTGATTAAAATATTAAAAAATGGATAAGCACCCTAATTGCGTAATACACAATGAATCGGAATCTGAACCGTTTTGAAACAGATTGCTAATACATAAGTTCGATAAAAAATCTGCTCAACAATGCAAAAAACGCAATGAATGTCGTTGAACTGTCAAAATACAACAGATTAGTAGTTATCGTTTACGAAAATGTGTTATACTCATAAAGAAAGAAAAAAGAAAGTATTCAAATAATCAAACGAATTGACATCCACAGGTGTATGTAATTGTGGATGTCAATTTGTTCGATTATTTGAATACTTTAAACCGAAATATTAATTTTAAATCACCATAAAGATGTTTTTTATTTGACAATTAAGGTTAATTTTGTTACCTTAATTTTCGTCGATGATTTTCAATTACAATTTGATCAAACTCGAACTCAAAGCATTGGTTTCAAATAAACCAATTACAGGCACTTTTGAATTCTCACGGGGTCGATCAGTCAGAAGTTCAAATCAAAATCGTTTCAAAGCGTAGTAGAAGAACCATAGAGAAGAACGGGCAAGAAACTACGGACATTCTTTTAAATGAAATTATGGTTACAAAATATTGGTTACATCAGTCATGTTGAAATTATGCATCTGAGTGAAAATGATGCAGAACGGTAAAAGCGTCTGTAATAAAAAGATAAAAGGTTCAAATATTTAATTAAAAATAAGCCGTGGTAGCTAAGAGATGCCTAGTCCCTACTGATGGCGCACGTTCAACAAGTAAATAATGTTATTTAATTAATAATTGTTTTGGAAAGGGGTGAGATATAAAGTTGAAATCTTCTAAATACTGATGAATATGTTATAATTCTCCGTTCAGTGAGTTATTGCGTAGGAATTTAACCTGAACAGAGTTTGTTTAGACTTTGTTCAGAAATGTACATTTGGAACATACTTTAAGTCTAAGTATCGCAGCTCATGTAGACTAGATTAATCCTTTGTTACTGGATTCTTGAAAGCTTACAAAATGTGAATTAAAAATCTTATAAAAACAGTGAATATCTGCCTATTGTTCGAAATTGAAACAGTTCCAATAAATAGCAATCAGCTGGTCCCCTATTATGTTCAATGTGAATGGACCAAATTGCGGACAATAAAATGTGTAAATTCTTCCCTCAATTTTATTTTAAGGTACACCAGTGTTGCTATTTTCTGAGCAAACACTTTCAAAATCGTACTTTATCGAGGTTTGAACGCACGTTTAGGTGTTTACAAATATCATGAAAGCTTTTATTTGGATTCAATAATAAGAACTTGATTTTGGTAAACTTATTTCCACTTGGCCAGTCGAGTTAAAATTTCGTATGCTCGTTCCGTTTCGATAACAATAAATTAATTTGGTTGATCGTAGTCACCTCGCTAGTACTAGGATGCATGAAGTAACTTTTTAACTCTAAGCGATGTAGGTATCAGCAAACATTAAATCATTTTGAAGGATATTGCTAATCCATTGCTTCATAATGTTCGAAAAATTTGTCTACTGATCAACGTAAATAACGCAATGAATATTGTTGAACTGTCAAAATGAAAGTGATTGCTACTGTTAGTATGTGAAGCAATCACCACTCAGAAGATTTAAAATAAAAGGTTTTAAATAAATTTTATGTTTTAATAAACGACGCGTACCATGAAGGCTGCTTCGAGACGACGCCGAAAAAGATTACCATCCCTTCGTCCAGGATTGGGGCAGAACAGCAAAGGCAAGAAAATAAAATGTGGTGAAGGCCCAGCTGCAGGCCTCGTCTCTCAAGCAGGAGGTTGTGGGTTCAAGTCGGGCACGTAACAATGTGTTTTTTTTAAAACATATGTACTTTCTATTGACCTTGGATCTTGGACCTTACCGACATAAAAACATATTAATACCTGAACTTACGAAAAACCAACCCGTCTTGAGCAAACGTGGTGATTAAAGCTCGTGCCTTCTATGTATGAGAAGAGAAGGCCTCTTGTTCTATTATTATTTTTCTTTGAATAACATGTGAGTAAGTTTCGAAACGTTACATTCAACAGTATCAGTACATTCTGTCAAAAAAGTATCGGGAATGGATGATGTGTTTATGGTTCCATTTTTGTTTTTTTAGAATGGCTTAACTGTTTTAAATACAATGCTGTTTTTTGTTAGATCATACGAGTATCTAGTGTGTATTGCGAATTTCATAATGGACAATAACTTCGAATTATGAGAATGACTTAAATGTTACCATTGTAATTTTCGCCTAATTCACCAGATATGTCTCCAGCCAAATTATTTATTTTTCCTAAACTCAAATTACCACTTCGTGGCACCCGTTTTTATTCGGTAGAAGACATAAGCGTTTAAAATGTTTTGATGATTTGATTAAGCATTCGTTGGCGTAAATGTATCGTTTTTGAAGGACGACATGAAGGCGATTAAATAAATTTTGATGAATAACATTTTGTGTATTATTGATTTTTTCTCGGTACTTGATACAGTAGTTTATTAATTATATCACATTAATTTACAAAGTAGGTTGCAGTTTCGCAAAGTTGGCTAACCCACGAGCGTGGTCGCAACAAGTTTAGTTTATACAAAACAAAATTGTAGCACCCAGTTGTGACACTTGTTACTGAATAACCGCTAGTAAACTGGAGTGTCAGGGAGAATGAGAGCCTTTACATAAGTGTTTGGGAAGTATATTGATGTTTGGACATGTATACGTTTAGTTATATTTTTTTAAATCTCTGTTCTATAAGAAGCAATCACTAGCACGAGTAGCAGATTAGCAGATCCACCATAGAATCGTGGTTTGTCGACGGAAGAATATACAACATGACAGATGAATAAAAGAAAGAACAATGCCCACTTCCCATATATTTAAAAACCTGAAAATGAAAGTGTATGTATATAGTTATAAGGTATAGCAGACAGACTACCTGTAAGTTTATAAAATGATGTCATACCGTCATTTTTACGCTACGAAGTCCACAAAATATTCATTTTCCTTTTTAGGTTAGGCTTTGCAGTTACCAAATATAAAGAAAAAATGATATGGAACAAATTATTTAAAGCTCGAAGTTTAGTCTAAAGTAGAAATACTTACCTAGCTATGGCCTAAAACGTCTTTTTCACTTTATGTATTCATTAAAACCAACTGCCCAGTCACTGCTTAGACTTTCGACGATTGTCACTATAAATTGAGTGTCGAGCATTATCTGTCAAATGTCAAAAAAATCGTTTCAATAGTGCCAACTCAATTACCTATTTCATGTTTAATTAATTTAACTATTATGTTGTTTTTAATTAATCTGTATTATAAAAAGACTAATAAAGAAATACTTACTGATTAAATAAAACGTACCTACGTAATGTGTGAAACTCAGAAACAGAGTTGAATAAAGTCAAGTACCAGTATGTAAAATGGAACGTCGTAAAAACAGGGTAGTTTAAAACATGGTAATATTGTTTTACCCTTGACGTAGAATAAGCATAAAGAAATATTTAAAAAAAAAGCGTTTTTTCTAACATTGTGATAAGCGTAATTTTATTAATGTACAATTCAATTAGCTACATTCTAACATGTATTTCATTTATATAAATAGTCAGGTGAAAAATGGCATTATTTTCTGTAATTTTGTCTATTTTACCGTCGTCGCATCTTCTTCTTTTCGAGTCGATGACAAAGATAAAAATATTATACAGGGTGGCAGGGACATCGACGTACAACATGTTATCTACCATGGGACAGTACATGATTCTGAAGCCACAGTTTTTTTTTATTTTTTTTATTGCCGTCCATACAGTTTGACCGCGTAGGTATTGCACTTTTCTATGAAACATATGTTTTTTCTTCAAAACCGACGTTTTTTTTTAATATGCATGGGTTTCTAGAATGTGCTGATTCTATGGTGATGCCGCGACCGCCGTGTACTATGTTAAATGAATTGGGTCCAGTAGGTGGAGACATCAATCGCGGCATCAGTGGAGTTTGAAGTCCTCAGAAATACAGGTGCATGGAAACTTTGGACACTCCAACATATGAGACGTGGTTTGGTCAAGAGAACCGCATTCGTTCTGGGTGTCGATTGGGTCAATGATAACTATAGAAACTGAAAAAACGAAAGACAAGATGCCAGAGTATAAAAAGATGTCTACGGTGCTATGTCAAAAAACAAAAGAATGTCCCTTCGTATAGAAAGCGATGTCAATTCAAGCAGAGATTGAAGTGGTGGTGGTGGAAATGGACGTTCGGTGTTTAACGACACGATTTGTCGTCTGAGTGTGGGGTCCTGGGTTAGATCCCCAGGTCCAGGAACGTGTTTTTTTGTTTGTCCTTGGGGACTACTGAACCTAAACGCAAGTTTTATAATGCCTAAAAGTGATCCCATGCGGTAAAAGAAAGTCGTTTTTTTTGTAAGTAGATACCAATTGCTTAATTTTTTTGCAATAAATTACCAGCATTGTGTCATCGCGATCCTCTTTTTTTGTCCCTTCATCAGTCTTAGTAACAAAATAACACACTTTATAAATAACAAAACATAAACAGCCGGTCATTGACCCCAAGTTATTTTTTTTTCGCGTCAACCCTTTGCCTAAGCACGCCCAAACCAGTTATAGTCATTAAAATCAATTTACATGTCCAATGGGCCCGCTATTTTGGCACTCATGGAGATTTATCCATGATCTACGCTTTAGAAACAGACACTGTTTTTAAATGAGGTCGTTACTTGTTCTTGTAACCTAAATTTGGAATTAACGAAACTTATTTACATTTGACGTAAAATGTTTATTTAACTAAGGATGATTCTTACCGTGAAGTCGCGTGACGAGCGGTGCCTTTGGGTCGCGTGTCGCGCCTGTTTGAAGGACCCGTGATGCTGAATATGAGTAATGAGGGGTATACCGTGAGGTTTTCTTTTTTTGGTGTGTGAAATCTTATAGGGATATAGAAGGGATGACTATTGAGATAACGACTGATAGAGATTGGCACAGGTACCTACCTAGGTAGGTACGGAATAAGTCATGCTACTTAATAAAATTTAGGAATTTATTAATTTATAAAGGTACACCAACAGCTTCTGTATACAAAATATCAAATAAAACTAGATAACGGTTATGGGCCAATACAGTTGCCAATAACAGGTGAACCAACATTCTCAAATACAATTATATCTTAGGGTAAAAACTAAAGGAATCATTCTTGTCCTGAATTATTCCAACTGTAGTATCATATGCTGTTACTTCATGAAATAACATGAAAGAAAAATATATCTCAATAGTTAAAAACCGGAACAAGTGTAGAGCTCCCGAAACAATAATATCGTTTAGTTCAAAACACCAATGTCGAAGTAACATCTATCATTGCGACATTCGAAAAAAAAGAGATTTTGTGTGACATAAAACCTATTTTAAAATAATAGAACAAGGTTTTTTTGGATTGCTTTGTTGGACCGACATTTTATGATTGAAGCGGTTTTCAGAACTCTTAGACTTCTGTACCTACCGCCATTTTGACATACTCTTTGTTTTTTAATAAATGTCACCCATCCTTCCGAGGACCGCAGCAAGCGTAACTTAACCCCATCCATCAATTGATTCGATTAACGAATGTTTGTGTCGACTCCACGCGTAATTATAAACGTCAAAAACAAATATTACCGTTTTCATTGAGGTCCATTTTATCAAACAATAGCACAAATTATGTCCAATTCCATTTACACAGTTTTCGGTTATCAAACAGCGGTATTATAGCTACCGATCTATGTATGCATTAAATCATAATTTGACATAATAATTTGAGCATGACATCCCCAATTGCCGAGTGAATGCTAATTACGGGCTTTGATGACTTCCTGTTGTCCAATGAACACACGCACTCAAGTAGCTTTCGTACTGGTAGTACTTAAAAGAATATTAATTGCGTTGATACGAGATCACTTGTTCATAAAACATTTTGTGCCACACAAGCTACGTCCTAACTGTTGACATGACAAATGGGATAAACATTACAACATAATGAAATTAGTGCTGTAGTGTAATTTTGTAAAGTTAACTAGTTCGTTTCGATCCTCATTCAAGTGACTGCACACCATTCGAAATCGAACTCAATTGTTTTAATCCTAATCTTAATATCGAGTAACGGATTAAAACATCAATTTATATTTCTAACTTCTCTTTATTGAATGACATAATCTGTTTTACATTTAAGATTTAACCTACGTTGAACAGTGATTGGACGTAGAAACAATATGCTCCTGGAAATAGCTCTTTTGCAACCCTTTCAGTTTGTTGTCATATGAAGTTTGTTTTACTGCTGCAAGTTTTGTGACTTCTGGGAGTGTCTTGACTAGAACCCTTCTGTCCTAGTCTACAATTTTCAAGCTCGCTGCAATTATTTGCTCGTTGCAAAGTTAGTCTGAAATTTTACGACGATCAAACGATGTATCCTGATGTAATAAGCGTTCATCAGAAAGATATTGAAAACTGGGGGTGCCGGGTCGATGGTCGGGATCTTACCAAATGCGCAAAGTATAGTCATCAGTTTGACGAATGGATAGTGATACAGGCATAAAAATAAATCATCGTGGATGTTCACACGCCGAAGTTTACAGAGAGTAACACTACTAATTTACCTAATAACACTAAATCACACTGCATAAGCGTGGTGGTTAGGTAATGCTCGTTCAGTTCGGCACGGTTGGCGCAGTGGTTGAGCGATCGGCTGCTGCGCTGCTTGTCGCGGGTTCGATTCCCGAACGGAACAAATATTTGTATGACCTACAAATAGTTGTTCCGGGTCTGGGTGTCTTGTGTATGTGAGTTTTCATGTTTGTGAACGCACCCACGATACAGGAGTAATTCCTAGCGTGGGGCAACGTTTAAAAAAAAAAAAAAAACACTTTAACTTCGGAATGCAGTTGAGTAATTTATGCGGCCTACCCAAATGTCCTTTCTTTGGTAATGTTCGTCGAATCGTTGAACTCCTTAAGTTCTGAGTTGTCCTGCATGATTACTGACAAATGCCTGCACTGACTGGACAGGTCCAGTCACTCTGTGTGGTTCTTACATCAAAAGACCATTTCATCATCAATCTACATGGTCTTCACATGATCTAGCCAAGATTATGTCTGGACTTTAAAAGAGACTGTGACCTCTGAGTTTGTTTCGGCCTTTCTTCTCAGAGTAGTCAGATGGGAAACGCCGCTCTCAACTAGTTTTTAAAATATGATTGACGTGTAAGTGTTTGTACAAACCTATTTACAGAAATAAAATCATTTATCATATGAACGCGCTTGCCTAGATGTGGTCAAAGGTACTGGCTGTTTTTCAGCAGTCCGTCATTACCAAGCTATGTCGTAACAAAGGTCATTAAAAAAGTGGTCCACACATGACCTGCGGCCGCACGCAATATCACGAGCAAACTTATTCGGGCACAAATAACTATGCTTTTATGAATGCTTTTATATGAATGTCACCTTTTCAGTTTGTTTCAAAACAAACTTTTGTATTTGAAACGAACTGGAATAACGAGTGTCCACTTTTTTACTTTTAGGTGAAAATAACTGCGGACACTATTTACTTTAATGCTACGTATTTAATTATTTTATCATCAAACTGCTAGTTTTGTAGTCACAGTAAAAAAGTTTTAACCTGTATCGTTAGTTAAAAAGGAAAACTTATGGAGAAGTTTGTTTATTTTATAGCTTATAGGCTTGAGATGTCCAGCACTAAACATGAAACCATTAGTATTAAATAAATCTCTTAAGAGACCCATAAATCAGGAGAGAACTACTTTAGTTCAATCAATTTAATCAATGGCCAAACCCAATATCAATTTGCCCGGAATCGTACCCTTATCCTCATGCTCGGCAGTAGTGGGAGCACTGGACCAACTTAGCAGTTTAGGAGTTTCATTGCCATAAAAACTCACGATATTTTACTCTTTTTCAGATATCCCCTATACCATGAGTCCAAGTCGGTGGCACAGATGATGTGGCACAACTCGTGACCAATGACAGAGCAGCGCGGGAGCATGGATGGGCCGTAGAATGCGCCTCACTCCGGCGCCGATATACATATTCCTTCTCATCTGCACCGGTGGCTATGCTTTTATACCTGGAGTTGATGGTAATGTTCCAAATATTACAAGACATATTGACGTATTACAACCTTTTAAGCCATTTTCAGATGTCACTGTTGTTGGTTGAGATGCCTACAGGAATAATAATACATCTTGATCTTCAAACTTGAACAATTCTTTAGAAATTAATGGCGTGTGTGATCCGAAAATCTTATGTCTAGCAGTTGGCTGATATTGGCTGATGATGGTGCATAACCTTACACCCGTCTTTTTAATATTTGTCTAAATCATTTTAAAGTACATTTATGACAATCTCAAATCAATTGAAAGCGAGATATACCCACGGGAACAACGAAAATAATACTTAGGTAGTTCACAAAAGAAAACAAGTTGTTTTCGAAAAATTATCGAAAGCTCGCTAGTCCTCCGTCCCTTAATTTTCAAGTCAAGATTAGAGTCCCACTTGGAGGCCCTTAACGTATGACAGCTAAGAACCGCAAACGTCAGAAAAAACAACAATAGAAAATGCTGTCTAGTTCAAAATAAATCTCTGACAATTCAAACAGGACTCTAGCAGATTTATTGGCTAATATATCTTCTACGTGTCAACACAATTCAGGTTTGTAATGTCTGATGCTTACTCAGATTTATTAGGCGAGGCAAAATTCACGGTTTTCTGCTAAAATTACAGAATGTATATTAAATATTACTCAAAATGGGTGAAATTCTGTAAGACTGTTTCATAAAGCAGAATCGTGGGGAAATCACCAGCTTTGCCAAGTGGACTGGTGATGAGAGTAGACTTATTTCTTTAGCGCAAAGGACTTTCTCTTACATGGCTTATTATTACTGACTATTTTATTATTACAGACTTCCAAAAAAAAAGGAGGTTATATGTTCGGTTGTATGTGTGTTTTTTTTTAAATGTACGTTGACAGTTTTTTTTTTTGTTTGATAGTGTTCCATATTTATTTATTAATTTTGCTTGGGTAGCTTTTGACTTAACTTCAATAATGCGTATTATTCCAACTTGATGGATGCTGTTCTAATAAGTTCCTGCGTTTTTGTGTTTGGAATTGTGAATTTATGTGGGGTAGGTTTCACAATTAAAAGTGCAAATATAAACTTTATTACAAAACACAACCGTAGAAAACACAACCTTAGTGAAAAGTAAAACACTACAAAGTGAAAAATACTTTTATTTC
Organism: Dasypolia templi; assembly: GCA_963555695.1. Lineage (NCBI taxonomy): Eukaryota > Metazoa > Arthropoda > Insecta > Lepidoptera > Noctuidae > Dasypolia > Dasypolia templi. The sequence goes on from OY743140.1 coordinate 15,168,584, forward strand.
GGAAGTCGGTGCCAAACAACGAAAATATAAAACCAAAGACACCGACTTCCGAAATTAAAGCTATTTTTCACTTTGTGGTGTTTTCCCGGGAAAAGATTTTCCGGATTTCAGACTTTTCTAGTACTGAAACCTCAATTGGTGCCATAGAGTTTTTAATACTTGTAAGCAACAGGATCGAAAAGCAATGTTTTTTTTTATTGCCCATTATCTGGCTGTCTGCACACTTTTTTCAAAAACTATGACTGCCGATCTAAATTTCTCAAAAAGTTGTATGGATAGCCTCCTAAGACCGTTTTCCCGGAGCTACAACGATTATGATACCTTCCCTTACAGCCCCGTTACAAAAATCTACCCTGTATAAACAAAAAAGGTTAATGGCCAGTTCCACCTTCGGATTCCATCCTTCTCTTCTAACTCCCTAAGCACAAAATCGGTAGTTACGGCAGACGTTACGAGCGTTTCCTAGTCCGTATCACCTACGGACATAAGATAAATCCGAACTTGAAGACGAAAATTAAAGACTATACGATACGACAGTATTGTCCTAGCATACTACCTATGAGTATTAGCCCGTCGGAAATTATCCCACGGACACGAATTACCGGGATAAAAATTATCCTATGTGTTAATCCAGGTTTTAAACTTAGTTTTTCGATTCACCAACAATCGGAGCCGGATCCTCGGCTCCGAGTCGGATTGCTCTGAATCAGGGTGTTAACCGTAATGATGGTATCAATAAATATTTTAAACCATAGACCAAATGATTTTCGATTACATAATCAGCCTATTATGTTCCCACTGCTGGGACACAGGCCTCCTCTCTGTGAGAGGTGGGCTGTAATCCATCAGGCGGGCCCAGTTAGGGTTGGTAGATGTCACATGTCTTCGAATTTTTGGTTCTAAAACATGCCGGTTTCCTCACGATGTTTTCCTTCACCGTTTCTAGAGCAGTGGTGATGAAATAATTTACACGAAGTTAAGCCTGAAGCGCCTGTCTGGGTTCGATTCTCCGACCTACAACTCGTAAGCCGCGGCCGTTACCAATGGGCCACCACTGCTCTCTGGGCCAGCACTGCACTTAAAGACTTTGAAATAAAATACATTCCAAGTAAATTTAATTAAATATATATTTTGGACTGTTATTAAATAGGAGGACCTCATTTGCCAGGTCCCGTGTCCAACGTGGAAGCTCTGGAGGGCGGCGACGTTACTCTGCTCTGCGACTCGACCCCCGACTCCTCTGACGACGAATTCATGATCCTTGTGTGGTACAAGAATAATATGCCCATATACAGGTAAGATATTACAATTATTCGATGTTACAGGGTAATTTTTAACCGGTGTGCAAACTGTAACTAGAAATTCAGCATATGGTTGTAAACGTGTTTTTTTTTTGTTGGTTATCAACTAGGTTTACTTTGCTGTTTCATAGAAAAGTGCAATCAATACCTACGCAGTCAAAACGTATAGAACAATGTTTTTTTTTTTAAATAACCATTTAACAATTTCTCTCCCATGCAAGATATTACGCCGTTGGTCCGTTCCGCAATTCGGAGACCTACGAGTATGACAGTCAAACTCAAAGCATTGACTTCAAATAAACCAATTACAGGAACTTTTGAATTGTCAAGTGGTCGGTCAGTCAGAAAGATGAAGCTAGTTGCCCATTCCAAACCGTAGTAGGTACCTATGGAGAAGAACGGGCAAGAACTCCACGGACACTCTTTTAAATAAATAATAAATTGTTACGTAACATTAGTTAAAGCAGTCTGTTGCAATTATGTAGGTGAAAACGTTGTAGACAGACGTGTACGTTAAGGGCGTATGCAATGAAAAACATGCAAAAGAAAAAAAAACAATCGGAAATTAAAATAATCCGTGGCAGCAAAGAGATAACCACTCCCCACTGACGGCGCCCGTTCACGAACATTACGTATGGATCAGCAACATTCAGCTCAACCATTTTGAAGGGAACTTAATGGTCCAACACACACGCCACCACCAGCGAGATATTTGAGTGAGCGTGACATACTCTTAGCCGCCAGGGCAGATTCAAGTCAATAAAACACGTACCCAGTAAATGTAAATGGTCGCTTTATAGTAGTTACGTAGTGCTCAAGTCGTTACGGGCTGTCAAAAGCCCGAAAGTCTGACAACCAGTATTAATCAAGGGTTACCCAAGTCTGAGCGGCAATTGCCAAATTTTTAAGAACGTTCACATTTTAATCTCAGTCTTAATCTGTCACACAATCAATCAATTAACATACATGTTTGACAAGTTTTTGACATTTGACATACATGTTTGACAATATTTTGACATTTGACATACATTTTTGACAAGTTTTTGAACGAAAATTGGACTTCTGGACAAAATATACCATGTTTCATGTCACTGGAACTTCGACTTTGAGCTAAATTCAGCGAAGTGGCACGACTTCGCTGAATTTTGCTCAAAGTCGAATTAGAACAAGGGTTACGGGACTCGTTTGCAAATTTTCGAGTTCTCAGATAGTTATGACATGAAGAGGATTAGGCAAGGGAGGTTCCTATCTCGAGTTCTATTCAAAATATATCTCAGAAATTTATCGGTAAATCGGTGTGAGACCGCAAATGGTTGATCACTTTAACAAAATCAAGTGAATTCGCTTACGTCACTCAAATGAGGTTTCAAGAGAACTTTACAGACTAGAACTACTGTTATTGACAAAAATCGCAGGGATACGAGAAGTTTGCCAGTTATAACTTATACTAATATTATACCAAATTCACACCGACATAGTTTCCCAGCCAACATAGTTTTCTAAACCAAGGTGGAATAATATATCCATATTCAACACTCGTCAACGCCTTACTGATCATTCTACAGCAGAAATTAAATCTCAGCCATAAGATCAACGAACTCACACACCCACCATTTAAATCCCACAAACAATCAAACCAAAAAGTAGCATTATTTATTCTGTGCCGAAACTAAGCAGATACGCAAACGAAAATACGGAATGGGAACGAAACAAAAATAGGAACCGACTATATAGTCCCTGCTTTGCACGAACGCTTTTTATATTTAAAAAACCGACTAATTGAGAACTTCCTCCTTTTTGTCCGTTAAAAACGAGAATATCGAAGGACTTGTATTAAGACAAACACGCGAGTTTATTGACCAGTAATGTGGGTAGTCTGTAAAATGACATGCTTGTAGCAGGCAAACTCCGAGAGTCCATTATAAGTAGATGTTATATTACGAGACAAACATTGATTTGTATTGAGAATAGAGGAAAAAACAGTACGACTCAGATTTGCTGACAAGCGTCATGTCATAATATACTCTACACGTATATAATGATTATGTACTGTTTAAGAAAATTATTAACTCGTATGAGGATAAACATAATAAATAAGATAAACACCGGTTTCTCTGGGTTATAAACTAAAATAAAGTTTAAAAAAAAAAGAATTTAAAGATCCAAATAATTACGCTATAAAAGTTAATAGTATTTTAATGATTAACATCCCGATGATATAATAACGAGTAGTTATAGTACCCATTTACAGGGTGTAGAAAACAGTACATAGAAATCCTACAAAGAAGAAGAGGGGTCAGATAATGCAGGGCACTGACTGTACTGCATCTCGCAATGATCTCGTGGTCGGTCACGTGGCATTGTCGACTCATTCTGTTCATCAAACTAAATAACATTGAGCAAAAGTTATATCTGGGACACGACTTTTATTTTTTGGTGTGAAAAATCTCTGTTAGCTTTTAATGAGAGCTCTCCTATACATAATTCAAAAGCAGCGTTGAAACGTGAGCAGTCTATACAAAAACCAACTGGAACACTAACTCCGTCACTCTCATGCTACGACAGATACGACACCGTTTTTTTTAATTAGCAAAGGCATACACGCTTTTATACGCGGGCAGCCATTTGCTCATTCCATTTTTTAACGTCGAAAAGCCACTCATGCGAACCGGCTGTAACAGCATACAATCTTGCGCAAAGACACGCTGTTGGAAATACGGTGTATAGAGTATTTCTCACTTATTTATTTAAACATTTAAGTACTGACACACATATAAACAGACAAGAAGAAAATAACAGAAAAATAGGTACAAAGGTGATGCTTATGTCTAAAGAATCTCTTTCAGTATACCTGCGATAGTAAATTACATAAAGAGATGTAGACAGCGTGTGTAAGAAAGAGTAAAAGGGAAAATAAAATACATTAAATCAAAAACAATTCACTTAGCACCATAAAATGAGAATATACTAATACATACAAAATTCTAAAATAAATATGTACAAGAATTTAAATAAATATTATGTTGTTAATATTATAAAATTGTGTATTTACACTCATCTATGAAGAAGTGGAAAATTTGTGTTTTTTAACTCTTCTTTTGAAAACTGCAACAATTTGGCAGTCCTTAATGTCAGGCGGAAGTGAATTCCACATCCGCGTCGCGTGCCAGTAGGAGTAGAAGTCGGTGGATTTGGACCAGGACTGAAGAAGTTTTCTAAGTTGTGCCTTGCATCTGAAGGACGGGCGTAGGAAAAACGCCCCCGCAGATAGGCGTTTTAGGAGAGTTCCTGCGAAGTCAAATGGGGAGCCACTTGAGTATCTTGCGAAAGTTGGAAACGTGATCATTTTATAAGGTTAAAAACAAAACGAAAAATTATATTTTACAAATGCTGAAGTTTTTGAAACGATCACACACACACACACACACACACACACTATTTACTATACTTATTTTATGTAAGATTAGTCGGAGAAGGCAACAAATAGGGAAAAGTAGTAAGCTACCTTTGCCCAGGAGTAGAAAAATACAGGTAGAAAACAATAGTCAACCTAGCTTTTCTACACAACTTGACCTAACCCTCGATTTTTTCCCAGCTTCGAGATGCCAGACAAGCAATGGTCGGAGCCATCTTTCAATACGAGTTCCAGGCTTCGCGCCGACATCCAGTCCCAGCCGACTTCAGTCACCATATCTTCGCTGTCGGAGGACGACCAGGCCATGTACCACTGCCGGGTCGACTTCCGACTGTCCCCCACAAGGAACGTTGGCATCAATGTCACTGTTGTTGGTAAGACTGTTTTAAAATCTCTTATTTTTAGCTAGCCTCTCGGATCTTCTTCGCACGGATGCAGTTTACTAATATGGTTTACTAACATCGAGATATCTGTATAATATGAACGTTAAATATTTATGTACCTAATTAGCTTTTTCTCGCGCCTTCTCCCGCGTGGATGTCGGATATAATCAGGATCAGGATCCTTTTACCGTGATAAAAAGTATTCTATGTTTTAAGCCGGGCTATAAACTATGTGTGAGCCAAATTTCATTCAGATCCCCCGTTTTTATTTGCGTGAAAGCGTAACAAAAAAAATATCTTTGGGCTTTAGTATAATAATTATAGCTGGATAATGATGAAAAGTGGCCTATGTCCTTATCCAGGTCATGTCTATCTGTGTGTCAAATTTCATCCGAATCCGCTCAGCCGTTTTGTTGTGAAAGGGTTACACACAAACTTACTTACGCCTTTATAATATTAGTTAGGATACATACTAGAGACCCATCCCTACTACGAACGGTTTTTATGACTCGACAAACAACGAGATTTCTTTATTTCCTATACTTTTTATATATATACACTTCAATATATGTGTAGTACATATAAACACATAAATAGCCCTTTGAAATAAATTCTCAAAATTATGTTAAAAACCACATCAAAATCCTTTGTGTAGTTAGATCTATGCGGTCACAAAAACACACACAAAAATCGAGTTTGTTTTATCCTATGTTTACATTTACCAACTAAGAGCTGGTTCGTAGTTGCGTATCAGTAGTAATCTCCTTCGTTTTGACAGTTCAACAACATTCATTGCGTTATTTATGTTGTTGGGCTGATTTGTTTTTCGAACAAATGAAGCAATGGATTAGCAATTTCTGTCAAAATGATTAAGATTATGATTAATTGTATGTTACACAATTAGGGTCCTCATTTTATCAATCAGCATGCGTAGCATGACCACATCTATCTCAACTCTACGAAGAGAAGACAAATAACTTTCTTCACGAAATTCTTTTCTTGAATTTTGACATCGCGCCGTAGAAATTTTTCTACAATCTGTCATCTTGTCTTCCTTTTCTATAGTCGTCATGCAGATATCTATAATCTGTGGCATAAAGTTCACTTTTCTTATGGAACAGCTGTTAAAAAAAAATTGTTGGTCAAAGTCAAAGTTTTTATTTGTCAAACATAGATGGGTGTAAAACAGGTGTTGTAAATAAAATATGTAAAGGTACTAAGTTTTCCCGTTGACGGCGTACAAATATCGAAAATGTAGTAAGTTAGTAAATTACACTTATAACAGAATTAAATTTGCCAAATCTTTCCACGCTCTATTACATAAAACTTATCCTAAAACAAAGTTTACAAAAATTGGTAACATCAGCAATTAGTTGCCACTCCCCACTGCTGACACACAAGCATCCTCTCTGTGAGTAGACTTTGTTGTTTGTCTGCTTGCAATTTTATTGCCATCCTGCAAGACAACTTAGAAGTCAACTTAGAAGAAATGTTTTTGTTGTAGGTGTTGTTTTCCTGTGAAAAAGAAGGTTAGAACTGTGAGTAAATTATACACAGGATGGGAAAAAGGAATGGATGGAAAGTTGATATGTTAAATATTAAATACACTTTCCCAAGATTTGGTAGTATTTTTTTCATCTTGAGTAGCTGTCTTCAAACCTTTATGATATTGTATTTTCTAGGTATATACTCGTTACTTTTTCCGAAGTATTTGGTTGACAGATAGGTGGTCAGGTCAAACTTTATGATATTGAACTTCTAACTATTCATTAAAGCTCTAACTAATGTATGACCAGTAGTTTAGATATAAGTTTAATATATACTGTAGTATTTCCATCACATATGATTACATATGTATACTACTTACTTAGTAGGTAAGTTACAATTTGTATGGGTTACATTATTAGGTCATATACACATAGATGCGAGCCTTCGCCAACTTAAACATTTAAATCCAAGGCTACATTGATGGTAAAGAAACTAATTGTAGTCGTGAACACGATTAAAAGTCCGTTCTTTTATTATTATTAGTAGGTAAATAATATATTCTAAGAAAAGACGGAAAAAAGGAAATAATCTATAGATCTATAGATAATAAAAAAGTAATCCGTGTGTGAATCGCGAACGCAAATCCTACTAACAACATTAGTAGGATTTGCGTTAAACGCGATAGTTTGTGAGTATGGATGTATGTTTGTTACTCTTTCACGCAAAAAATACAAAACGGGTTTGGATGAAATTTGACACACAGATAGTTTATAACATGGATTAACACAAAGAGTACTTTTTATCCCGATACTCCAACGGGATCAAGATTTATGCGGGTAAAACCGCGGAGAACAGCTAGTATCGATATAAAGCTTGTATTGAAAATCATTACCATACATTTTCGTCATGAATCGAATAGCTACCAAATAAAATTATAAGACCATAAAAATACAGCTACGTGAAAATGCTAATAAAAAAAAACATAAATTGGTTTACAACTTGCCGAATACACTAAAGTGGAATAAAAACCAAATAAAAGTGGTTTCCGAAGAGGAACCACGTTTTGACCACCTGTGCCACATAATTTTAACTTCACACCACTAAGTTAGTGGTGCTGAAAACGTCGGCTTTCAGTATAACAGTAGCGTTATTATACATATATACTTCTATTATACTCGTATAACGGTAATTTTTAAAAGTTTATTTTGAGCTTCATTCAATAACAGCCTTGAAAAATAAGGAAGTCATACAATTTTAGAGGGCTATGCAAATGCTATTGATAAATAAAATTAGTATATTTGCTTTAAAAACACATAAAATAATGCCTGTATTCTCAACACGGCTAGGTAGAGGTCTACTGTAGTACATCCACATTTCGCAAGTTATATTTAATTCCCATGTAGTTAAATGATAAATGATTTTTATTTCTGTAAGTGGGTTTGTACAAACACTTTTACACGTCAAACATTTTTTTTTAAACTAGATGAGGTCGGCGTTTCCTATCTGACTACTCTGAGAAGAAAAGCCGAAACAAACTCAGAGGTCACAGTCTCTTTTAAAGTCCAGACATAATCTTGGTCAGATCATGTTAAGACCATGTGGATTGATGTCTGAAATGGTCTTTTGAGGAAAGAACCACACAGATTGAGTGGACCTGTCCAGTCAGTGCACGCATTTGTCAGTAATCGTACAGCTCAACTCAAAACATAAGGAGCTCAACGATTCGACGAACAATACCAAAGAAAGGACATTGGATAGGCCGCATAATTACTCAAACCGCCAGACCAAGTTACGATTAAAATTAACTGAGATAATAAAATATAAAAAAAAGGTAAAAAATAAAATGACCCACATAGTCTTAACATTCACAATAATAACAATAAAATAATACCTAGGTAAGTATTCATGTCATTGTTTATTTTACAGATCATATGAGGACCATGTAGGTAGGTGTATATAGTTAGAGGCCAGCCCTCAACTGGGCACAAATCCATACTCCGGTATGCTACTGATAAATTCTTTTTTTTACGTTTACACTGCACTTTAAATACTAGACAAAATACTACAGACAACAGACCCGCCTCGGCAAAAATCCATCCTAGTCAACATCAAAGTTTAGGAACCGCCTGTCGCCTTGCGAATGACGTTGATTGTTATGCATTTCTCACTAGGGTGTTGCCATTTTGACGTTTGAGTAACTTGATTCAAACTTCTGATTAATGTTTGAGACCTATAATTGCCGTTTGAGAACTAGTAGGTATGATATGTTATGATTAATTGTAACATTTCCGATCATCCCATCTACTTTTGTTACTCGCTGGCTATTTTCCAATGGGTTTATGACCAAATGAAAAATCTCCAGCCAATGCCATTTCCTGACAAAGTTGGGGAATTAAGTTACAATTTCGATTAACATTTCTAATTCCTTATAATATGCACTTCCATATTTAAACACTTCTTGTATTTAAAACCAAACAAACTAAATAAACGACGCATAAACTCCTCAAACTTCGAGCCGAGTGTTGACATCATTCAAATCTGACCAATTAAATTTAAATAATGCTTGTATAACTACTTACTTATTAAGTTCAAGTCTTTTCTTTGCCCTTTTGATGAGTCGGGCTGTAAATATCTGAATTCGCTTTTTATTTATTATCACATTTTTGTAATCTTGTCATACGAATACAGTTTTAAATAAAAAAATGTCAGCAAACTCTGATTGAATTTTAAAGAAAACAACTTTGAATTAATATTGATCACCTGTTCTTATTTTAATAAATCTTTATGGGATCTAATAAGGACCGCGGCTTTATCTTCCTGCCACATACTTACAGTAAAAAAAAAATAACTTCAAAAGTAAAGCAATCATTAATCTAGCAACGTGCGTTCGCGGCGAGCGCTGCCGCTATATTGAACACATGAGGGCTTTTTGTTTTCACACAGGCAACCCTGCATCAGTTTATATTGCAAGAGAGATTTATTTTTACTTTTCTTTTGTGTTTCCGCAACACATCGTAAAAATTTAAATATAAAAAGTACCTTTTTAAAGGCTGCTACACTACTGATATACTGCATTAATCACCATGTATTTATAATCTGATTGATGATCTTGGCGATAATAATTAACGATTATGAAATTGCTTCGGACTGCCTTGTTGGTCTAATGGTCGCAAGCGCTACTGCCTAGCATAAGGTCCTGGATTTGATTCCGAGGTCAAGTGGGTTTTAACCTCAGTTATTTCTCAAAAACAGCCCTGTGTCTGAATTTGTGCCCGGTTGATGGCAGTCGGCTCTCCACCTATTACATGCAGGCGTGATGGTGTGGGGTCGCATGTTGAAGAGCCTTCACGTGGCGCACCCTGGGCAACGTCAGCTCCAACTGTCCACCTGCTTTTGGTGGACAGTTGGGGTTGGCGGCCAATCTTCAACAAACGGGGAAGGGTCATGGTTCCAATCATCGATCATTTATTATGGTCGATGAAGGGAACCGGGCTAGGGTTGGGGCGGCCAGTCCGTCTTCGGGACAGGTCTGGTGGCCATCTCCGTCCACACCCCCTCTGTTTGCAGAGGGTGAGTTTTGTGGGCGTCGAGTGGGGAGGGGAGAGGAAGACAACCTCTATAAAAAATTACCTCAATCCCAAGGTCGAGCGTGCCGAGGGGATGAATGGCCGGAGGGAATCCGGTCACTAGCGCTGGGGGGGAGGGAAACAAGGGACCACACCCTTCAAAGGAAACAAAATAATGAAAAAGACAAACGAAGAAAAACTACCCCAGGGCGGTACCGGCTGCTCAGCAGCCGGAGAATCCGCCACGTTCCCTTCGGAACGTCAAGCCCCCAATCGTATTCTGGGGGGGGGCAACGTATGTCTGACGAGCCAAGGAGGTTCGCATTCTCACTCGCGGGAAAAAACTCGCGAAGTGGAGGGGATAGATGAGCCGTCAGAGTCTGACGCTGCATCTGGCGCGGAGGGCTCATTTAAGAGCCCGGAGCGCGTAGTAATGGGGGCTGCTGCGAAGAACAAACGGTTCTTCCGGAAGCGGCCCAATCCGGGGGATGGCCAGGGGTCACTCTCGGATGGCGGAATGACCTCGGCCCGGAAAATCAGTCGGCGGGGTGGTGTCCGAGGAAGGGGCGGAGGGCTCAACACCAAGGAGGACAAGGAGCCGAGCGGAGTCATCCCAGCCGAGCAAGCCCAGCGAGCCGGAAGGCTAGCCACGAAGGGGCGCCGCCCTGAAATTGCCAGTGGCAGTGGTCTTTCGGAGTCGTCAGGTGGTGAGCCGGATGCCGCTGGCGGCTCCAAATCGGAGGGATCGGCCAGATTTGCGGAGGTCGTGGTTGCTGCGATCAAGGGTGTGGCCTTGAAGAGGGTTCAATCCTCAAAAGACAAGGCCATATCCGCAGCCACGGCCTCCATTATGCAGGCAGCGGAGTCCATCCATTGCGGGCCTCCACCGGACGGCATGTCCGAGATGCGGGCGGAGGTTGCCCGCCTAACTGCCGCCATGGAGCTTCTCCGAAAGGAGAACGAGGAGCTTCGAGCAGATCTCGCTAAGAGCCGAGGAGCGGGCTCCAGGGAGGTGCCACCAGTAAGGGCGCAGCAGGAGCAAGGCCAGCCCGTGTCTGCCGAGGACCGGGTTCTGACCCTGGTGCGGCAGGAGCTGGCTTCCTTTCGGAGTCGGTTTTCTGCTCTGGAGGCCATTGTCCTGCGCCCCCCTCTAGCGGCGAGCCAGCCGGTTTCGGGCCAGCGAAAGGCTGCCTCTTATGCAGCCACCGCGGCCAAACTAGGGTCCTTGGGGCAGACCCAAAGTGGGGCCGTGGCGGAACCCACGGGCCCGCCCCTGGCGAAATCGGCGTCTGCGCAGACGCCAAGGGCCCAAGCCCTGACGGCAAGACGACCACCCCCGCCCTCCAAACCGCCTTCTGTCTTCAGTCGGGGAGAAGGGGAAGGCGGGTAAGGCAGCAAGGGCGGCCAGAAGAAGGCAGAGGCGGCAGCGGCGCAAAGAGCGAAGCGTCGCGGCTAGGCTCCGTGCCCCAAAGTCCGCAGCTGTAGTGATCACTCTACAGCCGGAAGCGGAGAAGAAGGGCACGACCTACCGCGAGGTGCTCGCCAAGGCGAAGGCGGCGGTAAACCTCGGGGAGCTCGGTGTCACCAATGACCTCCGGCTAAGAGTCACTGCGACTGGGGCCCGGATGCTGGAGGTTCCCGGTGCGGCCAGCGGCCCGACCGCGGACGCTTTGGCTGGAAAGCTAAAGGAGTGACTGAATGCGGACGAGGCCCGCGTGTCCAGGCCAACGAAGTGCGCTGACATGCGCATTCTGGGCCTGGACGACTCCGTGACGGAAGAAGAGGTGGTGGCTGCCGTCGTTAGGACTGGTGGGTGCTCTGCCGAGCAAGTTAGGGCAGGCACCATTCGTCCTGACTTCACGGGGATGCGAGCTATAACGGTGAGCTGCCCCGTGACGGCGGCCCTAAAAATTACCGGGGAGGGCCGAAGGCTCCTGGTGGGCTGGGTCTCCGCGCAGGTCAAACTGCTGGAACCCAGACCTCTGAGGTGCTTCCGCTGCCAAGTGGGCAACCACGTGGGAGTGCAATGCGCCTCGGAGGTGGACCGCAGCGGTCACTGCTTCCGCTGTGGTCAGCCCGGTCACAAGGCCGGCTCGTGCAATGCCGCGCCGCACTGCTTTATATGTGCGGCAGCTGGCAAGCCGGCCAATCACCGGGTTGGGAGTAAGGTCTGCGCTCCAGCCGCCAAAGCCAGGGGCAGGGGCTGGGGAAAGCCCACTGCCACCGCCGTTAAGGCTGCATCCGCCGCTACTGCCGCCGCCATTGCCGCCTCCACCGTCGTCGCCGCCGCAACCATCGTGGCAGGGCCTCCACAGGAGGCTCGGGAGGGGGCTGATATGGAGTGTCAGTAATGGCCCCATTACGCCTCCTCCAGGCGAACATCAACCACTGCGCCTCTGCTCAGGATCTGTTGCTCCAGAGCATGGCGCAGTGGTCGATTAACATCGCCGTGGTCGCTGAGCCGTACTTTGTCCCGCCCAGGGATGACTGGGTGGAGGACCTGAGCGGCTCAGTGGCCCTAATTTCGTCGGCCGCCGCCGGTACCCTGTCCCTCGAGGCCGTCAAGAGGGGACGGGGTTGCGTGGCAGCACGGTTCGGGGAGATAGTCGTGGTAGGGGTGTACTTCTCTCCGAACCGAACTCTCGCCGAGTTTCACAACTCCCTAGCGGAGTTAAGAGTCGTCGTCGTCGGGTTTCGTTCCCTCCCCGTGCTCGTCCTCGGGGACTTCAATGCCAAGAACTTGGCTTGGGGTTCCCGGCTCACGGACACGCGGGGCAGGATGGTGGAGGACTGGGCTCTGGAGACAGGCCTGGTCGTCCTAAACCGGGGTTCTGTCCCAACGTGTGTGCGTATGCGGGGTGAATCAGTGGTGGACATTTCGTTCGCCAGCCCCGCTCTGTCGCCGCACGTCATTGACTGGCGCGTCATGGAGGGGGTGGAGACCTATTCCGACCACCGGTACATCCGGTTCGATGTCTCCGCCCAGACCTCGAGCGCGCCGGTCCGACAGGCCCCGAGTGGTCCGCGGTGGGCGCTGAAGCAGCTGGACCGGGAGCTCCTCCTGGAAGCCTCAATCGTGCAGGCCTGGGTGTCACCACCGGACAGGCCTGCTGACATCAACGACGAGGCGGAGTGGTTCCGGGAGGCCATGTCCGAAATATGTGACGTGGCAATGCCACGGGTCCAGCCCGGACGTGCTTGGCGCCAGGTGTGCTGGTAGTCGCCGGAGCTGACGGCTTTGCGCAAGGCGTGCGTGGCTGCGCGACACCTGTACACCAGGCACCGCAGGCTACGTATTCGCCCTCCGAACACGGAAGCCATTCAGGCGGAGCTGTACGAGGGGTACAGAGCGGCGAAGACCGCCCTCCAAGCGGAGATCCTGCGGGCCGGGGCCCAGGCCCGCGAGGAGTCGCTGGAGACTCTGAACAGGGACCCGTGGGGACGCCCCTACAAAATGGTGCGGGATAAACTCCGCCCATGGGCTCCCCCACTGACGCAGAGTCTCCGGCCCCAGCTCATGGAGGAGGTGGTGAGCACTTTGTTCCCTTCGCGGGGAGAGCATACTCCCCCGCCCATGACTCCGCCTACTGTGGTGCCGGATGCGGACCACACTGCCGACGACGACGACGATGCTACGGAGGTGACCGAGGTAGGGCTGAGAGTGGCGGTACATAGGCTTAGTGCCAAAAATGCCGCCCCAGGACCCGACGGCTTACCTGGAAGAGCCTGGGTTCTGGCCATGGAGGCTCTCGGGCCTCGACTTATGGGGCTCCTAAGCGCATGCTTGGAGGAGGGCCAGTTCCCACTTCGCTGGAAGACGGGGAAACTGGTCCTCATTAAGAAGCCGGGGCGCCCTGCGGACTCTCCGTCCGCTTACCGGCCCATCGTGCTGCTTGACGAGGTGGGCAAGCTCTTTGAAAGAGTTATTGTAAACCGCCTCGTCGGGCGGCTGGTGCGGGCGGGGCCGGATTTGGCGGAGAGCCAGTTTGGTTTCCGCAGGGGGCGTTCTACGGTGGACGCCATCATGCGCGTGCGAGCCCTCACGACGGGGGATGCTGTTGCTCGGGGTGGGGTCGTCTTGGCGGTGTCTCTAGACATCGCCAATGCCTTCAACACCCTGCCCTGGAGTTGCATCAGGGAGGCATTGCGGTATCACCGGATGCCGACCTACCTCTGTCGCGTGGTCGAGGCCTATTTGACGGACAGGGCCGTCATCTACCCCGGTTACCGGGGAGAGTGGAACCGGCGAGAGATGTCGTGCGGTGTCCCACAGGGATTGGTCCTGGGGCCGCTTCTGTGGGATATCGGTTACGACTGGGTGCTGCGCGCCGACCTCCCGAATGGCGTCAGCGTGGTGTGCTACGCTGACGACACGCTGGTCCTGGCACAGGGGAGGTCGCACCAGGAGGCGGCCGAACAAGCGACACTCGGGGTTGCGACAATCGTCGAGAGGATCCGGCAGTTGGGACTCGAAGTGGCCCTGCACAAGTCCGAGGCCATGTGTTTTCATGGTCCTCGGAACGCGCCACTGTCGGGTTCCCAGATAACGGCGGGAGGGGTTCACATCGGCGTTGAGTCGACGATGAAGTACCTGGGACTCGTCCTCGACAGCTGGTGGAATTTTGTGGAGCATTTCCGACGTTTGGCTCCCAGACTGGAGCGGGCTGGGGCTGCCTTAAGGCGGCTCCTGCCCAATCTAGGGGGTCCAAACGCCTCCTGCCGGAGGCTCTACGCGGGAGTCGTGCGGTCCATGGCCCTTTACGGGGCACCGGTGTGGGCGCGTTCTTTGAGGCTCCGACCGGCCCGCAGGTTGAACGCGTCCCAAAGGGTCATGGCCATCCGGCTGGTCCGGGGATACCGCACGGTCTCATGCGTGGCGGCGAGCCTCGTTGCCGGATTGCCGCCATGGGATCTGGAGGCAAAAGCCCTCGCGCACGTATGGGAGTGGCGCGAGGAGGCAAAACGCCGGGGTGTAACTCCGCTGCCGCGAGAAATCACGGTACAGCGGACAGAGCTCCGGCGGGATCTCATGGCGACATGGAGGGTGCGATTGTCGCAACCCAGTGCTGGGCACGCCACAATAGCGGCGGTAAGTCCCCTGTTTGAGGAGTGGTTGGAGAGGCGCCACGGCGTCCTCACCTTCCGCCTGACACAGGTCCTCACCGGACACGGTTGTTTCGGGAGGTTCCTGTTTCGCATAAGGCGGGAGGAAACGCCCGGGTGTCACCATTGTGTGGATCGCCCGGAGGACACGGTGGAGCATACGGTGGAGGTATGCCCAGCTTGGGCGGAGCACCGCAGTGTCCTCGCGGAGGCGATTGGCGGCGGCGATCTCTCGCGTCCGGCCCTGGTCCAGGCCATGGTACGGAGCGAGAGGGAATGGAAAGCCGTCACCTCCTTCTGCGAAGCAGTAATGCTCGCGAAGGAGGAGGCGGAGCGGGTGAGGGAGAGAGCATTGCGCCCTCACGCCCCCACTAGCCGCCGCAGGAGACGCCCTGGGCGTCGAGAGTCGCCTGCAGATTCCCGGCCACCGTAGGCGCGGGCTTGCGGATGGCGAGCAATGGGTAGCTCGCCGTCCGGTAAGGACCAGGCCCGGGTCGACGGCGCGTTGTGTTCCACGCGTGCCTCAAAGAGATGTCAGCACAAAGTGACGGGGTCCGATAGGGCCGACGCCTCAGGGTCGCGGGTTATTCCACAGAGAAAACCGTGGCCCTGGCACAGGCAACTGAAGGAACACGGGTGGGTTTTAGTCAGTAAAAGTCTGACACGCCCTCCCGCTCCACCCAGAGCGGGAGAAGTCATTTGATGATTTCCCACCCAAAAAAAAAAAAGGCGTGATGGTGTGATGATTTTGAAATTGCTGTTTTACAAGTTTTGTAGCCTCTTTCTCTACGGAGACAGTTTTAATAAATATGTAGTATCCAATAATACAAAAATAATTAACAGAGAGAGAATCAATCGTTTTTGATTCCGTTGTTAGTGAAACATGTTTGAAATATCACTGGCAGACATGTTTATTTTGACGCCTGCGTACTACAGACGGACGATGAATGAACGTTTCTCGGGAGCATTAGCAAAGGAAAAACTTCACCTTGTAACTTTAATCGGCCATGAACGAATACATTACGTAGGGACCCCATTCGTTTAGATATTCCCGGATTTACCTCAGACTTCAAAAGTTTTGAAGTCGTTATGAAAAATTATTTACAGCTAAAGTTTTACAAATTACGTATACCTACGATTGGTGAACAACAAATTTACATTTGGATATGAATATTCATTTCTAGTGCGATATAGAATACAACATATTTTGAAACACATTGTAAACGGTTTCGTAATGGAATTGAATTGTAAATTCAATATTATTCATTCATACTTGATTTGTAAATGTAAATTCAACCCATATCTAGTAGTTCAAGTTGTTTATAAACATAATTTAGATAAGAATGGCGACAAATTTTAACTTGACATTTAAAATTATTGTGCTGAAAACCAAAAATAGCTGAGTTATTTACTATGGTTAAATATTTTGACTTTCAACCCTTAAAAATAGATGTGATGATTATTTTTAGCTTAGTGCAAGAGAAGAAAGAATTAAAGTATGTAGATCTAGTACGTAGCTGATAGCAATATTTACAGGTTCTAGATAACTTTAAAAATTAATTACCTGTTTCTCGGTCTTCTTAGTAGCATCAATGAATTCCATTTACCAGGCCACTCAGAATTTATTGATAAAAAAAAGTTTTTATGATAAATGATAAATGATAAATGATTTTATTTCTGTAAATAGGTTTGTACAAACACTTTTACACGTCAATCATATTTTAAAAACTAGGTGAGATCGGCATTTCCTATCTGACTACTCTGAGAAGAAACGCCGAAACAAACTCAGAGGTCACAGTCTCTTTTAAAGTCCAGACATAATCTTGGTCAGGTCATGTGAAGACCATGTGGATTGATATCTGAAATGGTCTTTCGAGGAAAGAACCACACAGAATGAGTGGACCTGTCCAGTCAGTGTACGCATTTGTCAGTTGTCATGCAGCTCAACACAGAACTAAAGGAGCTAAACGATTCGACGAACATTACCAAAGAAAGGACATTTGGGTAGGCCGCATAAATTACTCAAACTGCCAGACCATGATTAAAACTAATAATTAAAAAAAAAAAAATGCATTAAAAAAAACAACAAATCCACAATGTCTTCACATTCACAATAATTAAAATAGTATAATCCTTTACAAAGTAAATGGCATTGCATATATAAAGTGCATCAATGTCAAAGTGTAAATAAAATATGAAAATAATCTTGGTCATATCATATGAGGACTATGTAGACTGGTGTCTGAAATGGTCTTTTGAGGAAAGAACCACACGGATTTGAGTGGACCTGTCCAGTCAGTGCACGCATTTGTCAATCATCGTGCAGCTCAACTCAGAACTAAGGAGCTCAACGATTCGACGAACAATACAAAAGAAATGACACTTGGGGAGGCCGCGTAAAGTACTCAAACAGCCAGACCATCATCACTAAAAGAAGAGAAAAAAAAACGCAAAGACCCACACAGTCCGCACATTCACAAAAATCAAAACAATATTATACTTTATACAGTACATATATAAATGTCATTGTTTAGATAAAAGGTAAAAGAAAAAGAAAATTAAAAGTAAAAATAGCAAATTACACATCAATTATGTCTGTGTAAACTTATTGGAGCAGCTCAATCCCAAGCCTTCTTGTCCTCAATATACTCCTTGACAGTATAATAGGCTTTCTGGCATAATTTCCGCTTTATAAAATTTTTAAATTTATTAAGGCTTAGTTCTTGAATGTGGCTAGGAATTTTATTATAAAAAATGTGTGGGAAATGGGTGAAAGACTGGCCAGATATAGTCTCTATTTTGAAATAATGATTATTTGTAAGTAAAAATGGGTAAGTTACAATTTCTTAATTTCCCTTCACATTGTTTGCGAGGTAATATATACGAGTATTATGGTGTATCCTATGGTTGTGGTGTATGATTTATTACGATTTAAAGTGTCGCCTGAAAACGGACGAATTGTACGATAGACTTCAAATGGCATTCATGAATAAAGGCCCTTCTAAGGCAACCGTGTATCGTTGGTATAACAAATTCAAGTGCGGTCGACTAACTTTGGGGGATGAAGAAAGAAGTGGTCGCCCTTTGACGGCTGTAAAGTGAGTGAAAAATTTAATCCAAAACAACAGGCGAGTTACGTATCAAGAGATTCAGCACATACTGCAGGTTGGATCGAAAAGCCTTCACGACATTCTACACGTGCATCTTCGCGTGGAGAGGATAGTTTCACGCTGGGTGCCTCATCGATGCTCAGAAGCAGCCCCGGGTGGAATGGTGCCTTGATATGATTAACATATTTGAAGTAGGCTCGTCTCGGCGTGTTTACGACATCATTACAGGTGATTAGTCTTGGATTTATCAAAACGATCCAGAAACGAAGCGCCAGTCGACGGTTTGGGTGTTTCAAAACGAATCTACGCCTACCAAAGTGAAGTGATCTAGAAGCGGGGGCAAGATTTTGATCACGAGCTTTTACAATTTGACTGGCTACTTGGTGTCAATTCCTTTACAGAACCAAAGAAGCATCAAGAAGCATGAACGGTATACTACCAAATGCTTTGCAGAAGTTTTCTCTATTGTGAGCAACAAGCGACTGAACACGGCTCCGCGGGCTACTGCTCCACCACGACAACGCGCCTTCGCACACCGCGCTCAAAACGAGGGACTTCCTGAACAGCACGCTGGTCAAAATCCTGTTTCACCCTTCTTACGTCCCTGACCTAGCACCGTGTGACTTCTTTTCATTCCCGAAATAAAGCTGCTCAAAGGAAATAATTTTCGTCGCCGGATGATGCGCCGTCAGCGTTCGAGCAGGCTGTAAACAAGGTGCTACGGCGGACTGGAGAAAGTGTTTCAAAAACTGGTTAAGACGCTTGAAACTTTATATAGAGGCTAGTGGAGAGTACTTTGATAAGCTTTATAAAATATTTATATATAGAACAGTTTTATTTTATTTTCGCTAAGTTTCTGAGTGTCCCACGTACACACCCATAAATAATAAATAAGCTTCGACCAGAATTCGGCAACTTCGACAGCTTTAGCGTTGGCCTCGACACAAAGGTCTTCCATAATGATGGTGTCACAGCATATCGATCCAGACAAGAGGAGTATTCACAATGAAAAAAACAATAAAATTGATTTTTCGTGTTTTTTTTTGTTGTTTTTTTTTTAATAATGGTCGCAATCGTTTCGAGTTCGATGATCGAGTTCATGGCTTTCGGTTCCAGAACGACCTAAATTTATCCGTGTATATTGTACCTTTACATTAATTATTTAATTATACAGGGTGTCCCAAGTCGACGTCGAGCCGGAATCGGGTGATAGGTCAAAGTCATATTAGTTAACAGAAAAATATAGATATAAAATCTTTGCTTACGGGCATTTATAAAGAAAAAATAGAGAAAATCTGCTGCCTGTGACGGTCTCATAACTCCTGTTGCTACAAATTTTAACTTTTTTTCTGTTAACTATTATGACCCGACTTGACGTGGACTTACGGGCCACCCTGTTGTGAAGACGATGCACCTAGAATAAAATTACTAAGTATTACAATAGGTAAAACAAACTAAATATAAAGCAATGACAGGTAAATTTATGATGTGATAGATACATGGTGCTCATATATTTACAAATACATTAAATATATGAGCACCATGAAAGCGGGTCGGTTATAAAAATGAGGTATTGTAAAAGCAGCTGATATTTAAAAAAAAAACAAGTAAAAATTTTGTGTGTGAGTTAAAGTTATTACAGAATGAAAAATCAATTTCACAAAAATTATAAATTACACAATTAAATGTAAGTTTGATTTTGTCTTATGTCCTATGGAGAAGGACCAACATGTTCCCAAGCATTCTCATCTAGGATATAATCCTCTAACTTTTAATATGCTTGTTTACAACGTGTACTTTGAGTTCTAAATTAACACAAAAGGTATTTTGTTGTAACATTTCACACAGTACCCCTTAAAAGATGTACCTATGCACTGTAAATAATCTAAAAAAAATTGATCCATTTTGGCTTTATTTCTTGTATAAAAATTATGGCAATCACTTATTTAATTCAAAGATGTAGATTTTATCTTACAGCCCTACATAATATTTTCACAAATGAATTAGCTGCGTACCGTCATAATATCATTTTTTTTTTAATATTTCCGTATGAGATTCACGACGAAGTTAATGGCGCTGACTGCTCTCTTTTGCAAAATAAAAATGGATTCGATGATGTTTATAGCTTTTCTTTCTAACAGCATAAGCGGCCGAGCTCAGCCGACCCGCAAGAGACGAGATGTCTGATTAATAAATTCTAGTTTTTCTCCGTTCAATATGATGTCACAATCGCAACTTCTAACATTAGGTAATTCAAATCTAATGCTTTTGGTTTTATCAGTACCCCGAGTAAATAACTAAGTTGTAAATTTTCTACATACTGCTTTTTTAATAATTTCAATAAGTGTACCTATATTTTTTAAATTTACAATAAAAATACTTATCAGTAAAATACACATTACTACGTTATTTCTACCTACAGTGTTTCTAAGATCACTGAGAACCAATCCCTTATCCCTTTCCAAATAATACTTTATCCCGGATCAAAAGTTATTCGGGTTACCTTACAGAATATAACAATGAGATACATTAGTCCTATTTATGAAAAAAGATTTCAAAGATATCCTCTGTTCAGAAGGCAAAGGAATAAAACATCAGGTGACGGGATAAACCTTATTGCTCCCGGATGGTGTGGTACAGGATGCGACATAATGGGTACTAATAATGAATGCTTTGAATGAAATCATATTTGGAGAAAATGTAATATAAGTAAAATAGGTAGGCTTAATCTGTACTAAAGTGTGCCCGTGGGTATCATACGAGGAGATTGAAAATCGATGTGGGTTGGATAAAGTTGGCGGAAAAGTGAAGAGAAGCTGTGCATCTCCATTTCACAAATGACGTGAATTGAAACCGCAACACATTTTATTTGCAAGTGGCAGGAACGTGTTAAACACAAACTTTTTTTGTACTAAAAGTGCCAAAATACTTCGAAGTACATATTTATTAAAAAAAATCTTGAAAAAGAAATGACCAAGCCAAAGTGCTAGTTCTATCCCCGCGCTGGGCACAGAAACAAAAAATGTATGTATTTTTAAGGCCCAACTCACAAACAGGCGCGACGCGAATCGCGCGCTACTCAAACGCACCGCTTGTCGCTGCCACACACGCTGTCTTTGTGTCGTTTGCGTTTCGCGTCGCGTATCGCGCCTGTTTGTAGGAGTCTTCAGTCATGATACCTAAATGTTCATGCTTATAAATCGACTGAAATCGATGGCAACATTTATTCCGTACTTTCTGGTTTGCACTTTAATAAAACAACGTTCTTTATAAAACTAGTGTTCTAATTAATTATTGGTCTGGTACTACTTTAAACTGCTACTAATTTAAATTAAATATTCTTACCCTATCATATTGGCATGACAATGCATTATTATTTTTCTCATTAGACTTTCTAATATGATTAAACATACAGACACTTGAGATATGAAAATGGTAATTATATACCGGGGGTCGCATATCTTGAGTGCAAATTATAGTCTGCAAAATACAGCAGCATTTCTCTCAGAAACATGATACTAAAAGTATTTAGCTGAAATTATTTTGAAGATGTTACAGTTTCAAATGCATACTATTAGTAAATTACCTTACTTATTGCCCGGAGTCCAGATTTGTGCCCGGTCGATGGCAATAGGCTTGCCCCCTATTACATAGGGCTTAAGGTTGAACTAGTCGCAGGCTCGAACTCACTGGTGAGCGTGGCCAAAAAGCACTGTCTCACCTGACATCGTGTCCGACCGAAATAGTATCAGTTATGAGCAGTTAGGAGCTAGTCTGCACGCAGAAAGTCTACTTCGCACGCACACAAATACCTGCTGCTGTCTTTGTTTTGGAGATTGCACACTTCTTTTATTACTTATTTTCGCCCAAAGTTGCGAAAAACTTATCTTAGTTGGCTCATAACTTTTTAATGGTTTTTCATTTTACTATTCTCTATGACCTGACATTATATCTTCTATTATGACCTATCACCTGATTCCGGCTTGACGTCGACTTACGGGACATCCTGTAGTACATACAGGATGTCCAGTAAGTCTAAGTGTTCGAAAAAAATCCATAGTTAGGAGTTCTAAAGTCTAGAAATATTATGATGTCCGATTAATGGCACTGCAGCCCAGCTCGTATAAATAATGGGGCTGAATATCATCATGCTGATTAATGTTTTTGGGAGTACGTAAAATTGTGCTAAGCATAAATCTCTAAAAATATAAGGTTGATTTGAAGCTTTACTCCTCGTTTATTAATAAGAGGGTAAGAGGCTATTTCACAGCTTGCCTGGTAGGACTGTGGCGGCATCTATACTGCCACATGCGAACTACTCATTACACTGACGTCCTGCAAAATCCTGTATCGCGCAAGCAGAGTTTACGAGAGTTTGGATCAGTGAGCATGTCACAACGACATAATACTACCTACCAGACTCCCTACGGTAATGTTCCGCGTTATATTTTCATACGACTATCAAATATTTAGAGTTGAATAGGCTTTACAATAATAGACAAAAAATTATGAAATTTTCTGCCTTACCTACTCAAAAGTTAACCAGAATTTATTCGGAGGAAGAAAAGAAATACTTCTCGACTTTAAGTTTGACGTGTTAAAAAAATACTTTAAGTATTTCCGTTAATCTTAATACAAAAGGGTATGAAGATGGAGGAGTGTGGTTCTTAAAATAGAAGGAATTTAACCATTCCGTTGACTCCCAAGGGCGTCGTCAGTCAAGGGTAATACAAGAAATTACTCACGCATGTTTTTATCTGTATTAGAATAATAAGTTAGAAGCATTAGACTACCGTGTCTTACGGTAAATAAATGTCAATTACTGTCTTCTGGGCTTATTGTCACGGCGTGTTTCTTATGTGTAGTGGTACCTGTGACAGTTTTATAGAACTCAATTAAATAATACATTGAAGCATGACATGTCAATTTCTTGCCTCTCAACATACTCTCAACTCTCAACATTAATGAGGTAGCTAGGAACTCTTTTTCGTAAAAGGTCTCGATTCCTAGCAGGTTCCGGGTGCATTATACAAATCGAAAATAGCATATTTTAGTTTCTACCGATACTGACTTTAGTAACCAACTTCTACGTTTTGGTTCACGAACCCGTTCACACCATAAAACAGCTGATACCAAATTTTCCTATTTACTTTAGGAAAAAGACTATACAAAATATTTATATTATGTTTCCAGTACTCCCAAGCCCGCCGTTCTTCATGGACGAGATGAGCAACAAGGTGGTAAGCAGAGTGGGTCCCTACCACGACGGAGATACCCTGGTGCTGCGCTGTCTCGTCATAGGAGGTGAGGAAACACTACTTCTTAGAATATAATACTATTAGATGAACTCACTTGGCTGTATATTGGCCATAATAGCCAAGCCAACGTTGGGTTAAATGTTGGCCCAGTATAATCGTTGGCTCGGCGCTTAGCTCAGTATAATTACTAGGTCCAAGCTGTAAGGCTCAGTTGGGCTTAATGATTGCAACCAGTACTCGAATCTGGGTTTATTCAGCAATATCTAGGTCAGGTTAGTTAAATAATTGAATAGGTTCTTCTGGACAGTTGTCAAAATAAAAAACCAGTCGCAATAAAGTGTTTACCATGGCAACGATGAATGATCCCAATAACACATCATTGTAATTGGAATTGTAGAATTTCGATGCAGGATAATTAGTTTTATGCGGTCTAAATATTCAAAACAACAGGTCACTATAAATTATGTCCTTCGAGGGTGTCCCCTCCCGGCGGTTCTACTCATCTGCCTTGTAAATACCTTTTGTTAGCCGGCTTTCACTCATCCACTTAACATGACCAAACCATCCAGCAAACTCTTAAAAATTGTCACTACGTCTTTTATACCGTACCACACTGCCTTATCACAGTCATCATTCCTCAGCCTATGAATGCTATTTATCTTAGATACTAGACTATCTAGAAAAATAAATAGTCTGACAAGATAAATGATTTCCTTCTGCTCGTTTACTTCCATCCGTATATCTCTGTAACGTCGGCAAATACCCATGAGACAAGGCGGAAACCAATCAACTTGCAGGCTGTTTCAGTTCTGTAGGTTTTTCAATTTTCCAGCTAAAAGTTATTATTTACTGATGTTATATTACCTACTTATTAATGATACTAGCTTTTTCCCGTGATTTCACTAACGTGAAATTCGTAAGATCCACAATATACCAAAAAAAATGCTTTATAACAAGCTCTTTAGTTTTATTAATTATTTCTACATTTCTCATTCCAAATTACATATAAACATATATGTTGTATTTTGATTAGCTTTTTTTTACCCCACTCGATTTATTTAGAGAAAAAAAATGAAGAAAAATGGCGCCCAAAGTCGGCCATTCGTTTTTTTTTTCAAGTTTGACATACACTGTGTCACTCACAATTATGAAGCTAAAATCCATCAAGCCGTTTAGGTTACAGAGCGTGCTAAAGAAATGTACAGACACATCATATAAACAGGTTGACACGTAAGACGACGTCAAGCCGGAATCGGGTCAAAATAAATAACAGAAAAAAAACTTTTACGTTGCTATGTAACTTAAAAATTACGGCCATTTATAAAAACACAACGAGAATATCCACTGCTTGTGACGGTATTTTAACTCCTGTTGCTACAAATTTTAACCTTTTCTTTAAATATTCTTCTGTTAACTATTAAGACCCGACCTATCACCCGACTCCGGCTTGACGTCGACTTACTTACGACACCACTGTAGATACATATCCTCGAAAAACATAACCCTCCTTCTGACACAGCCGGGGAATAACAGCCACATTTTTATATAAAATCCCCGTCCCCCGACCCCCCGCGTCGCACATCATCGCCAGCTTTATTATTACTTCGTTGTCGCTTTGCGTTTTTTTTTTCATGTCATCCTATACCTATAACCTTCCTCAAGAATTAAGCTACCAAATGAAAAAAAAGCCAATCCGACCAACAGTTTCAGACATTAGCACGTTCAAACAAATAAACTCATCACCTTTATCATCATCATCATCCGCCTACAGCAGTCCACTGCTGGACATAGGCCTCTCCAATCACACGCTATTCAGCTCAGTTCTCCACAACTCCCATCCACCAGCTCTGCTACCAGCCACCTTACAAATATCGTCTCTCCACGGTCAACACCTGATGGCGTCCTATCTTACAGTTACCGACTCGCAGTCTCCACTCAAGAACACGTATAACCCAATGGTCGTAGGTTTTACGGAAAATATTTGGATGGCTGGTCTTAATGTCTCAATGGCAATCTAAATTGTGTTAGCCCAGAACTTAGCTAAGAGTACCTACTGATTGTCAAAAGCGTCCCATAAGTTCCTCCAACTTGCAGGTACTACCTATGATTTTCAACGCTCGACTCAGCGCTGAAAGTTGTAAATCCAATTGCGCTTTTTTGCGCTCATGACTCCCATCGTTTGTGGAACATTACTACTGGTTGGAATTTGTCATGTAAACTAATTTGATGAGCAAACATTAAAATATGAAAAGAATATATCCTGTATTAGCTTAACACACGAGTAAATTTAATTTCAATTATAATGGGTACGTAATAGTATGTATATCAACTAATTAGCCCACTTTTTGAGTAACAGGAATGAATTAGACTGATATTAATAGGAACGTCTGCAAGGAATACAGCTTATTGATGGTGTCCTTAAAAAAGTATAGGTACTTAAAAATGATAGGGTTACCATATCTCAGGATTTGTTCTGAGATTTCAGGATTTTTTGGCTCCCAACAGGATTGCGGCCGGATTTTGGAAATCTCTGGATATTCTTTTTTTTTTTGAATTTTTATTAGACAGTTACAATCAACATAAATAAAAACATAAAATTATATCTTCTTTGGCAATCAACGTTATTAACATCAACATATTTAAAAATATACTACCTAATTTACTTTCTTTGGATATTCTTTATTATTAAGTGAGTAGCATAAAATAACAATCAATACTTTCATCTATATGGATTACGATTGGCTTTTGGAATCAGGAATCAAAGAGAGAAATCAGGCTTTTTGTCAGGACTTTTCAATATTCCATCTGGTAACCTGCCGTTACGACAAACCGTGTTTAATTTGTCGTCCCGGTACAGAGAGCCCGTGAGGCTCTCACAGTACTTTCCACTCATTAAATACAGTAGCAAGACATTTATACTTTCCATTAATTGCAAATAACGACATTTGATTCCTAATTAACAGACTTTCTTTATCGAAGCAATGTCCCCGATTCCAGCTATGTGCTTTGGTACTTTTTATTTAAAAAAAGAGACCAAGTGCGAGTCGACCCCGCACACCAAGGGTTGCGTACCACCGAATAATATTTAACACTATATATAAAATAAAAACATAACATAGCATCAGACCTGTAATCCCAGAATGGTTACGCAGAGAAGGGAAAAAACACCCACTGTTTTATTTTTACCTATAAAACAGTGGGTGTTTTTTTCGCCAGTTAGGTTTAAGTCCCATGTAATATGTAATAGGGGGCCAGCCTATTGTCATCAACCGGGCACAAATCCAGACTCGGCTGCTACTGAGAAATTCTAGATAGGAAAACCCAATAAAACTTTTCTCGACCTGGGAATCGAACCCAAGAACCCTGGGATCGTCCTGGGTTTCGTTGTTTTGGGTTGATGTGACGCATATTTTCCCCCAAATTGTTCTTTTTGGTGCGTCATGTTTACCGCAATTTTTTTTTTTCTTTCTTTCTAACACAAGACCACATACTCAGCAGTAGCTCTTGCGTCCACTAAACCAACGCGCAATGAGGCAGTCCCGTATTTTTTAATACATTAGGAAAAACAAATTTCCTCGGACTGTTGGAAAATACTACTACTATTACTTCACCTAGGGCGCATGAACACCTTAGACACGAGATTTGAAAATGGAAGAATAGAAAAAAATTACAAATGAATAAAAGAAATCTGTCATTTTGTCTTTTTTTCTGTCGCTTTGTCTATTCTTGCATTGACAAAACTTGGTCTTGCTACGCGTGCTGTGAAAGTTACAAGTGTCTACCTATTACGGCCGGACAGACGAACAGCGGAGCCTTAAGATTTGGCTCCCGTTGTCCCGTTGGATGATACAGATATAGACTATGTGGGTCATTTTATTTTTTACTTTTGTTTTTTTTATATTTTATTATCTCAGTGAATTTTAATCGTAACTTGGTCTGGCGGTTTGAGTAATTATGCGGCCTATCGAATGTCCTTTCTTTGGTATTGTTCGTCGAATCGTTGAGCTCCTTATGTTTTGAGTTGAGCTGTACGATTACTGACAAATGCGTGCACTGACTGGACAGGTCCACTCAATCTGTGTGGTTCTTTCCTCAAAAGACCATTTCAGACATCAATCCACATGGTCTTAACATGATCTGACCAAGATTATGTCTGGACTTTAAAAGAGACTGTGACCTCTGAGTTTGTTTCGGCTTTTCTTCTCAGAGTAGTCAGATAGGAAACGCCGACCTCATCTAGTTTAAAAAAAATGTTTGACGTGTAAAAGTGTTTGTACAAACCCACTTACAGAAATAAAAATCATTTATCATTTATCATTTACATAATATGGTATGTCTAGCTAGAGCGGTATTTATTGCTTTCACACGACGAGACAGCACAAAACGCTTCTCGTATCTCGGGCGTCACACTTATTGTATAAATATTTCTTTTCTTTTTCTACGTTGCCTGAAGTTGTTAAAGATATGTTTCACACATAATAATTCATGAGCATTATTATTAGCATCGCTTTTTCTTCTGGCCATTCCATCAGTATCTAATGCTCTCCAAACTTTGCGAAAGTTTCATAAAACCCTTATAAAGTACAGTCAACCTAGACTTTGAATTGCCGATATATCAAACGTATGTTCATTACCAACATTCCTTGTTACTGTTCCTCCGAAAACATAACTTTACGTAGGGTGGGGTACATTACTCTTATTCAGAGGGTAGGTCGAACTCCTAACTTTGCCGACATTCCAACATTTCCAACTGCTGGACTAACGCTTGCCGGTTATTGCTTAATTTTTGCCGAATGCCCTCGTTTTCGTGGCGTTTGCCCTTAGTAAATGTTTGTATGAGTTCGTGGGAGATAGTTTGTAAGTTAGATGTTGGTTTGTATTTATCCCGGAATTCTATCAATTTCATGGAACTGGGAGTCTGATTGGGCAGAGCCGTGTGTAATGTTGACGTAGATAATATTCTCGATAAACATTCATAAATATTCTCGATAGTCGATTAAATCTCTGCGTTGAAGACTCTTGGTAGGATAAAGAATAATCATTGACATTATATCGAAAGTACAAAACACTATAGAAATACTATGCAAGAAAACTTGTCTGCTTGCATATTAGAATGTCTTCGGCTTTTATAAACCTGTGCTTAACTTAAACGGTGACTTTTATCACCTTAAGACCTGAAGGCCAATTCTCGTACATAATAAACGTTCAAATTTTAGTCGCAATCCAATCTCAGCCACACTCAATGTCAAAAACTTGTCAAAAATGAATGTACATTTATTGTGTATTTGACATTTTTGACAGATTAGAATGATAATGTTCTAAAAATACGGGAATTCCCTCACATACTCTCAGATCACACACTGATCCAAAATACTTACCGTTTCTTTTTTAGACTTTCCTGGCGTTCCTATGTTTTTAAAGCATTTCTCTACCCTTAGTTAGATTTTCGTGTTTCGTGCATACGTTATCTGCCTATAATGGTCCCACTGCTGCGACACAGGTCTCCTTTCTGTGAGAGGGAGTGGCCCGTAGTCCACCACGCTTGCCCAGTACGTTGTTATTGTTTCTTTTCTGTCTGCAGGTCGTCCCCCACCCCGCATAAGCTGGTATTCCGGCGACGCACTGGTGGACGCTTCGGACGGGGACAGCGAAATCCCAGCAGTGCGGGAGAACGAGCTCTACCTTCCATTGACGAGGGACAACGCTGCAGCACTGTCCTGCAGAGCTTCTAATACACACCTCGCTCCGCCTATAGTAGTTAGCTTGGAGATTGAGTTGTATTGTAAGTTTTATATTAAAATCCTAATCATTTCTTTGCTTCTTTATTTTCTTTCGTTTTACTTAATTTCTCAGTAGGTACATACTAGTAGCTCGGACTTTAGATTTTTATCCAGTTAATTGCAATGAGATCACCCCTATTACGTTATTGGAATAAACTATGCGTCCATCATAATCCACTGTAGATTCCAGGAGCTAATTCATGTGGTTTGTTTGTTTAAACGCAACGCATCTGCAGCTACCCACCTACACAACAGATTATCTGCGACTCTTGCAGTTACCTAAGTAACACCTACGGGAAAGATAATTAATTGCAAAACTTTAATGACTTTCATCACCTTTAAATCCACCTCTCACCTCTACCGAACACTGGTTCAGTTTTGGAAGAAATAATACCTTTTTTTAACAATGTTATGTGTAAAATGTGTAAATTCTCAAAAGATAATTATTATATTTCCAGTGCCTGCTTATAACGTGTCGATCCATTGGGTGCGTGGCACGGTCGGTGACGCCTTGCGCGCGGGCGGCGTTGCGCTGGCGCAGTGCACGGCGCGCGGCTCCTACCCGCAGCCCGAGCTGTCCTGGTGGCTCGACCATAAACACCTCACGCATCATAGTAACCAGGTTTTTTTTTCAATAAGAACTTTCAGTACGCACTTTTTATTATACTAGTATGGTATTATAAATTTTGACTACCAAAAACCAACAGCTTTTTGGAGCAAAATTTCGTTCCAACCAACATGATAGTTATCTTTTGTGTATAACCATGTCCAAGTTAAAGTATTACAAACTTTGACACGATAAATATGAAATGAAAAAACAATTCAATATCCATATCTTTTCTTGTCTCTTACAAAAATACCAAAACACACGTCGCTATCCGTCCATTATGACTTACAAAAAATCAACCCCTGAAGTGAAGGGAGAGGAAATCAATTAACTAACGAGGGATCCAGGTAATAATCACGCGTCAATCATTAAAAAGGCTGAGCTAGCTACTACGGAGGTGCTCGTTCGACAGAATTATGAATTGTGTCATGTACATAGCCGTTACCACACGAAGGGCCCGTGGAAACGAGGGTAGCTGTTGTGTGAGTAGATATTGTTAATACGCGGGTAGCATGCCACTGGATCTGAAATGTTTTTTGGACTCTCTTTAACCAACATTTTGTAAATTTTTTGTTATACAAGAAATCATGAAATACAAGTGGACATGTACCTCATCCCAGCCATTCGTAATTTATCTTTGCTTGAATTAAGTATGAACTCATCACAATATTGAATAAATACGACATACTTTATCTTAAGTTTAAGGAATTAAAAGAAACTTTGAATGTGCACGGTTCAATCATAGAATACCATGTTGTATTGTTATGGTTTTAATAGAATAATCAGTCTATGACGTTCCCACTGCTGGGACACTGGCCTCCTCTCTGTGAGAGGGAGTTAACCATAATCCAAAACGCGAGCCCAGTGCGGGTTGGTGAATAATACTGTATTGAATAATACGATTTTGTTTTTAATAATAAAAATAATACCGCTACATTCTGAGCAAAACATCATTTATTTACTGCTTTTGTCAATTAACTTGTGACCTAATTTGAATTTGAGTTCAAGGGAATTTTCCTATACCTACCTAATGCAAACAAAGTAAGTAGTAAACAAAAAAACTAACATTTCGTATTATTATACGAAATGGCTCAATAATCGACCGTCAAATTATGTTATAACCTTCTACCCATATTCACTTTCACGATATTAAAGAAATTGTTCTAATACTACCTGTATAGACTAATTTTATAATATTAATTGTATTTGGTTGGAAAATTCTAGTGAATTCAATTATAAAACCAATGTTTGTTTTTATTACCTTTCTATTTATTTTTATTACAGACCTGGTTCAACTCATCTCTCACAGCGATATCCTATCTCGAGCTAAGTTCCGCGGTAGGTGACAACGGCGCCACTCTCGCTTGTGTTGCTACCAATCCAGTAATGGCACCCAACCGGGGCTCCAAAGCTGATGTTGTAACGCTTAATGTAACATGTGAGTTTATATACAGGTGTGTTAATTAGCTGTAAGTACTATCGCGGTCGACTAAAGTAAGGCTTTGTCCCAATTCGACGCCTTTAGGGCTGATGGTTTTAATTGAAATCTTAGAATACCGATATCTTAACTAGACATAAGTAGCTACTACCAAAGACAAATTGCGAAAACATATAACACTTAATGCAACAAGTGAATTTTCATATGTCGATGTATTATCTATGTGGAAGTGTGACGGTAACCGACTACAATGCGAATCATACCTTCGTTGTAACCTTAACTTATAATGTCGCCAAAACAGATGCCCCATTTGGGCGACATTAGAGATTATATTTAAAAATTTCAATGTTAGATGTAATTCATTACAAAAATGTCTCTCTGACACAGACCTACGTTGTGTTAAAAAGTACAACAGCTTGACTCTCACTGGTGTAGTTTTCGTTGGTAGCATATATTTTTAATGTAACGGTGTTACGCTCAATAGTGTAAGTTGTCATTGCAACTTAAGCCGCACTTTCTAGATTTGAGTACATTGCTATGAAGCAATGTTCTCAAAATAATGGCGCCCAAAAGGGATTTCGGGGGTTATATCTTTATTGGCTTAATTTTACCTGTTAGGTACTACAACGACAACCAAACTGTCAGAATTTTAGTAACACTCTATTGAGGTTCCAAGTTCCAACGTTACTATACAGTGACATTACGTTAAATTTTGTCTAAAATGTTTCATATCTTTAGCAAAGTCCCGCAATAACACGATTCTGCGTTACTACGTACTCGGTAGTGGCACCCAACTGGGACTCCAGGGTTAATGTTATTACGCTTGCCATTACATGAAAGTTATCTTAATAGTTCATCTAGTAATTGGGAGTACTGTATTTAAGGTTTCATTTTCTGAGTACTTTTGGATAAGTTTTAGCCAATGCTTCGTAGGATATTGGTTTTGTTACGAAACTTATTATCTTATTTACTATGAAACAATTAAATTGTATATTTTAATGAACATATTTACGCAGTGCCCTGCAGTAAAATCTGAGCACCAATTTAAGCAACGATTACATAAAAAAAAATTGAATGTGTGTACTATATTATATTTTCAGATAATCCAATGGTGGACGTGATAAAGCTGGGCGATGGCAATCTGAATGATGTGGTAGAGTTAGACTCACTACAGTTAGAGTGTGACGTGAGAGCCAACCCGCCCATTGAGCAGTTTATGTGGTATTTCAATGTAAGTCCTTGTCCATTATTAGACACTTTCTGTTTAAAAAAAATGCTTATAGTGGCATAGACCGACATAAGTAATTAGCATTCCCTGAAATATTTATAATATTTCGTTTAAAGATTAAATTGCGAAAGCATGAATTTGAAGTTAATTGAGCACATGGCGTGCATGGTGGCGTGGCATGGCTTTGGTTGGGGATCCATATTTTATACATTTGGTAAAATAGAGAGAGCAGTGGTAGCCCAGTGGTAACGGCTTCGTCTAACGAGTTGTAGGTCGCGGGATCAAACCCATGCAGGTGCTTTACTTTGTGTAAATCATTTAATCACCACTGCTCTTAAAACGGTAAAAGAAAACATAGTGAGGAAACCGGCGGCATGTCCTACAATCAAAAATTCGAAGACGATGTGACATCTATCAACCCGCACTGCGCCCGCGTGGTGGATTACAGCCCACTCCCTCTCACCGAGAGGAGGCCTGTGTCCTAGCAGTGGGAACTTTAGAGGCTGATCATCATGGTAAAATATACATTTTTGTCATCTTATATTACAGGATATCGAAATAAGGCCCGGCGGCATCTGGGGTGACGCGACGTCCTCGCACCAGCTGCTGGTGGAGGAGGCGACACGCGCGCACGCTGGACGGTACGCATGCGCTGCCGCCAACGCGATAGGGGAGACGAGATCCGACACTCTCAACATCACTGTTTTCTGTAAGTAGGTACTCGGCGATAGAGTAACAATGTCAATACTCTTGAGCTCTACTCAATAATCTTTGTTGACTACACAAAAGGCAGTACCTACACGAAATTGCCATAAGTAGATCAGATAGTATTCTTAAATATATAGCAATACAAATCTATGAAAAATTAGTTTAATCTTTGTTTTATAAATTATAATCTCTTTATTTCCCTTGATTTTAGACCCGCCAGAATGCACAGGCTTTGGAATCAGACTCGTCAAAGAGACAATTCACTGCGTCGTGAAGGCTTTACCAGCTCCTGATACTTACTTCTGGCACCTCCAGCCTTCTGGCTTTGAGATCCAACACCTGACAACAGAGTCGCCGCTATTACCCCTGGATCAAATCACAGGACCTCTAGCGGAGACTTTGAAGTCTAGCTGTGAGGCCAGCAATGGGGTTGCGTCGCAAGAAGAACCCTGTGAGGGCTCTTTACCTTTGAGCATCTGAGGCCACCGCAACCACAACAGTGCGATATTGCGTATGAGTTTGGGGAGTTCCAGATGAGGTGCAGACCAGGTAAAATAACAGAAAGATTTTCACACCAACCAGAAAAAAAAACATATTAATAATAATAGAAATAAACTTGGTTTTCACATTTTGGAAATTAGAAAATGATTATGAGCTTGCACTTTTAAAAACCCGAAATAAGTACTAGCGGACTTACACATTTTTAAATCTTACAGAGGTTTTTAATTAACTTATTCCCCAATCTCTTTTACAGTGGAAAACGCAACATACTACGAAGTATCAGTCTGGCGGATGTCAGAGAGCAACTCCACATTAGTCCTAGAGCGACGCGCGAGCATGGGGTTCGCTAGCGGCCGTGCATTAGCCTCCGCCGGACCGGGCGCCGCAGCTGCCGGCGTATCCGGTGGATTAGCTGTCCGCGCCGGCCTAGGTGCCGTACGGCGCGGTGACGAGGCGGGAGCTAGAGCTTGTAATAGATACGGCTGCTCGACGCCGCTGCTGCTGCGGCCAACAGATACGCTGTTGCATGCTGCTGATCCGCCATGGTGGCATTGTGAGCATCATTCTTATTTATTTGCCTTGTTAAAACTAAATAATAGTATAGAACTTTTGTTAGGACGTGATTTAGGTTCTATAATGAGGTGAAATTAAATGTTTCTTCAGTATCACGAAATGATTTAATAATATGGTTACTACGACTAAACACAGTTAATATACAAAGACTAAAATTAGGTAGTAAACTACTGTCTGTCATAGGCACTTGAGTTAACAGGGTTGTGCATGTGTGGGTTACATACCACTACAATAGCATCGTAGTTATTTCACCCCTCGTCTACAGCTAGTGACACCTAGTGGGTATCTAAACAACTAAAACTATATACAAAAAGCACCCTTAGAACGACATACAAAAGCTTCGTAACATTCCACCCTTGCTTGCCCATAGCTAACGACATCTAGCGGATGGCCCGATAACTACATTCAATTTAAAGTTATCAAAGTTCTCATTCGGCAGCAATAGATGGTGCTCAAAATAATGGTCTGGTATGTAAAAGTTTCCAAACTTTGCTTTTCGGTTTTTGTTTCCAAGTCTAAAAGAGGGGGTGTTGTTTGCAAAATGAATATAGAATGACGTTATAGACCGCTTCCTTGAGTTTCACTAAAGTATATTTTCTAAAACAAACTAAAGTTATACTAATTTTCTTTTATTACCAGTTTTCCTAGAAAAAGACGTGGGCATATCAATAGGCGCGGTAGTACTGGTTGCTGTGTTCATCATATCGTCAGTACTGCTGGTGCAACTGGCGAGGAGACCGCGCTCCAAGCAGCCGCAGCCTGTCATACAGGTGCTGCAGCTTGATGATGTGGCCAGGAACTATCTGGATAATTTTGCAGGTAGGCCGAAGTTGTATTAATATAGTATATAATTATTTGTTCTATTTCAAGCCTTTTCGTTATTTTTTCGACGCTGTTGCTCTCTCTTGATCTCTTCATTTTTCTCTTTGGTTGGCACTCCCGGCCTTAAAGCCGGATAGGGTCAAAGCAGCACGTTTACCGACGCGTTGTGCACTCTCTAAAATCATTTTTATTTAATACAAAAAACCAGTTCCATCCAGTTAACTTTTGCCACTTACACAAAAACAAATACATTTTAACTCGTATCCATTAATGGAAACTGGATCCTAAGCCTTTCTAATCATCAAATCCTCATTCCAGAGCACAAAGTACACGCGTCATGCAGCCTGCGCTCGTGCAGCAGCGGCAACTCGGACGCGTCTGGCGACTCGGCGCCGGCCGCCGAGCGGCGCCGCAAGCCGGCCGCGTGGGAGCGCTGGGAGCCGCCTCCGCCCGACGTCACCCTCACGCTACATAGGGAAAGTGCGGTTTAAACTACGACTGATTTAAGATAATATGATTACCGAGTACCGACTTGGCGTGGCTACTTTTAGTAAACCCTAGCGTCAGTACTTAACCTCGAAAACCGGTTGACATGGAATTGTCAAACTCAAACTCAAAATTAAAACCTCAAATCAGTTCAAGGCAAGAAACGATTAAATCCAAAAATTGGTGATGTTAGTTTGACACGCCACTAGAGTTAAAGTTCACTAGTTTGAATCTGGCTGTTCGTACATATTATGTTTCAACAATAGTTTGTGTATTCGTTTGGATTACTGTACTAATCTATCTATCACCAGTTATAATGTATAAAGAAAAAAAAACACAAAATAAGATCCAAGTTCATATGTTGGAAAGTCGTTAAAAACATTAAATTGAAGAATTTGATTTAAATTTTTATTTCTGTCTTTACAAAATTCATATTAAAATGGTTTTGTCTATTCATCTGTTTAGATTACATAAATCTGTCGCGCTATCGATTTTGAGCTTTTAAAAACCCTTGCCGTTAACGAAATGTTTTGATTTAAAAGAAAAACTGTTATATAAGAGACTGCTAAGAGATCGTATTATAAACATTGTATTTTAATGTAATACATTCCTTGTATGATACTGAGAGCTGGTAAAATAACGTAATGTCCTGATGAGATGAAAGAAAACCCAACAGATGACGAAATAATTATATATAAATAATATATTGTTAGTAAAGTAATGCAAATGATGGATGATCAGGCAATTAATAAAATAATAAGATAACTGTTGTCTTTAAGAGGAGTAAAAACTATAAACTATTTAACGCTGTACAAACCGATTTACATGTTTACAATGCGATAATTGTAAAATGATATTCTTAGTCGAAAATTCGAACATATATAGTGAACATCATCAGAAAACTAAATCTTAAAAAATACTTTGCCAATTTCAAATGCATGTGATGCAAAATTATTTTGAAAATCTATTCTCTTCAGCCTTTTTTAAAGCAAAAGTGTAATAAATAGTTAAAATAATTCATTTATTAATTTATGGAGTATGCTATATCTCGTCGTTGAACCATCCATATCACTTTATATCTGTGCCATGACCCCTGAAAGGCTCCAACGAAAAAAAACAGGCTTTTAATTATTAAGTATATTTGTTTAGTACAAGCTTAAATTTAAAAATATTATATTATTAGTAATAAATATTTAAAAGTATGTCTTTTTATGAATTATTGATCTGAAATATCCCCTCGACCTCTGTCATTATTTTCCTAAACACTAACGGAGACGCCATGATGGTTACCGTTTACATTCATAGAAGAACCATTAGCGTTCTTCTGTTGGTAGGAATACTTCTTATTATCTTTTACAACTGTTGGTTCGTGTATAATAGAAGTTTGTATATTTTCTCTCAATGGATTCTGTTTGGGTGAATTCGTACTTGCTACCACAACAGGACGTGTAACACTTTGAGGTTTTGCTGTTACTTTATTAGTGTTAGTTAAGTTTATTAATGGAGAACTATGATGTTCAGGTGTTATGTTTGACTGAACACTGGTTGAAGGAACATGAAGTAGTGTTTTTCAATGAAGATAATTTTACTGTACAAAGCGCATATGGAAGGAAAAGTGTCATTCGCGGTGGCTCTTTAGTTCTTGTCTCAAACAAGTTGAAATGTAAACAACGTTTAGATTTAGTTAATCTTTCTATTGAGCGCACTATTGAGTTGTCTTGTGTTGAACTCGAGCGATACGTTATAATTTGCGTTTATCGACCCCTTCTGGTGATTTTATTCGTTTTGAATCGGTAATGGAGGATTCTCTCAACAGGTTAAAAACAAGTAACAAGAGTATAATTTTATGTGGAGATTTTAATATCAATATTTTAGATGTTACTCCATTAAGTATTAGACTTCTCAATCTGTTTAGGTCTTATAATTTAATTAACTTGTTTTTTGAACCACCTAGGGTCACGGCATCTTCATCAACTTGTCTTGATAATATATTTAGTAAGTGTGATGCCAAAAAGAAATTAGTGTTAAGTGACTTAACGTCCGACCACTGTGGTTTATTAGCTAGGTTCCCGATGTAATTACCTAAAAAGCCGCATAAACTTGAATGCAGGCCATATACAGCTAGTAGTTGTAACAAGTTTAAAAATAATATAGCTCATAGAATTACACCATCGATAGTGGAACACGAAAATCCTAATGAAATGTACGGAGCCCTTTTTGATGTTGTGCAAAAAGAATACCAATCTATTTTCAAGACAAAAACCATTAACATTAATGGCACCTCCATTGGCTTCAACCAATGGGCTACTCCAGGTATTTATAAAAGTAGAGCGAGACTATACGAGTTGTATGGTTTGAAAAAATACAAGTTTGATACTCCTTTCCTAGAGTATGTAAAAAATATTCAAAATTATTTAAAAAGATTTGCGTTTTTGCTAAATCAAAAATTTTAAGCGATTCAATTAAAAATTCCGATAGTAAAGTAAAAACCACTTGGAAAATTATTAACAATGAAACGGGTAAGTCGGTTAAACAAGAAAATCAACTTGAAATTATGGTCGATAACAAATTATTAATAAGGCAGCTGA
Source organism: Dasypolia templi (assembly GCA_963555695.1). NCBI lineage: Eukaryota > Metazoa > Arthropoda > Insecta > Lepidoptera > Noctuidae > Dasypolia > Dasypolia templi. The sequence continues at coordinate 15,206,939 of OY743140.1, forward strand.
CGTAGCTTAGGCATTTAATGAGTTTTTTGTCAATATACCTATAACTACGACTTGCTCCTTAAATTCGTCCCCGTCTAAAGCTGAGAATCTTTTGAATAGTAGTGTGCCAAAATGTACTCGCATATTTAGCTTCGAACATGTTACGCCTAGTGATGTAATTAACGTCTTTAACACACTTAAATCTAAAAACACTGGTGATTACTGGGGCATCTCAATTAAACTTTTAAGTAATATAATAGACATCGTAGCCCCCTATCTAGCTGTTACTTTTAATAAATGTATTGATTTAGGAACTTTTCCTGACCTCATGAAGAGTAGTAAAGTCATACCATTATTTAAATCTGGTAATAAAAATAACATTGGCAATTTCAGACCTATTTCTATCTTACCAGCATTTAGCAAAATATTTGAAAAGTTACATTTTAATTTAAATAGCCTCCTTCATAATGAACAATATGGCTTTACAAAAGAACGTTCAACTACAGATGCGGGTGTTGCTGAAACACATATTTAATGCATGGGAGAAATCGCAAAATGATATTGGAGTTTTCTGTGATCTCTCTAAAGCCTTTGATTGCGTGCACCATGACACGCTTTTGCTTAAACTAAGTCATTACGGTGTCCAAAACGAAGCTCTCAACGTAATAAATTCTTATTTGCACAAAAGGTTCCAATGTGTAGATGTCGATGGTGTGAAATCATCCGGGCTTCCAGTTCAGTTAGGTGGTCCACAAGGCTCAATACTAGGTCCATTCTTGTTCTTAGTGTAAATCAATGACTTACCATTCTTTTTAAATAATATCTGTGACGTTGTACTGTTTGATGATGATAACTCTCTTATTTTTAAAGTAGACAGGACTAGACAAGATTTTGACGACGTAAACAGTGCAGTCTCAATGGTTACGGATTGGTTTACGTCAAATAACCTAGTTCTCAATGCTAAGAAAACTAAATGTGTAAAGTTCGTCTTACCGAATGTTAGAAATCTAGGACCCAACATCGTCTTAGATAAAGAGCTGCTTGAAACAGTAGACTCGGCAGTTTTTCTGGGCATAACAGTAGATGCCAAACTTCAGTGGGGCCCACATATATCAAACCTAGCGGGGAGGCTCAGTTCAGCCGCCTACGTCGTTAGTTATTTCCACAGCGTTATGTCCTACGGTATTCTGCTGTGGGGCAAAGCTGCTGATATTCAAAATATTTTCGTCCTTCAAAAACGAGCTGTCCGAGCCATTTATCAGCTAGGAGCCAGAGTTTCTCTTAGAGATTTTTTTAAAGATATTGGTATTCTTACTTTAGCATCACAATACATCTTCGCCAACATCTTATACATTAGTTAAAATATACACTTATATACTAAAAACAGTGATTTTCACAATGTTAATACTAGAAATAAGAACAAACTACGTGCTCCCTTTCACCGGCTTCATAAGGTTCATAACTCATTTCTTGGGCTTGGTATAACCTTTTATAACAAGCTACCCTTTTCTTTGCTAGATTTGCCTTTTAATGCATTTAAAGCTCAAGTAAAATCCAACCTTTGTTCAAAGGCATATTATTCAATTAACGACTACTTAAACGATAAGAATAGTTGGTCGCTGTAATTAACTCAAGACAATGTTTTGTTCTTTCTCCAGAATCAGCTTACCTACTGACAGGGTATACGAGTTCGTATATTTATTTTAATTTTATTTGACTGTATAAGTCAATTATTTTTAAGTATCTTCATTTATTATTAACATGATCTACTCATTACAATGTTTTTTTTTAACGAGTTGTATTGCAAAAAGTGGTTAGCTAGCGACCTCGACAATTGATCATAAATTATTCTTGCATGAGCAACCGGCAGCGAGTTCGTCATGCTCCCGTAGATGTCACTGCTTGCGGTAGCGTCGGGGATCGGGTTGCCTCCTTCCCTTAAATATGGCGAGGGGGCAATGGCTGATCTTTGCGTTATGCTCGTGAACGGGTGCTGCTTGTGGTGACTGGTCGTCTTGCTGTCTATGGTTTTGTTATTGTTTAAGTAATTGTTCTGTTAATTTATTTTACTTCGATGGTCCTTGTTTATCATTTGTGTGTACTTAAAAATAATCCAATAATGCATATGTAAGGTGTCACGCCCCTTATGCCTGGAGGCTTTTATTTGTGTAGTTGTTTTTTTCATTGATTTTTATGGGTTTTTGTTTTGGGTATATTGGCGTGGCTAGCTTACATATGGCAGATAATTTAATATGATTTTTGTGTTTCGGTTTTTCTTCTTTGATTACCTTATAATTGTATAGTACAATGGTTTTTCTAACTAAACAGACAGCTGTGCTGCTGGGGAGTTTGTTGCGCCACTTCTTCTTCCCAGCTAAAGCACTAGGAAGTGGTGAAGGGCGGGCGTTTTGGGGGACTGTTTTTTGTGGTGAATTTTGACGTTCGAAAAGTGCTGACTCTCAGCCTAGTTTGAATAAATGACTTTTGATTTTGATTTTGAGTGTATACAACATTTTTCATTGAAGCACTGTCTTTTTTGTAGTTCCTTTTTTTACAGCAGGTGCATTTACATATTGATTCGTTTTTGTTTTCACATGGGTACTTAGAGCATCACTCCCTTTTAACTACTCTCCCTGTATTGGGATTAATCTGTCTATAAATTTTAATAGGAATCTTTGCATTAGAAACATTATCTTTTGAACCTACAATAGAAACAGCTTTAATTTGTCTCTTGTTTCCATTTAAGACAAAAGAATTCCCGGTTTTACTATTTACGTGTGTGATGTATTGAGGTGGAATAGGTCCTAAGGTCTGAGCTTTGTCAATTTTCTTACCTAAATTATTAAGCCTTGTACTTTCCTAGTCGGCGAATTAACTTTGGCTTTTGAACTCCCTCTCACAGAGAGGAAGCCTAGCAGTGGGAACGTTGGAGGCTGATCATCATGGTAAAATATAAATTTTTGTCATCTTATATTACAGGATATCGAAATAAGGCCCGGCGGCATCTGGGGTGACGCGACGTCCTCGCACCAGCTGCTGGTGGAGGAGGCGACGCGCGCGCACGCTGGACAGTACGCATGCGCTGCCGCCAACGCGATAGGGGAGACCAGATCCGATCTTGAGCTCTACTCAATAATCTTTGTTGACTACACAAAAGACAGTACCTACACGAAATTGCCATAATTAGATCAGACAGTATTCTTAAATATGTGTGAGAGATAATTTATTTAGTGATTTTTAAGAATTGTTTAATAATATTTTTATCAACTTCCGTTATATGAAAGTATTGTAACTGACTACTTGTTCCCCCACTATACGGGCGGTTCTTGCTTTATAAACGAGCGCACAATCTTTCGACGGATCATCCGCCCCGAAAAGAGCGTCGCTTTCAACAGCACCGACAAGGCCGAATGTCTTGCTGACAGCCTAGAGTCTCAATGTTCTCCCATGTCTCAACCAGTAGACCAGGCTCAACTGAACAAGGTGGACGCTGAAGTCGAACGGAGAGCCTCCCTACCACCCGTCGAAGACCCTTATGATCCTCTGCCTCCCGTCACTCCAGACGAAGTGCACGGTATCATTAAAGGGCTCCACGCTCGTAAAGCCCCCGGTTCGGATGGTATTACCAATAAGGTATACAAACTCCTACCTGCCCCTCTAATAATGCTTATGACCGCCATCTTCAATGGCGCCTTGAGCAACAACATCTTCCCACAAGCGTGGAAAGAAGCAACCGTCATCGGTATTCCAAAGCCAGGCAAGCCAAAGTCTGAGCCCTCCAGCTACCGCCCCATCAGCTTACTCAATGTTCTCGGCAAAATCTACGAGAGGCTTATTTATAAGCGTCTCAAAGACTATGCTGAAGCAAAGAGCCTCATTTCCAACGAGCCGTTCGGTTTCCGTCCCCAACACTCGAGTATCCACCAGGTCCACCGTATCAGGTCAGGAGCACTTGTGCGCTGGTCTGCAGCGTAACGCGACTACGGGTGTGCTATTCTTCGACATAGCGAAAGCCTTCGACAAAGTCTGGCACAACGGCTTGATATACAAGCATTACCAACTAGGAGGGCCAGATCGTCTCGTGCTCATCTTACGAGACTTTTTGTCGAATCGCACCTTCCGCTATCGCATCGAGGGTGCACTCTCATCCCCTCACCCAATTCGTGCCGGGGTCCCTCAGGGTTCCGTCATATCTCCTCTAGTCTTCACGCTGTTTACCAGCGATATCCCACAGAGTAAAAAGGCTCAGTTGGCTCTCTTCGCCGACGACACTGCCAGTAAATACCGGTCATTGTCCCAATGCTATAGCTCGTACTCTCCAAACCTCCGCAAACGTCTTAGGCGCTTGGTTCCGGAAATGGAGAATCGAGGTCAACCCCGATAACTCTTCTCGAGACGTCGTCGTGTCCCACCCCCCCCTTCCCAGCCCGATCACTATGTACGGCAAGCCAATCCCTTGGGAGAAGCAAGCCAAATACCTAGGCGTGATCCTCGATCAAAACCTTACCTTTAAGTCGGTTCGCGCGTGCTTCCTTCGCTCTTAGCACGCTCCACTTTGTACTGACAGCCCGTAGTAAACTGTCACTTAAATGCAAGCTTCGCATCTATACCGCTGTCATCCGTCCCATCATGACCTATGCCTGCGTTGCATTTGCGCACGCTCACCCACGTCATCTACATAAGATGCAGACCCTCCAGAACCGTTTCCTCAGAAAGGTCACGGGTGCCCCCTTCTATGTCCGTAATTTAAATCTCCACATCGATATTAAAATGCCTACTATAAACCAGTTCATGAAACGCTTATCGAAGCGCTTCTTTGACTGTGGCATTAAACACTCCAACCCCTTGATCTCAGCGGCCGCCTGCTACACTCCCTCCCGCATTAGCAGTATTCGCCGACCAAGGCATACTTTAATCGCCCCCGACGACGCCACTACCCTCCTCCAGGTGCCATGACCCCTGAAAGACTCCAACGAAAAAAAAAACAGGCTTTAAATTATTAAGTATATTTGTTTATTACAAGCTTATAATTTAGAAATATTAAATAAATCGTAACAAATATTTAAAAGTATGTCTTTTTATGAATTATTGATCTGAAATATCCCCTCGACCACTGTCATTATTTTCCTTAACACTAACGGAGACGCCATGATGGTTACCGTTTACATTCATAGGAGAACCATTAGCGTTCTTCTGTTGGTAGGAATATTTCTTATTATCTTTTACAACTGTTGGTTCGTGTATAATAGAAGTTTTTATATTTTCTCTCAATGGATTCTGTTTGGGTGAATTCGTACTTGCTACCACAACAGGACGTGTAACAGTTTGAGGTTTTTCTGTTACTTTATTCGTATAAACAACATTTTTCATTGAAGCACTATATTTTTTTGTAGTTCCTCTATTTGCAGCAGTTGCATTAACATACTGATTCGTTTTTGTTTTCACATGGGTACTTAGAGCATCACTCCCTTAAACTACTCTCCCTGTATTGGGATTACTCTGTAGTCTATAAATGTTAATAGGAATCTTTGCATTAGAAACATTATGTTTTGAACCTACAATAGGAACAGCTTTCATTTGTCTCCTGTTTCCATTTGAGACTACAAAATTCCCGGATTTACTGTTTATGTATAGGCCCTAAGGTCTGAGCTATGTCAATTTTCTTGCCCTCGCAAACGTGCGCAAAAAAAAATTCGCAATCTAATTCAGATTGCGTAATGTTTTTTTGCCCGCGGCGGGGTGTCGAGTTACAAAAACTCGACTTGTAAACAAAAAGTTTATATGAACTGATACTAAACGAACGACTGTTTATTCAAGTGGAAAGACCAGGCCACACTACACAACTTGATTTGTAACTTTAAATTACTTGTTTATTTTTTAATACGTAAATAAAGAACAAAACCCGTATTATTTCACTATCTTAAGCGGTAACCCCATGTGTTTTTAACCTAAACTATAGCCTAATGCAGTGTGCATCAAATGACATCATAATAGTTACCATTGTTCAAACAAAGTTTTGAAATATAAATAATAAAACATCATGGGAAATAAATTTCGCGCATGCAAATTGCGCTGACCAGTCACGTGCAATGTAAAGCCGGCCATTCACGAATAGTTATTATTTATGTTTCAAAGTTCATGTTGGATGTACTCATAGTTCTAGAAGGTGTGTGTATGTATTTACTTGCAAGTAACTTTACTTATGTGCTGCCACCAACGACCATAAAACCCATAGACGCCCAATGCTTGATCTAACGCACCAAAACAATTCTGTCAACTAGCTGAGGTATGAGGAAGCGGGGTACTGCATTCTGATTGGCCCTTCCAAGGTCATTACGTATCACTAGGGATGGGACAGGTAGAAATAAAACACGAAGTTATCGACATTTGTTTGTTCATAATTATTAAAATTTTGAGTTACCCTATGCTTAATTGGCTTTTTTACCTTTCTATTTATTAATATTATTCCAACATGTTATTAATATACAAAAAGTAATGGCCTCTCAGAAAGTATTGCGAAAAAACTTTTTGTGTATGAGAGACTGGCCAGTAATAGTCTATTTCGAAAATATGATTATTTGTAATTAATAAAAAGTACGTTACAATTTCTTAATTTCCCTCCACATTCTTTGCAAGCGAATTTAAATTATCGTGTTGCATTAAAAAATGGATCTGCGCCGGGAACATTTTTTAAACGGTAAAAAAAGAGGCAAATACATTGTTGGTAAGTACTGCCGAACTTACTAGCCGGCGACGGTTTTTCATAGCCATAAAACAATCTTCAGTAAAATGCCGCGAACATATTACACTATGTGCAATAATCCATTTATTTTTAAAATCAGTGTCTTGTGCGGACCTAAAAACAATAACCGTTTCACAATTAACAAAAAAAGATCTTCAAATTTCGTATAAATAGTATAGGTTTTTGCTTTGTCGATAACTTTGGTCATAGGTTTTGGTGCATCACTATTATTCGTTAGGTATGTTTAGCAAATAATAGAGGAAAAGAGATAGCAAAAACTTACTTTCAGAAGAAAGGGACGCAAACATGAAAGACATCAACGAGAGTCCGTGCACCTTTGGCCCACCAACAAGTTTGGCCAGTATAGGATGAACTCCGTTTAGTAATATCAGAAAATAAATCTAATTATGTTTATTTGTAACTATTAAGTTACCGATGAAATGTTATACCATCTTTTTGGAAACTCGAAGTCTGGCTGTTGTTACCACACCAACGTATTGTGCAAGGGACCATTATAATATTTATTTTCACCAATTTTTATCAACTAACGCGGAAGTGTTTACAGCTCACAGAAGTGGTCGAAACTAAATCAAAATTGTTGACCTACATAAGATCTATAAGTCTGATGTGTTGACAGACATCGGTCGCCTGGTATTAGGCGTCTATGGGCTGTATGTTTTTTTTTTTTTTTGGTATGGCATCTCGTAGTCGACCTTGAGAGGTCGTGACTACTGAACCGGACTTTATGGGCTGTATGGTCGTTGGCTGCCACAAAATACTCTCAAGACTTCAAAGTAATTAACTACATTCACCCGTCTCGTCGAGGCGATTCTGCTCCTTATTTATATAAAGTTACGGATCAATATTCTTTGCAAGTAGTTACTTTAAAGTTTTTATTCCGTAATCGCGATTCTGTTTCTTATTTGTTTTACGATACGGATCAATGGAAGAAAAAAATATGTGCAAGTATTATTACATTAAAGATATTTTCTGTACACGCGATTGTGCTCCTTATTTTTGTGAATTTACTAAATATTTTTTACGTAATGTTTTATTTTCGTAAACGCGATTATGCTTCTTATTAATTTATGGTTAAGGATTAATGTTCTATGCAAATATGTTTATCCCTACAAGGCTTGGAATTTCGAAATATCCTTTTTTGCATACGCGATTGTACTCCTTATTTGTATGGTGATACGGAGCAATTATCGATGCATAAAAAAACTATGTACTTTAAATCTCGAGCCAGGTACTAGATTTTGCAAGTACGACCCATGTCTACTTACAATTAATGTACTTGTATTGTGCCGAATGTTAATCTTACTTACTATATTACTAATTATGAATGTGCAAATGTGTGTATTTGTGTGTGTATTTTTGTTACTTCATAGCGACTAAACGGAAGTAGAGTTACATTAGGTTCGAAAAACAAATAGTTCCTATATATCTAATTCTACGTGGACGGAGTCGCGAGCTTCGGTTAGTATTAACCACGTGGGAAAATAAGCCGTTGAGTGCGCACTGATTACGTCACCCTGTGAGCACCGGGACGGGTTACGTCTCGATCGTCCATTGATACAGCTCAACTCTCAAGTAGCTTTTTTGTTTATGTTAGTGAATGAAGCTCTCAAATCGATAAGGGCAATAAAGGCCACATACCAACTTTGAAAATGTTTATTTTGAAAAGTAAATCGATAACTTTGATTTATTATTTAAATAGACGAAGGGTCTACATAGGGGCGGGCTGCGGCTGCTTAGAGCGCGGTCTCCTCGCCAGTCGCACCAGCAGTACTGACGATATGATGAACACAGCAACCAGTACTACCGCGCCTATTGATAAGCCCACGTCTTTTTCTAGGAAAACTGGAAATAAAAGAAAATTAGGATAACTTTAGTTTGTTTTAGAAAGGACACTTTAGTGAAACTCAAGGAAGCGGTCTATACTGACATTACTGACATATATGATAAATGATTTATTTTCTGTAAATGTTGGCAACACTACGATCGGTAGCGACTACGCAGCGCACCCTACCGGAAGACGGGTCGACCCAACCTTTTATAAGGACGGACACGAGCTGCGCCGCCCATTATTGTTGTTAGAAAATTAGTCGGATAACCGTCAACTTATTAATTAGTGTCCAAATTAGTTAAAGTAATCTATTAGTGTTAAAATTATTAAAGTATTATTTGTAAGGCCTAGTTTACCTTAATATCGACCTATTCCACAAAACCTGCCTTCAGCCTAGAGTTAGCTAACATCAGAAGTGAGCATCCACGTCCTAAAAATGGGTAAAAATAAGGGTAAGAAACGCGCACCTTCTTCAAGCTCCAGCAGCAGCAGCAGCAGTAGCAGCAACGCGAGGACTCCCTCTTCATCACCAACTAGAAGACGAAGGAAGGGACGAAAGGTATCTCGCAAAAATGACCAGCTGACTGTGAGTACAAGCACCATTACTCTTCAAAATATGATTCCTACTTTTGACCCATTAAAAGATAATATTACTGCATGGCTGAAAATAATAGAATCCTACGCAAAGACATTCTCTTGGGCCGATAGTATGATCCGTTATCAGGCTCTCAATAAATTGTCAGGCTCGGCAAAAACGTGGTACGATTCACTGTTACGTCATGAACATTCGTGGACCATGTGGAGGTGGCAGGATTGGAAGCATAAAATGAAATCAACTTTTCAAGTAAAACGTAATATGTGTGGGTTGCTTAAGGAAATCATGGACTGTAAACCAATAGAAAATCAGTCCTTGTATGCGTTTTATTTCGAACAAAAATCGAGAATTGATAACCTTTGTCTGAATTTCTCGGAAGATGATATTATTTCAATCATTTTAGGGAACATAGGTGACAGTAACATCAGTGCCTCGGTAGAAGCCAGCAATTTTAAGTCTTGCGAAAGTTTGGCAGGGTTTTTGTATAATCGAGTTTACAAATCAAAATCCGGAACGAAACAATTTATACCGCTGAATTTAGGTCGCGATAACATCACAAAAATACAATCAGCCACACAAAGTCATGCTTCAAACTCACATACACCCAACACTTCAAACACTTCAATCAGTTAAACGTCCATGGCTAATAATAAACAACAAATTGGGGGCACTTCTCAAAATCGTAAACCGCTTGAATGTTTTGGCTGTGGCGGAAATCACAAACGAATAAATTGTAGTGTCAAGTGTGAGTTCTGTGGGAAACGGGGACATTCCGAAACTACTTGTTTTCACAAAAAGAATACTTCTATTTCCGCAACCGAGAACACAGATAAACAAGAAACAAAATGTGTTTCTGTGCCCGATTATAAAGACAGATTCCTTAAAAATATTCACATTAATGGGTTCATACATAGCGCATTTATTGATACGGGTAGTAGCTGTTCTATTATTACCGAGAATTTAGCTAGGGAGTTCTCAATACCAATAGTATCTCTAACAACCCCAGTGACCTTGCAAGGGTTTTCTAACGACAGCATAAAAACGGTTAATGCAAAAATTAAAGTAAATATTAAAGTAGATTCGGTTAGTCTAGAGGATATCGAGTTCTACGTTATGAACGAGTTGTCCGGTTGCGACATATTGATAGGCAGAAATATAACAGAGCGAAACGACATAATGTATTCGCGAGTAGGTAATCACTTGAAGTTTGATTATGCTGCGGGTTTTGAAGATTTTTGCAAGATGGTTAATGTAACTGGCTTTGAATTCGATTCGGATTCTCATCACAGTGAGTTAATGACTATGTTCAGAAAATATCGTGGTTGTTTTGCAACGACTGTGCAGGAGTTAGGGAAAGTTAACTGTCACGAAATGGAAATCTCTCTTAACGATTCTAAACCGGTTCAGTTTCGTCCCTATAGAGCATCACCGACCGATAGGAAAATTATACGGGAGATGGTAGATGAGCTGGTGGTAAATGGGATTATCCGCGAAAGTAATTCGCCCTATTCTAGCCCCGCCCTACTGGTTAATAAGAAAAATGGTGAAAAGAGACTGTGTATAGATTACGGAGCTCTTAACAAAATAACAATTAAAGATAAATACCCGATGCCACGCATCGAAGATCTTATAGACAGGCTTCAAGGGTGTAGGTATTTTACAAATTTGGACCTAAAATGCGGGTATTATCAAATTAAAATAAATGAACAATCTATTCAAAAGACCGCGTTCATAACGGAGGACGGGCATTACGAATTTTTGAGGGTACCATTCGGGTTAGTTAATGCGCCGGCCTGTTTTCAGCAAATGATGAATAGGGTTATCGGGAACCTTCGTTTTGGCAGGGTTATCCTGTATTTAGATGATATTTTAATTACAAGTGAGACCATAGATGAGAACCTAAAAATATTAGATCAGATCTTGCAAATTTTTAAAGTTAATGGACTGACATTAAATTTAAAAAAAATGTCACTTCCTAAAACAAGAATTAGAATTTCTGGGGTACAGAATAAGACAGGATTCCATAATGCCGAGCGAAAGCAAAATACAAGCAGTAAAAGATTTTCCTATTCCAAACAATATTCACCAATTGCGTCAGTTTCTCGGGCTAATTAGTTATTTCAGAAAGTTTATTAAAAATTGTGCAATTTTGTCAAGTCCACTCACTCATTTGCTGAAAAAGGATTGCGTATGGGCATGGCGTAGAAATCACGACCAAGCCTTTAACACATTGAAGAATGCCTTGACAGCCGGAAATATTTTGACCATTTTTGACCCAAACAAAGATTGTATTTTATACACAGATGCTAGTAGGGACGGAATCGCGGGGATTCTCATGCAAGTTACTCTAGAAGGGGAAAAGCCAATACATTATTATAGTCGTCAAACAACCGAAGACGAAAAGAAATACCATTCGTTTGAACTTGAGCTTCTAGCCATAATTTCGTCATTACAAAAGTTTAGGCTGTATCTTTTAGGTTCCACTTTTCGAATAGTTACTGATTGCACTGCGGTGAGGTACGCCTTAACAAAAAAAGAAATAATTCCACGAATTGCACGTTGGGTCCTTTCCACCCAAGAGTTTTCGTTCGAAATAATACACAGAGAGGGCACTCGTATGCAGCATGTAGATGCGCTTAGCCGCAACCCTGTAAACAGTGGCGAGCGCTCAGAATTAGACATAGTAATGTCCATAACGGAGTCTGATTGGTTACTTTCAGTACAATTGCAAGACCCAAATTTGGTAAAAATCAAAATAATTCTAGAATCTGGCGAAGTTGATGGTCACAAGGACATTTTTAATGATTATGAGCTGTTAGGGAACAAAGTGTATAGACGTACTAATCAAGGCCGACGATGGGTTGTACCAAAAAAATGCATCTGGTATATTATTAGGTGTAACCACGATGACCTAGGACACTTCGGCCTCGATAAAACATTGGAAAGAATAGCACATCAGTATTGGTTCCCTAAGATGCGCCGTACGGTAAAAAAATACATTAAGAATTGTTTAAACTGCGTATATTATAAAAACAAGGGAGGTCGCAAAGAAGGAGAATTATATCCGCTACCGAAACATGCACAACCTTTTCACACACTTCATTTGGACCATTTAGGACCATTTGTGAAAACCACAAAGAAAAATAAGTATCTTCTTGTGATAGTGGATTCATTTACAAAGTTTGTCTTTGTTTGTGCAGTGCGAAATACGGGTAGTGATAGCATTATTCGGGAAATGGATAATCTTTGCAAAATTTTCGGTAATCCACGTCGAATTATAGCGGACGCCGGGTCCGCCTTTACATCTCATAGTTTAAAAAAATATTGTACCGATAAAAATATTCGCTTACATATAGTTGCTACAGGAATGCCTAGATCTAACGGTCAGGTCGAACGATTTAATCGAACAATTTTAGATGCGATGAAGACTATGGGCGCGGGCATGGACGATGATAAATGGGATCAATGTGTTAAACATTTGCAACAGGCTCTAAATAGTTCAATTCATAAAACAATCAAGGCTGTACCTAGTGAGGCATTGTTAGGGTATAGGCTGCGTACTGACAGTGATAATCTAGCGCCACCCGAGACTGATACGGAGAGTACTACGGACGTTACGGAATTGCGTAAGAGGATTGACAAAAATATAAAAGCCAGTGCGGAAATACAAAAGAAAAGGTTTGATAGCAGTCGTTCTAAAGCGAAACAGTACCATGAGGGAGATTTAGTTCTGGTTAGAATATCTAGCCAAAACAATGACGGACTGAGCAAAAAACTACTCCCAGTTTTTAAGGGACCCTTCCAAGTCAAAAAGGTGCTAGGCAATGATAGATACCAAGTATGCGACTTAAGAGGTAGTGAAAGAAGTACCAAATTGTACCTCGGTAATATCGCGGTTGAAAACATGAAACCGTGGATAAACATCAACGATTTTGACCCCGGTTGCTGACACTCAATAGTGTAAGCAAACAAATTCTAAAATATCATAATCAAAACATCTGAAGTACGCCTCTTGAGGAAGTCGTAAAGCTGGGCAGTGTTGGCAAGGCACTTCATAAATCAACTTAAAGGTGGGTAAAATAAAAATTAAGTACCTATTTGTGTAGGCAAGGCACTTCATAAATCAACTTAAAGGTGGGTAAAATAAAAATTAAGTACCTATTTGTGTACACATATTTTATGGTCGGTATATCTGTCTATCCTAATGTTTTCTAAATACTTAAAGTTTTAATTTGGAATTATTCTGTACCTACGTTTTATCACTTGATTCTCGGGTCAGTTGAAATCTACCTAAGGTGCATCCTAAGTCTAAAGGAGCATCTAATAAAGATAGATGGACGTATCCTAAGCCTAAAGGAACTCCCCGAAACCGAGGATCAAGGAGATGTGTGAGTCTGCCAGTCCTCAATGAGTCAATCGACCTAAGTCTAAAGGCAGTTTTTCACATTGAGGATAGGCTGAATAACTGAATAAAGGGGCCGGTATTGTTTGACATCATGATGACCGATACGGTTGGTAGAGAAATTAAACATAAGTCTAATGTCCGCTTTTTCGTATGTTTCCAGTATATTAGCACACATGTCGGAGTACTACGAAACTGGCTTCCTAAGGCGTGAGCGTGCGTGCCTGGGGCAGGCACGATGCAGCATGGCCGTGTTGGCAACACTACGATCGGTAGCGACTACGCAGCGCACCCTACCGGAAGACGGGTCGACCCAACCTTTTATAAGGACGGACACGAGCTGCGCCGCCCATTATTGTTGTTAGAAAATTAGTCGGATAACCGTCAACTTATTAATTAGTGTCCAAATTAGTTAAAGTAATCTATTAGTGTTAAAATTATTAAAGTATTATTTGTAAGGCCTAGTTTACCTTAATATCGACCTATTCCACAAAACCTGCCTTCAGCCTAGAGTTAGCTAACATAAATAGGTTTGTAAAAGCATTTTTACACGTCAAACACATTTTAAAAACTAGATGAGATCGGCGTTTCCTATCTAAATACTCTGAGAAGAATGGCCGAAACAAATTCAGAGGTCACAGTCTCTGTTAAAGTCCAGACATAATCTTGGTCAGGTCATGGGTAGACCATGTGGATTGATGTCTGAAATGGTCTTTTGAGGAAAGAATCACACAGAATGAGTGTACCTGTCCAGTCAGTGCACGCATTTGTCAGTTGTCATGCAGCTCAACACAGAACTAAAGGAGCTAAACGATTCGACGAACATTACCAAAGAAATGACATTTGGGTAGGCCGCATAAATTACTCAAACTACCAGACCATGATTAAAACTAATAAAAAATGCATTAAAAAAACGACAAATCCGCAATGTCTTCACATTCACAATAATTAAAATAATGTAATACTTTACAAAGTAAACTAACATGTCATTGTATACATAAAGTCCATCAAGTTCAAAGTGTAAATAAAAATCCGAAAATAATCTTGGTCGATACATATGAGGACCATGTAGACTGGTGTCTGAAATGGTCTTTTGAGGAAAGAACCATATGGATTTGAGTGGACCTGTCCAGTCAGTGCACGCATTTGTCAATCATCATGTAGCTCTACTCAGATCTAAGAGGAGCTCAACGATTCGACGAACAATACAAAATAAAGGACATTTTTGTAGGCCGCGTAAAGTACTCAAACAGCCAGACCATCGTTAAAAGAAAAAAAGAAAAATACAATGACCCCCATAGTCCTCATATTCTCAAAAATGTGTTTGTTCCTTGTATTTATGTTATGGATATCACTGTATTTTTTAAACAGATTAATATTTTTATATGCATACAAAGTAAAGTTTGGAAACTTTTATATACCAGACCAAAATTTTGAGCACCATCTATTGCTGCCGAATGAGAACTTTGATAACTTTAAATTGAATGTAGTTATCGGGCCATCCGCTAGATGTCGTTAGCTATGGGCAAGCAAGGGTGGAATATTACGAAACTTTTGTATGTCGTCATATGGGTGCTTTTTGTATATAGGTTTAGTTGTTTAGATACCCACTAGGTGTCACTAGCTGTAGACGAGGGGTGAAATAACTGCGATGCCGATAATGATAAAATATTGTAGTGGTATGTAACCCACACATGCACAACCCTGTTCAATCAAGTGCCTATGACAGACAGTAGTTTAATAGCTGCTGCCCGCGTTACTCGCGTCTATGTGTCACGAGTAACGCGGGCAGCGGCTAGTTAACCTAATTTTATGTTTTGCATATTAACTGTGTTTAGTCGTAGTAACTATATTATTAAATCATTTCTTGATACTGAAGAAATATTTAATTTCACCTCATTAAAGAACCTAAATCTCGTCTCGTCAAAAGTTTTATACTAATATATATAGTTTAAAAAAAAACAAACAAATAAGTATGATACTTACAATGCCACCATGGCGGATCAGCGGCATGTAACAGCGTATCTGTTGGCCGCAGCAGCAGCGGCGTCGAGCAGCCGTATCTATTACAAGCTCTAGCTCCTGCCACGTCACCGCGCCGTACGGCACTCAGGCCGGCGCGGACAGCTAATCCACCGGATACGCTGGCAGCTGCGGCACCCGGTCTGGCGGTGGCTAATGCACGGCCGCTACCGAACCCCATGCTCGCGCGTCGCTCTAGGACTAATGTGGAGTTGCTCTCTGACATCCGCCAGACTGATACTTCGTAGTATGTTGCGTTTTCCACTGTAAAAGAGATTGGGTAATAAGCTAATTAATAACCTCTGTAAGATTTAATAATGTGTAAGTCCTCTCGTACTTATTTCGGGTTTTTAAAAGTGCAAGTTCATAAACATTTTCTAATTTCCAAAATGTGAAAAGTAAGTTTTTATTGCTTTGGTTATTATTATCATGTTTTTTTTCTGGTGGGGGTGAAAATCGTACTGTTATTTTACCTGGTATGCACCTCATCTGAAACTCCCCAAACTCATACTCAATATCGCACTGTAGTGGTTGCGGTGGCCTCAGATGCTCAAAAGTAAAGAGCCTCTCACAAACTCTCAATCTCAAAGCAACTATAACGTTGCCAAATAAATATGTAACTTTTAATTTGCAGAATTGTAGTGATTTCACTTTTAACTTTTAAAATGTTCCATTTTATTGAATTGGTACCTGTAGCAGCAGCGGTGAGGTTTGGTGAAAACTTAGGTTTTTTATAGATTGTGTTGAGGATTTTTATAAAGAAAAACGATGCGTTAGGTTTAACGAGCAAAATATGTATATTGGCCATCTTTATTACAACATTCAAGGAGAGGGGTGTGGGAACAATCATGAAGTAAACCAATCACTGTCGAGAGATTACTATGACGTAGCATGTGGTGTTGTTTCTAGCCTCGAGATGTCGCTATCAGTCATAGATGAGCATCTATAAAGTAGGAGTTCACAACATGCCCCCGGCCTTGGAAGCAGTGGCTTTCAATGGTCTTCAGTCACTGCATCAGTGTCGATAACGTCCTGTAGTAGAGGACATATCTTGGTGTATGCGCGCCGCACCACGCCCGATGAAGTCTGTATATCAGCCACCCGAGATATACCATCCTTTCCTGGGATCGTGCTAAGGACACGTCCCAAATGCCACTTCAGAGGTGGAAGGTTATTGTCTTTAATAACCACTAAGGAGTTTGGTTTGAGCTCGTCCTTATTCGCCGTCCACTTTGTCCGCACCTGTAGCTCGGAGATGTATTCCTTCGCCCACCGGTTCCAGAAGTGTTGGCGTAGTTGTTCTACCCTCTGGTATCGTTGGAGACGACTAGCAGGAACATCTCGTAGGTCATCGCCGGCTGGCGCAGTCAGTGGTCGGCCAATAAGGAAGTGACCGGGAGTGAGCGGGGAAAAGTCATGAGGATCGGGGGAAAGAGGAGACAGAGGTCGGGAATTTAGGACGGCTTCAATTTGAGCCAATACGGTGCTATACTCTTCAAACGTGAGGTGCGCGTTACCTATCACACGACGAAGATGGTATTTACTTGATTTTACTCCTGCCTCCCACAGACCACCAAAATGCGGAGAATAAGGGGGAATAAAATGAAACTTAATATTTTGACTAGATGCGAATTCTAAAATATCGGCACTACAATTAGTTAGAAAATTTGAAAAATCGTTCATTACACCTACGAAATTACGACCATTATCTGAGTAGATATCTGCAGGCTTACCACGGCGGGAAATAAATCTTTTTAAAGTTAATAAATACGCTTCACTAGAGAGGTCACTGACTAACTCCAGGTGTATAGCACGTGTCACGAAACAAACAAATAGACAGATGTAGCCTTTTATAAGCCTAGCACCCCTACCTCTGCGGTTCAGAATGAGCACTGGTCCAGCGTAGTCCACACCACATCGAACGAATGGAAGACTAGGTGTAACTCGCTCCCTAGGTAAGTTACCCATCATAGGACTGAGCGTCTTACCTCTAATACGAGTACAAGTCACACAACTCTGCACTACTTGGCGAGCTAAATTTCTACCTCCGACAGGCCACCATGATTCGCGTAACTGAAAAAGTAATGCCTGTGGAGCAGCGTGGAGAAGCTGAATGTGCTCATGACGAAATAATAAAGTGGTAAAATAATGTTTACAATGAACTACAATTGGATGTTTTTTACCGTAAATAAATTCATCGGAATTAACTAAACGACCACCCACGCGCATTAATTTGTGATCATCTAGAAACAAATTCAATTTAGACAAATAACCTTTCTTTTTAATAGTCTCATTATTAGATAATGCCTTATATTCAACTGGATAAGATTCCATTTGACAAAATCGAGCTAATATTTTATCTGCATGGTCTAACTCGTCTACACTAAGGCCGCCTGTACGCTTATTATTTTTACATCGACTGTTATAAATAAAACGTAACGTAAAGGCAGCCGCGCGCCTAATACGTTTGTATTGTGAGAACCGATGGAAGGGAAACAAAGATAATTCGCAACAATCGTGAGCTACAACGGCAGTGACACATGTTTTGACCTCAGGTAACTCGCGATGTTTGAAGGAGTCCGAACTTTTGTGATCGTCAATTGAAAAACTAGGGTGACGAAGAAATTCAGGACCCTCCCACCACAAGGTAGACGAAGAAAGTTCTTCCAATCGAGCACCGCGTGACGCGAGATCGGCGGGATTATTTCCACTGCTTACGTGACGCCACGGGACGTCTAGTGTAAGGTCATGAATTTCTGCGATCCTATTTTGAACGAATGTCTTCAGTTGGTTAGGCCTCATGTGCAGCCAGCCTAAGACAATCGTGGAATCAGTCCAAAACACTACGCTATTATACTTACAACGTAATGAGTTGCGTAACTTGTCATACAGACGAGCACCCAATAAAGCACCACAAAGTTCGAGACGTGGGATACTAATTGGTTTCAAAGGCGCGACCTTTGTTTTTGAAAACAATAATCTAACTGATACCGTTAAATCTTTGTTGACTGTGCGAACATAAATACACGCGCCGTACGCCGTTTGAGATGCGTCACTAAAAATGTGTAAATCAATATACATAGGTTGTGTACCTATAGCGTGGCGAGGAATACGAACAGTGTTTAGCGTTTGCAATGAAATAACAAACCGGTTCCACACGCGCGCCGTGTCATCAGGAACGTTATCATCCCAACCTATTTTTAATAACCATAATTGTTGTAAAAGAACTTTTACAACAATTATAACAGGACTCAACAAGCCGAGAGGATCAAAAATTTGCGAAACGTTTGATAAAATTGATCTCTTCGTAATAGACTTGTTATTATCAATAATAACATGAGAATTAAAATATAAGTTGTCGCTTGCGTTATGCCAGCCTATTCCTAAGGTTTTAGAACTAACATTTTCATCTAAGCTTAAAGGTTTAAACTGACTTGATGACTGACGGTCATCATCGTGTTTAAAATTAAATATCCACTTCCTGAGTGGAAAACAGCCCGACTGCAGCGTCTTCTGAGTTTTGTCGCATAGATCTAATAATTTTAGTTTATCATCCAGGCCTGTTATGTAGTCGTCGACATAAAAATCCTCTTTTATAGCTCGAGCGACGTCAGGATCAGGAGATTCAGAGGCTAGTTGTTTGAGGCACCTAACACTTAGGAAAGGCGCTGAGGCGGTTCCATACGTCACGGTGTTTAATTTAAATATACCTAACGGCTTTGAGGGATGGTCACGCCACAGAATCATTTGCAAGCTGCGCTGACCATCATCTACTAGGCATTGCCGGTACATCTTCTCCACGTCAGCGCACACGACGTACTTGTGCTGCCGAAAGCGGAGAAGAATGGCAATTAGATCACCCTGTATAGGAGGGCCAACTAGTTGCAAATCATTCAGTGACTTACCAGAGCTCGATGGTGCGCTTGCGTCAAACACCACGCGCAACTTGGTGGTGGTGCTGAGCTCGCGGAACACCCCATGATGCGGCATGAAATAACACGGGGATTCATAAGAATCTACCTGTGTCATATGGCCTAAACTGAGATACTCCTGTAAAAATTTGGAATAAAGAACTTTATATTCAGGCGAACGCTGCAGACGTTTTTCTAGCGCAAGAAATCGACGTTCTGCTTGTGTATGAGAATCCCCCAAGGTATCAGGTGACTGATGGAGTGGAATGTGCACGCAGAATCTTCCCTCGTTATTGCGAGTAGTAGTGCGAACAAAGTGATCTTCGCATGCACGTTCTTCCTTAGTCTGTGCGTCTCTGACCTTGGAAGGTTCCTCGATCTCCCAGAACAATCGAAGTTGCGTATCTAATGAATTTATAATATTGCACTGAATTGGCGCATTTTTTCGCGTATTAATTATAGGTCCGGAAATAATCCAGCCTAGCTTGGTATTCTGTAGAAACGGACCACTAGACAAACGAATTTTGCCGTGTTCTAACAGATCCCAAAACCTATCTGCGCCAATTAAGATGTCAATATTTTTGTAGTCTAAAAACTCCGGATCGGCCAACCGTATGTTGCCTGGAATACAGACTTGCGCGCTTAATTTACATACGGCAGGCATCGAAGCCGTAATCTTAGACAGCACATAACAATTAATGTGCGTAGTAAATGAACTATCGACGCAGGATTTGATAACGATATTACAGCTTTGTGAACAATGTACTATCGAGTCACCTACGCCTCGAACTTCGTTTGTGGACTGTATTAATGGTGAATTTAATAGTTGACATAATGATTTAGCAATGAAACAGCGCTGGCTACCATTATCCAGCAGCGCCCGCGCTTTATGGTATCTACCGTGTACATCTGCTACTTCAACGATAGCTGTTGACAACAACACGGATTGCACACCTATAGACTGAATAGAATGTGTTTGCATGTGTGCCTTGTTTACTTGAATAGGGACTGCGGAGTCCGAGGCGGTTGGTGCGGCCGCGGGGAGGTGCGCAGGCGCTTCCCTCGCATGCGACGCCTCAGTTATCGTTGTGGAATGCAAAGCAACAGAATTATTAGCGTCATCATTGTGCAATAATGAATTATGTTTTTGATTGCAGTGTCTACAAGGCCCAAACCTACAACTATTTACGGAGTGTCTCGAATGTAAACAATTCTCACATAAGTTGTGCTCGCGTACAAGTTTAAGCTTTGTGTCTAAGTCGCAATCGATAAACTCTTTACATGTGTACAGTGGATGATTGGCGTTGCACTTTGCGCACGATAACTTACCGCGTTGTTTATTTGATTTGCTCGGCCCGCTGGAAACATTGCAGTGAGACATACTCTGACATTTTGAGTGTTGTTTTTTGTTGTCTGTGGTCTGTCCTTCTTTGCTATGTGAACGCTGCAATGCCTCCAGCATGTCTGCTTTGTTGCGCAAAAAGTCAATTAAAATATCCACCGATAAACGTTTAGAATTGTTCTCGTTTGGGTTCGGGAACAATGTGCACTTATGAGACCCCCATTCTCTTTCAGTTACTTTATCTAACTTCGACACCATGATATTAATAATCAAACTATCCCAGTAGTCTGTAGGCTCACCTAGAACCTTAAGTGCGCGTAAGTTTTTCAAAATAGTGTCTATTAAATTTCTAATTGAAGAAGGCGACTCTTTAGTTAATGCAGTTATATTTAACAAAGCTTTGATATGGTGATCAACTAAAAGAGAGCAATTATTATATCGGTTGAGCAACAAATCCCAAGCAACCTGATAATTATCAGAAGAAAATTCTATGGAATGTATTACAAGTTTTGCGCTGTCTTTTAGGGACGATTTGAGATAGTGAAACTTTTGTATATTTGAAATATCTTTAGAATTATGAACTAGTGAGGCAAATGTGTCCCTGAATTCCAGCCATTGTTCATAAGAACCGTCAAATGTAGGCATGGAGATAGTGGGTAACTTCACAGAATGTATTTGAGTATTATTATGACTCTGACATGACTTGGAGCAGTCAGCAACCTCATCAGTGTTAAGCATAAATTCAGCAAGTGATATTAAATTGTAATAACTATCTTCAAAATTTTCTCTTTGATTTAACTGTTCGCCTAATTCACTATCAGAAACTCTTTCTTCTATTTTAGTTTGGATGTCGTTAAATTCAGAAAATAAAGTAGTACATCCTTGAATCCTCAACTTTAAATCAATGCGTTTTTGATTAGGAAAGTCATGATCACAATCTTTTAAAGATTCTAAATAATTATTAAATTTGGTAAGCCTGCCCTTAATAATACCACGTTTCCTAACTAAATCGCGAACTAACTCACTACTTTCTACACTTAGTAAATTAGGAGATTTGTCACGAGATTTAGCAGAGTCAATAGGCATTTTGGTGGTCAGTGAAAAGAGGAGTACTCACGGTTTTATAATCGTTATCTCAATCACACACGGCACTGATGCTAGCAACGTCACCAGGCTAGTAATTGACTGGATATCCGATATTCCGAGAAGACAATGCGGCAGTTTCACTGAAATAAGAGCACAGACACACTATAGCACCAAATAGAACTCAGGAAAAGATGGAAAGGAATAAGGATTGGCCCCACCGATTGCGTATTATATTCGATGAAACCTTTTCTTCTCAATCCGCCATGTGCAAGGGGTCCTCATCCAAAGGTCGCTCGGCGATCTTGAAGGTATCAATATCCCAATGTTCGGTTCGAAGGTCCAAAATGTAGCAGCAGCGGTGAGGTTTGGTGAAAACTTAGGTTTTTTATAGATTGTGTTGAGGATTTTTATAAAGAAAAACGATGCGTTAGGTTTAACGAGCAAAATATGTATATTGGCCATCTTTATTACAACATTCAAGGAGAGGGGTGTGGGAACAATCATGAAGTAAACCAATCACTGTCGAGAGATTACTATGACGTAGCATGTGGTGTTGTTTCTAGCCTCGAGATGTCGCTATCAGTCATAGATGAGCATCTATAAAGTAGGAGTTCACAACAGTACCTCTACC
The DNA here is from genome assembly GCA_963555695.1 of Dasypolia templi. Classification (NCBI taxonomy): domain Eukaryota; kingdom Metazoa; phylum Arthropoda; class Insecta; order Lepidoptera; family Noctuidae; genus Dasypolia; species Dasypolia templi. Next base: position 15,229,498 of record OY743140.1, read on the forward strand.
TACAATGTAATCTTTTTTTGATTCACAATAAATAGTTATTTCAATCTATTCTTGTTTATTTTTTATCTCCTAAAGTTTTCTCGCTGCTGCAGTGAAAAGTTATGTGTGTTACACGAGAGCAAAGTTTTTTGCATGTCGTGCCTTTGAATCCTTCGCTGCACACTCAGGATTCAAATTTAGAATCACTCGCTACGCTCGTGATTCAATTCAAAATCAGCACTCGCTGCAAAAAAAGACTTCTCTTGTTGCACAAATAACTATTCTCAAACTTTTTACTAAATGTAGGTAGTACTGAAATAGGTCTACAATTTGTAGGGTCTGATGTACTACCGGATTTAAACAAAGGTTAGTTTACCACTTTTCATAAGGTCAGGAAACTCCCCACTGTCGATACAATTTTAAAGATAAGAGTTAGAGTAAGTGCTACATAATTGCCCCAAAGAACTGCAGTCTTTTTTACATTTAATGTTTCATCATCATCATCATCCACAGCCCGACTTCACCCACTGCAGAGCATAGGGTTTTCTTCATCTTTTCTTTCCAATGTCCACGCTTCTGTGCCAGCCAGGCTGCTAGGATGGCAACAACATCGTCCGCCCATCTCGCCGCCGGACTTCCGACATTTCTTCTTCCAGTCCTTGGTATTAACTATACTAGTACCTCTACAGGTAATACGTTCAAAATGAAATTCCGTACAAACAAGCAACAGAAGGTGATGAGTTAAGGGATTTAGTGTTTGAAACGGGAATATCCTGAAAAGAAGTTTTCAAACGCCGCGGCGATTTTTTAGTCTCATTTTATTATATTGTCATTAATAGACAGGCTGTAGTCAGTATTCCGGTTACTAGACCTTCGCGTTTAATTACTTAATAATATACCAAATCGTTTATAATTACATTACTACTAACAAACTTTACTAAATATTTTGAATAATTTCTAACATACAAATAAAATACAGCAATGTTAACTTAAGTCCTTTCATTGCATAGCGCATACTTACGTTCTACTTTTACGAATGCCAATGGTTGCCCAATCACTGAAACATGTGTTACTTAACCGAGATAACCGAGATAGTCTTGGGAATAATGTGGAATTAAATTAATAACAGTAAATTAAAAAAAAAATCGTCATATAGATGAATAGGATCAGCATGAATAGGTGAATACAAAACTGGTAATTTATTATTGATATTAAATTTAAAAGCCTTTGCGGCTTTTAGTTTTGGGGTTAACAATAATATCCTTTTTATTTTGTTGTTTTGGTTTTGGATAGTGCTTAATCCTTTGCCCGCAGTGATCAGAATCTAGTAAATTAACAATTTATTTATGGATTTGTATAATATTTGTTTAAATAGTATCTAGGCATGTGGCACTAGTAGAAGATATTCTTGTGGGCTCCAAAAATAGATGTACAAAATTATAAGTCTGAAACAAACTTATTATTTTACTACAAGAACCGGAGTTTTTTAATAAATAAACATTTAAATCACCGCAAATGATAATCGATTTGTTCGAGTTACAAATCTTGTGTAACACTTCTATTGAATGGGTATTGATTTAATATTTCGTTCTGATTCCTAAAAGATTACTTAAACCATAGATGCTCCTAAATACCTTTTTATGAATGAAAGTTTATCTCGTAATATAACATACCTACATACACACATTAATTCACGCTTTCCATTGGGGCTGGAAACTACAGAACGCCCGCGCCACCTGCACGATCCTTGCATACTTATTGTCATACAAGCACGCCGCGAGTAGTAAGCACCTGACCTAAAAAACAATAAGTTCGAAGGTCGGGTGGCACAGTTGAAAAACTCTAGAGTACCTTCACTGTACAGTTAGTCGATTACAACCTTCAGTCATAACAAAACAGAAAAATTAAATAATGAAAACGAACAGAAATATGAAAATATCCAGCGACAACTTAGGGGAATTTGTCGCTACCCTTCGCTACCCTGCGTCATCCCCGCATTGTGTGGAAGTGTGTCCAAACGCTGCATTATCTTCGGTTCCGACTTATTAAAAATATATTAGCGCATTTGCGTAGAAAAGGCGCTTGTACGCTCGTGTGGCGATTAGAAGGTTTATATTTGAATTAAAAAACATATATTTGCAATTCGTGTCTCGTGTTTGGGAAAGAGATCTTCACCAATACGGTCGAGATCGTCGTCATAGCACACTTACTTCTTGACAAGGACTTAAAAACATCTTCATACAGAGATGTAACACTAAAGTGTTTTTTTTAAATTGTTATCAGTATATTTGATTCTCATATCAATTCAAAATGTAACACTTGGGATTTAAAAACATGATCATATTTGATGTTCTTTCAATGTGTTAAAACAAAACACTTACAAAGGTGTTGGTACCAGTAATATATCTGTAGCAAGCATAAATGTGTTAACAGTGTTAATACATGTACCTAACGCGGCATTGCCAAAATAGCCAATAGCCCGACTAGATTGCGGCTATTTTGGCAACGACGCGTCGTTGTTGCGGTACTTTGCAATTATACCAAAAACTTCTTCTTCTTTCACATGATTGCATCTGTTACATTTACAAATGTGTTTCTTATAAAACAGTTTAAATAAAAGTGTTATAAACGCTTATTACGGTTAAAGATTGAGTCCCTTTTTCTTTAGAATTGTGCGTGATGCGTGTGTATATGATGATAAATTTCAAAATTAACGTAGATTTTTTATTTCGATGTTCTATTTACGTATTGGCGTTTTTTATTCACAAAATATTGCACCAATACTCTAAGTAGTTCTGTCAATAGTGTATACTCTAAGTAGTTCTGTCAACAGTGTATTTGAGGATCTTAAATGGCTGCGTCTACAACGGAGTTCTCGTGGCTGAATTTAGTGCTAAACGTAATAATATTTGAATTTTCACAACTTTCTTATTTACCATCAATACACTAAGAAGACCACGAAATGAACAAGCGTGATAACTACTAGGATCTATGAAGATCTTCCTCTACCAACTGGGTTGGTCGCTGCTGAGGCTAGTTGATAAAATAAAATCAAAACCAAATAACTTTAGGGATAATATGTCCAAAAAAAAGGAACCGTTCTGTTCTTTATTTTTTGCGAACGCATACCTAATTACACGGTTAAATTTAGGTCGTTCTGGAACCGAAAGTCATGAACTCGATCGTCGAACTCGAAACGATTGAGACTATAAGTTAAAAAAAAAACACGCACATTAGGAAGAACAAGACCGACAATTTAAAACCTCGAAAATCATAAATTTGTTTCAAACAGCCAATTCAAAACACAAACCACTGTAAAATAGAACACTTGCATAACAAGACAGGCCCCCTAAACAATTAGATCACAATACAAAGCATTCGTTATCATATCAAAACATATTTTGTCCCTCGGCGCCACGTGCGACCGCTCTGACGCCCCTGACTTTTAATAACGGCCCCCTTTTCCTTTGTAAATGTAATTGAAGCGTGTAATTCGTTGACATGTTTTGCTAAATCTCATAATTTGACACGGATAAAAATACCCTTGTTAGGATTAAGGTTTAAGACTTGGGAACTTTGGTGTTAGGTATATTAGGACTTAGGACAGGAAGATCTGTCGTTTTATTTTATTCTAATTCTTCATTTACATAATATGCATACGCCTGTAATCCCAGAAGGGTTAGGCTGAGGTGTACTATAGTACACCCACATTTCGCCAGTTATGTTTCCCATGTTATAGCTAATAATAACTAGGTACAAATCCAGAAACCAGGCTGCTACTGAGAAATTCTAGATATAAATCCTGCCCTGTCCTGCCCTTCTGCGACGAATCGGGTCAGTGAGAGAATCTGCCTCCCTAACCCGCTTCGCCGCTTCTTTCTGCGAGATAACATCCTCGCAGAAAGACGCAACCACCTCCCTTGCCCTTTCACTGCCGAGCATAGTTCTAACAACGGCCGGCAGCGTCAGGTCTTGCCCAATTTCTGCCGCCAGAACACGACGCTGTGCCTCCCAGGCAGGGCACTGGTCGATAGTGTGCAGGGCCGTGTCCTGGTTGTAACCACAGTGGTGACACACGGGGGTCGCCTCCCATCTTGCCAGTTTGTGCAGGTACTTGCCAAAACAGCCATGCCCCGACAGTACCTGCACCAAACGGAAAGACAACGTCCCGTGTCGCCACCGTACCCACTCCTCTAGGATTGGCTGGTTAGCCCCAACAGTCCAGAGACCGGCGCTGGGGGTCTCCATCCTCTCCGCCCATTGCCTCATGATGGCAATCTGCGCCTCTCTGCGCCACCTCATCACCACTTCAGGTGGCGGGGCACTGCCGCTCTCCGCTCGAACTTCCGCACGTCGCAGGTGAACTTCGGCGAGGACTCGCGTTTCCAGATCCCACGGGGGTGTTCCCGCTAATGCGAACGCCGCTTCGGCTGAAATCGTCCGATATCCGCGTATTACCCTGACCGCCATGACCCTTTGCGGTCTCCGCAGCTGACCCTTGTTCTGGGCAGTCAGGGAGTCCGCGCACACTGGAGCGCCGTACAGCGCCATCGAGCGCACCAACCCCGCTATGGAATTTGCCTAATTCAAGTCAGTTCAACCTCAAGACCCTACCAAACACATCTATTCTATCAGACTCTACCGAACCATGTCCATCAATAAGTGAGGCCCTAGTGTGAGTAGCTTCTAACCATCTCGACTTTACGCTTCGACCATGTTCGGCGCAACTTCCGATCTATGGAGGGCCAATCGGAGCAACGAACGCGGTCGAGGCGTAAAGTCGAGATGGTTAAAAGAAACTCACACTAGGGCCTCAGACGAACTAACTTCAAACTAGATACAAAGATTGTGTCGTTAGTCTTGTGGTCGCAAACGATATTGCTGCTACCATCGAGGGTTCGATAACTTAATCTTAACATGAAAATCTGACAAGTACGAACGGCCCTTTATAATCCCTGACCGACCGTCCGTTTCGTCCGTTTTTTTTACGGACCTGTATAATTTTTCGATACGGCAGCAGGGAAAGCGGATGCTACTAGAACCTGTACAGTAACTCAAAATCCAAAAGTAAGCCCAACAAAATTCAGATTCCCTATCAAATTATCGCCTGACGAGTAACACCACAGTTGTCAACTCAGAAATACCAAAATTAACATTTCAATATAACCCCTCGATGAAAGCATGAATACAGCTTTACCCTATCCACACTAATTTCGAGTCATAGCTGACAAAATTCTTTATTGGACAATGCATGCGTGACCAATCTGCCATCTGTCCGGGTCACGCCTATCTTGATAATGCGTTATGATCAATAACAGATTAGCCAATGTGCTTCGAATTAGTATAACTGGGTGCAGGTGCAGTATGACAAGTTGTTTAAGTAAATCAGTGCTATATGAAAACATCATAAAAGTGAAATGTAGGAAAGCCTACAAAATTCATGTAGGTAATGCCGAAACTTAGTAGTTTCTGTGTCTGTCTTCATATGTACTGTTTTGCTATTATTACGAAAACTCGAAATGATACATGATGAATTTTTCTGATGGGGCATTAAGAGAAACCTTAATTGTTTGAGCTCTAAGGAGACTGTCCTGAACTTTTGGAGTAATTTCTAACCTCAGACCATCAAGCTACTTTTTGCCCATTATTGTATCGGCTGAAATAAATCCACCCTGTAACTATTGCGCTTGCAGGAAGCCGTTTTACAAGGACGTGTCATTTTAGGACGAAGTCACAATAAAATTGACTGATTGAATTGATTGCTTTCTTCAAAATAGCATATTGAGACTATTTTGAAGCACAGCATCAATTATATTATTCGTCGAACCATATCAGCGATATTAGAACCAAACGTCTTGGTACGTGATGATGGGAAGAGGCCAAACGGCAAGACGTTGTTGCCTTGGAAGGTGGGTATTAAGGCTTCTGGGTTGGTTGGCTTATTCTAAAGCCGTGTTTTTTTTTTTATGGTAGTTTTTTGTTTTTGTGAAATTGTGGTACTTTTTGGCGCCGTGGATTAACTGAAAATTCCTACAATTTTCGATTATGAGTTCCTTCGTGGATTTGAGTTGAAGAATGAGCTTCGCGTTCGGCCGGTGACCACTGTCGACAACGACGAATTGAAGGCGATAGTTGGAAGCGGATCCAACTCAATCTACGGCTGATTGCTGCGGGCTTCGGAGTTAGTGTTACAACAACATTGAAGCACTTGCGTCAAATCGTAAAGATAAAAAAGCTAAATAAGTTGGTGCCACACGAACTAAGCGACCAACAGCGAGACTTACGCGTCGAACCATGCATAGCACTAATGATGCAGCATAGAAACGAGGGAATTCTAAATCGAATTCTAGATCCTGTACGACAATCGTAAGCGTTCGTCTCAGTAGGTGAACCCGGGTGCAGCACCTAATCAGTGCCCTAAAAGAAAGTTTACTCTTTGGAAGATGATGGTGACTTATACGTCACAGCTTCTTACCGAATGGCACAACAGTGACGGCAGATGTCAATAGTCGACAGTGACGGCAGACGTCACTGTCGTGCCATTCGGTAGCTTCGATGGAGAAGCTCGAAATTCAACAACCAAGACCGGTCAATCGCTCTACCCCATTTCTTCTTCACGACAACGCGCGAGCTCAAACTTCACAACAGACCATCAAAAAGCTACAAGAGTTACAGCTGGAAGCTCTCCGTCACCAACCGTACTCACTGGACCTTTCCCCAACAGATAACTATTTTTTTCAAAACTAAGACATTTTTCCAAGTGGGAAAAAATTCAACACCCGAGAGGTAGTACAAAACGCTTTCGCTGACTTCATCGCCTCCCGTCCGGCAGACTTCTACTGTAACGGGATAAACAAACTGCCATCAAAATGGCAAAATTGTATAGTTAATTTGGGCCAGCATTTTCATTAGCTGAAATAAAAAAATACCAAATATACTTTAAAATTTTCATGCAAATCTCCAGTTTCATAGGTCAATAACTAATATTGCCGATTTCACCAATTAAACTGATCGCGCGATCATCACTTTAAACCTAGTTCAAGAGCTGTCAGCGTCAATATTCTATAGAAAATAATGACACTGACAGCTGTTAAACGTAGTTTATGTGCTGATCGCGTTCAGTTTCATTGGTGAAATCCACCCAGGCGATCAGCCTATTAACTACGTTTAAGAGCTGTCAGTGTCATTACTTTCAATGGAATATTGACACTGACAGCTATTGATCGTGTTTTAGATGTGCTGAACCCATTCAGTAACATTGGTAAAAACGGCACTAAGGTCTGATTTCACCAATGAAATTGAACGCGATAAACTACGTTTAACAGCTGTCAGTGTCACTATTTTCAATGAAATATTGACACTGACAGCTCTTGAACTCGTTTTAGATGTGCTGAACGCGTTCAGTAGCATTGGTGAAATCGGCACTTAGTATCTAGCGTAAATAGTTAGTTATTAATTAGACAAATTATTATTATTTCAGAGAATCTCCATTTAAGTTATATTATTATAATATTTTATCATAAAAACATGAAATGTAAGTGTGTTAGTGTTAAAAATTGTAAGCAGTCGTCGCTTGTGCTCAGCAGTGGCAGCTCATGCGGCAGCAACCACGTCTCGTGCAAGGCAAATAAATCAGCTTGCTGACATAGTGCCCTGACACCGTCCTTCTATCGATCTCTTGATAGACTTGCAGTTGTAGCTAATTAGTTGACTGTCTCTGTTATAGCCACACACTGTTTATTTACCCTCCTTTCTTAAAAGTTTATGAAACGTCTAAACGAAATCTCTGACGGCCATGACATGATTATTTCTCAAAGATACAGATATGTAGATAGAATCAATATGTAAGCAAATTCTAAATAAAACTTGAGGAACAAAGGAAACAAGTTTTTTCTTGTGAAAATTATACCAAAATATATTCATTAAATTGATATCAACCCACAAAACATCGACTAATTCGTTGTAAATGAAAATGGTCAAAATTCACTTCGCACAAATAATCAAGGTAAACTATTTTTTTATGCTTTAAACAGTTTTACAGCAACATTCAGGAGTAAGAGGTCGATACCGGCCGCCTCCTGCGCCTGCTGCGACCAATCACAGCTCACCACCCTCATCTATCCCCTCGCTCCGCCAATCAGGAGGTATAAGACTGACGTTACCACGGTTAGGGGTGAATTTGAGACCATGCAGATGCAATTTGGATTTTACATCCTCAACTTTTGGGTGTATTTTTGGTTAGCAAGTAAAATTAATAAAACTGTGAAGCTCCGGGTATAGCGTGAAGATATAATAATTTGATTTAGTCCATTTTGATGCTTGGTAGCTCCTGGTCGGTCCGCGATCGTCAGTGCGTTGGTTCCTAGTCCCAGCGAGTCCGTGGTGGTGTCAGTTTTGTCCGGGAGTCTGTGCAAAGGTACCAAGATTCATTTCCCGCTGATGTCCTACGGCAGCGAGACGCCGCACGTCTGGAGCAGCTCAGCGGTATATACCTGGATTTATCCTTTTCCTATCTTACCCATTTATCCTACATTCTGGTCTAATATGTCGGGCATATATGCCTCTCAGAGTAGAAGCTGAATATTGGTTTATTAATCAGTACATAACCAGAAATTCTTTTTCACAGTAACTTTTGTTTTCTCTCTTTATTTATCTTTAGGGACTTTTATACAGGTATACATGCCAGTCCCATCGGACCTTGGAAACGTAACAAAACAAACTTAATTAAATTATAAGCAGCTCCGGAGCTAGGTGTTGAGAAAATATGATGGAACATGGAAACATCGTACATATTTGTCTCCAGCTCTCTAACTAGATCCTCTCAATAAATGCATAACATCTTCCAGTGTGCCGCACACTTCACAATTTGGTGAATCAATTTTTTTAATTAAAAATCTAAAATTATTGAGCGGCATGTGTCCAGATCTCAGTCTGTGAGCTGTAACTATTATTTTTCTGCTAAACCTATCATTACAAAACCATGTACCGTACATGAGGAGGCTCCGAGACTATAGGCCTATACCATATTCCTTTTTCTCTAGATCTTTGATTAAAATATTTTTTCCAAACTTCATGACAATTAATTTTATACCTAGGCAATATTTCTATATAATTAGTTCCAATGTTTGTTTCCCTTCCCTCAACAATACCTAATTTTGCTAAAGGGTCTGCCTCCTCATTACCCTTTATAGGTATTGCAATGGGTTCCCTCACATATAGATATATGTGAGGGAACCCATTGCAATTTCAGATCGATATCTCTTTTGGCTGGATCGTGTATTTTAGAAATAATTTCATAAGCTATCGGTGCACCTTTGTAACCAGAGGCGCATAAAGCTATATGTTGTAGTGCACTTTTGCTATCTACACAAATTAATATTTTGCTATTATTTTCATTGGGTATAATATAAGAGAGCGCTTCCGAAATTGCAAAAAGTTCCAAGGACATAACTAACACATAATTATTTATTTTAAAGCAGGTATTTGTATTATCCGAATTCAAAGGATCATAGTAAGCAGCGCCATTGCCATTAGCGCTCTTAGACTCATCACTATAAATTTTATAAAACTCTTGATATTTATTCGACAGTTCTCTCAAACTTTCTGCTGTAATTGAATTCACATCATACGTTTTCTTAGGTTTTTTGATGGAGTCCAAATTAATATATTTTTGATGTTAATCTAAGTTACCCATACGTCTAGTGAGAACATTTCTAAAATCGGAGATGACATCGATGGCTTTCTACCCTAACTTCCTCAAAAACAATAACAAGTACTTGGTCGAAGTTTTTTATTTGCCCAATACCTGGTGTGTCTAATAGCGCTTAGCTCCGATAGCTGTTTTATTACGACATTATCAGATATAGAATACGACTTTAAGCAATATTTGAATGCTAATCTCCTTCCCCTAATATGCAGTGGGGGAACACAGAGCTCGCACTCCATAACGTTTTCACAATAACTTCTTGAAGTAAACATAGGTTTGGTTTATAGGCATATTTTCCAGCACATTCCTTTAATTCGTAATTGTAACTAGGTTACTGGGACTTCATTGCTTTGATTTTCGTTTTAAATGCAAAAATGACTTAATACTAACAACCCAAAAGACAAGGCTTATATTGTCTTCTTTTAATAGGTGCGTATCTGAACGTTCAGTACTTAATAATCGATCTAATATCTATTTAGACATATAATAAATCTGTAGACGAGACGTTTATTTTCGTTCAAAAGGTTTAGAGAGGTTCTAATATCGTTTATAGAGAAGCATTTACTAAATAAAAACAAGTCCAGCCAAACATACACAGATGCAATAGAAATCACAATAATATTATCTGGAAAATTACCTATGTCGTTTTTTAGCCTGTTTTTGAATAATAGTTTTTAAAAGTGTTCTTAAAGCTTGATCCATGATACCGCTTCAGGACACTCTTCCAGACGGGCAGTCGATTTATTGAGTACGGCAGGTGCAGCCTGGCGCCTTGATTTTTATTGATTCTCAAAAATCAAAGTTACACTTCGTCGTATTGACAATAGAAACCCAAAAGACGCAGTAAATGCATTCGAAAGTACTGAGGTAGGGAACCCCAGGAAGCGCTTCCCACTAGGCAAGATTGGAAGACCTTTTCATTGAAGGAGTGGTACATACACGTTCTCTAAGCGACACATTATTGTTTGCCGACTTGCACGACGAGATAATACGACTCAAATCGTGCTAGCTTGTAATGCCTTTAACTTTCTGTTCTTAAGTAACTATTGAAAAGTCTTCACGGATGATAGTTAAAACACCGCGTGGTAGATAGCTTTTCCTATATCCATCTGTACATTTTTAAGAAACAGAGATTGGCAGATTGTCTGTAATTGTTCAGGGCAGCGAGGTGTCTCCGTACGGGCCATTGTGGGACGCGCCGCCGGCTCCCGTGCCGTATCCTGACATCCTGGCGTTCCCGCCGGCCGACCTGGGTAACTACTGCTTAATATTATTAACTTTGCAGCTGCAATTAGACAATTTTATTTCTAAACTTGTCTACTTTCTTCTGTTGATCTTGAAAATAAAGAAACCTTCAATTCAATGCTCAAGCACGAAGTATTTTCCTGCGGTATCTACCGGTGATTTGCAGGCAAAGAATTAGTGCACTGTTTGTGTGTGCTTATGCACTTTTCGTTTTTAGGTAAATATACAGTTGGTTACAAAATAAGCCTAGGTTACCTTCGTGTTTGAAGGGATCTCGAGATTTATGTTACTGCTATTACCACAATAGTACCTACCTAAGGTCAATGATGGGATCTAGCTCCCTAAACCCCTAGATATTTAGCTGCGGTGTTGGACGGCTATTTCAACATGTGCAGCAGTGTGTTATTTATAGTGCTGAAGTCGGGAATATTAAAACCACCGGCGAGCCATCCAGACCTCGCCAAAGCTCGATTGTTGAGGTTAAGCAGGCCTTTATAAGGGGTGTAAAAGCTTTAATCAACCGAAAGTCACTTGTACTCCCCGTCATTGTATTTTTTTGTACTGGACCTGTTAGGGAACCTTCTGGTTACGAAGATATTGAAGGCCAAACTTCAAACTTTTTCAACTCTAAATAATCTTATAACCCCCACAATTTAACTGTACCGTTGCATACACCCATAAGTATAATGTTTTACGTGCGTTATACTTCTCGCTGCCATATACATACAGAGAAATTTCAGACCAAAATTTAAAACCGTTTCCCAGCAATAAATTTTGCCCTAAGTTACTTGGTTTGATGTAGAGAATGTGTAGACAACGGCTGTGTGATGGGTCTTTTTTGCTCCCTGTACTCCTATTAAATAACAACTTGGCCTGACCAGTGTGGTCGGCGGCGGGTTGCGGAGGCCGCGCCGGATCCCGCGTGCCTTCCGGCGGCAAGAAGCCGCGGCGACGCGTCGCCTCCGTCGCGCAACGTCGCGCCGCCAACATTCGTGAGCGACGCCGCATGTTCAATCTCAATGAAGCCTTCGATAAATTGCGTAGGAAGGTTGGTATTCAATACTTAAGCTAAACCAATGCGTGTCCGTATCCAGGTGGCAAGAAGTCGAGGCATCGCGTCGCTTCACTCGCACAACGCCGCGCCGCCAACGTACGCGAGCAGCGACGCACCTTCAACCTTAATGAGGGCTTCGATAGGTTGCGGAGGAAGGTTTGTATGTGATATTTACTCTAAAACATTGTTTGGTGCACCGACAGTAACAAAAAATAAAGGTAATAAGTTGCCACAACGACGTTTCGTCACATCATCAGCAAAAAAGAAGGATGTTGTTCCCTTGATTTAAGCTGCTCAAGAAGGTTTGTAATTACTTGGTATATTCTTTAAAAAATTAAGGGCAACGCTCATGTTGACAGACGTGATAAAGCATAGCAGTATTATAACGTCGTGCTGTTAACATACAAGAGCCATAACGTGATGCGTTGAAGCTTGCACCTCGATTTCTGTGCGCACACCTTGCTTGGTAAGCTACACTGAAAGATTTGTGTTAACCTTTCATGCCAAAATGAAAACAAAAGGAATCGGGACGTCTTACCAGCAGGAAAGTTAAGTATAATGCTCTCCTTAATTGAAAGGCTAAATTAAGTTTGGTCGGCAGCAAAGATCTACAAAACGTTTCTACAGGCGAAAACCTTCAGAGGTGGCAGATTTTCAGATTCAGGAGCAGGTGCAACAAACCAAAACCGGATAGCAAGGTATCGTAAATATTTGTTTGTGGCCTACTATTCCTAGAGAGTGAGCTGCATAATACAATCATTTCTTTTCGTAAACATCTTCACCTCTCCTTATTCTTTTTGTTCTTCATATTTTTTGAGACAACTAAATAACACCATAGGACCAGTACCATAATCATTTGCCGTGCAGTTTTTGTCCAATATTGACCTGCTTTAAATCAAATAGTGCAGTACCCCGTGACGATAATAGACAACAATCAAGAATTCATAATGGCAATTTCCCTATCCAGGTCCCGACCTTCGCCTACGAGAAGCGTCTCTCCCGCATCGAGACCCTGAGGCTGGCCATCACCTACATCAGCTTCATGTGCGAGCTGCTCCATGGGTCCCCACAGCCCCATCATGCGCCCCACGCCATCCATCCTCCGAGACACGTGTTCGATGCTGAGGTGCCCTGGTGCGCGTAAATTGAAGGATCCAGAAGGTTCCGGAAAAATTGATATGATGGGTATCAGCCCAATCTTAATTATAAACGAGTGATCTCATAGTGTATTCTTATTCTAAGTATTTATTTTAGATTTTTGAAAGTTAAATCAGCACGTCGATTCTGTAAAAATCTCACCGTGTAGGCTTGTGTGAAGTAAGCTGTCAAAGTCATTCCGTCTTTGTCAATCCCTAGCATCAGTGGCACACACAGCTCACTCCGCAGTCACTTGGTTACAGATGGTTACATAATAGCACTATTGGTAAAGCATCGGTAAAACGTGCAGATCAAACCGTTATGTTGGGTCGGAGGAAAATATAGAGCGTGGATCAGAAAATTCGTTCTCTGTTACGCTGTTATTGTATTTACTCAACGACAAAAACGATAATTATTCTTTTTAGAACCTGAGTCAATTATTTTAACTTATGTAAAACGTTTGGTACTTATATTTTTACTATTTTATTTATTTTTAGAAACGTAAGTAATTTTTGGTATTTTCTTATACCTAGTTTTATACTCGTATTAGTAACTATCTGTTAAAAACATCTATTCTATTCACAATGACTGTTTTCGGTGTCCTCCTTGAACACCTAATTTACCAAGATTCACATGTCGATGAGTTTACATTTCATGGAGATCGGCAGATCACCCTTCATTTTCATCTTAACAGACCAGTAGCTTTGCTAGGCGTTTTAAATTCGGCGATCGATTTCCCTTTCTTGTCTGTTTTCGAAAGAAAGTAATTGGCCCAAGTAGAATCATAATATATCATCGACATAAATAATATATAATATTTCCTGCCTATCTACTTGACCCTACGCTTAGTGCTGTTGATCATTCGATGTTTTGAAGACCGATTTATCGCAAGTCCCACCCTCAAACAAGACACACTTGGAGAATGGTCTGCAGTTCTAGAATTGTGGGGGCAAAAAGGACGTTATCGTCGGCAAATCGGAGGTACAGCCACTTCTTGCCGACAACAATGCCCTTGGTATACCATGAGGCTGACAGTGACTTAAACGTAAACAATTTGGGATTGAGCGGGTCACCTTGCTTAACGCCTTTTCGAATTTGGAATAATGTCCAATAGTAGGTATTTAATTTTATGTTTGCGGAGCTATTGTTGTAATTGGTTTTTAATGGGTCAACGTATTGTTTTTCAAGTTCTTGGTGTTCTAGGGATGTGAATATTTAAATATTATACGAATAAAATAAAACTATGACATATACATATTAAAATCATAATTAATTATAAAATTGCTTACCTAATTACATAACCAATGTAGAATATTATGTAGATAGGTTATGATTATTAGATACTAAACTGATTGTAATCCTTGTCTTCCACTAGTATTATCAATAAACATTATTTATTAAATATTATGAGTATTGGTTTAATTTTAAGATAAGGTTCGTACGTACGGTTAAGTACCTACTTGTCATGAAGAAATGAGAAGATCTCTCGCAACGCAGCTTATGGTTGCAGAGAACGCGGAGGTCACTTTGCACAGTGAAACCTGAGGGGCAATTCCAGTATTTTCTCATTCCAATCTCAGTCAAAAAATACAAACAATTTGCATACATTTTTGACAATTTTTTTACATTGATTTTCGCTGAGATGAGATTGCGACTTGAATTTAAACGTTTTTTTTTTGTACGAGAATTGGCCTTCCGTAGTTACGACGTTTTTTTAATGGTATTTCAGGGGGGCTATTTATACCTACTACGGTTTTTTGACATCGAACGTACCTACCTCTCCTCTCACATGGTTTTGTCTACCTATTCAACTATACCTATTGTTAACCTAACCTATTCCGAACTCAAAACGACGAACTCCGCAATCCTTACTGTTTAAACTTTCTATATAAGTTAAATCATAATCCCTAATGCATGATCTAATGACGTATAAGATTAGTTAATTATTATAAAATGTGCACTTGTACCTACAAAAATTCCTGTGTCCATATTTCTATGAATGAAGCTTTTAACTAATCACTCCAAAGTTGACTCATTTCCTTTAATGAGGGCTTTCTCTACAAATTACTGCTATATAAAGCACGGGGACGATTAGGTATATTCAGTTTTCATGTGTGGTGCGTGAGTGAAGATTACCAATAGTGAAGCTGAAAAGATTAAAAAAAGAATGCGTCTGTTTGTTTTTAATGTAAGTATTTATACATATATTTTTTTATATTTTTTTTGCTTTGAGGTTTATCGTTCAATCTGGAAATGTTGGTATATCCTGTTTCAAATTTTTCGGATTTATTCTGGGTTACTTATATAATAATATAATAATTTATTTAGGTACATAAAGGTTTTTTAGTACATTAGGGACTTACAAACTATGCATAATTGATTACATGGATCAGGTACAACTAATTGTTGGGTGAATCGCTGCTCACCTAGCTAGATCACTGAGTGATCTGTATTAAGGAGAGACAGTTTCTATTTTCAGACAGTTTATATTCAGAGACAG